>CM076574.1:1388323395-1388948132 GCA_034641835.2 Pinus albicaulis
ACACTCAACAAGAAGGTATAGACTTTGAAGAAACTTTTGCTCTTGTAGCTAGACTTGAAGCCATAAGAATGTTTCTTGCTTTTTCAAGTTTTCAACAAATCAAATTTTATCAAATGGATGTTAAATATGCCTTTCTCAATGGTGATCTAGAAGAAGAAGTTTATATAGAACAACCGAAAGGATTCATTTTGGGAAATGATGAAAATCTTGTTTGTAGACTTAAAAAGGCCCTATATGGTCTCAAACAAGCTCCAAGGGCATGGTATTATCGTCTTGACAAATATCTTCATCAACAAGGATTTTCAAAGGGGTTTGCTGATAGCAACTTATACACAAAAATTGAAAATGATAAACTATTGATTGTGGTTGTATATGTTGATGATATCATTTTTGGGAGTAACGAAGAATCTATGAGTCAAAAATTTGCTTCTGTCATGCAGTAAGAATTTGAAATGTCTTTACTTGGGGAACTAACATTCTTTCTTGGCTTGCAAGTGCATCAATCTGCAGATGGTATATTTCTATCACAAGCAAAATATCTTAAGCAAATTTTGAAGAAGTATGGCATGGAAGAATGCAAACCTGTAAGTACACCAATGATAACCGGATGTAACCTCAGTTCTCATGATGATTCTCCCGCGGTGAATCAACCAAAATACAGATCAATGATAGGAAGCCTACTTTATCTCACTGGGACTAGACCAGACATTATGCATGCAGTTGGGATTGTTGGACGATTCCAAGCTAATCCAAAAGAGTCTCACCTTCAGGCTGTCAAAATAATATTCAAATATCTACAAGGAACTCAAGACTTTGGACTATGGTATCCAAAGAATGATGATCTTACTCTTCATGCTTACACGGATGCAGATTGGGCTGGAAATGTTGATGATCGGAAAAGAACTAGTGGTGGTGCATTCTATATGGGGCCCCGGTTGGTATCTTGGTTCAGCAAGAAGCAGAATTCTATTGCTTTATCTACAACAGAAGCAGAATATGTGGCTGTCGCCTCTTGTTGCACTCAACTACTTTGGATGATGCAAACCTTGCAAGATTTTCAAATCAAATGTACACCTCCTATCTCTATTATGTGTGATAATAGAAGTGCCATCAGTATCTCAAAGAATCCTGTTATGCATTCAAAGACCAAGCACATTCCCATCAAGTATCACTTCTTACGTGAACATGTGCTTGAACAAAAGGTGAAGTTGGAGTATGTTCCCTCCAAAGAACAAGTTGCCGATATATTTACCAAACCTCTGCCCAGGGAAGCATTCGAATATCTCAGACAGAAGCTGGGAGTAGTCTCTGCTGTGGAGAAAATCAGAACTGCTTAAATTTAGAAGATCAAATTGGATACGTGGGTTTCCTGAAAGACAATCACGTATATACGCGAGTCTATCCACAGAAAGACGCGTATGGTCAGTTGCTGACAATTTTTGGTTAGGGTTAGCATTTTACAGCACATCTGCAGCACTGTTTGATATCTCTGATACTGTATGGTATCTCTGGTGAAGTTTTATCTCTTATATTTCTGTCTCATTCTCTGATATTGGGTAAAAATGCCTTGATGATCTTCTGTTGGAAAGTGTTCAGGATGTACAAGCTAAGGGGGAGATGAAGGAGTAAACTGTTGTACAGTTTCAGGGGGAGCAATAGCCTTGCTGGGTATTATGCATTGTTGGCTTATGATTCTGGAATATGATCTCTCTTGAGGTTTTTCTAGTATTGGTCATAAAAATTCATACTTGTAATTTGATAAAAAAGGTCTTGTTGAGACCCATGATGTAAGATTGTAATATTCAGTCATGTAAGGACTTGTCAAAATGTGTAAACCCACTTGGTTGGGTAGCTGAGTCAAATATGTAAACCCACTTGGTTGGGTACTTGAGTCTCATATGTAAACCCACTTGGTTGGATCTTTGATGTAATTATGAGTCCTTGCTGATAGTAAGGTCATAGAGTCATGTACTTCATTGAAAAGTATGCTTAAACATTCAACATGAACTCAGGGGGAGCATGGTACCTTCAGTACACATCAGATCTACAGCGCTCTTCTTTCGACATGAGATCCGCCCTTTGCCCTTGATGTCAAAGGGGGAGAGTGACATGGTGTTTGAATAAAGAGTGAGTGACATGGTGTCATTGTATTCTTGTTGTGGTGATCAAACACCATCGTGGTTGCCATCAAGTCCAAAGGGGGAGATTGTTGGCAATATGATGCTGAGTGTTGTCCTTGATGGCAACCCACTTGATGAAGATGATGGCAACCTACTTGATGAAGTTGTGCTTGATAGAATATGTCTTGAGGAACTTATCAAATGATGTATCTACAGTGAGTACAGAAGGTAATGAAGAAAGGAATTCAGTATGTGCTAGATCTATGATGAAAAGAGTATGTCTCAAGGCATATACAAATTTGTCTAGGAGAAGTCACGTATGCATGCGGGAACTAACGTGCCAAGTCGCGTATGGGCAAAAGCACTCATAAAGTGCAAAACCAGGGGTAACCACCATGGTATTGACCCATTGTATTTAGTAATGATTCATTGGTTGGATCTTTGATGTATGTATGAGTCCTTGGTGATAGAAAGGTCATAGAGTCATGTACTTCATTGAAAAATATGTTTGAACTTTCAGCATGAACTGAGGGGGAGCATGGTAACTTCAGTGCACATCAGATCTGCAAAGCGCTTCCTTCTACATGAGGAGAAAAACCTTGTGTTGGTTTTGATCCGCCCTTTTCCCTTGATGTCAAAGGGGGAGAGTGACATGGTGTTTGAATAAGGGGAGAGTAACATGGTTATTATGTAATTATTATAATCAATGTATCTATCTGTTGTGGTGATCAAACACCTTTGTGGTTGCCATCAAGTCCAAAGGGGGAGATTGTTGGCAATATGATGCAGAGTGTTGTCCTTGATGGCAACCCACTTAATGAAGATAATGGAAACCTACTTAATGAAGTTTTTCTTGATGCATTAATGATGTAAATCTGATTTTCTACAAGAAGCGCAGAAGTACCAGAAAAATAAATATCAGCATGTGCAAGAATAATGATGAAAAGTGTGTGTCTTAAGGCATACACGATTTTGTCTAGGAGAAGTAGCGTATGCACGCACAAAAGTACATGCCAAGTCGTGTATGCTCAATTGCGCTCTAAATTTGTAAAACCAAGGGTTACTACCATGGTATTGACCCATTGTATTGAGCGCTGGGTTGTCTATTTGATCCTGTCTAGGAATACCATCGGATGCGATGTGGTTTTGGCTCATGGTATTGAAAAAGGGTAAACCTATATAAGGAGAAGAAAATCATTGTGCAGGGTGGAGGTATGAGTCTGGGCTTTGATGAATACTTCACTCTGAAGTATATCTGTATGGGTGAACCTTGTTCCTAATTGATAGATCTGAATCTATGATGCTCCTATGAACATGATGAAGGCTCAAGATCTCTAGATCTAGAATTGGTGAATGTCAAGGATGATCTCAAAAGAAGTGAACAAGACTGTGCAATCCTATTGAAGAGATTAAGAAATCCTGCAAGTTTATAGATCCTGGTTTGTAACGCAAAATTTATCTTTATGCATCTATACGCAGGTTCGTTCATGAAAAGCGCTATACGCGGTTTGTGGAAAGAAAGCGCGTATGCGCAGTTAGGGTTTTTCCCTGGAAAATGCACTGAAGTATACGTGGGTTCATCTTCTGGAAAGAGCGTATATACGCGCAAAGGTTGTTTATTGACAAGTAAAGGGTTGTGTTGGAGCTGTTTGATCCAGTTTGAAAATTGATGAAACGTGGTATGCAGTGGATCTAAGGGTTGAAGCCTTCAGTATGAAAGTGGAAGCTTTCTGCCAGTAGAAGTTATCAGGGGGTAGCAGCTCCCTTCTAGGAGAGGCTGGTAAACGAGTGCAGGGGGTTGTAGCTCCCTTCCAGGAGAGGCTGGTAAACGAGAGAAGGTTGTAGCCTTCTGCAGGTGGGTGCCTGCGTGCTGGTTTGAGTCTGCACCAGTACATGATTGTAAGAAGTTTTCTGAATAATAAATTTTGAAGGCTGAAACAACGGCAGCGGTGGTTTTCTGCTGAATTGGGTTTCCACCTAAAAATCCTAGTGTTCATGTGTGTTGCATATGTGTGATGATTATTCTGTTCTGTCTGCACATGTTTACTGTTTTTGAAATATCTAATGAATGAATAATGCAATGATTTGAGTTAAGATTAAAAAAAAAAACATAATTAGATCTCTGGACATACGCGAGTTCTGTAAAGGATATCCGCGTATATATGCTAGTTTCCTTCAGTAAAGTAGCGTATGTGTTTTTAGAAAGGAAAAAGTAAAAATCTGATTGTCTGCACAATATACTGATTCACCCCCCCTCTCAGTATATTTCCCAACATACCAACCCCTGGTAAACCTTTGGAATCCATCTCCATGGATTACATGTCAGGCCTTCCTTCTACTAAGCATGGAAATGACTATGTTTTCGTGGTCATCGAAATAAGCTCGAAGATGGAAATTATGGTAGCCTGCAAGAAGAATATTACAGTAGAAGCCACTACTAAACTCTTCATTGAACAAGTGTGGGTGCACTTTGGGATCCCATAGTCTATCATATCATATCGGGATACTAGGTTCCTTAGCACATTTTGGTCCAACCTCTGGTCAATTCTGGGCACCAAGCTCACCAAGTCCATAGCTTTCCATCCCCAAACTGATGGCCAGACAAAGGTCATCAATGCAATGATTTTACACATTCTTCACATGTACAATTCAAAGCATCCACGCACATGGGATGAGAGCCTCCCCTATGTACAACACAGTTATAATCAGGCTCTCCATAGCTCAACCGACCACAGCCCCTTTCAGGTGGGCTTGGGATTTAAGCCACTATGTCCCATTGACATAGCCAAGCCATTTACGGATACTCAGGCCAATTTGGCTCATGTCCAGTTTGAAGCTGACAAAGAGAACAACTTCATCGAGCGTACTCAATACATCTACCAACATGTTCATGACATATTGGACAGAGCCAATGCTAAGTACAATCAACAACATGATCAACATCGAGTGCCACATAGCTTCCAGGTGGGAAACAAAGTGTGGTTACATTTGCAGAAGGAGTGCCTCACTGGACCCCACCGCAAGCTTCGCCTGCTTCGATATGTGTCGTACACCATCACCAAGGCTTTAGTGAAAAATTTCTTCAAGCTCAGTATTCCACCATTCCTTAGTTTGCACCCAGTATGCAATGTGTACTACCTTCATCCCTACTTTCTACCTCTACTGGACACCTCTGACATTGCAGAAAAACTCACACCAACAGATTTAAACCCAGACTGCATGCAACAGGCCACCACAGATTGTGTCATGGACATGCAAATAGAGAACACTCACCAACATAATATCCAACTGTATCGGGTTATCAAAGCTGGCCAACTCCTGCACCTAGGCAAGTGGTTCACCAGGGACCATTAATTCTTAAGGGGGTAGGAATGATATAGGTGGATATTGGTTGCCACCCACCTATTCCACTTGAGGCCCCACCATTATCTCTTTCAGTTTTTCAGTTTCAGCACGAATTACTATTTTTAACTGTTTTTCGGGCCCTAAATGACGTTTTTTGGGAAAACCAGGAGCAACAGGGTTCCATGGACTAATGTTGCACACGATGAAATTTTTAGTCCTCCGATATATATTTATAACGAGGTATGCTGCATGTCAAACCGAGATCGTATGCCAAAGTTACATCTCCGGGAAGTTGAAACAACAATTTACCCAAACGGGGCCCATAGTTTTGCCACTTCATCTACTAGGGTTAGAGTTTTATATGTTTAGGGTTTTCCATTGTTTCTAAATAATAAATAGGCCCCTGATCCTCATTGTAACACAGTTCAGAGGCTTGTAGCCACCACATCTCTTCTCAGAGATAAGCTACCAGTGCCATAGCTAGTTTATTTCCATTATGTCTATAAGAAAATTTTAGTTATTTGATATTAATGAAATGAAGTTTTATTTTCATTTCATATTTGTATTTATGGTTATATTTTTATTTTGTTGCATTCTTGCATAAATCCAGATCATCATGAAAATGGTGGATGAAGTTGTGAAAGTGAAACTTTATTGCTGCTATTTGTTAGTGTCAGTATTTGCAGCCTTCCTCCAGTGATCAAACATGCTCCTACAAAGTGATTTTAAGGTGCCAAGGTCAAATTTTGTCATTTCAGTGAATCTTCAAGCAAAATTTGGTCACTAGGTATTAGGTCTAGGGTTTGCTAACACTCCTTTCAAAGTTGTCCAAATTTCAGTCCATGTCACCATTCAAATGAGTGTACCATCATTTAGAGGTTGTCATCATCATGTCAGGTTCCAATGGGTCATTTTACACCTTGTTCATGCTTCAGTTGTGCCTAGGTAAGGTTCATTTCCCTCTTCTAGGGTTTTGAAGGTAATTTCTCTTGGATGGTCAAATAATCGGTAAAAATTGTATCCTTATGTTCATACGCCTTCCCATATTCTTAATGTACCTTATTAAACACTTCCCATCACTCATATCCCTCAAATTCCTCATTTTCGCACAAACCCTAGTTTCTTGCTACAACTTGACAATTTCCTAGGCTAGGCCTGTGTTTTTCACTTTTGCACCCCTTCCCCTCACTCAATATTTGAAATTTCACTTTCCCCTGCTTCCTAACATCCCTCCCTACTTCCCAAAATTTTCTCAATAATTTAGAAGCCCGTTATCCCCTTCATCTCACTTCATTTCGACAAATCCCTTGTTCCACACATCGGGATAGGTTTTACTCCAATGATGTTGCTAATCAATAAAAGATGAATTTGGGAAAAATGAGAGATTTTTTTGTCCATAATAGGCCAAGGAACAAAAACCTCCTTCAACTTTTACACAGGTGTCATGGCTTTAGATAAATGTCAAAAATACAGTTGCCTCAGAAGAATTGATACACCTCTGAAGTGACCTTGGGAAAAACAAGATTTATCCTAGCTTGGTTGGCCTAATGACATTATTTATGCATTAAATGATAACAATACACAAATATATTTCCAATGAGCTATCATTATCTCAATTTGGAGTTGACGAAGACCTTCAAAACTTGACTGCAAAAGCACTCCCCCTTGAGGCAGCCTCATTTTGCACATTTTGACCGGTCTTGGGAGATTTGACTTTTGATAGGGAAAATGAACTCCAAATTGAAAAATTGAACTTGGGTTGGAAATTAGACTCAATAGTCTTTCCAACGAGCTATCATGTGCCCAATGTGGACACCAGGAAGGCCTCCAAAACGTTTCTGTAAAAAGGCGCTATGCATTGAGATGGCACGGCGCATTGGGCAGTGGTTTAAAGTGTAATTTTATAACTGGCGCTACGCATTGGGGCAGCGTGGCACATTGGGATAAAAATCCTGAAATCCATTCAAATCTTCCTCCAAAAGCTCCAAAATTTAAAATTCTTCATTCCACAACTAATTTAACATCTCCATATTGCCAATGTATGAGTTTCCATCAGTGTTTATGGTGTTTCAATAGGTGAAAAATAAAACCCTATATCCTTGCATAGTTTCATTGAAAATCTGCCTAGGGTTTGAAAAATTGCCATTTTTTGCTGTCTTATTCCCCTTTACCACTTTCACATCCCCTTCACTACATTTCACTAGTTTAATTTTACATTCCTCCTCTCATTTCCACTCATCCTACTCCCCTATCCCCAAAACCCTAAAACCCTAGCTTCTAGGGTGAAACCCTAGTTTTCTTCATTGCACTAATGGTTTTATACCCTATCCCCTTAATCCCACTCCCCTCATACATTTTCCCCTTAATCCCCTTCTCCATATATAATTTCCCAAACCCTACATTCCCTAAAACTCTTACTCCCATCCCTAAACTCTATTCACACATACATTTTTACACACTCTTCCATACACTCTACCCATTTCATTCCTCCACCATATTTTCACATTTTTATCCAAAAAACCATCCATGTACAACCACATTTTTCAAAACCAAAGGAAAACAATGGAAAGAGACAGTGATCACGGGTAAAAACAAGAGATTGAACATGACGGGGAATCTTGGCTTGAGAGAACAAACTTGCACTTGGGAAAGGATACTAGAGAAGGCCAACAATGAGAAAAACATGTTGAGGAACATTGCATACCACTACTTGTCAATAAATATGGTGTGCAAAGCAAGAATCAAGATTTTGAAGGCCAAGTTGAAGAAGGCATCGAGGAGGCAAAAAGAGCAAGATAGATTTCAGACCTTGGTTGAGGCTTCCTTGGCCCAACACATCACTTGATGGAGAACACTCAGCCCAAATTTCAAAAAATTTGGGACGCTTTTTGCATTTTTGGATTTTTTGGGCCAAAACACAGGTTTTTCTACCCAATGCGGCGCGCCACATGGCGCTCGCTTTTGATAGAGGCCTCCTTTTGAGGAAAACTCAACATTTTTGGATTTGCCATGGAAAAATATGCATGCTCACCAATGGCCAAGAAATTTTGGCAGGTTTTGAGCCCTCAAAAAGGTCATAAAAACCCCAAAAATGACCTTTCTAGCCCTTTTTGGACATATAGGAATCAGTGTTGGGAAAACTCAATTTTGGAGGGGCAAATGGAGGCAAAATTTGAAAATTCCACTTGTTCTGGAAAGTAGACAGGCAGAAATTTCCAACAATAACACTTGGAAAAAATTTGGACACCGGGAAGGCCTCCAAAAGTAGCTGCAAAAAGGCGCTATGCATAGGGAAATCAACATGGTGCATTGGAGGAATTTTGCTCATTTTGGCCAAAAAACTCTGTTTTTCGCCTAGTTTCTTCACAATTTGACTTTCTCCTTATAATTCTCAAAATCATGATGTAATTCAATGTTACATGATGGATTTTGATGTAATTATGCTAAATTTTCACTCATAAAGGTAGATTCATCCATGAAAAGGTAGTTTGTAACTGAATGAAAGAGTTCCCTAGTGTTTAGAGGCAAGCTGTTCCACTACCTACTTCTTAGTTCTCAGTTTAGAATTTGTTGGAACAGCTCCTAAACTCATGAGCTCAACCCCTAGAGTCTAGGATGAGTTTTTGTTTACCTGTATCTTGTGATTTTTCGGTCATTAGCATGGTTGGACTTTTGGGAAAGCTTGGATCTTATTGTATACTCATTTCAGCAGATTGGCTAAGGAATAAACCAGTGGTTTGCAACACTTTATGGGATTCATGTGGCATATTGATTTGGTATTGTGTTTTCTTCTGTAATTGTAAGTCTACATGTGTTTTATGTATGCCATATCTCTCTTTATTTCATCTTAACTAAATCAAACAATGATAAAGGTAGAATACATTGAAAGTGAAGTGCTCTACCTAGGGTTTTCTTAGTTATCTATGTTTTCAGCTGATTGAAAAGGATCCCTAAGTTCTTCATGTCCTTTTCAACTCCTCATTTTTCTAAAACCTCTCCATCTCACTCAATTTGAAGTACCAAATCACTTGCCTACCTTGCCCCATAGAGATCTCTGCAAAACTGAGCCTCATTCCCCAGACCCAAATCTGCCTTTCCATTTCAGCCAACAAAACATCATTAAATTCAATCAAACTCTTTTGCACACATACCTAGCCTAAAATCAATCTTCACATAAAGTCATCTCAAGCCTCATTGATCATTTTTTTTTGAGATTGACAAGGAGAGAGCCCTCTCCTAACTTGGTAGGGCTAGCTACCAAGTTAAGCGTGGTTTGATGTTACCCTAGATTATTATACCTTTCTCAGCCTGAGGTAGATTTAGGCCCTAACATAGTGGCGACCATACTGGGGAGACGAAAAGTTTGTTGTTTTCTTTATAAACTACAGACGGAGCTTGAAGTTAGCCAGGTAGCCTTCGAACTGCTCTTTCTCTGCAAGTGCATAGTAGATGAACGTTGCTTCAGTCAATCTCCGGTTTAGTTTATGAACTGAACATCTAGTTTCCTCAGTAAAATGTAATCAAGTTCAGATCTGATTGTTGATGGTGGACAACGATCACACACTGCAAGGCTAAAATCATTCACCTGGCGACTCTAAATTAGTTTCAAGATCAGATCCAAGGACTCCACTGGAGGATGAACCTGACTAGCAGAAACATGAAAGGACAATATGGAAAGATCAGGTATTCAAGTTGGAATTTCATCCAAGACATTTTGTTCTTTGTCATAAATTATTTCTTCTCTTTTCCCAAGAATGTCACGAAGGCTTTGCAAAGTATATTGTATTTGAGAAAAGATCCTCGGCCTGCATTTGATTCCTTCCCTTTGAAGATTGTGAATACCAAATATTTTCATGTTTTTGAGCTTGATCAAGACCTTTCTTCTGAATCTTGTGATGACCATCTTCAAACTGATGAACCTTAAGAGACCAAAGCTGATTCTGCAGCATTTGTACATACACCTATACCTTGTAAAATTCCAGATCGATACAAGCCTCTGATTTTACCTCCTATATCCCATGCTTTTCCTAAAAATCATGACCTATATCTACCAAGATTTGATGGTGAACGCGACAACATCACTGCGGAGAGACATGTTCTGAATAGAAGAAAAGAGATATCAACACCTTATAAATAAGCCACTTCGAGGGGGCAACCTCCAATACATTACATAAATGAACTATTCTTGGATGATCCAATTTACAAAACCTCCTTTCTATATATAGGAGTCCATGGGGCCATAATGTAATCCTAGTGGGTCACAATGTAATCCTAGCCGACCTAACAATAATAATTTAAGGGCACAATAATAAAAAAATGGGGGTTACAAGGGTACAATAATAACAATAAGGGGGTTACACTAACAATAATAAGGGACTATACTAGTAATATAGGGACCTAACATGCCCCTCTCCTTCAAAAAAAGTGTTGTCCTCAACGCTTGAGTAGCTCTGGGTGCTTCTGTATAAAATTCTCATCCTCCCATGTAGAATCTTTAGTGGGTAAGTTCTTCCACTTGATGAGATACTCTGAAATTGATCGATTCCGTAGTTGTCGAGTTCTTGTTTCCATGACCGCTTTAGGTTCCAATATGATTTTTCCTTCCTCATCAAGTTCTGGCAATATTGTTTGAACTAGAAGATTTTCACCTATAACCTTCTTTAAGCATGAAACATGGAAAATTGGATGTACTCGCGAAGAAGCAGGAAGCTCCAATTTGTATGCCGTAGTACCAATCTTTTGCAACACCTTGTAAGGACCATAGTACTTTGGCGATAATTTATTATCCTTCTTAGCTTGCTTGAGGGACATTTGTTTATATGGTTGTAGCCGTAAAAATACCCAATCTCCTACATCAAAACTTCTCTCGCTGCGATGTTGATTTTCCTGTTGTTTGATTCGATTTTGTGACAAATTCAGGTTATCCTTTAAGAGTTGGAGAACTTCTTGCTGATGCTCGATGTGATCTTCCACCGCTTGAACCTTCGAATTTTCCCTTAAAGATGATGTGATCGATGGTGGATGATATCCATAAAGTGCCATAAATGGGGTCATTTTTGCTGCAGTATGGAAGGAAGTGTTATACCACCATTCAGCGAGAGGTAACCACTTGACCCATTGTGTTTGTTTATCAGATACAAAAAAATGAAGATATCCTTCCAAAGATTTATTTACTATCTCAGTTTGACCATCAGATTGAGGATGATAAGATGAGCTATGAGCTAATTGAGTACCCAAACAAGAAAATAACTCCGTCCAAAAATTTCCAGTAAAAATGGGATCTCTGTCGCTCACAATAACCCTTGGCCTTCCATGTAGCTTTTGAATTTTGTCCATAAATGTAGTAGCAATTGTACTTACTTTAAATGGATGAGATAATGCACAAAAGTGTGTATACTTGGTAATTCTATCAACTACCATGATGATGACACTCTTTCCTTCGGAATTAGGTAAACCTGTGATAAAATCCATTGAAATATCCTCCCAATGTTGACTTGGAATGGATAAAGGTTATAGAAGTCCCGGGGTCTTAATTGTTTCCACTTTATTCTGTTGGAAAACCAAACATTACGCCACAAACTTTTGAATATCAAATTTAAGGCCATCCCAAAAAAAATCTTTCTTCACGCTATGGTAAGTTTTTAAAATTCCTGAGTGTCCTCCTAAAGGAGAAGTGTGCAATTCCAGAAGAATATTTTGTTTTAGTTGGGGATTCTTACAAAGATATAAGCAATCTTTGTACCATAAGGATTCATTTTTCCAGCTAAATGTATCAGATGTACTAGGATATTGCTGCAACTTTTGAATGAGTGTCCATACATATTTGTCCTTCTTCCATTCATCTCTTGCTTCTGTTATCCAATCTGGTTGGATAATAGAAATGGCACAAAGCAATGCTTCCACCTCTTCATTCTTTCTTCAGAGTGCATCTGCAACAACATTAAGCTTTCCTTTTTTGTATATTATTTCAAAGTCATAACCCAACATCTTTGTGACCCATTTTTGCTGCTCTTCTGAAGATAGTCTTTGTTCCAAAAAGTGTTTAAGACTATCATGATCAGTTTTTACCTTGAAGTGTCTTCCCATTAGGTAAGTTCGTCATTTCTTTAGTGCATGTAGTATTGCTAACATTTCTTTCTCATAAATAGGTTTCTGTAAATACTTTCCTTTGATTGGACGACTTTCAAAAGCAATGGGTCTTCCTTCCTGCATTAAAACTGCACCAATTCCATTTCCTGAGGCATCACATTCCACAATAAAAGTTTTTGTGAAGTCTGGCGTAGCTAAGACCGGTGCTAGGCACATTGCCTCTTTAAGATGTTCAAAGGCCTTAGTTGCTTCGGGAGTCCATGAAAATGCATCTTTCTTCAATAATGTTGTTAGAGGTGCTGCTATTCTCCCATAATTCTTAACAAACTTGCGATAATACCTCGTTAACCCGAGAAATCCTCGCAACTTCTTTATGGTAGTGGGGACTTTCCATTCCTTAATGGATTTAATTTTGTTAGGGTCTACTTTAACACCCTCGTGAGATACAATATGACCCAGATATTCCACCTCTTGTACTCCAAAGAAACATTTGGATATTTTTGCATATAATTGTTTCTCCTGCAATAGTTTGAGCACCCCGTCAACATGTTCAACATGATCCTTCCAAGACTTGCTATAGATTAGTATATCATCAAAAAATACCAGCACAAATTTTCTAAGGAAGGGTTTGAAAATGGAATTCATCAACCCTTGAAATGTAGAAGGTGCATTGGTAAGGCCAAAAGGCATGACCAAAAATTCATAACGACCCTCATGAGTTCGAAATGTTGTTTTTGGAGTATCTTCAGTATTCATTGTAATTTGATGATATCCTAAACGAAGATCCAACTTGGTAAAATAAATTGCTCCATGTAATTCATCCAATAATTCATCAATCACAGGAATGGGAAATTTATCTTTAATGGTGAGCTTATTGAGCTCCCTATAATCCAGACACATTTTTCATGATCCATCCTTCTTGTGTACCAATACTACAGGAGCAGAGAAAGAACTTTGACTAGGTTGAATTATACCCGCCTCTAACATTTCTCCAATCATACGTTCAATTTCGCTCTTTTGGACATAAGGATATCTATAAGGCCTAATGTTTGGAGGAACGCTTCCTGGAATCAAATGAATAGCATGATCATGATCACGAATAGGTGGGAGTCCTTTGGGAGTTTCAAACACCTTGGAATGATTGTCCAAGACTTGTTGGAGATTTGCATAAATAGATGATTTTGATGTTGGAACTTCTAGTGAGCATAATTGTGAAATTACGCCTCGTTGTTCTTTCTTTAGAAGCTTTGTCATGACATTAGAGCTTATTATCCTTCCCGACTTCCCTTCAATACCCCGTAATTCGACTTCCTTTCCTTCTGAAAAAAATTTCAAGAAAAGTTCTTGAAAATTAAAAGCTACCGTCCCCAAAGATTGTAACCGTTGTACTCCTAGTACAACATCAGCACCTCCCATAGGAATGGAAAGCATTGGACTAGTCAATACATATTCCCCCATGGTTAGCTTGATATTATGGCATTTTCCAGAGCAATTTATAGTTCTTCCATTTGCAACCATCACTTGACATTCTGGTGCTTGGTATAGGAAACAATTTAATTCCTTGGCTACCTTACAATGAATAAAATTATGGGTGCTACCTGAATCAATCAACACTATTACCTTTTTCTTCTTGATTTGTCCTTCTATCTTGAGAGTTTGAGGAGTGGTAATTCCTGCCAGTGCATTACACGATATGGTCGTATTCATTTCTTCCTCTTCTAGGGCTGGTTCCTGGTGTATATCCTCTTCTTGTTCATTGTCTTCTTCCTCTTCACAATCTATGTAAAATAATTTCTTCTCAGCACACTTATGACCTTTAGTGTATTTTCTATCACAACTGTAGCAAAGCCCTTTTGTTCTTTTTTCTTCCAATTGTTGTGGTGTCAACCTTGTAGGTTGTGGAAATCTAGGTGTAGCAACACTTCCTTCTTTATAGAATTGAGTGGTAGGCTTCCTTGCCGCCATAATTTTACATTCAACTTTTCTTGCCAACCTGAATGCCTTCTCCAATGAATCAGGTTCCAGAACGTGAACTTCATGTTGAATGTTATCCTTTAAAGTGCCTATGAAGAGATCAATTCTGTGTTCCTCTGGAATATCAGTTACCCTTATATTCAATTTTTGGAAGTCCTCAATGTGCTGCCCCACTAAACCCTTTTGTTTGAGATTTATCAATTGTCTAAAGAAGGTGTTGCTCTTTGTATCCTCATAATGTGCTATCATTTCCTCCGTAAAAATTGACCAAGTGACAATTTTTTTACGGGAGCAAAGCCATTGATACCATACAAATCTATTTTGTTCTAAATGTAAAGTTGCAATGCGTACCTTTTGTGTGTTTTGCACGTTATGGAGATCAAAATATTGCTCCATCTGTAGTATCCATGTTACAGAATCCTTTCCATCAAACTTCCTCATATCCATTTTTGGAATATGGTGGTTCTTCCCGCCAACATTAGAGTTTATGAAATCACGATTAACATTTATTTTGTTCTCATCATGAGATTCTTCTACTATCTTTTCACCATTAGGAAACATTTCTTGTATCAACTTGGTCAAACCTTCGATGTCTGCTTTTAGATCATTCTTCATGTTTTTCATGTTGTTTTCCATGTTGTCTTTCATGTCATCCATATTAGCTTCCATGCCAGCTTCCATGCCATCCATCTTAGCTTCCACGCCTTTCTTCAAACCATCCATCTTCTCTTCCATGCCTTTCTTCAAAACTTCCATTTCATTTTTTGTTGCTCTTTGCGAGAGTGAAATTTTTTGCACTTGCTCTTGTAATTTTGATAGATCATGTTGCAATTCTTCATCTTCATGAGTCATGGTAGAGCCTTCTGAAGGCTTAATGGGTGTTGAATTATTTTTAGGTGCCATTTTAGAATCCAATATTGATACCTATTCTACAATATTCCCTTGGAATCAATTCAACTTGATTCTTCAAACAAGACTTATGCAATTCGGAAAAACAATACACACCTTTTTCTTGCTTTTGAGGAGTTCGATATTGAAATTGGATTATCTCTATGATTGCAGCACTTCAATATATGAATTTCGGTACCAACGTAGCACTCTGAATTATCTTTTGAATGGCACAGGTCTGACCTGATTTGGATTCTCCAAGACAAAGTTGTGTCCAATATCCCACAATGACCTAATTATGGACTGGTTTAATAGAGTGAACTTGTACGAATTGCCACGTGTCACTGTTTTTTCCTTTGTCTCTAAAATTTATAGCCAAGAAACTAAAGTCCGTGTACTTATGACCACTTTTTATGGCACTCCAATCTGATGCCCAGAGAGAGAGTTGTTGAAATTTTCCCACGATCACCTCTTTGAGATGAAATTCAGGAGCCTGAAAAAGCACTACCTTCCACCGATCATATCTTCAAAAATATTGCGAACCAGGCTCTGAAATTTTTTTACGTATTTCCTAAGGATTTCAGCTTTGCACTGTACAAATTTCATATTTTGAACCTTCGTAGAAACAAATTTATAGCGCATATTCCATGATGACCTATTTAGGAGCCTGAAAAAAGACCTAACTTCCACTGATCATATCTCCGAAACTATTGCGAACCAAGGTATGAAATTTTTATAAAATATTCCTCAGGATTTCGGCTTCGAACCCAAAAAATTTCAGCTTCTGAAACTTCGTAGAAAAAACGTTATAGCTAAAGTGCCACGATGACCTGTTTAGAGCAGCGAAGCCCTAGAATCCAAAGCTCTAATACCAAATGTTGTGTAACCAGCTCCAAAAATAGAAGAAAAGAGATATCAACACCTTATAAATAAGCCACTTCGAGGGGGCAACCTCCAATGCATTACATAAATGAACTGTTCTTGGATGATCCAATTTACAAAACCTCCTTTCTATATATAGGAGTCCAGGGGGCCATAATGTAATCCTAGCTGACCTAACAATAATAATTTAAGGGCACAATAATAATAAAATGGGGGTTACAAGGGTACAATAATAAAAATAAGGGGGTTACACTAACAACAATAAGGGACTATACTAGTAATATAGGGACCTAACATCAGTATTAGGCTTTTTGCTCTTTCTTTGCAAGGAAAAGTCAAGAGTTGGTTCAAAACCCTGCCTAATGCGAGCATCTTAGATTTCCAGCAGTTTGTCAAAGTTTTCCTCGATGGGTGGGTGGTTAGAAAGAACCTTTTCTTGATTATAGAAGAGTATAACCAGTTGAAAAGACTGCCAGGGGAGACAGTACAACAATTTTCTACTAGATTTAACCAAGTTTATTATTCGATGCCAGTTAATATAAGACCTCCTCTTGGATCCACTCTCTTGCACTACCCAGGTGCCTTTGATCCAGAAATGGAGTTTCAGCTGAGAGAAAGGAATCTTGCAACACTTGAAGAGATGTAGAACATAGCAGTAGATGTAAAGGCTCATTTTATCCGAAGGGGAAAGTTGAAGGAAGAAGAGATGAAAAACATAGATCCGGAGGAATCGAAATCTCTAGAGGTAAAGCTTGACATTTTGGTAAGTGCAGTGGAAGAGATGATGCAAAGGATCATCACAAGGAATGAGTATAATGTTCAAGCCCATGGCTCGCTGATAGAAGAAGAACAAGTTGCTGATCCAAAACATTTTTTTTCTTATCCTAGTTGTCATAGATCTGATAATGATTGTTTTATACGTCATCTTGGAGAAGAGAGAGTTGTTGATATGACATGTATGTTGGATGATGTGTTTTATATTAATGATTTGCCTCAATTTGATCAGTATGATGATGATTATGTTCTCCAAACAAAAGCTAATCTTGCAGACAAATCAACAACTAGTTTCTGGGAGGAAGAGGTTCACTTTCAGCAGCTCGAATACAATGTTTATCCATCACATATCAGCTATGGAAATGACGAGGAAAGTGCAGAAAATTTTGAAGTAAGTGAAGGATCTTTGCCTTTTTGTTTTGCTTCGTTTCAGTTCATCAGAGACAACATTCATGCAATCCGAAATCAACTATCGACAAGTATTGGTTTGGACCATATTGAGGGCAATAAAAACATTGTTCAAGACTTCTCATATCTAGATTGCAGCCCCCGAATGCCATTGATTTTCAAGTTCCAGATGAAGACATGGAAGCTGGCACATATGATCAAATGATACAAGATGATTCTATACCATTTTGTTTTGAATCATTTTAGTTTTTGAAGGGTAAATTGCATAGTATATCTTCAAATGAACAGCCTGTAGGAAATCATGTAATCTCATTAGAACCAATAGAAAATGGGTTGCAGCATTATTTTCAATTTTTTCACGATCCAATAGCTGATGTGTTCGATGATGTCTGCAGTCAAAGTCTTTCTCCATTGACTACATGTGAGCTTGAAATGTGTGCTGATATAAACTTGATCTGGCAGCTGGTTTCTTTGTCATTTTTAGCAGGAGTCTCGTCACAAAGCTCAAAACAAAGTTTGCATTCATGGTATGAGGAGAAGAGAAGTAATCCATTGGATGAGCTAAGTCCCAATGTGCATGAAATTCAAGATCCTTTTGCAGTGTTTTTGGAGGCGGATAGAGAATCCATATCATTCAACGGATCTGTTTCCAAGTTTTCATGGGAATTGCCTTTCAGTAGTTCTCTCTTGTTGTTCATAAGCAAGCACTTGCAGAGAATTCAAACAACAGCCAGAATACTTACTTGGTTGCATTGGTTGTTTCATTTCACTTGATCAGGTGATGAATGGAACAACTAGAGTAGGTTGTATTGAATAAGCTTCATATTGAGCATATTTTCTAGTTTGTTGTTTGTGTTTAAGTATCACATTAGTTTTTAGTTGAGTGAGAGTCAATTTGTGTCGTCAAGTCGTCAGTTTTCAGTCATGCATTTCATCTTGAGTTTTTGACTCCATTGCCCAATGGATGAAGGCATTGTCTGCTTTCCAAAGATCTGTAGTTCTTGGCACCTCGAAGGAGCTACCATCCACATTGGAGCCAATGTTAGTGTCAGTCTTTGCAGCCTTCCTCCATTGATCAAACATGCTCTTACAAAGTGATTTTAAGGTTTCAAGGTCAAATTTTATCATTTTAGTGAGTCTTCAAGAAAAATTTGGTCACTAGGTATTAGGTCTAGGGTTTGCTAACACTCCTTTCAAAGTTGTCCAAATTTCGGTCCATGTCACCATTCAGATTATTGTACCATCATTCAGAGGTTTTCATCATCATGTCAGGTTCCAATGGGTCATTTTACACCTTGTTCATGCTTCAATTGTGCCTAGGTAAGCTTCATTTCCCTCTCCTAGGGTTTTGAAGGTAATTTCTCTTGGATGGTCAAATCATCAACAAAAATTGTATCTTGATGTTCATAAACCTTCCCCTATCCTTAATGTACCTTATTAAACACTACCCGTCACTCATATCCCTCAAATTCCTCATTTTCGCACAAACCCTAGTTTCTTGCTACAACTTGACAATTTTCTAGGCTAGGCCTATGTTTTGCCCTTTTGGACCCCTTCCCCTCACTCAATATTTGAAACTCCACTTTCCCCTGCTTCCTAATATCCCTCCCTACTTCCAAAAATTTTCTCAAGAATTAAGAAGCCCCTTATCCCCTTCATTTCACTTCATTTCGACAAATCCCTTGTTCCACACATCGGGATAGGTTTTACTCCAATGATGTTTCAGAGAAATAAAATATGAATTTAGGAAACATGAGAGAGGTGTTTGTCCAAAATGGACCAAGGAATAACAACCTCCTTCACTTTTTACACAGGTGTCATGGTTTTAGAGAAATGTCAAAAATACAGTTGCCTCAAGAGAATTGATGCACCTCTGAAGTGACCTCGGGAAAAACAAGATTTCTCCTAGCCTGGTTGGCCTAATGACTTTCTTGATGGATCAAATGATACCAAGACACAAATATTTTTCCAATGAGCTATCATGAGCTCAATTTGGAGTTGAGTAAGACCTTCAAAAGTTGACTGCAACAGCACTCTGCCTTGAGGCAGCCTCATTTTGCACATTTTGACCGGTCTTGGGAGATTTGACTTTTGATAGGGAAAATGAACTCAAAATTGAAAAATTAAAGTTGGGTTGGAAATTATACTAAATAGGCTTTTCAACGAGCTATCTCATGCCAAATTTGGACACCGGAAAGGCCTCCAAAACTTATCTTCAAAAAGGCTCTACGCATTGAGATGGCACGACGCATTGGGCAGTGGTTTACAGTGTAATTTTATAACTGGCGCTACGCATTGGGGCAGCACGGTGCATTGGGCTACAAATCCTGAAATCCATTCAAATATTCCTCCAAAAGCTCCAAAATTTCAAATTATTCATTCCACAACTAAGTTAACATCTCCATATTGCCAATGTATGAGTTTCCATTAGTGTTTATGGTGTTTCAATAGGTGAAAAATAAAACCCTAGCTCCTTGCATAGTTTCATTGAAAATCTGCCTAGGGTTTGCAAAATTGCCATTTTTTTCTATATTATTCCCCTTTACCACTTTCAAATCCCCTTCACTACATTTCACTAGTTTCGTTTCCCATTCCACCTCTCATTTCCACTCATCCTTCTCCCCTATCCCCAAAACCCTAAAACCCTAGCTTCTAGGGTGAAACCCTAGCTTTCTTCATTGAAATAATGTTTTTATACCCTATCCCCTAAATCCCACTCCCCTCATAAATTTTCCCCTTAATCCCCTTCTCCACATATAATTTCCCAAACCCTACATTCCCTAAAACTCTTACTCCCATCCCTAAACTCTGTTCACACATACATTTTTACACTCTCTTCCATACACTCTACCCATTTCATTCCTCCACCATATTTTCACATTTTTATCCACAAAACCATCCATGTACAACCACATTTTTCAAAACCAAAGGAAAAAAATGGAAAGAGATAGTGATCATGGGTATGAGCAAGAGATTGAACATGACAGGGAATATTGGCTTGAGAGAACAAACTTGCACTTGGGAAAGGATGCTAGAGAAGGCCAGCAACGAGAAAAACATGTTTAGGAACATCGCATACCACTACTTTTCAATAAATATGGTGTGCACAGCAAGAATCAATATTTTGAAGGCCAAGTTGAAGAAGGCATCGAGGAGGCGAAAAGAGCAAGATAGACTTGAGACCTTGGCTGAGGCTTCCTTGGCCCAACACAACACTTGATGGAGAACACTCAGCCCAAATTTCAAAAAATTTGGGACACTTTTTGCATTTTTCGATTTTTTGGGCCAAAACACAAGTTTTTCTACCCAATGTGCCACGCCACATGGCACTCACTTTTGATGGAGGCCTCCTTTTGAGGAAAACTCAACATTTTTGGATTTTCCAGGGAAAGCTATGCATGCTCACCAATGGCCAAGAAATTTTGACAGGTTTTGAGCCCCCGAAAAGGTCAAAAACACCCCAAAAATGACCTTTTTGCCCCTTTTTGGACACACAGGAAGCAGTGTTGGGAGAACTCAGTTTTGCAGGGGCAAATGGAGGCAAAATCAGAAAATTCCATTGGTTCTGGAAATTAGTCAGGTAGAAATTTCCAACAAGCACACTTGGAGCAAATTTGGACACCAGGAAGGCCTCCAAAAGTAGTTGCAAAAAGGCGCTACACATAGAGAAATCAGCACGGTGCATTGGAGGAATTTTGCTCATTTTGGCCAAAAAACTCTGTTTTTCACCTAGTTTCCTCACAGTTTGACTTTTATCCTTCTAATTGTCAAAATCATGATGTAATTCAATGTGACAGGATGGATTTTGATGTAATTATGCTAAATTTTCACTCATAGAGGTAGATTCATCCATGAAAGGGTAGTTTGCAACTGAATGAATTAGTTCCCTAGTTTTTAGAGGCAAGTTGTTCCACTCCCTACTTCTTAGTTCTTAGTTTAGAATTTTTTGGAACAGCTCCTAAACTCATGAGCTCAACCCCTAGAGGCTAGGATGAGTTGTTGTTTTCCTATATCTTGTGATTTTTCAGTCATTACCATGGTTGGACTTTTGGGAAAGATTGGAGCTTATTGTATACTCATTTCAACAGATTGGCTAAGGAATAGACCAGTGGTTTGCAACACTTTATGGGATTCCTGTGGCATCTTGCTTTGGTATTGTGTTTTCTTATGTAATTGTAAGTATACATGTGTTTTATTTATGCCATATCTCTCTTTATTTCATCTTAACTAAATCAAACAAAGATAAAGGTAGAATACATTGAAAGTGCAGTGCTCTACCTAGGGTTTTCTTAGTTATCTATGTTTTCAACTGATTGAAAATGATCCCTGAGTTCTTCATGCCATTTTCAACTCCTCATCTATCTAAAACCTCTCCATCTCACTCAATTTGAAGTACCAAATCACTTGCCTACCTTGCCCCATAGAGATCTCTGCAAAACTGAGCCTCATTCTCCAGACCCAAATCTGCCTTTCCATTTGAGCCAACAAAAAATCATTAAATTCAATCGAACTCTTTTGCACACATACCTAGCCTTAAATCAGTCTTCACATCAAGTCATCTCAAGCCTCATTGATCATTTTTTGCTGAGATTGACAAGGAGAGAGCCCTCTTCCAACCTGGTAGGGCTAGCTACCAGGTTAAGCGTGGTTTGATGTTACCCTAGATTCTACCTTTCTCATCCTAAGGTAGATTTAGGCCCTAACACTATTGAATATTTTGAATCTGCTACCTCTGCTACAAATGTTGAATAATGATGGATATTATAGTCTTCATGTCATTATTACACATTGGCACAATTCTTATCTATGTGAATGAATTTGCTGATGTCGAAAATAGTAACAATTTTTTGAATTAGTGGCCATTAATGTATGCCACTAATCAATACGAGACCTCTCGCCATTGATGAAAATGAGAGTCAAGATGACTAAGCACATCTTGCTAGGTACGAATAAATTTTTTGATGTCAAGTAACCTAGAAGATTCTTCAAACAAGAGATATTAATGTTTTCCAATTGTTTGTTGGCAAGAGAACTTGTCATTAAGGCATGCAAGCCTCAGGGTACTTTTTGAAAAGATTTAAACCTCAAAAAGGACAATAGATATACAATTTTCTTTGAAGCAAGATTTATTTAGGAAAGGAAAATGAACATGAAAAAGAAAAAGTTAATCAGCATGTAAGTGAGCTGATTGATTTTGTTCATGATTTAGGCTGGATGGAAGTGAATGACTGTGTATGGATAGTGAACATGAATTAAGAATGAATTTGAATGGAAAATATGAAGGGAAATTAGGTGATTTTTTATTACGAAGCATGGATGTAATGGAGACAATGGCATATGAAAGGCTTGCAAGTGTTGGATCTGATTTTCATTAGCATATTCTCATGCATTGATATTTCATATTTTTTTTTGTTCTGATCATCCTCTTGTGAAATAAATTGGTCTCTAAGAGAGACACTATTCGCTTATGGTCATCTGTCTTTCCTCCTGGAACCTGCAAAAAACTAGTACTTTTTCTTCAATGGAATGTAAGAATTATCAAAAGAGAGAGGTGATCAATCTCTCTAGTTATGAAATTTACATAAAAAATTGAGAATTGGTAACAATAAAAAAGGTTCATGAAGGAAAACCGAAAGAATTTATCCCTGTGTCGAAACTAGTGCCTCAAGTTACCTGTTGTGTCTTTTCAACAATTTTTTTATTCTTTATTGTTTCAAACTCTGATGACAACTTTCTCATTGAGATATTTCCAACAATGCTTGAATCATCAAAATTCGATATCGTATGAGAAATTTAGGCTGATTTGAAATTTGGATGAAACAGTGAAGTTTCTCACCTACAGAATTGATGTTCATTGTAGAATTGATGTGCGGCTAGAGAATTGCACAGTTTCTATAGCTAAAATATTTAAAAAAAAGCTAAGTACACACAACTATGCATTTTTTGTTATAAACAAATAATAAGCCCAATTTTCAAATTAATCAATACCTTATCCATAAAAATGAGCAAATTTTATTGATGCAGTAAAAACAAATATATATATATATATATATATATATATATATATATATATATATATATATATATATATGTATATATATATATATATATATATATATATGTATATATATATATATATATGTATATATATATATGTATATATATATATGTGTGTGTGTGTGTGTGTGTGTGTGATTTTTATATTTTAAAATCACCCACATATTATTATTTTATTTTCTGAGATGGATCAAAAATATATAATGAAAACAAGAACTTAAAATTTAGTGTCATTGAAAAAGGGTCAATGAATGTCCCTTTTTGGAGACTATTTTACACTCTTCTCCTGCAAGCTTCAACATGCTTCAAACTCACAAGGACCTATCTAGGCCCACTGATGTAAATTACATTACTCAACGTGGACCTTAAAGGGTCCCCACAACCTACTGCACATTTTTGAAAGCACGGTGGTATTAAACAATATAATGTCAAAATAACGCTGACCAAAGAACTGACTTATACATTGAGAACTAATTACAGTTAAAATTGGGATTTTACACTTTCTATGCATAAATTTAGATATTTGGAGCACCAATGGAAAAAATTATCTAACCCACCAAACCATCCCAATCCTATCACAAATTGTCATTGATATTTGGTAGAAGTCTAACTGGCATAATGTTTTTTTTTTTTTTTTACACGGGCTAGCATGTCAAATGTTAATATCGATGAGACAGGAAAATTTGAAGCAATTATGGATTCTATATTTTTGGATTAATGGGCATCTTTATTGAACATTTAAAGGAGTCAAAAACTTCATCCTAAACTGGAGTGTCAGCGAAATGAATAATCCATGAAAAAAAATATAAGCGGTGGAGCAATCACCGTGGTTGTGTACAGGTGGACCAACATTCATGACCTAAATTAAATTGGATTATTCATGCCATGTGGATCAATATACAACATAATTTGATTTAGATTCAAATTCATCCTCCTTTCAGTGTGTCGTACTCAAACTGTTCACTCTACATTAAAAAAACTATTCTTTTCCCTTACGCAGTTTGCAAAATGGGGTCAAAAGATCCCTAAAAGTATCCCAAAGTAATGTTGACCAAAGAACTGACTTATGCACTGAGAAATACTTATAGTTAAAATTGGGATTTTATACTTTCGGTGCATAAATGTGGATCTTTGGAGCACCAATGGACAAAATTATCTGACCCACCAAACCATCCAAATCCAATCACGAATACTCATACTAACGAGTATGAGAATGTAGCTTCACATTTTCTTAGAATTCAATTTATTTTTGCATCCATATATGTTTACCTCATATCACAATTGTTATAATTAAAATGAATTCAAAATATACGAGGGAGTCTTGTATTTCTGGAACACGAGGTCACAAGTTCCCATCATTGATTAATATTATGAGCCTAAAACAAATAATTTGGAATTGAAAAGCTCACTTACCCTGTACACCATGATGTAATTCAAAAAGAGAAAAAACATACATAACATTAGGTTGTGAAAACAAATTATCGAGGAATCGAAAGAAGCATACTTCGTGGGACGAAAGATACACTAATTTAACATGAAATCAATAAATAATTTGGTACAAAAATCCATCACCAGTCACATAGTAAATGATAAATCAAGCACATCACTCAAAAAATCAAAATCTAAAATAATCCTGAATAATTCAGAGTGGTGTCGAGTTGGTCTGGCGGCCAACCCAGCCAACTTGCACCCTATGTCAACGATTTGGTTTACACAGAGAGTATAATCATAAAATGCATAAAATAGTTAAACATAACATGGCATAAAATTCCTTCATTAATCTTGAAATATTAGTATTTACATGGTGCATGCAAAGATCAGACCCTAGCGATAGAGGGAGTGATCCACAAGTTAATTATGTGTGATTCTACATTAGGACCGTCTCTTTCCATTCCTCCGCTCTATGAAATGGACCTTTTTCTGTCAAACTATAGTACTCTAATATAATATTATATGTGTATTTAACCTCTAAAATAAAATATCTTTAGAGTTATAACAACAGCATTTCCTAATTCTGGATCGGAGGTTAAACAACGCATACAACTTTAGAATTGTGAACTGATTTTTTGAAAAAATAAGTATTTTGCATATTTTAATGGATTCCCATCAATTTGAAGTTATATATAAACACAAAAATTGGTATTGAATCATCAAACCCTCACCATCCTATCCATGGAGAAATCACGCTACTATTAATCCTAGTGGCTTCTAGAAATAGTTTGACTACCTCGATGTCGTGTACCAAAAGGACTTTTGTCTGAAAATAATCATTTCCTGTAGCTCCAATCTACTCGTGAAATGATTCCCACCTTTGACGAGTTGGTAGAATTTCAATAATGTTCAATTGAGAACTTACATTTACAGTATTAAATACACAGCCTTGCAATCAAGAAGTATGCTAATTAACCATGCGATAGGGCATACATTTGAGCTTGGGAGCTCGACAGTCACATCAGATTTAAAATCTATATTTGAAAGGAATGTTGTGCATTCTCCTTTCTTCGTTACAAGAAAATGTGCCCAAATATACTTTGAATTTCACTATACACATTGTCCCAAAGGCCTGGGTGCAATTAAGGGAACACATTAATGTATTAAACCTATGTTATTTAAAATCCATATGCTCGTTTCCCATGATGACATCTGGATGTATGATAATCATGGAAGTGAGAACATGAACTGTGCTACCGAAACATGAACTATACTATTGGAACAAGAACTTGATTCATGGTGTGAGAACTCTTCAATAGTGCAGGAAGCCCATAGTAAACTGGTGCAGGAACACTAATTAGTATAGGAACCTGGTGCATAGTATAGGAAGGTGAATGTAGGATCAAGGCATGTTGTCTTATTCATATAATCAACTCAGTTTTAAACTTGCAAACATACAAACTATTATTAATGAAGATTTTAATGTTTAAATCTCAATAAAACAAGTGAATAGAAAATACTTACTCTATTATCTTTGAGAATGCACAAAACCATGACAATAACCATTCAAACTAAGAAAAATCATAAGGGATTTTGAGGAAAAGGTAATATAAATTAGGGAAAAACATAGGCCTAACAAATATTCCAGGAATTATTTCACGAAGTATGCCTACTAATACATCCATGTTTTCAAGTTATCCAAAAAAATTGTTATATGGTGGTTCGTTAGTTCCTCCTAGATATCAATCTCTTTCTGGGACTTTATCAAGAGCTTCCCCTTCATCTTAAATTTCTACTATGTCAACAGTTTTATCAACTTCTACTACTCAATATTAGATGTTAGACTAGGATATTCATATGGTTTCCAGTGGCCTAGGTTGTAATGTTCCCAAATTAGAAATAGCTACACTATTGCGAATATCTCAAGATATTACCAATGTGGAGATCAGCAATACATAAACATGAGCTGGAAAATAGAAGTGAATGCATTAAAAAAAAAATTCTGGAAGATCCACATAACCATTACATTAGATTATAGAAACAAAAAATGTACACAATATCTTGAGGAAATGATCTCTCAAGCTAGGCAATGCAACCTCAATGAACACATGTACAATAAATATGGAGAAATACTGCTATATAAAAGAGGCCCTGGCTATGAATGCGAAATCCATGAGGCAGAACTGCTGCAAAATGTCAATAATATATAGATATGACAATGAATAGCTCAAATAAGAAGGGGGAGCAAGATCTCAACCCTTGAAAACATACAATACACAATCCTCAAAGGGATTGGCTGAAATATGCACAAAATGGCAAATCTGCAGAAATGCTGGAGTTTATGGGTAGCTGCAGAAACTCAAGAACTGGAACAAATGGAGAAGACTGAAGATGCTGCAATCAATGACATGATCTCCTCCAATGGATCTCTAGAATGGAAGTTTGATCCTCTCACTTGAGATCTAACCCTCCAAACATGTGGAACAACTCTCCACTGCAAACACACTCAGAAATAATGCAGTCTAAAGAAGGGACTGCGATGTTGGTGAAGAGAAATGTTTGTCCTTGATGCCAAAGTATACAATAAGCTCTTAAATTCCTCCAATCTAATATCTCAAGAGAAAGAGGGACTCCTCCTCTGAAAATAGCTGATGAAGGTGGTGTAGTGAACCCTCATTGCAACACCCAGGAACACAACATTACTCAACTGTAGAAATAAATCTGTATTGATGGAGGATGATTGGCCTCAAGCTTGGATGTGAGGAAAATCTGAGCAATCCCTCAAGAGGCCTCTCAAGAAGGTGAAAGAATCCCAAACTAGAAATCCTCTCGGCAATTCTTGCTAAACAACAAAGAATGCACAATTGTCTCACTTAACAATTGATATGAACAATACAAGCATGAGAAACAATGGTTGCCTTGCCCTCCTTTTAAAAAATTGAAAGCTCTCTCTCCATGGGCCCCATCCATTATGGTTTCATCCACCAAGTATCCTCTTCCTCATTCACACTACGTTTTCTTCTAAAGTAAGCCACTCCTCCTATGGCAGCATTGTTGACTTGGTCAAACTTGACCTTGCCATTCATGTATTTTCCCATTTTCACACTTGGGGGTGCATAATTAAGTTCTTATGTCTATCCTTTCCCACATGTGAGGGATTTTATTCATGTATTCAATAAACATGGGCCTTATTACCCATTTATTTGGCTGAAAGATGATAAAAGAAAAATTTTAATATTCCATTTAGCCATGTGCTAAAATGGGAATATTACAGTCCTCCCCTCCCAAATGTTTCTTTTCCTAAAGAAAATGCAAGGATAGAATTGAAGAATCTCCACCCAAGGCATGGAGTCTGAAATATGTTGAGGAACATATTCCTCATGTAGATCCTCCATCCCCCAAGCAATCATCCATACAAAATGAGTTACCCCCCAACATGGCAACTCCTGAAAATCATCTTCCACCTTTGGCTCTTGCAATGTAGGTGGGCTGAAAATCTAATCCTGGTAGAAAAAATAGCCTACCCCATGCTATCCTCCTCTCCACTTAGGATAAGTGTAGAGTATATGCTAATATTGGGTTGCAACAATGTTGCCCTCAAGTGGCAAAATGAAGACTAGACCTCCAAGGATCTCTTCTCCAGCGTTATGAAACATGTTGTCCCAATCCATCTCATATGTGATGAGTTGGAAGTCATAATCATATGGCATCCAATCAATCATATGGACCACCTCAAATGGAAACAAGTTTTTTGCTGTAGTGGCCACATGTCCTCTCATGCTCCCATTAGAACATGTAATGCAAATAATGTGGGAGATCTCTCCCCCAAGGGACACATCCAACCAATGTGCCATTCCCCCAATCATGCTCTCAACAAATACAGAGAAAATAGAAACATAATGAACCATAATGAGAATCATACTTGCTGTCATGTGTGGTAATGGATAAGGATAATGGTCTCTCAATTTTAACTGATGCAGTTTGACCCTCAACTGTAAAAGAGTATGATAAAAAGTGTGGTCTCTCAACCACTTGCTTGTTGTTCTACTCTCCTCAAATGTATGGAGAAAGTGCATGATGTATGGTGCAAGGTAATTATTTCCTCCAAAATACATTTCCTCCCCAATTCCTCCTAGGGAGTGGTCACCAATAGTGCTCATGGCCTCAAGTAGACCATGGGGTCTACAGAAAAGAATGCCCCTACCTAGAGCAACATCCTGTACATATATGGTTAAGGGATGAATATATAAGTAATCATACAAATAAACAATACCCTTACCATATTTTTTTCTCATGCAAATGTAATGGCTAAAAAGTTAGTCCCCTCTCATCCTCAAAGAGAAAGGAGGTGGTTGTGCTAACGCCTCCAAAGAGTTATGTATCTCCTCCATCTGCACATGATCTCTGCATCTCCTCACATGATGATCTATCAATATCATGCAAACAAGATGATCCTGGGAATAATCCACCAACAATCCGGAGCTCCAACATGGATCTATCTTCCATAGTGACAGCGCTGATGGTCCCTCTTGAAGGACATCTGTCATATTGTCATCTTCTTCTTTGACATCTCCCATGCAAATGATGCAAGTTGGAAGGCTGTTATCCTTCCCCTACTGCTTCTGCCACAACACAAAATCTGAAATGAGAGTGGGTACAAATGATGTTGAGAGAAAGGTTCTCCCTTCCTTGAGTATTCCCAAGACTCTCAGCATTGTGAAGCTAACCTCCAAGGTTTCCACTCCTCTGAAATCAATGAATGGTGCCTCAATATGTGGAGAATCTCTCATCATCTGTTGATCCAGATTTTTCCCTGTAAAAATGTCTCCATGCAGTGAGACATCATCATCAAGTGGAACTGCATATATGGATGAACAAATCTGTCCATGCTTCCACTGCGCAATCCAATCACCTCCCTAGGTGCATCAACCTATAGAAATGAATAGGGATGTGTAATCCTCACCTCATGATGCTGGGTCTTATCCCTACTTCATCCTTATGTCTCCCTGGCTTTACACCTCCTCAACAATGGCACAGATATAACATGAATTGTGCCTTGATCTCCATCCATGAGATTCTGGGTACTTCCTTGCAAATATCTAAGAATCCCTCTATCTGGAGCAAGAGCTCCTCCTTCCTCTGCATGAGGCACTAGATAATCTCTAGGTAGCACAATTTTGTTGCCCTCAGCTTCCTCAAAATAGATGGGAAACCCTCCAAAAATGTTACTGCAAATATGGAATCTCTCCCAAGGTGGAAGTAATTCCTGATCATAAAAGGTCAAGGAGTATCCCCTTTGCACCATGATAGTGCCATCTCCTATTCCTACAACATCATACAAGAAATGAGAGAAAATATGCTCTTGATCTCCCAAGAATAACCCCAACAACAAATTTCCTTGCTACTTCCTCATACTCTCATCATGCAAGATATGTGATGAAGACATAGTGAATGATATGAGTGTCGTATCATCACTATGCACCCATAATCTTTACTGCTCCATGATGCAAGTATCCTACCATCTCTTCTCCATACTCATACTCTTAGGAAGAGTGTTTTCCAAGTGATGGCCAAACTCTTTCAAGAGTAACCAGCATAGCCAAGCCTCATGTTGCCCAGTATCATAAATTTGCAAGTAGCCTCCCAGCTTGTTGCTCATCAACCACATCCACTCATTCACTTGTGGATGCTTTCTCCTTCTCTTCATCTTGGTACTCCTCCCATGAGGGCTACCATCCTTCCAAACCAAATCTCTTTCCTTGCATTTCATGGAAGATTGAAATGCAGCTCCTTGGATACCTCTTAGAGAAGATCTCTCACCCATGACTATGTTGAATCCATAAGGATCCAAATGTGATGAAGGTAGCATCTCCTCTCCATCATAGTTTGACAGCAATGTTAATCCCTCTAAATATGCAATGGCTATCCCATACTCCAACTTAAGGATAGTTTCCTGAGTTTTCAAAGGAGTGTCATGGTTTGTTTCACCTTCCCAAATTAGGTTTCTGTCTATGCAATTCATGGGATTTTGAAATGCAAGCTCCTCAAGGATCAATGAGACTCTATCACGACCCAAATAGGTGGTAGGAAAAAACCTCCCATCATGATGTGTGTGGCCCTAGTAATGTTCAACACAAGCATGAGAGATGTTATCCATCCTACAATGTCCTCCATCTTCTATATGCTCTTGTGAGAAAGGAAGAAAATCTTTACACTCCATGGTGTGTTGAAGTGCACCTCTAATGAGATCTTCCAAAACCAATGAGGTCTTGGATCTGAAAGTATAAGTTCCTCTTTGAGCTTAGAGGAGCTCATTGAGAAAATGTCATCTTGAAAGGAGAAAGGGTTTCTAACTCCAAGATGTCTACCATCCTTCACCAAGGCTTCAAACCCCAACCTCAATTGTGATGTACAATCCAACAATGGCTTAAGAGGATGATGGTTTGCTCCCTTGAATATTTCCATTTTGCACAGTGTAGTGCAACCAAGATGCCCTATGGTAGCAATGGGATTTGACCCTTGGTCATGCAAAAGTAAACCTCCACATTGATCAAAAGAATTTGCTACAACAAAAGAATGTGGAAATCTTTTCATACCTTGATGATATCTGGGAAATTCTTGTAGGGCTGCAAGAGTTCCTTCCTCCAAAGTGTTGGCTACCCCAACTGTTGATGCATGTGGCTGCTCCTCCATGAGTGTGACAGTGTTATCAAAAGTCTCCTCAAGTGGTGGTGTGGCCTTCTCTCCCTTTTCCCTTTCACCATCAAAGGTTTTGATCAACCCTTGGATGAAATGTGCAAAATTTTTCTCCCTTGCATGGCTCAAGTGGCTACTCCACCAATCATGGGCTTCACCCTCCAAGTGCAGTGCTGAGATTTCAACAGCTTCTTTCCCTACTACAGAATGTAGTAGGAAAAATGCCTCCAAATCTCTCACCCAAGTTCTTGTAGTAGATGACCCATCGAAGGTAGACAACAGAAATATATTGCCTCTGATTCCTTTTCTACTACAGGGTCTCTTCTCTTCCTTTAGCTGGATGAAATGAGGAAAATCCAGAGTCTCCCTGAAGACTCTAGGTTGAGACTTGTACTCAACAAGGTAATCACTTATAATCTGATAATCCAAGTGTATTCCATGCTCAATATCTTCTTCTTGATGAGAATAGGAAAGCATGGCACTTCCTCTTCTATTTCTTCAATCTTCTTGACCTCCTTGGAGAGGTTCTATCTGGATCTGAATACTGGTGAGAGCAATCTCATCTTCTTCAACATTCTGATCTTCTTGGGCTTAGACTCACAGGTTGAGCCAAGAAAGTTACTCTAATACCACTGTAATGTTCCCAAATTAGGAACAACTACACTATTGGGAATATATCAAGATATTACCAATGTGGAGATCAGAAATACATAAACATGAGATGCAAAATAGCATTGAATGCATTAAAACAAAAATGCCAGAAGATCCACATAACCATTACATTATATTATAGTAGCAACAAATGTATACAAGATCTTGAGGAAATGATCTCTCAAGCTAGGCAATGCAGCCTCAATGAAACATGTACAAGAAATATGGAGAAATACTGCTATATAAAAGAGGCCCTGGCTATGACTGCACAATCCAAGAGGCAGAACTGCTGCAAAATTTAAATAATATACAGATATGGCAATAAATAGCTCAAATAATAAGGGGGAGCAAGATCTCAACCCATGAAAACATATAATACACAATCCTCAAAGGGATTGCCTGAAATATGCACAAAATGGAAAATCTGTAGAAATGTCGGAGTTGATGGGTAGCTACAGCAACTCAAGAACTGAAACAAATGGAGAAGACTAAAGATGTTGCAATCAATGACAAGATATCCTCCAATGGATCTCTAGAATGGAAGGTTGATCCTCTCACCTGAGATCTAACCCCCCAAACATGTGGAGAAAGTCTCCACTACAAACACACTCAGAAATAACGCAGTCTAAAGAAGGGACTGTACTGTTGGTGAAGAGAAATTCTTGGCCTTGATGCCAAAGTTTGCAATAAGCTCTGGAATTCCTCCAATATGATATCTCAAGAGAAAGAGGGAATCCTCCTCTGAAAATAGCTGATGAAGGTGGTGTAATGAACCCTCACTGCATCACTCAGCAACACAACATTACTCTGCTGCAGAAATAATGCTATATTGATGGAGGATGCTTGGCGTCAAGCCTGGATGTGAGGAAAATCTGAGAAATCCCTCAATAGACCTCTCAAGAAGGTGAACAAATCCTAAACAGGAATTCCCCCTTGCAATTCTTGCTAAACAGTAAAGAATACATAATTGTCTCACTTGACAATTGATATGAACAATACAAGCATGAGAAACAATGGTTTCCTTGCCCTCCTTTTAAAGAAGTGAAAGCTCTCTCTCCATGGGCTGCATCCATTAGGGTTTCCTCCACCAAATATTCTCTTCCTCATTCACACTATGTTGTCTTCTAAAGTAAGCCACTCTTCCTATGGTAGCACTGTTGACTTGGTCAAAGTTGACCTTGTCTTCATGTATTTTCCCCTTTTCACACTTGAGGGTGAAAAATCAAGTTCTTATGTCTATCCTTTCCTACATGCGAGGGATTTTATTCATGTATTCAATAAAAATGGACCTCCTTACCCATTTATTTGGCTACAAGATGATAAAATAAAAATTTTAATATTCCATTTAGCCATGTGCTAAAATGGGAATATTACATAGGTAATCCTCAAGTTAATCCAACATGTGGTTATAATCCACCTGGGTCCAACCACCTCTGCTTGGAGGGTGTTGGTGCCCTTGTTTTGAAAATGAAACAGTTTTGAGTCAGGAAGAATAGGTGGTAAAGAGAAACCATGGTAGACATGGAGCTTTCATGGTTGCGGAGAGCTAGAGAGTAGGTGGCAAGGCAGTTGCAAAAACTAGCACAGATGGCAAGAAGGAGTGACAAGGATAGGCAACAAAACTCCTAGTGATCAGGGAGATGCATAAGAAAGCAAAACGGGAAAGGAGGGAAAACTGAAAATCGCATTGTCAAAGGAACAAATAGGCAATCAACCAGTGGAGACAAGAGGTTCGTGCAGTAGAGGGCTGAGAAAGAGAGTTGCAGGAGCACTCTGTTCTGTTTGGTTCTATTATAGTATGTTATGTTCTGTTCTGTAATATTGTAATTCATCCTTCTGTAGTCAACTCTGAGGATTAATGTAACTATCCACTATTGATAATGAAATATACTTCTACCTGGGTTTGATGTCCTAAGTTTCGTGTTAAGCATTTGGTTACGATGAATGTATTGCCCGTTTTTATATTTTAATTTTGCGTCCTGAATACGATTCATGAGTAGCATTTTGTGCAAGGTAGCTACGTTTGTTTGTAGTTCCTATTTCTATCTATGTTTCTCTATAGTTGTGATCAGTCAATATCAGATCTGTTCCTAACCTTAGGTCACGATATGCGTCGGGTGAGACTCTTTTCTCTTCGGAGTAGGGTGAAAATGTTAGCGTTGTGCTAGACAATTGCGGAAACCTTGTTGGCCTCTCTCCTGAGCCTAAGTCTTACTCAGAGACCTTCTTTGTCGCCAAAAAATGGTTCCGTTTCTAGGACCTAAAATTTCATTTAGGAGCTAGATCATGGTATCATGGATCTTCAAAAGAGAAATACGAAGTTGGTGGGATAACCACTTAGATCGGTTCATAGCGCAACAAGCTGAGTTGATACAACAGAGGGAGAAAATTGTTAAGGATCAGTGTTACACCATATTTTGGTCATCTAACATGTTACAATTAGATGGACCTAAGTACACCATGTAAGACCAATTTTACCTTAAGTAAAATTGCTCTCACTATGAAAAATAACTTAGTAAAACACCTTTATTAAGTTTTTTATGGTCTAAACAGGAAACCCCATGAGGAAATATTAAATAAATCCACATTTGTTTGATTTTCCTCAAGGAATAATTAGTTAAACATCATTTTAATTAATATTCCTAGTCATATTTAACCCAAAACAGGAAAATTAATTAGATAAATTATTATTTATCTTATTATTTTCTAGGAATAATTATTTAAACCTTATTTAAATAACATTTCTTGTTAAATTTGACTAAATCACTCATAAATAGTTAAATAAATCATTATTTATTTAATTATTACCCAAACACATCTTTAAAATGATAAATAAATCATTTATTTATTTATTATTTACAAATAAAGGGATTTGACCTAAGTCAAATTCCTTTTACCTCCAACAAAAATAATAAAATATTCCATAAAAGTTGGATCTTGATTTGGTTAAAATTTTAATTATGCACCAATATCTAGACTAACTCAATATTTTGTTATAAATAGAAGGGTTTTTTGATTCATTCATCACCTTTTGTTTCCTAAGATCACTCTAGATCTATACTTTTGGTCTAACTTTGATCCACCATCATTGTCATATTTTTCTATCCTTTTGCTTGTGAGCTCCCTTTGAGTTCCTTTTTTGTCTGAGTTTTCTACAACATCAAGAGAGAGGAGTTTTAGATCTGAAGTGTTGAGGACTTACAAGGACCCATCCCATTGAGGAGAACTATCGGGTTCTATTCTCTGAATCTGTGAGTGATCTCTAAAAAATTTTCTGGGGAAAATTTCCAGAGGAAATCTATAATTGGTTGCGGATACTAAAATTTAAGAAATTCCAAGGAAGCTCATGTAAAATATGTCACAAGTGGCTGCACATGGATCTGGTATCACTCCATCGGTTAGATACCGATTTGACCCGAGATGTATATTTCTCGGTGCAATCTACCTTGGAAGGATATATAGTGGAATTCACAGTTGAATGTTACCATTCCTTCTCAAAAGAAGAAGATGTATTGAAATTTGGATTGCGAGGGGAGCTGTTGAAGGAGATTCCTATATTGATCAAAGCTTTAATGGTAGATGAGGGATTGATGGAATTTCAAAAATCTGAGAGGGAGACTTAAACCTCTATTACTGGGGGAAGGAGATGAGGGAGAGATTCTACAAGTAAGTTGGAAGGGGGAATAGGGATATGGATTCTGAGACCTCTAGTAGGTTGAGAGAGAAACAAGCACTTTGAAGGGCACAGATCGCTAAGAAGTGGCGGGAAAGAGTGATGAAGGAGTTGGAGAAGCAGGAAGGTAGTCGACAGGACAAGGAGAAGGCGCCGCAGATGAAAAGGGAGATGGAAGGTTAGAGGGATTCAAAGGAATAGGAAGGAATGTCAAGGAATTAAGACAAGTGTATAGGAGACCAACCCAAAGAGAAAAGGGAGAAAATTCCAACATGGAGGATGCGTGCCCCGAGGCGATGTTCGATGTGGAGTTGCATGTTGCGATGGAGCAGCTATTCTGAGAGGGGCCGACACCCATAACTCAAGGTAACTCTATTCCCTAAAGTTAAAGTAGCTCTACTCCTGACCTTCCCCTAGTACTCTATCGGCCACTAAGTGAAATTTTTGTTAAGTTACGAGAATTAATTTGAATAGTGTTCAGTCTACATCAGTAATACATACTAGCATTAGTGCTAGTAATATAGTTTCACAGCCAGGAAATAAAGGTTTTATTCTAGTACCATCCACACAAATAAGTATGGCAGGATAATTTACCCAATACCCAAGGTTCTTTGGCAGAGGTAATGACGATGTGGAGCATCACTTGTATCTCTGTGAAGCCATATGGAGGGTCTGCAGACACCAGAGGTGGTTAAGTTGATCGAGTTTCAAACTAATTTAAGAGAGAGAGCTCTTCCCTGGTTCATTAAATGGCCCGAAGCTCATCCAAACCCAATGATAGATGATGTAAAGAAATAATTTGTTAAATAATTCAAGTTACCTCAGATAGATCAGTAGGGTTTATCATAGATGTGGGAGTTTAAATAGTGAGAAGGTGAAACACCATGGCATCTGATGAGAAGTTTCAAGGATGCGACTAGAAAACTGAGTTATCCAATCAATCTGAATCATCAAAGAGATTGATTTATCAAGGCAATTCTTCCGTTGACAAGAAATCCCCTAACACAATAAAGGATCGATACATTACAATATGCATTGGAGCAAGCCATGAAGATAGAGGCTATGGCGGGGTATCCGCTGGAGTTCAAAGGAGGGGCAGCAACTCAAGACCCTTCCATATTGGGGTTACAACATCATATAGCCAGTGTAACGGAAACGTTGAAGGATATCCAGCCAATGTGGCCTACAAGACCCAATGTATGGTGTACACACTATCTGATGGAGGGACACGTGGTCACCAAATGTCCAAGGTTGTAGGGGCAGAATACGGGGGCTTCAGTAGTAGGCATGCAAGGAACTCCACCAGTAGGGGGAGTTGCGCAGATAAACAATCAAGGGCTATATCCGTCACAACCCCACTACCCAGGGTTCCCTGCGCAACAGAATCAAGCCACAACTGAATACTATGAAATATGAAAAAGCATTGGTCATCCACCCCGCCTATGCCCAATTTTGAAAAATAATCCAACGTTAAAAACAAAATATATTGTGAGTTCTGTGGTTCCACAACGCACAATACAGAGCAGTGTATAACCAAGGATGCACTAGCAGAATGATTGTACAGGCCATCATATAGAGTGAATGACGCTCACAAGGGACGAGGAGAAGGAATGAGAGGAGGCAGAGGTGGAGGAAGAGGACCTGTAAGATGTTACAATTGTGACTAAGAGGCCTACATAGCTAGGGAATTTCCACTTCCCAAAAGACCATGGTGCTCTCGGTGCAGATTCAATACACACACAACTAAATACTACCCGAAGCTAATTAAAATATGGGAAGAAATAACTAGACAAAGAGGAGAAAATATGGTAAATGTAGAGCCCAGAATAGTAGAGGCTCAAGCTATGTAGAATGTAGCCATAGTAACGCGGGGAAGAAAGGGAATAGGGGAAGACGCACATAATATAGACCCGATAAAGTTGATAAAGCCAACATCTCCAAAGCCAGTATTCAGGCCAGATAGAAAAAGGAAATACTTTAAAGAAGTAGTAGAAACATTTTCCCAACTTGGGGGGAGCAAAGGCATTGAGTTATCGCAGCCAACAGTGGACAAGGAGAAAAAATCTAATACAAGCATAATGATTGAAGAATGATTCCAACTATTTTTAAAAATTTTAACCAACAGATCGATGCTAGAGAAATTGAAACAAAATATGGAGATGGTGGTGCAGGAAACCATAGAACCAGAGGAGTTAAATGAGACAACACAGAAATACATATGAAGAGTCAAAAGAAATAAGAGAAGAACAGGGAAACAATTTCATGTAAACGCTCAAGTTGCGAGATTCCAAATTAAGGACACCATGGTTGACCTAGGGTCAAAAGTCAACATTTTGCTAAGGAAGACGTGGGAAGCATTAGGGAGACCAAAGTTGACAGATTCACCAATCCAGCTCTGCATAGTGAACCAGTATTGCATTGTGCCCATAGACAGGTTGGAGGAGGTCGAACTTGATGTTGCGGGGGTAAAGACGTACACAAACATCAAGGTGATAGACATTATGGGGGATAAGGATCCCTACTCGGCATTATTGGGAATAGATTGGGATTTCGAGAACCATGCAATGATCGATTTGAAAAAGGAATTTGTGATATTTGAAGATGAGGAAGTCACAGTCAATAAACCACTTGACCCATTTCAAGGACCACGATATATAGAAGCTATCGACAATAAAGAGGATGCTTAGATTATTGATCATATTTATCAGATAACAGCGGGGAAAAGAGAAGATTATATCAACCCAATAGCGGGGGGGGCAGTAAGCTAGAGAAGTGCTCAAAGCTTAGACTTGGGATCAGAAATAGCTTGGGATGATTGGCAGCAGGGGGGATATGAGACCAATACAAGAATATGTGCTAACATCCGAAGAATCAATTAGATTGGAACTGAGGTAAGAGAATATTTGACTTTATCAAATATGAATGTTGTAAATACATTTATTTCCAAAATAGAATATAAAGTAAAATTGAAACATAAAGTCCCAATCATGGATGTGGCTTTAAAATCCACGTCGGCAAGGTGGTGGAGAAACCACTACAACTCTCTTCCACGATGGGATGGGGTTGCAACAGTGTTGAGGGCTAGATTCATTGAAGAGGAAGGACCAAAATTCACTGAACATTACCCAGGGGATTCTGACCCCAGTGAACATTTACAACATTGTGAGTACAAATGGAAGAAAGTAGGGTACCCGAAAGATCTGTGGGTGAAATTTTTTTTACATTCACTAGATTCAATTCCACAGGCTTGGTACCTAACTAAAGAGAATAAAAGAGGAACCAGTACCTGGTGAGCAGTTGTGGATCAGTTTACGCAATGTTTTTCCTTTGAAGGAGAAACAAAACAAGTCACACAGGTGTTGCAGGCCATTAAAAGAGTATTGTTCCTTCCAGATATTCAGGAGGAGGAAGAACAACCACTCCCAAAATAGAGTTTTAGATAGTCAGTAACATGCAAAAAGATAAACAGTGAAATGGATGATGATGATCTAGAAGATCTTAGACATCAATATTTTGAATAAAAATAAGGGGAGTGGGATATTCAAGAAGAACCTACAACAGAATGAATTCATTTGCTACTGTTGAAGACCAAGAAGCTGAACATTGGAACATCGGAAAATCCCAAACTTGCGTCAATTGGTGACTACTAGGATGCATAAATGACTAAGGAGATATTTAATCTGCTATAGGAATATGAAGACTTGTTCCCATCCTCAGTAGCGGAGCTAAAAGGAATAAAAGGAGACATGGGGGAAATGCGTATAATTTTGAAGCCCGAGGCAAGATAGGTAAAGCACAGACCATACCGTCTGAGTCCAAGAGTGAAAGAGAAAGTCAAGGCAGATACTGATAAAATGCTAAAAGCAGGGTTGATATTTCCAGTAGAAGAAGCAGAGTGAGTATGTCCTATATTCATACAAAGTAAAAAGGAAAAGTCTAAAATTTGAGTATGTGTTGACTATAGGAGCCTCAACAATGCATGTATACATGATCCATTCCCCACTCCATTCAGTGATGAGGTGCTCGACAATGTTGCAGTGAGTGAAGCTTATTGATTTACGGATGGATTTTCAGGATACCATAAAGGATAGCTGAAGAAGATATGAAGAAAAAAACTTTCACAACTGAATGGGGCTCATTTTCATATCATGTAATGCCTTTTGGGTTGAAAAATCCACCGGTGGTATTTTCACGAATTGTTATAGCAGCATTTCGGGAATATATCCATAAATTTTTGGAAGTCTATATGGATGACTGGACAATTTATAGCTTGTTGAAGAATCATGTAACGTTGTGAAGGATAACTTTTGCGAGATGTAGACAACTCCAAATTTCATTAAGTCTTAAGAAGTGCATCTTTGCAGTACCCTTTGGGACACTCCTAGGACATGCTGTTTGCAAACAAGTGGTTTACGTAGATCCAACAAAAGTGGTGGTTATAATCAACATAGAGGCACCAGAAACCGTTAAGCAGTTAAGGTCACTACTTGGCGACACTGGCTACTAGAGACAATTCATCCATAACTATGCAAATATAATGGCCCCATTGGAGAATTTGTTGTGGAAATCAGAGAAATTCATTTGGACAACCGATTACACTACTGCCCTCAATACCATCAAATAAAAATTAGCAAATGCGCCTATATTAGTTCATCCTAATTGGGACAAGAAATTCCATGTCCACATTGATGCCTCCAGCATTGCACTAGGAGAAGTTCTGGCTCAAGCAGGAGATACTTCAGTTGATCACCTAGTTTATTTTGCAAGCAGGAAGTTATTGATAGTTGAAAGGAACTACACCACAACAGAACGAGAAGATTTAGCAATGGTGTATTCCCTTCGACAGTTTGGCCATTACCTATTAGGAGGTATGTTTAAATTCTTCACCGACCATTCAGCATTAAGGTAACTAGTTAACAAACCGGTCCTTTAAGGAAGGATTTGTAGATGGCTCCTAATGTTTCAGGAGTTCACCTTTGAGGTGATAGTGAAACCAGGAAGACTGAATGTGGGTACTGACCATTTATCAAGGCTGGAAAATGGATAAAATGGAGGGTCCCTAGATGATCAGCTATCGACGCTAATATTTTTAGAGCAGAAGCCATCCTAGACTACTTATATCAGATATAAGTCTATCTAGCAACAAGATAGTGCCTGACTGAATATACAGCAACTCAGAAAAAAACATCTGGTAGTCAGGGTAGCAGAGTATCAGTTAATAGCGCGAAAAATGTATAATATGGGGTTAGACCAAGTCTTGTGGAGATGTTTCCTGGACCATGAGAGGGAGGATATCTATGGGAGTGTCATTGTGGATTTGTGGGAGGACACATCGGTGCAAAACCCACTGCAAGAAAGATACTGCAAGAAGGCTTATGGTGGCCCACAGTACACACAGATAGTAAATAATTTGTAAATAAATGCGATGTTTTCCAAAAAAAGGGATGTCCATCGCACAGGGATGAGCTACCACTTCACCCTGTAAAATAATTGTAGCCATTTGAGAAGTGGGCCGTTGATTTTATAGGACTGATAGCACCTATCACAAGACATTTGTAGGCTAGGTACATCATTACCGTAATAGACTAACTTACCAGATGGGCAGAAGTGGTACCAGTTGTTATCATCCTAATAATTCTCAGGTCGTGGAATTTTTATTTATAGTTCAAGAAAACTAGGGGTAACCAAGAACCTCTTTTGGATTTTAGGATCTAGCCTTCCTAAATTCCAGAGAGGGATCTCTCCTTAAGATTTCGCTTGATTTTTGTTATAAGATTTTAGGCTAGGTATTATTAGACAATTGTTTTGGTTTGAATGTTTGGTGGGAATAAAAGGTACTTCAAGGTAAACCACAGAGGGATCTACCAGGCCATTGGGATATGGAGTCAACTTCTTGGCAAGCAGAGCTAGGAAATAATGTCAAAGAGGAAATGTACTAAAGGAATGGTAGATGACCTTCAAAGGGTTTGGAAATAGGCTTTTGATGAAATGGAAAGATCTGAACAAAAGGGTAACGAAGGATCCTTAATTTACAGAAGTGAAGATGAAAGAAAGGGGTCAAACAGGGACTAAGAGCATTTAAGAATTCTTAAGTCTGGTTATCAGGAGAAAACATATCAATAATTAACCAGTAAAAAACAGGGAGCTTTTAACACTAATCATGTTTAATCTTTCATAGTCAATCATTTAAGATGGAAAACATATAAATGTATGTATGGAACTTTTGAAAGATAAACAGTGAAAATAGGAAAATACTTGACTTATCTTATCAGCATAAGAATACTGAGTTATGATGTCTGTTTGACATAGTTCCAGTCTACTGCTTTATAAATCAACTCACAAAAACTCCAATGTATTCAGCAAAAATGTCTATATTAGTCTTGACAATTTTATTCCACCCAAAATACTTCAAAGAGTGAAGTATTTATACAAAAATTATTACAAAATATCTGAGAGACATGTAGGAATATCTCTAGGAAAAAATAAAGATTATTACATAAAAAGAGGGACAGCTGCAAAACAAACTGGCAAGCTGTCCTCTTTTCAAGGAAAATAAAACTGATTTATCTTATGAAAATTTGATTTTTTGCTTTGTTGTACATGCTTGTTGGCACTTTTAAACAATATCTTGTTAGAAGATATCTTGGAAGACACTCTTTCCATTTCACATTCTTTAACCTGTGATTTATCTTTGATGCTCTTTACGTTGTTTTCTTACTGTTTGACTACTGTAAAATGAGGAATAACCCGCAGTAAAAAGTGTTTTTACTAATACTCTTTGACTCTGATTATTACCCTGATACACTTTAACTGCAAATCTTACCCTTTAGGCAACAATAATATCCTGCTTTTCCTGTAATTTTCTGCTATTGTTTACAAACCTTTATATCAAATCAGTGAATTCCTGCAATTGTTCTACACTGGGAATTCTCATGTTCTTCAATTTCCTGTAGCTCTCATATGCCTCTGTGTACTGGGCTTGACAATGAATATGTGTTTAATCTCATTTTGTAGAAAAAACAAGTTCTCAAAATATTCCAAAATAACTTTTCCAGTAGGGGAACCTTGTGGTAGAGGCTTATTTACCTATTCTTTGGCATATGCTCTTATCTTCTTGTCATACTCTATCTGAACCATTATTTTTTCATTGAAGCAATGAATGTCTGGAAGGCTTGCTTGTGTTAATATAGTGTATTTGGCCAAGAAATTTGTTATTGAAAAGTTCATTTCTTTGCATCTTTCCTCCAAATTGTTCATCATATTCCTTTTGTTCATGACTTTCTTGATTTGTAGTATGCTCTCAGTCCTATCCTGAATTTTCACCTCTACAAGCTCTTCTCTGTTTTTGTTGTTTAAAAATGTAATTAGTTTCAAAGCTTGAGAAGGTTTGTCATCCAGTTCTTATTTTGTCTTCTGAATTTCTATTTGTGTTGCCTTGAGTAAATCCTTCTGTTCATAAATGATTTGGATTGAAGGCCACTGTAGATGTATGCCTTGAATTATGTTGTTCCAAAGATAGTTCTTGATATATGATATATGTTCACTGAGATTGACCTGTTGCTATAGAATCTTTACCTGCTCTTGAAGTCTGTTTGCTCTCTGCTCATGTCCCTTGGATGTAATCAATACATCTCTATTTGATGTTTCAAGATTTCGGATGGTGCCTTTCAAGTTGATTATCTCTTTATTCTTTAGGAACATGTCTTCCATAGCCTTTACTATGTCAGTTGTTTCACTTGTTTGATTTACTTGTGATGTAGATGATGAAGTGGCATAAATATCTTTAGATGTAATTGAAACTACAGTTGCCAATACTCCTTTTGGTGCTAAATGTTCTGCCAATGTAGAATGAACAACAATACTGACAGTTGGAATGACTGTAGGAATGGAGACTTCATGTGCTTTTTTTAACATTTCATTTTCCTTCATTAAAATTTCTGTCTAATTCTCCATTTCTTTGATCTCAGCTGTCATCTTTAGAACTAGCTACATTAATTCATCTTTCTCTATTTTCTCCTGAAGAATTTCTTTAGCCTGTCGGTGTTCACTCTGTGGAAGTTTAAGTTTCTTTCTCAAGGCAGAAATATCTTCATTCTTTTGCATTACGAGGGTTTTAGCAACTTCAATATTGGAGGGATCCACTCCAATTTCTATCACCAAATCTTCTAAGGATTTGATCCTCAAATCCTTAGCATGTAGAGATGCTTTATCTAATTTCATTTGAGTTTGTAAATTAGATACAGTCTTATGAAGCATGGTAGCATTCATGGTTTTGTTAACCACCTTTGAATACAACATTTCTGAAGCACTTCTATGAAACTCTATTTGGTCAAGTTCATGTATGGTATCTGCATTTACTTCAAGCTCTGTTTTCCTGTAATCTGTAGCTGAATTTGGTTCTATAACCATTGGTTGGAGAAGAGACATAATAATTTTATTTGTTGAATAATAAAAAGTTGTCACAAGTCTGTCTTTGTCTCCTGGTTTTTCTTTAAGGATTTTAGAATAGACCTCATTCTTAATTTCCTCATTTTTTTCTCTGATCTGCTTGAACTTTTTCTGGGTGTCAGAATCTGTTTCTTCTACTACTCTAGAAGAGGAGGGAGCTTCTGTATTTATCTATGTTTCAACCATTTCTTTTCCTTTTCCCTGTGATAGTACCTACTCATTTTGAATTTCTTTAAGTGATTCAGTGACAATTATTGTGGCTTTATTATCTATTTGTTGATCATTATCATTTGCTCGATCTTCATTGTCGTCTATCTCTATGGCCTTTTCTTCTTCTATAGTAATCATTCTGGCCTTCTTGCTGCAAATTGTCTTAAATTTATTTTCTATAATAATTTTTGCTAAATAGCCTTCTTCTTTTCTGGGTCTTTTATTGGACACTTCTACTTGTTTACCAACTGTAATCACGTGTGTACTATCCATCTATTTTTCCTGCATGTTATCTATTTGCATTTCCTGAATATCATCAATCAATTTTTTTGCAACCCATTCAATCTGATTAGCATAATTTTCAATTTGTGGCTTTGAATCATGGAGGAATGGAGTTAACTTACACTTGACCCTGAGGTTACTTATAACACCTTGAGGGTCATAATTCCAGTGAAAGATTTCTTGGAATTTAAATTCTGATAATTTGCTGACTATCTCTCTCAAAGCATCTCTGCTATTAACTATGAAAGGCCAATTTGACTTTTTAGCTTGAGCTATGCTTTATTTTTGGAAGCTATGAAATTCACTGCATCTGCATTCAAGATCCGTCTTAAGTACTCCAAAGAAAAAATATTGGTAGTTAGAAACTTGCGTAATTTGTAAGGAGCTAGGAGTGCACCAGACACTCTGATTTCTCTGTGATTTTCGTACAGATACTAGTATCCTAACTTATAGTTTTCAAACAACTATAAAATTATTTTGATGTCTTCATTAATCCTTGGTGGATTTTCTTTGTTCAAAAAACTCATGGTAGGTTTAATAAACAAATCATTGAAGTCCTTGTAGCTATATTCACTGTTGTTTTTCCTGAGTAGAGAAGTCTAGAATATCACTGAAAGAGGTTTACCTTCCATATCCATCTTCTGTAATGCAATTGGAAAATTGTCTGCCTAAAAAAATAGGAAGAGATGTAACAGATAGGATGAATATCTGAATACTCCTTCCTCAGGTAATTTAGTCAACGGATAATTCATATTATCAGCAATGAATTTGGCAAAGTTGAAGACTGGTTCTGGATATTGTCTTGGAGACAAGGTAGAGAGGAAACCTAGAATGGAGGCATTTGTAAACTCATCAATAGCAAAACCTAGAATGAATGAAAGCATGGAAATGATTTGTCTAGAGCCCTCAGGGAAATCAAAAATTTCATAAGGTGGATTTACCTTAGGAAGGTTAACATGATTAGGCATGAATTTTTGAAGGATCATAAACTTCCTAGGGAAATCCAAGTCTAAATACATCTGAGTCAAATCTTCAATGGACAATAATACTGATCATGGATCATCGCTCAGTTAGAGCATATCATTGATGGCTTCAGTAGTTATGTAAAACATCACCTCATTATCTTTGTTTACCATACATGTCTGGTCAGGGATATAGTGTAACTGACACAACCTAATGAAATCTTGAGCTTGATGGGTGATGGGAACCACATGTTTAGGCAAGTTGGAGTCCCATACAAGTATATCATTTTCCACTTTCTTCACAAATTTCTCATGACACCAGCTATGTACTTCAAGTAGATCAAACTCGAAGGTAGCATTAGAAATTGTATAGTCTAAATCAATTAAGGGATTTTTCTCTTCAGAGGTGACAGGTGGCTGCAAAGGTCTAACTACTTCAGTGGAATCTGCAGTTAGAGAAGGCATAGGTTTATTGATGTTTGAAGGTTTAGGGTTTGGAAGCCTGCTGGAGGCAGGCTTCTGAGGTTTCGGACCTCCAGTCTTCGGAGTGACCTGTTTTTTTGTGATTTTGAATAAAACTGAGCAAGATTAGACTCTTTACTTAGTTTCTTTTGGGAAATAGAAGGCTAATTGAGCTTCTTTAGGAAGAATTCAGAATCTAGACAAGGGTTTTAGGATGAAAATGTAGATTTACAATGTGCAGAGGACTGGAAAGGGATTTTAATGGATTTTTCTGTAATTAAAATGGATTTTAACTGCAGAAATAGCTTTTGGATGGTCAAAAACTCTTTAAAACTGAATTAGGCAGAAATGGAAAATTCTGAGAAAATTTTGACAGCGTTCCCCCTGTTTCTTCAAGGTTTGAATACTTTCAGATGAGTAATTTTGGTTTATATATTCAAAGTGGTTTAATTTTGTTCTTTGAAATTAAGAATTTGCAGGTCGGATTACTGAAAAATACCTTGAACAGGTATGGTTGCGGTCGAAGAGGGTTTCCAGGTTTATACCAGTCTTCAAACTGGTCGCATTTGCTTGGTAAAAGGCACGGAGTGTATTCGGTGGTGAATTTCAGAGGGGAAATGGATTTAGAACAACAAACTAGTTCGAAAAAGGCTCTGCAATGGTGTCTGTGAGCGATTTGTCAAAGGATAAAGGTGTAAAGGTATGAAAATAATAAAAACTAAGCTTAAAATATTAATTTTTTTCGATATGCAGAGTATTAATTACAGGACAAGCTCAAATGGTAGGAGTGGTTTTTGCATTGAAGGTGAAACCTTTAGTGGTTATCGCATTGCTCCTGGGTGGTAAATGGTTTTTCACTTTTGGAATGTGATCCAGTAGAAATGAGACACATAGCATATGGTGGTTTCATGAAACATCTTTTATCACATTTTTTTTTACAAACTTTGTCCGATCACTTTTTCTGTGTGATATGAGATCTGCACCGTCGAATTTGACTCTGTGATGTGAACAGTCGAGATGCATCGAGAAGCTACGGGACAAGGGAAAGTGGGACCTGGGTTCAATATCATCCGTTGATTTTGATAGGGATGATCGACGGTTAATAATTAACGCGATGGGAATGGTGGGGAATGAAGGTTGGTTATCGCGTTTAATTAGATTCGTAGGATTAAAGAGATTAAGATGATCGGACGGTTGAGGTTGAACCCGAGGACGTTGCGAAAATGGAATGGATAATGGGTTTCTAATATTTAAAATGAGTTTATATATAGAATGGGGCGGGTCTAATAAAGGTTTAACCAAGGTTCAGAATTTTTATGAAACATGAGGTTTCACATCTTATGAAGGGGAAAAGGCTTAATGCAAAATAATCTTGGGCTTTTAACCTTGGGTTAAGGGTAATCGAGAAAGGGAATAATGATGTAAGTATTTTTTTTGCGCTGTTTTAAATACACGGAATGTAAATAAACTGTGCCTTTTGCATTATTTAAACTTTATTATATAGTTTTAGACTGCGGAGGGGTCTAATAAACAAAGGGGAAAGGGGTATATTTTTTATGGGTAGTTTTATGTCAAAGGGGTAATTTCGGGATGTTATTTCAACATGTGATTAATATCTTTGACACAAAAGCATATAATAAGGGGTTTTTTGTGGATATTAAATAAAACGAAGTTATATTAATAGGACTAGGATATTTGATACGGAGTTAATAAAATAGGTTAAGTGTTAATATGAAAAGGGACAATGAATACTCAAAATTTCATAAATAAAACTAAGGAAAGTGAAAATTAGAGTAAAGCTTCATTTTCATAATTCAATCACTTTTACTTAGTATATCATGTTTTTTGAGGGTTTTATGCTTTTTAAAATGGGGGAATTTAATTAAATGGGCCTTTATGTAATATTTAAGCAAGAAAAGAGTTCTTACTTATGAAGTAAAATGGTGATGAGTGCATGGAGGGGTAAATGATGAAAATTTCCGGGATTAATATAGAAACTTAACATTTTCAACTAGTAAGTCATTGAGACTTGGGTCTAGCCCCAACAGAAGTCAAGGAAATGCCTTGAGCCTCTTTGACTGATAGTTTAGAATATCAAATTGCTATGGGAAGGGAAAATTAGTTATTTATAGCCTGGTGAAATATATATACAATGATGTTTCCCACCTTCTTCTACCTACCCAGTCATTATCTTCTAACATTTTTTCTTTTATTTTGATCAGGTGCATTTGAACTAGCAACCTTGCAACCTTTTATTCTTTTTTGAAAGCAGCAAACTATCTAAGTCTACAGTTATTTCCTCCAAGAATCCTGAATAAACTATTGGATTCTTTTATTCTCTACCTAACTACTGATTTGTCATGATTAAACTATATGACAATTCTTTATTCTCTATCTACAACATTTGAGATTGAAATATGATAAGTCAAGATTAAATTGTTCAACTCATCATAGATTATGGCATTTATTTACACTCTGCCATAATTAACTATAAAAAGTAAAAGTAGTGGCACTTAGACTTGAACACTTTCATGTTTTATTCATATTTTTTCTTTTTTGGGTATATTATTTTTCTAAGTCTTTTGATTTTTCTTTTAGGACTTTTTACCCTCTTTTTGATTTTTTGATTTTTTTTAATTTTTTTACAAAATATGGGAAAATAACTTGCAGAAAGAAAAGTTTGTATATATTTACAAGACTACCATCAGTCAAGTAAAAATTATGAATCCTATATTTATAGGTTACTAACATCGACTTCACTTGGGGATGGAATTTCCTGATGGAATGTCAAGAACTGTAAGATCAGTAGCCTTTAACTTTAACCTTGGTGATCTTGTAATTGTCTTATGATTTCTCCAACAATTCATACTTATGACATTTTGTACTGCAAAGCTTAGGGCCTTCTCTTCGGGCTTCAACTTTGTAGATAAAATATCCAATCCAATTTACACACTTGCAATGAATATTTACAATGATAAAAATAAATGAATCTAATTGTGACTGATTCAAAAGAATAGTAGTGTTTCAGCATCCTACCATTCACTAGTCCTTCTTGTAGTTCAGTTCCATCCAAATTCTTGATGAAAAAAGAATTGTTACCTCTGTAACCATATATCACATAAGGTCCTTGCCATAGAAATTCAAACTTTCCATGTTTTCCTTTATCCTCTCTCCGTGAATCCCATCTCAAAACTTGATCTCCTATGAAAAAATCATCTTCTTTAATCCTTTTGTCAAAAATCTTTTTAATTTTACAATGTAAAACTTGTGATGTTTCATAAACTTCTTCCCTTGTTTGTTGGATATGTATAGTTTCATTAATTCTTCGTTGAATATCATTTGTTTCCACCTGTGATTGCTGAATGATCTTCATGACTGGAACACCCAAGGAAGAGGGGAAAATTGCATCCATTCCATAGGCAATATGATAAGGTGAAGTTCCAATAGATTTCTTTGTGGTAAGTCTATCAGCCCATAAGGCATAGACTAGCTTTTTGTTCCAGGTCTTTTTGTTTTCTTGAAGTAATTTTTTGATGATATTGATTAGGCTTTTGTTTGATGATTCGGCTAAACCATTGCCTTGGGGATAATATGCAGTGGAATGACCTAAGGTAATATGGTATTTATGAAAAAAGAAATCATTTTCTTGGATTTTAATGTAGCTACATTTTCAGTAATAATCTTATGTGGAAATCCAAATCTTGATAAAATATTACTTTCTATAAATGAGATTATAACTGGTCAGTGGCTTTCCTAGTAGGAATGGCTTCTATCCACTTGGTAAAATAATCTGTAGCAGTTAAAATCCATTTATGTTGGACTGAGGATGGAGGGTGGATTTCACCAATGAAGTCTAACCCCCATTTTTGAAATGGCTTTTCAGTAGATATAGGCTTAAGAGGTAAGGGCAATAGTTTCTTTTTCCCTTCAAAAATTTGGCATTTGTGAAAGGAGGTAACAAATTTTTTGACATCAGAAAATAAAGTTGGCTAGTAGAAACCATCTCTCAGTATTTTGTCTACTATACTCTTCTAGTATAGATGGCCTCCATAGTCACCTGCATGAAATTCCTCGAGAATTTTGTTAGCCTCTGATTTTAATAAACAATTTAGTAAAATCCCACTACTTTCTTTCCAATAAATTGCATTATTTAGTATACAGAACCTCATTTATTTTTGTTTGATGAATCTAGCTTTGGTTTTAGTTAACCCAAGAGGAGATTGTAAATGTGTGAGTACAAAGATAATATCAGAGTACCATGGTGATTCTAGATAGGCCTCACTGATCAATGGAGTCACCATCTCCTCCTGGTCATCTATTTGTGCAATGAAATTTATATATAAAGCATTAAAATTATATTAAGCCATCAATCTCGCTAAACCCTGTCCTTTAATGAGTTTTGTTGGTTTTATTTCCAGATTGTATTCAAGGATAGTGGAAATCCACTTTCCTCTCCTACTATTAGGTCCATCTTGTGTCAAAATATATTTGATTACAACATTGGGAACATATGCAATAATGTGAGAATGGAGTATGTAAACTCTGAAGTCCTTTATGGCTTTAACCAGGGCTAAAGCTTGCTTTTCCATTATATTGTATTTCATAGGTGCATCTCTAAGCGCTTTACTAAAAAATGCAATTGGTTGTTCAAAACATTGGTTGTTTTTCTGCAGAAGAGCTGCAGCTATGGTATGTTCAGATGCAAAGGAAAAGATTATGAAATCTTTTGTATAATATGGGCTAATGAGGACTGGTGCTTTTGTCAAGGCCTGTTTTATGGATTCGAAAGATTGTTTGGCTTTTAAATTCCACTTTATTGCAGATTCCTTTTTAAGCATATTGTTGAGTTCTTTTATGATTTCAGCCAGGTTACAGATAAATCTTCTTAAAAATTTTATTTTACCCAAGAACGCTTGAAGTTATTTTATGTTTCTTGGTGTTTGAATGTTCAAAATAGCTTCAATTCTTGCAGGGTCTATTCTAATGCCTTCCTTGGAGATTATGTGTCCTAACAGTTTTCCTTCTTCTAGTCCGAAAAGAGTCTTTTTAGGATTTAGGGATATACCATATTTTCAACACTTGATAAAGACTTGTCTCAGGTGATCCAAGTGTTCATCATTTGTTTTTGAAAAGACAATAATATCATCAAGATAGATAAATAAAAATTCATGGATCTCCTTAGCAAAGGCAATATCCATGGCCCTCTTAAATGTGGCTCCTGCATTTTTAAATCCAAAAGGAATTTTCACATACATGAAGGTGCCCCAAGGAGTGGTAAACGAAGTTTTAGTTTAATCATCTTTATGAAATAGAATTTGATTATAACCAAAGAAACCATCTAGTAAAGAAATTCTTGAAGAACCTACCACCCTCTGCAAAATATGATTCATTTTAGGCAACGGGTAATTGTCTTTCAAGGAAGCTTTATTGAGATTTCTAATGTCTATACACAGTAAAATTTCTCCTGTTTTCTTTCTGGTGGGCACTAAATTAGAAACCCAATTAGAATACCTGACTGGTGCAATTATTTGTGCATCAAACATCCTTTTAACCTCTTTTTCAATAAAGGTAACAAAATTGAATTAATCCTTCTTAATTTTTGTTGAAAAGGTTTTTGATTTTCTTTCAAAGGAATATTATGTTGAATTATGTCTTTGTTGTAAGTTTTTAGATCTTCGTAACCCCATGCAAAATCATACTGGTATTCTTTCAAAAGATCTATATATTTAACCTTTTCTTCTGATGATAAGGACTTTGATAATTTGATCATTTTTGGTTTTTCATTTGTTCCTATGTTACACTCTTCTATATCAGACCTGACTGGTTCCATTTTTGGCCTTTTGGGCACATCATTGGAATCAAACAAGTCTTCTAAGGGAGTTAAAGCTCTGGGTAAAATGTTATGTTTTAAATCTATCAAATCTGGTTCATCTTCCATCATTTCCTCTATATCTACTTTTTCCAAGTCATCTATGTCACTCTAAGTAAATATAGTAGGTCTATCAAAATTATGTACATCTAAATCATCTATTTGACAAAAATTTGAATCCATGTTACAAGATGAATCTATATTACAATCATTATCAATTTGGAAATTCTGAAACTCTCCCTCATTGTTCAAAAAATGATAGATTTCCTCATCTTCTGAGAAAATTTGCAAATATTTTACATTATCTGGGACAATAGGTCTGTGTTTTATTTATAGCAGTGTATTTTTGTATTGGTGAAAATGGAATTTTCCAAGTGTTGGCAAAGGTTTCTAAACAATGGGCTTGTAAATTTTGTTTCCTAGGAATAATGGCAAAATTGCTTTCTAACAAATCTTCAACCAAATCTTTTGTTGTGTTCCTGTATCTGGCTAATCTGGGATTGTGGACAAAGTATTGTGTGTTTATTTGCTTGATAACTAACTACGAATCTCCCATGACCAATATTGTTTGACCTCCCAATTTTCTAATGATTTGAAGACCTAAGAGTAAAGCCTCATATTCAGCCATGTTATTGGTACATTTGAAATTCAATCTAAAGGCATGCCCTTGGGAATGGCTAGTTTCAATGTTGGTGATCCATACACCAACTCCAGCTCTTGATTTATTCACTGATCCATCAAAATCCAAATTCCATAAAGCTTCATGACCAATGTAATCCTCCATTATTTTAGGCTTTATATCAGTGAGTTCATTTTGGATATTATTATGATCAGAGTGACAGAGAATAAAGGAATCAAGATCAGTATGAGTTGAATAGATTTGGTAATTGGTAGGTCTTTCGGCACTGCTGATCATAAACTTCATTAAGGTTTCTCTGTAAAGCTTTTTGGGTTGTCCAAATACCAAGATAGTAGCATAACTCATGTCAAGTTGTAGAGATCCCTGCAACTTTTCTCCCCATGAGTGAGAAAGAAGAATCTCATATTTTGGCAAGATATCAGCTACCACAACATCCATGATCATGATTTTACCAGGATATTGGATCAAGTTTACACACAAATATTTAATCAATCCTATGCATTGGACTTTATATGAATCAAACGAGAATAAATATTTATGTGGTCAGGTTATGTCTAGATTCAGGGTTTTCATTATTTCTTTGGGCACTAGATTATGGGAAGCTCCAGTATCTAGCATTGCATTATGTAATATCTGATCATGGATAGTAAGAATTATGTAAAATGGGGGTACTGACCCATCTAAATGCTTACCATCTACATTTGGTCCAAATATTAATTCAGGTCTATCATCACTCATATTAATTGTATCCTCATTTTTATTTACATTCAATGTTTCAATAATAATAGATTTGTACAAGTCATTTTTAGCCAATTAAATTAAGGGAATGGCTATCTTCAACTTAGATATTTCAGATTGAATGTTAAATGTTGACTGAGATTTGATAGCTTGAATTAATTCATCTTTTGGAATATTAGTTTGCTATGATTTTTCTTGAGTTTCAGCAGTTTTACCTTTAGCTTGAGATTTTCTTTTATCTTCTATTTGAGTTTCCTGATTTCTGCTATCTTTCATTATTTTTTCAGGAACAGTTTGAGTGTTAGCATATGCTTTTTCAGATATGGAATTTTCAGGATAATATTTAGGATTCGATGATTTTGAGTCAGCTGGATTCTTTTTTGGATCAGTAATTGTTCCTGAATTGGTGGCCTTTGTGGTATTAGCCTTTTGGGCATCTTTGGAGGATTGATCCACCTCATCAGTGATACCTACAATATTAAGACTAAGTTTCTTTTTAGGACAGGGTGGGTTCGAATTTTTTTAATTTTCTCGGGGAAGAATCTACAAAAGTTTCGTTTTGGGAGCCTCTATATTCTTTTTGTTTTGATTTTGTTGAGTTGGAGCATTGTTTTTTGTAGTAAGCTCATTTTTTTTCTTTCTCCTAAGGTTATATTGGCTATTAATTTCATTGATTGTGAAGTCATAACCTTGCTTATAGTCAAAGGATTCACCAGATTCTACTTTGAATTGTTGTAGCTCAAAGAGTTCCTGATCCTCCTGAGTGAGGAAAATTGTATTGCTTTCATCTATCCCCATTATTATGTTGATGTCTTCCTCATCCTCAACATTGTTTTGAGAAATTTCAGCAAATTTCTCTTGGAATGGGGGCCTAATGTTTTGATCTGGGGGGGGTTCTTTACCTTTCCCAGGATTGTTGTTTTTTCTCTAGTTGTGATTTCTGATTTGGGATTAATTATCCCATTGCAGTTTCCTATCAATGTGGTCTAATCTCTCAACTAATTTTTCTAAAGTTTTGTTAATAAAATCAAATTTACCATCTAAGCTTGAATTCTCTTCTTTGATGGTGACCCTCCTCTCATTTCTAAGTCTATCTTTTTGGCAAGGATATTAATTTCTACACCGACAGCATTCAATTGCATTTGTTCTAGGGTCTCTGCATCTCTTTCTCTAAGTTGGTAGGCCATGTCTACATCAAAACAATCAGGAAATTTGAGCAGCACGAAATATGGAGTGGGTTTAAGGACTATATGAATAGAATTGTATATACTGTTGTATCCGCGAAATTCTTGGACAGACTCAGTAGGAGTTATTTTAACAGCATCAAACTCAGATAATATTTGTAGGGGATTCTTTTTCTTTTTCTATTTATTTAGGAAATCTCTATGAAAGGCAGCTAATTCTACTATACTACCAGCACCTAAATTTCTAAACCATGTTTTTACTTCTCTAGTTAAGCTTTGTGCAAACAACCTCATTCGGACATCAGATTCATATATCTCATAAATTTCCCAAAAATCATTCATTCTGGTGATATGTTGTTGTGCAGTAACTTGTGAACAATTATCAAATAATGGGATATCCTTCTGGTAATTTTGGGGCATGTCATGGAGGTTTTAAGGTAAGACCAGGGGAGCATATCTAGCTGCCATGGCTTGGATTTTTGCTAAAATGGGAGGTACAGTAGTAGTGGCAGGGATAGTGCTGGTTATAACAGTAGATGTGTTGAAGGCTATACTTTAAGAGCTTGGAAAAGGGGATGAAAAATAAGTGGTATGGCTATGAAATATAGATAAAGTGCTTATGAAGCTAGTGGGTACAATGGTAGTGGATGATGGAAATACTATCCTAGGTTGCACAGGCAACTCAGGAATGAATGGTCCTATGGATGAAGTTGCAGTGGATTGAGGGTATGATGAATATATGATCCTAGGCTACAAAGGCAAATCAGGACTAACAGGCTCTGGGGGTGAACTAATAGTGGAATCTATAAATGAAGTGGCAGCATACAAAGTAGAATCTGCTGCTAGAAAAACTATGGTGTATAGTTGAGAAACTGGAGGTTTAAATTGAGACAAAAAATTAGCTAATTTAGTAGCTTCATCAACGTCTTTAATTCGTGTAATACTTACCCTTTCTACTGGAATTTGAATTTTAGTTTTGTCTGATTTTATAGGTGCTGAAATAAATTTTTGTTTCTCATTCACAAAAGAAGTAAAAATAGGATCTATAATAGTTTCCTTTAAATCAGTTTCCAACTTATTTCTAAATAATGAATTTTCAAACTTGAAATAAAAATCTATACCTGATAAGCTTACTAATTCTTTGGGTAAGGAATTAGCCTTTCTCAGGGCACTTCAGTTTCTAAACTAACAATTTGTTTTTTCTTTTTTCCTATCTGGTTTGGATTGTCTACTATATCTGCAGGGTTGGGATCAGGGTTGGATATAGTATAATAGACTTTCATGGGAGCCAGAATGATTATTAAATAAATACCCACAACCTTTAAACTTAACCTTAGAGTAGAAAATATATATATATATATATATTTTTAAATCTTCCTCTAAGATTAAACTTAAAACTGGAAAGTGGTTAGTTCCCCAGTATGGTCACCAGTATGTTATCACCCTAGTAATTCTCAGGTCTTGGGATTTTGATTTATAGTTGAAGAAAACTAGGGGTAACCAAGAACCTCTTTTGGATTTCAGGATCTAGCCTTCCTAAATTTCGGAGAGGGATCTATCCTCAATATTTAGCTTGATTTTTGTTATAATATTTTAGGCTAGGTATGATTGGACAATTGTTTTGGTTTGAATGTTTGTTGGGAATAAAAGGTACTTCAAGGTAAACCACAGAGTGATCTACTAGGCCATTGGGCTATGGATTCAACTTCTTGGCAAGCAGAGCTAGGAAATATGGTCAAAGAGAAAATGTACTAAGGGCAGGGTAGATGACCTTCAAAGGGTTTGGAAATAGGCTTTTTGATGAAATGGCAAGATCTGAACAAAAGGGCAATGAAGGATCCTTAAGTTACAAAAGTGAAGATGAAAGAAAGGGGTCAAATAGGGACTAGAATCATTTAAGAATTCTTAAGTCCGGTTATCGGCAGAAAACATATCAATAATTAACTAGTAAAAAACAGGGAGCTTTTAACACTAATCATGTTTAAGCTTTCCTAGTCAATCATTTAAGATGGAAAAAATATCAATGTATGTATGGAACTTTTGAAAGATAAATAGTGAAAATAGGAAAATACTTTACTTATGTAATCAGCACAAGAATCCTGAGTTATGATGTCTGTTTGACTTAGTTCCAGTCTGCTGCTTTACAAATCAACTCACACAAACTCCAATGTATTCAGCAAAAATGTCTATAGTAGTCTTGAGAATTTTATTCCACCCAAAATAATTTAAAGAGTGAAGTATTTATACAAAAATTACTATAAAATATCTGAGAGACATGTAGGAATATCTCTAGGAAAAAATAAATATTATTACATAAAAAGAGGGACAGCTGCAAAACAAACTGGCAAGCTATCCTCTTGTCAAGGAAAAAAAAACTAATTTATCTTATCAAAATTTGATTTTTTGCTTTGTTGTAGATGCTTGCTGGCACTTGGAAAAAATATCTTGTTAGAGGATAGCTTGGAAGACACTCTTTCCATTTCAAATTCTTTAACCTGTGCTTTATCTCTGATACTCTTTACACTGTTTTCTTACTATTTGACTGCTGTAAAAATGAGGAATAAACCGCAGTAAAAAGTGTTTTTACTGATACTCTTTGACTCTGATTATTACCCTAATACACTTTAAATACAAATCTTACCCTTTAGGAAATAGTAATATTCTGCTTTTCATGTAATTTTCTGCTCTTGTTTACAAACCTTTATATCAAGTCAGTGAATTCCTACCATTTTTATGCACTGGGAATTCTCCTGTTCTTCAATTTCCTGTAGCTCTCATCTGCCTCTATGTACTTAGCAAAGTTGGGCTTGACAATGAAGATGTGTTTAATCTCATTTTTTAGAAAAAAAGAAGTTCTCAAAATATTCCAAAATAACTTTGCTAGTAGGGGAACCTTGTGGCAGAAGCTTATTTACCTATTCTTTGGCATATGCTCTTATCTTCTTGTCATACTCTGTCTGAACCTTTAGTTTTTCATTGAAGAAATGAATGTATAGAAGGTCTGCTTGTGTTAATATAGTATATTTGGCCAAGAACGTTTTTATTGACAAGTTCATGTCTTTGCATCTTTCCTCCAAATTGTTCATCATATTCCTTTTGTTCAGGACTTTCTTGATTTGTAGTATGCTCTCAGTCCTATCCTGAATTTTCAGCTCTACAAGCTCTTCTTTCTTTTTTCTATTTAAAAATGTAATTAGTTTCAAATATTGAGAAGGTTTTTTATCCAATTATTCTTTTGTCTTCCGAATTTCTATTTGTGCTGCCTTGAGTAAATCCTTTTGTTCATAAATGATTTGGATAGAAGGCCACTGTAGATGTATGCCTTGAATTATGTTGTTCCAAAGATAGTTCTTGATATATGATATATGTTCACTAAGATTGACTTGTTGCTGTAGAATATTTACCTTCTCTTCAAGTCTGTTTGCTCTCTGCTCATGTCCTTTGGATGTAATCAATGCATCTATATTTGATGTTTCAAGATTTCAGATGGTGCCTTTCAAGTTGATTATCTCTTTATTCTTTAGGGACATTTCTTCCGTTGCCTTTACTATGTCAATTGTTTCACTTGTTTGATTTCCTTGTGATGTAGATGATGAAGTGGCAGAAATATCTTTAGATGTAATTGACACTGCAGTTGCCAATACTCCTTTTGGTGCTAAATGTACTACCAATGTAGAAGGAACAACAATAGTGATAGTTGGAATGACTATAGGAATGGAGACTTCATGTTCCTTTTTCAATGTTTCATTTTCCTTCATTAGACTTTCTATCTGATTCTCCATTTCTTTGACCTGAGCTGTAATCTTTAAAACTAGCTGCATTAATTCATCTTTCTCTGTTTTCTCCTGAATAATTTCTTTAGCCTGTGGGTGTTCACTCTGTGGAAGTTTAAGTTTCTTTCTCAAGGCAACAATATCTTCATTCTTTTTCCTTATGAGGGTTTTAGCAACTTCAATATTGGAGGGATCCACTCTAGTTTCTATCACCAAATCTTCTAAAGATTTGATCCTCAAATCCTTAGCACGTAGATATGCTTTATCTAATTTCATTTGAGTTTGTAAATTAGATAAAGTCTTTTGAAGCATGGTATCATTCATGGTTTTGTTAACTACCTTTGAATACAGCATTTCTAAAGCACTTCTATGAAACTCTATTTGGTCAAGTTCATGTATGGTATCTGCATTTACTTGAAGCTCTATTTTCCTGTAATCTACAACTGACTTTGGGTCTGTAACCATTGGCTAGAGAAAAGACATAATCATTTTATTTTTTGAATAATCAAAAGTTATCACAATTCTATCTTTGTCTCTTGGTTTTTCTTTAAGGAGTTTAGAATAGACCTCATTCTTAATTTCCTCATTTTTTTCTCTGATCTACTTGAACTTTTTCTGGATGTCAGAATCTGTTTCTTCTGCTACTCTAGAAGAGGATGAAGCTTCTGTATTTATATGTGTTTCAACCATTTCTTTTTCTTTTCCCTGTGATAGTACCTGCTCACTCTGGATTTATTTAAATGTTTCATTTACAATTATTGTGGCTTCATCATCTGCTTGTTGATCATTGTCATTTGCTTGATCTTCATTGTCATCTATCTCTATGGCATTTTCTTCTTCTACAGTAATCATTATGGCCTTCTTGCTGCAAATTGTCTTAAATTTATTTTCTATAATGGTTTCTGCTAAATAGCCTTCTTCTTTTCTGGGTCTTTTATTGGACACTTCTCCTTGTTTGTCAACTGTAATCACCTGTGTACTATCCATTTGTTTTTCCTTCATGTTATTTGTTTGCATTTCATAAATATCATCAATCAATGTGTTTGCAACCCATTCAATCTGATTAGCATACTTTTCAATTTGTGGCTTTGAATCATGGAGGAATGGATTTAACTTACACTTGACCCTGAGGTTACTTATAACACCTTGAGGGTCATAATTATAGTGAAATCTTTCTTGGAATTTAAATTCTGATAATTTTCGGACTATCCCTCTCAAAGCATCTCTGCTATTGACTATGAAGGGGCCAATTTGACTTTTTAGCTTGAATTGTGCTTTATTGTTGGAAGCTATTAAATTCATTGCATCTACATTCAAGATCTGTCTTAATACTCCAAAGAAAAAATCATGGTATTTAGAAACTTGGGTAATTTGTAAGGAGACAGGAGTGCACCATACACTCTGATTTCTGTGTGATTTTCATACAAATACTAGTCTCCTACCTTACAGTTTTCAGGCAACTGTAAAATTCTTTTGATGTCTTCATTAATCCTTGGTGGCTTTGCTTTGTTCAACAAACTCATGGCAGGTTTAATAAAAAAATCATTGAAGTCCTTGTAGCTATATTCACTACTATTTTTCCTGAGTAGAGAAGTCCGAAATATCACTAAAAGAGGTTTACCTTCCACATCCATCTTTTGTAATGCAATTGGAAAATTTTCTGCCTGAAAAAATAGGAAGAGATGTAATAGATAGGATGAATATTTGAATACTCCTTCATAAGGTAATTTAATCAACTAATAATGCATATTATCAGGAATGAATTCGGAAAAGTTGAAGACTAATTCTGTATGTTGTCCTGGAGACAAGGTAGAGAGGAAACCTAGAATGGAGGCATCTGTAAACTCATCATTAGCATAGCCTAGAATGATTGAAAGTATGGAAATGATTTGTCTAGAGCTCTTAGGGAAATCAAAAGTTTCATAAGGTGGATTTACCTTAGGAAGGTTAACATGATTAGGCATGAAGTTTTGAAGGATCATAAACTTCCTAGGGAAATCCAAGTCTAAATACATCTGAGTCAAATCTTCAATTAACAATGATACTTCTCATGGATCGTGGCTCAGTTGGAGCATATCATTGATGGCTTCAACACTTATGTAAAACATGACCTCATTATCTTTGTTTAGCATACATCTCTGGTCAGGGATATAGTGTAACTGAGACAACCTAATGAAATATTGAGCTTGATGGGTGATGGGAACCACATATTTAGGCAAGGTTGAGTCCCATACTGGTATATCGTTTTCCACTTTATTCACAAATTTCTCATGACACCAGCTATGTACTTCAAGTAGATTTAACTCTAAGGTAACATCAACAATTCTATATTCTAAATCAATCAAGGGACTATTATCTTCAGAGGTGACAAGTGGCTGCAAAGGTCTAACCACTTCAGTGGAATCTACAGTTAGGGCAGGAGTAGGTTTATTGATGTTTGAAGGTTTAGGGTTTGGAAGCTTGCTGGAGGCAGGCTTCTGATGTTTGGGACCTCCAGTCCTAGGAGTGACCTGCTTTTTTGTCATTTTGAATAAAATTGAGCAAGATTAGACTGTTTGCTTAGTTTCTTTTGGGAAATAGAAGGCTAATTGAACTTCTTTAGGAAGAATTCAGAATCTGGACGAGGGTTTTAGGATGAAAATGCATATCTAAGATGTGCAGAGGACTGGAAAGGGATTTTAATGGCTTTTTCTGTAATTCAAATGGATTTTAACCACAGAAATAGCTTTTGGATGGTCAAAAACTCTTTAAAACTGAAATAGGCAGAAGTGGAAAATTATGAGAAAATTTTGACAGGGTTCCCCCTCTTTCTTCAAGGTTTGAATACTTTCAGATGAGTAATTTTAGTTTATATATTCAAAGTGGTTTAATTTTGTTCTTTGAAATTAAGAATTTGCAGGTTGGATTACTGAAAAATACCTTGAACAAGTATGGTTGCGGTCGAAGAGGGTTTCCAAGTTTATACCAGTCTTCAAACTGGTCGCATTTGCTTCATAGAAGGCACAAAGAGTATTCAGCGGTGAATTTCAAAGGGGAAATGGCTTTAGAATGAAAAATTGGTTCGAAAAGGTCTCTGCAATGGTGTCTGTGAGTGATTTCTCAAAGGATAAAGGTGTAAATGTATGCACATAATAAAAACTAAGGTTAAAATCTTCATTTTTGTCGATATGCAGAGTATTAATTATAGGTCAAGCTCAAATGGCGGGAGTGGTTTTTGCATTGAAGGCGAAACCTTCAGTGGTTATTGCATTGCTCCTGGGCGGTAAATGGTTTTTCACTTTTGGAATGCAATCCAGTAGAAATGAGACATGTAGCAGATGGTGGTTTCATGGAACAGCTTTTATCGCATTATTTTTTACAAACTTTGTCCGATCACTTTTGCTGTGCGATATGATATCCACACCGTTGGATCTGACTCTGTGATGCGAACGTTCGGATGCATCGGGAAGCTGCGGGACAAGGGAATGTGGGACCCGAGTTCAATATCATCCGTTGATTTTGATAGGGATGATCGACGATTAATAATTAACGCAATGGGAATGGTGGGGCATGAAGGTTCGTTGTCGCATTTAATTAGATTCGTGGGATTAAAGAGATTAGGATGATCGGACGGTTGTGGTTGAACCCAAGGACGCTGTGAAAATGGAATGGATAATGGGTTTCTAATATACAAAATGAGTTTATATATAGAATGGGGCGGGTCTAATAAAGGTTTAACCAAGGTTCAAAATTTATATGAAACATGAATTTTCACATATTATGAAGGGGAAAAGGCTTAAGGCAAAATAATCTTGGGCTTTTAACCTTGGGTTAAGGGTAATCAAGAAAGGGAATAATGATGTAGGTATTTTTGTGCGTTGTTTTAAATACACAGAATGTAAATAAAATGTGCCTTTTGTATTATTTTATCTTTATTATATAGTTTTAGACTGCAGAGGGGTCTAATAACCATAGGGGAAAGGGGTATATTTATTATAGGTAGTTTTATGTCAAAGGGGTAATTTTGGGATGTTATTTCAACATGTGATTAACATCTTTGACACAAAAGCATATAATAAGGGGTTTTTTGAGATATTAAATAAAAAGAAGTTATATTAATAGAACTAGGATATTTGATAGGGAGTTAATAAAATAGGTTTAGTGTTAATATGAAAAGGGACAATGAATACTCAAAATTTCATAAATAAAACTAAGGAAAGTTAAAATTAGAGTAAAGCTTCATTTTCATAATTCATTCACTTTTACTTAGTATATCATGCTTTTTGAGGGTTTTATGCTTTGTAAAATGGGGGAAGTTAATTAAATGGGCCTTTATGTAACATTTATGCAAGAAAAGAGTTCTTACTTATGAATTAAAATGGTGATGAGTGCATGGAGGGGTAAATGATGAAAATTTCCGGGATTAATATAGAAACTTAACATTTTCAACTAGTCAGTCATTGAGCCTTGGGTCCGGTCCCAACAGAAGTCAAGGAAATGCCTTGAACCTCTTTGACTGATAGTTTAGAATATCAAATTGCTATGGGAAGGGGAAATTATTTATTTATAGCTTGGTGAAATATATTTACAATGATGTTTCCCACCTTATTCTACCTACCCAGTCATTATCTTATAATATTTTTTCTTATGTTTTGATTAGGTGCATTTGAACTAGCAACCTTGCAACCTTTTATTCTTTTTTGAAATCAGTAAAATATCTAATTCTACACTTATTTCCTCCAAAAATCCTGAATAAACAGTTGGATTCTCTTATTGTATACCTAACTACTGAATTGTCATGATTAAATTGTATGACAATTCTTTATTCTCTATCTACAAAATTTGAAATTGAAAGATGATAAATCAAGATTAAATTGTTCAAATCATCACAGATTATGGCATTTATTTACACTCTTCCATAATCAACTGCAAAAAGTAAAAGTAGTGGCACTTAGACTTGCACACTTTCATGTTTTATTCATCTTTTTTCTTTTTGGGGTCTATTATTTTTCTAAGTCATTTGATTTTTCTCTTAGGATTTTTTACCCTCTTTTTTTTTTTTTTTTTTTTAACAAAATATGGGAAAATAACTTGCAGAAAGAAAATTTTGTACATATTTACAAGACTACCATCATTCAAGTCAAAAATATGAATCCTATATTTATAGGTTACTAACACCAGTGAAGGATTGCATGGCAGCAACAGCAACCAAGTTAATATTTGAAAATATCATCAACAAATTAGGCTACCCCAGAATTCTAACCAGCGATCAAGGTACACAGTTTATCAATGCAACGATCAAATATCTATTAGAAAATTTCATGGTACAACATCATAAGAGTAGTCCGTACCATCCTCAAAAAAATGGTACACTGGAAGCATTTAATATGATTCTAAAAAAGGGACTAACAAATATTTGCAATGTTGATCGAGATGACTGGGATGAGCACATACCAACAACATTGTGGACATACAAGAAAACTGTGAAAAGATTGAACAACCAGACTCTGTTCCAGCTGGGGTACGGGAGGGAAGAAATGGTACCTACTGTATTTGTCATACCGAGCCTACTAATCACATCAACACTACACTTAAAATAGGAAGACTCATTGAAAGAGCGACTACATGAGCTACAATAACTTGAAGAGAACTGGTTTCTAGCGGAGTTTCAGCAGACTGTCCAAAAAAACAGGCAGAAAGCTTGGCATGACCGTCATATTAGACATAAAACATTTACGGTCGGAGAAAAATTTTTAATGTACGATAGCAAGTTCCAAAAGTTCCCAGGTAGGCTCAAAATGCATTGGTTGGGACCATACCATGTGATTGAAATCCAAGATTTAGGATCAGTTCGGTTAGCGCAAATGGACAGCCAAGTATTGCCAAGATGGGTGAATGGCACACACCTGAAGCCTTATCATGAGTAACTTTCATTATTTCATTTTCCAATAACTCTCACAACTGAGAGCAGTCAGTAGGGTATAATAGAGTAGGTAGATTCAATTACTCTCTCACACCAAAGAAGAGAATAGATAGGAATCCCAATAAAGAAAAAACTTCAATAACATAAAAAAACTCACAGTTGCGATGTGGAGACCGCATCGCAACCGATTGTGGTCAAGGGGATGGTAGTTTCCAACGTGTCATCCATGTCAGAGAGACAAATGTGTCAAACGTCATTCCATCATCATGACCCATCATACCCATGTCAGTCTATAAGATTACCAGGATTTGAGAATTAAATTCCATAATTAGTAACATCCATACCATAATAAATTTTCCATATTAATCCATAATCATTACCTGTCATGTCTACCCAAATCCTGAAGTAACATTCAACCATGTCCGAAAACACTTCATCGCGGTTACTAATCACACGATTATAGCTGCGGGAGAGGTAGGAAAAAATAATTAGTTATGGGGTCTTATCAACCTCATTCATGCCGGTTACTTACATAACCCACATGAAAGAAGAAAGCACGAGAATGCCAGAGAATTCTGAGTTAGAACAAGAAACAACAGTAGTAGTGAAACAAATCTCATCGGGAGAAGTCTAGAGAGAGCATCTAGTAGCAGGAATTTATAGAGAAAGAGCAGGGGTAGCATTGCAAGTATACAAAATAAGATCAAAGATGACCAAGGTAGGACCAGCAATCATCGAGCCTAATCTCGATGAGAGAATTCAGAGAATGGAATCGCTGGAGGGAAAATATGACAATGCATCATTGATTGACACAGACTTCACGAATTTTTACCAGTTTCCAACAATAAAACAGATGAAACAGTTACCTGTGTGGATGAAACAACATTTAAACTGAGACCGTTGAAGTTTCAAGTGCATGAAAAGGCATTCCACACTAAATTATACTCATATCCGGGGGTGGGAATGGAAACCCGAAGCGGAGTCCACCACTACTCATTTGAGGGCATGCAGCGAAAATCACTACCAGGGGAGACACCAAACGAGACATTGAACAGAGTGTAGTGGCTACGGCTAACACTAGTACTGGAGGAGATGGACACAAGAGTAAAAGGCTTCAATCGGGTAATCCAAACTCTCACAAGTGCTTCTCCCCTGTTTCCTACTTTTTCATAATTTCAGGCCTCAAATTCTGAATCACCATCCATATTTGCATCCATACTCACTGCCTTGCCGTCCACCATGTTTAATTCACCCCCAGCAATAACAGTAGTTCCATTCAAAAAGAGTAAGGCATCTAAACCACCTATCGCTGCTCCTAAGGCCAAGAAATCCAGAGTCATGGTGCCTAGGCAGGTAGTTGATCTCACTGAGGAAGATCAAATGCACCCTATAGATATAGGGCCACCAATTCAAGAGGAGCCAGAGGTGGCCCCCAAGGTAACCTCTGAGCTACCTATGTTCAATCCATTCTCAGTTTTGAATGTTCAAACTTCATCTCCACCCCACACTCATACATCTTCACCTCACACTCACCATTCATCGACTAACACGTCATTCACTTCTAAAGACCATTCCACCCGCACTCCATCCACATCAGCAACCATTTCAGACCCAGTCAAGACAAAAAGTAAAAAAAATGGAGACAATGAGGTAGAGGTTAACTTGAGTACAACATTGGTACCCAAGGTTAACTAAACCCTGGTTGGATAGAGCACTTTGCAAGACCTTTTAATTCGCAGGGGATGTTTTACCGCAGATACAACGCCCTCGCCCAAGGAGATGAACCCTTTTCAGCAAGAAAATTTGATACTACAACAGGTTCAGCCAACCACGAGCATGAATAACCCAGGGAATAAGCTGCCACAACAGAACCAACCAACGTCACCACATGAACACTTAGAGAGGTCAATATACAGTGGTCAACCACTCAGAGAGAGACCATCGAAACAAGATATGTTTGGGGCTATGAGTATGCAGACCTGGGGCACAAAAAAACTATACAATTTCCTCCAGTGAGTGGCACAGTAGGCCGAAGGACTCCACAATGACCTCCAGCAGAGGTTTGAACAATAACAACTGCAGATTAGTGCACTTATTGAAGAGCGCAACCAATTGAAGGGAGAGAAGGAAAGTCTATAGGAGCAACTAGAGAAGGTGACAGATGTTTTTAAATATCTCTGGGCAACTATGATAGCTCATGATGACAAGACACCAGGGGACATAACAGTTTTCACTATAGTCGAAAGGTCTATCCACATGAGGACAGCTTGTGTGAATCTCAGTAAGGAAAATCAAAAGCTAAAGGAAGCGCTCGTGATTAGACCGACGTTACCAGATCCTACTGTCATATACGGCGAGAAGGTCACCAAGAAGGAAAAACAAGCAACTGGGATGTAGGAAACCCTAGGGAAAATAGTGAAAGAAGATTACAACCTTATAAAACATTTGCACGAGTGTTAAACCTCGCTAACTGTGAAGGCTCAACCAATCTCGGCACAACTACAACAGGTGTCACAAGATATAGAGGAGGCCACAGACCCCATTGGCATTAACCAGTTGTACAATCAAGCAGAGGATCTGGAGACCAAAATACAAAAGATCGAAGAGCATTGAGCTGCCACCATGTAGGTCTTCTGAGAACTGAGACAACTAGTAAAGCATATTGTAGATACAATACAACAAATGGCCGCTGAGGTAAAAATCAGAATTTAGGAAGTATTCAGCAAGCTACCAGTCGTTCCAGGAGAAAAGGAAGTTGAATATATTGCCACAAAAATGGACCAGCTCATGAGGGAATGGCAACAAGCCATTACCAACTTCACCGAACTCATATCTTCAATGTTGGAAAAGGTTCCCAAGTTGGGGCCCTTTTTTGGACAAGGAGAGGAAATAGAGAAGAAAGGGCCAACCACAGAGGTAGGAAAATCAATGGAGACAAAAGCAGCATGAAAGGATTGACTCAGGACGAGTCAATAGCATGTGGTTGGGGCCTGTTGGGGGCCTTGTTTTGAAAATTAACAGTTTTGAGTCATGGAGAACAGGTGGAAGAGTGCAACCATGGTAGACAGGGAGTTGTCACGGTTCCAGAGAGCTGGAGAGAAGGTGGCATGACAGTTGTGGAAACTAGCACAGATGGCAGGAAGGAGCGACAAGGATAGGTATCAGAACTCCTAATGTTCAGGGAGATGCGACGAACAACAGAGCGGGAAAGGAGGGAAAACTGACAGTCGCATTGGAAAAGGAAAAAATATGCAATTAGATAGCAAAAACATGAGGTTGGTGAAGTAGAGGGTTGAGGAAGAGAGATGTAGGAGAGCTCTATTCTATATAGTTCTATTCTAGTCTCTTCAGTTATGTTCTGTAATATTGTAATCCGTCCTTCTGTGTAATATTCCCAAATGGGAAAAACAGGAATATAGCTCATAATAATGGAAACACCACCAAGTATTAACACACTACATGTGAGCCAAATGATATATCCATGGTATTATTTATAACAACAATAAACAAGTACAAGATCTTGGAGATCAAGCCCCTCAAGATAGACAAAAGAAGCCTCCAATGCCAAAATGCACCCAAAACATGTAATACACTGTTACAAAAAGTACTGAAGCAAGCACAACTTAGTTTTAGTGACTAATACTATAGCTGGAACATATATATAAGTCGATATGATAATATCATGCTCATACATGGCCAAAAATGGAGATCTATGCTCCTCAACACTTTTCCAAGACAACCTAGGATGGGTTTCCAGAAATACACTAAATATGAATGGTAGATCTAAAGCCCTAGGGCTGAAGATGCACTGAAAATGGAAGCACATACACTACTACACCAAGGACATTTTAAGACATTTGTTTAAGAGAAAAGAAATCTTTTGTCTTAAAAAGTTACTTTTTATTTTAGTTATTTTATATTAAAATTTAATATCAATTGAATTGTCTTAAATATAAAATTTAAAACAAAAGTAGTATGGGACAAAAGTAGTTTGAGACAAAATTTTAATTAAGACAAGCAATTTGAGACAAAAATATTGTAAGACAAAAACAATTTAAGACAAAAATATTTTAAGACAAAACTTTATATTTTAGACAAAAACAATTTGAGACAAAAATAGTTTAAGACAAAACTTTATATTTAAGACAAAAGCACTTTGAGACAAAAATATTTTAATATAAAACTTTATATTTAAGCACTAATACACTAAGGGAATTTTAAGATATTTTTTTAAGACAAAATATTTTTTTTGTCTTAAAAAGTCACTTTTTTATTTTAATTTTTTTATATTAAATTTAATATCAATTGAATTGTCTTAAATATAAAATTTAAGACAAATATAGTGTGAGACAAAACTTTATATTTAAGACAAAAACAATTTGAGACAAAAATTTAAGACAAAAGTATTTTAAGACAAAATTTTATATTTAAGACAAAAATATTTTAAGACAAAACTTTATATTTAAGACAAAAGTAGTTTGAGAAATGTTTTAAGACAATCAATTTGAGACAAAAATATTTTAAGAAAAAAATTTAGATTTAAGAAAAAATCACTTTGAGACAAAAATATTTAAGACAATGGTGACTTAAGACAATGACAATTAAGACAAAACCCATTTAAGATAGTTAGAAATTCAGACAAAATCATTAGCATTCAGAAGTTTGCATTGAAATATCCATGAGTGGATAGTGGATAATTATATTTTTTATTTTTGAAAATAGATATTCAAACCACATGAAATTTAATCATGTCATATTTATTTCTTTTATATTATATTTTTCTTTTTTTATTAAACCACATTCTAAAAATTTAATAAATAAATAGATAAAAAATATTATTTTTTGGTTGGCTACTCAAGGGGATTTGAACTTTGAATCTCATGTCTTAACATAATACTTCATAACAAGGTGATTGTCAATTGAGTTACACTCCATGAATTAAAATTGTTTATTTTTTTAAATATGTGAAAAAAATTAGACGAGCAATTGCACCAAATGTTGCAAAGGAATCGCCTTAAGGCATGAAATAGAGAAGAATCTTGACATATAAGAAATCATTGAATGGTAAAAATTAGTAAACAAAACACCATTCAAGAAAATATTCAATGAAGAAGGCTCATTTGGTACAAGGGATGAAATTTTGGTTTTCAAATAGTAAATAATTGGCATTGACATTCACCTATGAAACATCACATTATTTGAAAAATGTTATGGGCACAATAACATAAATATGTTGTTGGGGGTATAGAAATGATGCAGTTGAGTGATTTGTTGAGGAAGTATTGCCTGATGAAGGAGAAGGCAGTGGTCCTTGAGGGAGACAAGTTGTCAGCTTCATGAGTAGGGGTTGTTGCTAGCTTAAATTTTGCGAGTTGCCTATTTTTTGGGTGTGCCACAACCTTGATCTTGCTGATAGTTCATCAGCTGGCTACTTGAAAGCCTCCTCGGAGAGCTTATTTGCTAGTTGATTGAGCTCATGATAAATGTGGGTGAAGGATGACAATTCTAGCTCCTGAATGCATGACCAAATTTGAGACATCAGGGATTGAAGCCGCACATTCTACCTATAAAACTTGCATTGGCTCGATCAACAAATATTTGAGATTCTCGTCTCTTGCAACCTCTTCAAACCACAAGCACTTTCTAAATAAAGAACAACAAGCAATTTTGAGAACTCGACCTTTAAATTGGAACCAGGAGCTGGAGTATATCTGATGTGAATAAATTGAAATTAATTTATATATAAAACATAGTGAAGAGCAAGAATAATCAACATATAAGGAGAAACATGCTTTTTTAATAAGATCACCTGGAGATTCTCTGATAATTTGAGTGGGATTTCCTTCAAAATTCCTGCAATATATGTTTCTGGTCGAATGTGCGAAAAAACACGAGACATTATAGCTACGTAACTTGATCTTGAAGGAAAAATGAATTACTTCACCCATAAAACTTTATTATGAATACCATTTTCGTGTGATCTCACGATGTGGGTAAAAGTGCATTATATAAGAAAATAAAAATGTTCATTAAATTCCCATGAAAGTGAGTGCATTGATCGATTTTAAGTTTGTTGTTCCATGTTTGTCTCTCTACTATAGAGTTGTGGGATAGTTGTATCATGTGACTAAACTATATTCAATAAATAATCTTGCACTTACCCTGATATTTGAGGAGTAGTGCATTTTTATGTGAAACTGTATGGTGTGTGATCTCCTAATTGTGAACTATGTATAACATATCTAATTGGATGTTAGCCAAAGTTTTCCATAAGTATAACATACCCAATTTTCACCCTCTGAGGGTTGTCTTTCCCATGATCACAGACAACTTCTGATGACTGCTATAATTAGGCCACTTGCAATGCTTCTTCTAGAGTTTAAAGGAAACACCTCCTTGAAGAAAAAATAAATAAATAAAACAAGAAAAAATGTTGCAACAATTTAGCTAGACAACAACTAACAACCCTCTTGAGGTGGAAAACTCCAGCCCAATTGAAATAAGTGAGACAACTCAAGGTATTACAGAGATAAATCAAGACAATTGTGCAACTTTTTCAAGGATGCAACAAGAATTTTTTTTGTACATAATAATAAAATATTGGAAAACAAGAAGATACCACAATGGGAATGCACAAGAAGAAGAACCAAAGAAATAAAATTCAATAAAGGAAGCACAACCACCACTTCAAACTCACTTCTCTAAAACACATACAACCACAATAAATCCACTGAAGCTTACAAATTTATCAAACCCTAACTTACTAACAAATTCAATAAGCCAACATGCTACAATTTGTTGAGTCACCCCCAAATCAATTAATAATCATTGCATGAATGTACATGTGTATGCAATTTTGTTTAATAGGTTGAAATTCTCCAAAGAGCGTATAGAATATATCCAAGAGTTTAAAAAATGGAAATTTTGCCTATCTCCACAAGGTATCATCACACTCGGATAGGTGACAACATACAAGTCTAAATATTCTACCTCTAAGTCTCAATGGAACTTCAACATGTCAATAACATACTTGCAACAATTCTTAGTGAGTTTTTTCTATTGCCTAAATAAATGTACATCCATCCATCCAAAAATAAACATCTCAATCAATTCAACACCATAAATTGTGCTAAATATTTCATCATGTTATTTCAAATATTACAATATGGTATTATATTAGCTCACATTTTCCTTGAATATTTGAAAGCCAAAATACCTTAGCACAATAGACCAGAAAGATTCGTACTCTAAAAGAGAAAAAAAGACAGCAAACTAAAATAGCAACTTTAACTCTAATCCAGACACTTCATTATTAGCAACATGATATCTAATGAAGATGATATGTGGAAAAAAAGGCTTCATATATTATCTATCACATGTCAAACCAAGTGAACAAACACATGCAAAAAACACATCAGAAATAGGGTTCATAGATCGACTTGTATTCTATGGTTTCAAACCCTTATTGTCTCCTTCAAGGGGGTTTCTTCGGTCTTCAAAAAGACTTCCTTTTGCTAACCAAATGGATTGTTTCTTTCACACATGTATGGAAATGTACTTTCCAAATCATATTGTGATAGATTCAAAAGGTGATATTATTGGTATTAACTACACCTTATTTGGAGACATCATTTTTATTATAGGGGTTGGTACCTTTGTATTGGATCTGGTTGGTGATGTGAAGACTACTCAACCTCTAGTAAAGATTCATACTAACTCTAACAAGCTTATGGATGCTTGTTTACAAAGGGAGACCCCTCTAAGCTTAACTCATTGGATTCTTTGTTTGTTCATGCTAATTATTGTTCTCAACTTTCCTTCTCCAAGTGGTTGAGACTATTTGCTTCATTTATTTTACATGGCCCAGTGAAAGAAGAAGAATTGACATTGTCTCCACATCTTTTCCATTTCGCTAAGTTACAAATAAAAAGAGTCAAATTCTATAGCCAATAGACTAATAGCCTCTTGAGACACCTTTATTGAGCTATGCATAGCTCTCACCTATCATTGTAGCTCAATGAAATGACATATAATAGGTCCAAGACACCATTATAAATGGAGTAGTTGTGAAGTTGTTGTTAAATGATCACCTCCAAATGTTCAATTCTTATGAATTTTGGGGGAGGGGGTTCTTTTGGTGTATTGAGCAGGGCAAGGGGACATAAAGGTAGCATGGATGGGTAGAAGTGAGAGGTTCAAGCATGGTTTACTAAGATCTATAATCCTAACATTAGAGAATGAGAAGGAGCCTTAGGGCCTTATTGCATAGGGGATAGGGGACCTATAGATAAGGCAATGAGAGAAATTGATAGGGGAACCCCCAATAGTTGTCACAAGGGGATTAATGGACACATTATCACAACCCATACGCACTTAACCCATAACCACTAAAGCCCCTATCCCTTTAACCCCAAAGCCACAATCCCTTAATCCCTACACCCATAACTCATAACAAATTAACCCCTTGTTCCCTTAAACCAAAATCCATTAACTCCTTAACCCCTAACCACTAACTTAGAATCCTTGAACCTCATAAACCCTAATCCCATATCCTCTTAAACCTTTACCCTTAACCCATAACCCCTAACCCCTAAAATCATTAACCCATCACCCCTTAACCTACTGACACCTAAATAACATAACCCTTAGGCACTTAACCACTAAATCCCCTAACATGTAAGCCCTTGATGGTTAATATTAACCCATAAATCCCTTAACCACTAAGCCATTAACCTCTAACCCTTAAACCCCCTATACCTCAACCCCCTAACCTCTAAATCCCATAAGCCCTAACCCTTTACCATTTACCCTTAACCCCTTGCTCCTAAACCCTTAAACCCATACACTTCTAGAACCCCTTATCCTTTATCCCAAACCATAGGTGCTCCAACACTAATATTCTTGGGCATATTATGTTTTTTCTTGCTAACCGCTCCAAATACAACCTCTAAGAACTAGTAGGGTCCAAGGAAAAGAGCTACAAGTTCCCCAAATCCGATCTACATTTTATGGACAATAAAATTTCTCCCAAATTTCCTCCACATATTTTCCTTGGTGTATTGGAGTTTGAAAAATACATAGGATGACACAAGTAATCCTAATCTAAGGCTCAACTTTCCTAATGACTAGGATGCCTTAAAAATAAATAAAAACCATCTTAACTTATGCCTTAAACTACTAAAATTTCCTATCCCAAATATGAAGTTAGAAATTCTACAAAATTATAGGGCAACAAGGAAACCAAATTCCTCTTCTATAAATCTCTAAGACCTTATGGAGGAAAAATACAAATTTTGAAATAAATTGTTGAAATTATGCTCTTACATCAGTAGCTACCAATGTATCCTTGTAGGCCACCCCATTTAACAATAGTAATACCAATGGCCTTTACATAGAACGAAATCCTTACATATTTCTCTCTTAGATCCCCTTAACCCATTGCAATGATTGTCATTGATGCCTACCTAGTTGCAAGCACATTAAGAAGCAATGTAGCATATTCTTGGTTGAGGATTTCAATAAGTATGTGATTTTTTTGACATCTTGTGACTGTCTCGTATGTGAATATATAAAATCATTTTTTTTTGTACCAGTTTACGGACTAATACCATCAAGTGTGTGCGCTAACATGGATGGAACACTAACTGCATGTTGTATATATTTTAATGTAAATGAATAATCTCTTCTGCAAAAGGCTCCACTCATAATGCCATTTCGCAAATGTTTGCACTCAACAATCGTGGTCAGATTATTCCCCTAACCCGAATCCTTAATCCCTTAAATACTAACTCATTATTCCCCTAACCCCTAAATGTGCCTAAATCCCCTAACCCTTAAGCCCCCAATCCCTAACCCCTTAACCACTAACACATTATTCCCCTAAGCCCCTATTCCCCTAACCCCTTATTATACTAGGCTCGTGGTGCTTTATTGAGGCCATACAAGGATTTTACCACTTGCATGATTTATGTTCCTAACCCTTCACAAAAAATCCTTATGTTTGGGACACAAAAACATTCTCTTTCATATCTCCATTCAAGAAAGCAGTTTTTACATCCATTTGATGGACTTTCCAACTTTTTGAGTTTCTAGGGAAAATAATGTCCATATGGTATCCCATTTTTCTATGGGGGAAAAAGTCTTCTCATAATAGACCCCTTATTTTTGTGTAAAACCTTTTGCCACAAGCCTAGCTTTATTCTTTTCAAGTGAGCCATCCGCTTTATACTTGTTTTTGAAAAATGTTAGTGCTTAATTTAGCAATGGTCCTAGGAGGGGTTCCAAAGGGACTACTACTAGATCAAGTGGAAACAATGGGACAAGGACCCATTGTCACCTCATTCAATTTCCCCTCTCTTTATGAACTTTCAATGATGGGAGGAGTCTCGGTATAGGGAAATTACTAGAATGATGAGACCAATAATGATGCACAATGTGATTTCCAATTCCCATTCAAAGAAGAGGATCAGATAATAGGTTCCCTATTTAAGAAGCAAAAGAAGGACTCTCCAAGAAAGGCTTGAGGGAAATATGACCTTGGGTTTAGGAATACTAAAAAATGATGAATGCCTAAGATCAAAACTTCCAAAATCCCTCACTTTTGATTGACCTATTTATACTAGGCTTTAAAGTGAGGCAAGGAAAGATTCAATTAAAGTGTGAGCTTTGGGAGAATCTAGGGTGACTTTCCATGATTTTTTTTTTGAGAGAAATACTATAAGAGACTAAGGTTTGGGAGATATACCATGGTAAAGGCTCATCCAATGATCATTTATAGTTAAGATAATAGGTTTTGAATGATGAATTACAAAGTGCAAACCTTTAAGAATCCTCAAGTCAAAGGAGCATCAAGGGTTCCCTCTTGGTGTGATAGTTAGGGCATCAATTTATTTGAAATTCCACCATCGTATTTTGTTCAAAATTGGAGGATGCCTAGAGCTCTAATCTAGCCTAGGAAGGGATGCGTTGCTTGAGGGCCTTTACACTGGCACAAATATCTTAAAATAATCCTTATGGATAAAAATAAATAGTAATAATCCTCATTAATTAATAAGGTTACTTAACTATTGATAAAAACACTAAATGATGAAACAATAACAACAATTATATCACTAGCATATAAAGATAATTTAAAACATTTTTTTAAGCCAAACTATTATTTTGTCTTAAATCCTAAATTATCATTTGAATTATTTTAATTTAAAAATTAAAACTTTTTAATGGTCTTAAATTAGAAATTAAGACAATTAGTTCCATTAAATTTGAAATTAACACAATTCATTCAAAGAGGCGGCAAAATTCTGAAAAAGAAGAGGGGAAGTAAACAAATTCATTCGTTTCATTTATTGCCGCCAAGTCTTAATCCAACCTAAAAGAGGTCACATGTATAACACTCCCATGAGACCATAAGTCATCTAGATGAAGGAGATAAAGAACACTCAGGCCCAACGCATGTTCATTTGTCCCCCCACCCGCTTTGAAACATTTTGTTTCTCCTTTACTGTTTTAACCAATCCCTCGCTTTACACTTGATCCTTTCGCTTTCTCTGCAACAAATATTTTCCCGGTGGACAGAAGCCTTCGGGGGAAAAGGAAGCGAACAGGTGAACGATTCTACAGTTGAAGCTTCCTGCTCACAAACATGGGGGTAAGTTCCCACGTTCCCTTGCTTGCTTTCATGCCAATTTTCTGAAGTTAACATCACCCCTTTTGATCCCCATTATGCACTTGATGGACTTGCATCGGTGATAGGGTTCTACAATTAAGGGTTAGGGTTTATAGTTTGTTTTGTGCTTTGATTCAGACTGAAAGGTCATTTAAAGATGATGCCAGGGATGAGAAGGGTGAACAGTAGTCACCTAAAGATCCATTGAGAAAAAGAATTATGTCATCAACAAAAAGTTACCGCTGTGGAGTCACCTAAAGATCCATTCAGAAAAAGAAATATGTCATCAACAAAAAGTAGGTGTGTGAGGATACAGTCCTTCGCAATTCAAATTCCTTTCAGTCTACCTCTGTCCCTTTCATCAATAATACATCTGCTGAGGCCTTCCATTATCAGCAGGAAAAGACAGGGGGATAGTGGAAATACCTGACAGAGACCCCGTTCTGCATGAAAGAAGTTTGTAGCATCACCATTCATGAGGATACTATATGAAACAGAGGTGATGCAGCACATGATCCAATTGATAACCTGAATGGGGAACCAAGATGAGTAAGGAGCATGCAGATGTAGAGCCAAATGGCTTGATCAAATGCTTTCGCAAGATAAATATTGAGGATCAGTCCTTTGATCTACTTGGTGTGCATGGAGTGTAGGCCTTCCTGATCAATGCAGATGGCATCATGAATCTATATGTTCTCAAGAAATGCAAATTTTCCAGGAGAGATAAAGTTAGATAAAATAGGTTTGAGCCGATTAGCAAGTATTTTAGCCATAATCTTGTAGATAAAATTACACAAAGATATGGGGTGGAAATCCTTAAAATATGAGGGGTGATCCGATTTGGGGATGAGGGTGATGAAAGTGGAGTTGAAAGCCTTATAGATGCAACCAAATTAAGAGATGCCTCTTGAACCAATCTACTATTTTTATGAGCAAAGATTAAGAAGGATATCCTCCTTAATGAGGAAACGATCAAGCCTAAAATCAGTGGAGGAGGGCACAATGGAGGAGGGGTGACTTCTAAACTCAGGTGGGGGGATGTAGAAGCAGTCAAAGCGTCGACAAGGGGATGGGATTACGGAGCTGGGTGGATTGGAGGTGGGGGAAGGGGATAAGGGGGTGGTCAATAGGGGGGCGTGGGTAGTGGGGAGGGTGGACGACGTGGAGAAAGGAGGTGGGGGGAACAAAGAGGATGTCCGGGGGAAAGTGAAGGAGGGAGCAATGACCAAGAGGGGGAGGGTGTGAGAGAGAAAGGAAAGCGTAGAAGGGGAAGGAGGGCAGAGGTTCAGGGAGGATATGAGATCGAGGTGAGTCGCAGACAAGATAAGAAGGGAGTTAGGGGTGAGTTCAGGGACCAGGAAGGAGTCGAGCCCAGGGAAAGAGTGAAAGGGGGCAGATGCAGAGGGTGAGGACCCGGGTTCAGTAGATAATTAAAAAGGAGAACATGTTAGGTGTGTGCCATGAATACCAGAAGAGAAGCGTCGAGATAATGCCCAGATGTCCATCAAGGAATATGGGTCCTCCGAGTAGTCAACTAACTCTTCGTCTTGGGCCCCTTCCATTGATAACCCCAATGAAAACCGTTGCAAACCGATAGATAACCAATCGTCATTCAGTGCACAAAATCCATGGAGGGGGCATATGGTAGTGAAAACAGAGCAGGTGTAAAGAAAACAGAAATGGGGTGCAATTGTCGGAGAGCGCGCAGAAGCAGTCATGTGAAACAAAAAACCCCTAAGACTTCCGTGAGCGACGGTAATGAATGTGCGCCACGGGGAGAGCTCCAAACAGATGAAGAAGAGAGTAGAGATGATCTCAATGGTCACAGGGGCGAGGATGCTACCCTACCATGAACACCAAGCAGCCCGAACCCTAGTTTCACCATCGTCGCCACCTGTTTAGCTCTGCCTCCTACAACCTTCTTTTTTGATAATCATATCTTCTTACATAAGTCTACTTAACCATTGAAATTGACTAGTGTTAATTAGTGGAAGACCGAGTTTATTTTCTTCTAGTGCAAATTATGTTGGCTAAAGGACGAGTTGATTGAGTCAGGCTCCTGAATTGTAGGAAGGAAGAGTGAACACAATCAATGAGCTTTTGTTAACTAGTTAATCAATAGTGCTAGTTTCCTAAAATATAACTTGCTAGTAATAGCCTAATCGAGGTTCTTATAAGGAGGAATGAAAGCACAATTTGATTATTTTCTTGTGAGCACGAGTTGGTAATACAAGATAATAGAGATCACAGGTTTATGGAGAGGTTGTACATGGTTGTGCGTGGAGTTTGAGAGAGGAGAGTGTGCAAGAGAAGCTTGTGCACAAATTGGTAGAGGGAAACAAAGATTGACAATATTGAAAGGGTTTCATGTTTAGAACAAGTAGGGAAAACAAGTGTGTTTTCTAATTGAAATAATTATTTTGTAAGAGATCTATTACTCAGTTTTTTTCTTCAATAAAATTCTCAAGCAAGCAGAGGGTTTTCCTAGTTGGGTTACCTAAAAAAATGTGTTTTGAATTGTGTGATTGTTGTTATTTCTATCTATTCTGCTCCAAATTTGAAGTACATAAATTCTGAGTTTTAGTGAAAAGAAACTAGTTTTCAATTTTCAGATTATGCAAAATTTCAAGGAAATTCTACATTTGACATCATCTTTTCATTTTTCTAGCTCAAGTGGATGCTCCATGCAAACAATACTTCATTTTACTCGATCTAATTCCATGAGATGGCTATGCTCTTCTTCTCTTAGATCATAATATTCTTCATGACAATGTCAAGGGGAAATCATATTATCTTATACCCTAGAGGAATGCGGTATATCTACCTCTTCTTGCTTTGTGTCTCTTAACAACACATGTGAAGACCTTCTAAACTATGATTAGCTTTTAATATGGTATTTTGAGCTCTAAGTGAAGTTCTCCAAAAAATTATGGGGTACCTACAACTATTGAGTTTAGTGATCATTATTCACAAATTTGAGAATATTTATCACCCATCTTAAGGGTTAATGGATGTTTCCCTTATGTGAAGACCTCATGTCCCCTTTTCCTCCTTATGTCAACATACTTGATTGCATTAGGGAGGTCTTATATAATTTTTATTGATGCCCTTAGGCCTCTAGAAAGATCAAATATATTAAAATGCCAATATTTTTTTTAAGTGAAAATAGATTTTACAATAGCAATTGATAAATACAGAGTTAAAATAAATCTACAATAATTAATTAATAATAATAATATTTTTATTATCCTCACAACACTTGGTAAATACAAAATTAAAATAAATCTAAAATGATTAATTAATAATAATAAGTACGTTTATTATCCTCACATTCAATTTTTGTTGTTGTTTAATTAGCTATTATTCATATTTAAGTTAAAAATTGTACGTAGTTTAAATTTTAATGTTATTTATTTTAATAAAAGTTTTTTTTAACAAATTGCAGTTTAGCCTTACAACTAATATTTTATAATTTTTAATATTATTTATTTTAATAAAAGTTTCCCTCCGACATTTTTCTTTGCGCGGCTGAGAAAATTTTCAAATCGTCATCTTGCATTTCATCAGTTTCTTCTCTTTCCTGCCACTGAAAATCTATTCCTGCTTTTAGTGCTATTACTTGCATTAGTTTCAGCCCTTTCCTGAAAAGTTTTCCTCTGTCATTTTGTTTTGCGTTTCTGAGCAATTTTTCTCTTCCTCATCTTGCATTGCGTCAGTTTCATCTCTTTCCTTCCACTGAAAATATATTCTTGTTGTTACTTGCATCAGTTTCATCCATTTCCTGCAACTGAAGATCTATTCCTGCGGTTACTTGCATCGGTTTCGTCCCTTTCCTGCCAATGAAGATTTATTCCTGTTGTTACTGGAGTATCGTGTTTCTCTATATGGTTTCTAGCCCTATTAACTTTCAAGAGAAAAACATATTCTTCTGTTCACCTGGATTTCTACTCGTAGGTGATTGTCCGTAAACCTCATTTGCCTTCAATACGGAAAAATATTCTTCGGGTTTTCTTCACTGGTAAGATTCTTAGCTGGGATTTTGTTATTTTGTACATGCATATGTTATAAAAATGTTGTTTCTTGGCTTACAATGTTTAAAATATTCATTTATTACTTTCCAGGGTGAAGGCTCTTGCTAATATTTAGGCTATAAACTGCAGTTATGAGTAGCTTATGTTCAACTTCCCAAGGGCCAAACCGTAGTTTATATCATTATGCATTCATTTGGTAAAAAAAAACTATCATTTCACATTCATTTGGTTAACATTAGGTCTCATTTTTCTTTCGAAGCTTTTCTATTACTTCAGGGGAACACTTTTGGTCTGTTCCAGATTAATTAAAATAACCATATGGAGGATCACTGAAGATGAATCGAACGCCCAAGTATTGCAATGACTGCCACCTATTCCATTTTTCAAGTCCTGTTTGTTCCAAGTTCAATTTTAAAGGATATAGAAAGCTTTGAGGAATCCGAAAAATCATGATCAATGGCACTAAGATCCCCATCCTCCATTACATAGCCAGGACAGGATGGCTTGTAAGCAATTTCTATTTTAACCCCCAGTCTAGTAATAACATCATTGTGCTTTCCTAAAGCTGAACGTGTTTTCATTGCTTGTTTAGATGGGTTCTCCATTTTTTGCAAGACAACATGTAAATGGGCCTCCCTAACACCCTGAATATCTAAATATGATAACAGAGCATCAAATGTCTCAGTAGTATCAATGACCTTCTAGATGCCATCCTCATGAGACTCATAAAATATATATATATATATACCAGATCCAGGATCATTCCTGAAGAACATGTTACAAATTACCAATAACGATTATGTCTGCAATCTTGGCCCAACGGAATTGTCCTATAAACATATAACCCTTCTGCCTTCAGTCCTATAGAAGCTTTTAACTATGCAAGTGATTTTTTCAGTCGTGTATCCAGTTTGTTGTGCAATGGAAGTGTCCTGGATAAATGAGTTCTCTTACAATGGAAAACATTTTTTGACTGCTGCATTAGAGTTTTCTGATGCTGACAAATGGTTTGGAACTGAGATCAGGTCTCCTGATGCCTCACATTTTGGTTGAGAGAAAACAGATGCCTCAGTTCCCTTGATATCCATTCCAACAAAAGGGCTCTGCCCACCCTCAAATATGGTATTAACATTAGTTCCTTCAGACTTTATTCCCCCAAGAGCTTGAGCTCTAGAAATTTGTTCTTCTTTTAGCCATCTTCTATCGCTTTGTACCTCTGCCCACATTTGGCGCTTCAAAGCATTTGCAACTTCTAGTCATTCCTCAAGCACAACACGTATCGTATTTCCTTCATTTGCAACACCAATTAAACAAACAAGAGCATTTAAAAACTCTTTAATGCTCAGATCGGAATATTCCCCTTCCATCAAGCGAAATACCATTTTGTTTTACTCCAAGCCCATTAGAAGTAGCTTGTGCCACATCATCAATGTCTTTAACAATTTTTTTCAAGAGATTAGTCATGGGTGACTGACGTGAATTTGTTTAGGGAAGGTGAGACTGAGAATGAGAACGGGTTTGGGAAGAGAAGGGTTTGTATCATAGGTGCAGGGATGAGTGGTCTCCTTGCAACCAAATATTTACGAAGTATGAATCTGAATATCATAGTGTTTGAAGCAAAACCAGGAATAGGAGGTGTGTGGAGAGAAACATTTTCTTCAACAAAGCTACAGACCCCTCGCTCTGCCTTTGAATTCACCGATTTTCAATGGCCAAGACATGTAACTACCCAGTTCCCCTCCCACTCTGAGGTAATAGACTACTTCCACAGCTATGCTGAGCATTTTGGATTGTTTGACTACATTCAGTTCAATTCCAAAGTGGTGGAGATTCGATATAACGAAAAGTATTTTGAAAAGAGTTCGGTTCATGCTGGATTATGGGGTAAGAATGGAAGCCCGTATGCAGACAATGCAGTTTGGGAACTGGGTGTGTAGAAAAACAATGCAGAATCCATAGAGGTACAGATTGAAAAGCATATAGAATATGGTTTCTCCATGTTACGCATGGTATTCTTTCTAAATTTCAATAACATTATCCCTTTTGATTACTATTGACTAACTCATGTTTGATGGGGATATCAATCATTGTGAGAAGGGCAATGCAGGATTTGTTTCTTTGGTTTTTGACCTTACTCATTTCAAAGAATTTACCTTATCTTATTGTGGAGGCCTTTTAGAAATAATAAAATTTGACCATGAGGGAGAAAATTTTAATTTGTATTTACAGCTTGTCCAAATCTATCTAAACCTAGGTTTCATATGTTCAAGATTGTAAATAGCGATTTCACCATGTAAGATATTAGCCATTTTGAGTAACTCTGGGATATGCATCCTGGGCTTTCCTAAACTCTGAGGAGGATATGGGCACTAGTTTAGATGTGTATGAGCTAGTGTCTATATTCGCATACATTTAATGCATTGTTTAGTTTCAATTTTCCATTACACTGCATAACACATGTAAAGAGTTAATCGTTCACCACCACGCCATTCAGGCTGTATAATGCACTTTTGATTTCTGCATAAAGAATGCACCCTGCTACTTTGCATGTTATTACTCACAACAAATTTTCCATCCCTGACCGAGGTTATAATGAATGTGTTTGTTTCTGTTACTTAATGCAGTGGCATCGCTTCGATTTCTTAGTCCTAGGATGTACCCAAGACCCCATCATTTCCTCTTAATAGAAGTCCAGAAGTATTTCAAGGAAAGGTTTTGCATACCATGGACTATTCGGTTTTGTATAGAATGAATGCTTATGAGCTTATCAAAGGAAAACGAGTTGTAGTTATTGGATTCCAGAAGTCAGCAATGGATTTTGCTCTGGAATGCGCTGAGGCAAATAAAGGTAAATTGTTAGACAATACAAACGCTATAGGAGTTGTCTTTTTCATCCATACAATTATAGGGCTATTAATCGCTTCTTTCTAATTATTGGGGGAAGGAGGTGGCTATCCTTGTACAATGGTCTTCAGAACAGTGCACTGGAAAATTCCTTCTTACAAGGTTTGGGGAGTCCCCTTGTCATTTATTTATGGTACACGTTCTGGGAAATTGTTACTTGAAAAGCCTGGTCAGAGGTTTCTGCAGAGAATAATGTTGCGCTTATTTTCACCTATGGTATGGTTTTCTTTTAATTCATTGGATTCCTTAAATCATATATAATGGATAAGAGTTAATGTAATTTGTTGAATCTGTTTGGTAGACTACAAGATTTTTTCTAAGCACTGATAATGTGCCTGAAATTTACATTAACCGATACTCATCATCCAAAATTCTGTGAACAAAATGAAATATCTGTCTAGAAATAATGCACGAGTGTCCTTGAAATTTGCAATAGATAAATTAGATAGGCAGAACATTACAGTATGAGACATATATTTTACCTGTAATTTCATGTGAAAGTAGCCCCCTGCTGAACAATTATATCATTTAAATCCACGTGCAGTGTTGGAGTTCATTTTTTTTTTCTATTTTTTCTGCAGATATGGGAAATTTCCATGTTTGTGGAGCTCTACCTTCTTTGGAAACTTCCCTTGCGAAAGTATGGCCTTGTTCCAGATCACAGCTCTCTTCAAGAAATTTCTTCTTGCCAAATCGCATCACTTCGGGATAATTTATTTCCAAAAGCAAAGGAGGGTTTCATACTCTTTCGAAAATATTCAAATTTCAATTTTTACAGTAGGGGGATCATACTAGATGATGGAACAGAGATTGAAGGTGATCTTGTGGTATTGGGCACTGGTTATGATGGGGAGAAAAAACTGAAGAGCATACTTCCAACGCATTTTGTAGACGTCCTCCAGGAATCAGCTGATCCACTTCCTTTGTACAGGTCTGTTATTCACTACAACCCTGAATTATTTCTTACTTTTTTCCCATTGTTAATTCAAGCACTTCAATTAAGTGTGAATAAATTCATAGACCATGCTGATGAAGCTCAGACGCTCAAAGCCTAAATGAATTTTCCTCTGAGAACAAACATGGGGCTCATCCATCCATGCATTCCTCATATGACAATCCTTGGCTATCCAGAAAGTTTATCAAATCTACATTCTTCTGAAATACGTACACAGTGGCTGGACCATTTTCCATCTCACAAATTTGTCCTTCCAAGTATCAAGGAAATGGAGGCAGATATAGAAAGCTACTTCAATTATATCAAGCAAATGACACCCTTCTATTGGAAATCATGTCTTGCCACTTTTTAGAAATGGTACAATGATAATATTTGCAGGGACTTGGGATGGAATCCAATGAGAGAAGAATTGGTTTTGCGAGCTTTTCTCTCCATATAGTAATCTTGACTAGGGAGAGATGTAGACAGTGGGATGACAACAGAAACATAATTTCAGAAGATTTTTTTATGTTGAACACTGGAATGAGTTTCCTTGCTTGTGAATGTCTTGGTTCATTAATCCAGCTCCTAAAAATGGCCTGGCAGTAGTTCCTTTCTTAGTTCATTCGGAGTAGTTCATTACCTTGTGGAAGGTTTTTGGTACAAACTTTTGTGGTGCTTTTTGGTGGAACCATTCTCATAGTTAGAAGATGAAACACTTTTATGGATGATAACCATGTTCTAATTATCAAATGTCCTATGTTTAGTTCAAAGAGCAAGAGTTTTTTTAATTTTTATGAGCACTTATATGTTAGAATTTTTTTTAATTGCTAAGTTATCAACAATGGGTGATACACAACAGTCATATGATATGTTTAAGTGGGCAAGACTTTTTTTCTAGGAATTCAAATGTGTGTTAATGGGGATTTTATTTTTGTACCTTCAAAATATTACATTGAAGAAGTCGTCAAATAAATTAGTAACGGTGAATGAGGAGAGTGGCCAATCCGTCTTGAATGGGTTGACGATGCAGTCATAGCTTACTGTGTACATCATATGTGTCATCAATGCTTACTATCAAGCTGGTGTAGCTCTTTGGGTGGTGGTTGTATTTCTTGTGCTAATTCTAGTTAATTTTCTTTGTATGGCTCGATTAATTTGTTTGTAGATTATTGCTTACTATTAGCTTTTTGTGCAAGTCAAGCTACAAGGGTGTCACTGTGAGCTAACTCTATCGAGTAATTTTTTTATTGAGTTAAAAATAAGGGCTTGCATGAATATATATTTTACAAGGATTGTGTCATTATGCGTTGAACATTTTTTAAAAATCAATGTCTATTATACAATTTCAGTGGTTGCCATAACTCCTCCCATAATTCTTTAAAGAGTGCTAACTCAATGGAAGAGCACCTGCCATGTAGGAGGTTGGTGGTTCGATTCCACTATACCCTAACATGAATTATTCAATGATATTGTAGATTTTTTTAATTAAATATTTTTATATTGATTTATTTTAATGGTAAGATATTTTTCTAGATTCATTGTTTTATATTGTCTCTACAGAGACAATAATGCTCGCGTTATATATTGTCTTTATAGAGACAATTTTTTAAGACAATAATTTGAGACACCTGCTTAAAGATAATATTTAAGACAATACAAAAGTTTATTTTTGTCTCAAGTTAAGACAATTTACCCAAAAATTGTCTTAAAACCCCTCTTTGTGTTGTAGTGCAACTATTGTCTCTAGAGAGACAAAAATGAAATTGTCTTTGGAGAGACAAAAATGAAATTGTCTTTGGAGACACAAAAATTATTGTGTTATATATTGTCTTTATAGAGACAATATTTTAAGACAATTTAATTTTAAGACGATTTAATTTGAGACACCCGCTTAAAGAAAATATTTAAGACAATACACAAGTTTTCTTTTGTCTCAAATTAAGACAATTTACCTGAAAATTGTCTTAAATATTGTCTTAAAATCCCCCTTTATGTTGTAGTGATAGAAGGAGGTGGCTGAATCTGATGTAGATCTAAAAGAATTCCTCCAAAGGGACTCTCTCAATGAACGACTGATCACTTCAATGGAAAGCAAAATACTGCTGCTAAGGACACTGTTGTTGTTGGAAACTCTTACTTACGAGGATAAAACCCATGTGCGGAAGGCTATTAGCATGCTCCAAATAATCTTGGATTTTAATCACGGATTCTACGCACAAACCCCAGAAAAACCCTGAAATGGTTTGGCCAGATTTTAACTTTGGATTTTCGGCCATTTTTGGGTTGCCCACTGCAACAGCTCACTAAAATAATGCATATATGGACTAGAAAAGCACTGTAGGGGATAAAATCACCTTCTCATGATGCAAAATATATAAAATAAGCCCAAGGGGATCCTTTACTGGCCTCCCAATGGAAGGAAACCTTCCTCCACTACAAAACTAGCTCAGAAAACACCCAATACAATCTTCCACTGCTGCACCCTACAACTCAGCACATATCTCAACAGAAATTGTGTTGTATCACACGACTGAAGCTTGGCTTGAATCATTAATGTGGAAATATAGTGCAAAATATCTTCCTATGCGGCTTCACAAGGATAGAGGGGGGGATTCCCAATCAGGAACACCCTGTGCTAAACAACACTGCAATCTTAGCTAAACAACTGAGGAAAGCTTATATGTCTAAACACACCATATAATCAAAACATAAACATATCATAACATGAATAATATGGCTGCCATCCTCTTCCTTATATAATAAATAAGCTTCCAAACCCTAAGCCCCATTCATTAATGAAACTATTTCCATGCAATGTGTCTCCATCTAAAATTGCATTGTCCCTCATTGAATGCCACTCCTCCATGACAACGTTGTTGATTTGGTCAAAGTTGACCCAATCCACATGCTCTAGCCCCTGTTCACACCTTAGGGTGCTTTATTAAGCTGAAAAGATGATCCACTTTCACATGAAAAGTGGTTTTATTGCTAATAAAGAGATTTATGGGTCTCCATACCCACTTATTCATCAAACAATAAAGCAAAATTAGATTTTAATATTCCAATTAGCTGCATGCTAATTTAGGAATATTACAATCCTCCCCTCCCAAATGTTGCTTATCCTCAAGAAAATACAAGGATAGATCTGAAAAATATAGGGAACCTTCATCCCGATGTGAAGCTCCATTCTCCATGATATCATCCATATAAAATGAATCACCCTCCAGAATGGTAATTCATAGAAAAACTCCTCCAATCTGCTTATGAGAGGCACCTCCCAAGTGCTCAAGTTACCCGAATGGGTTATCCCATAAGGAAACAAGAAACCTAATGTAGCAATCATGGATGGCCCAATTCTCTTCCAGAAATATGAAACATAAGAACCATGTATAATCTCTCTCCCAGGGGGCACATCCAATCCTTCCATCCTCCCTCCACTCATGCCCATAAAAATAATAAGGACATGATCAATATATAGGATCAAAACCAATGATACATAAACAACCAAATGCAATAATGGAGGTGGATCATAGTCCCACATATGGAACCAATGCAGTATATCTCTTGACTGCATCAGATAATGATATGGTAAGTGGTTTCCCCTCCACTTACTTGCTGCCATATCCTTCTCACATGTTTTAAAAACGTGAGAAATGTTTGGTGCCTTTGGAGTGCACCCTGAATGGTAAATAATATCCCTATATCCTCTTAGGGAGTGGCCATGCTCAACATAGTTTATGGCCCAAAGTTTTCCATGAAGTTTCTAAGGAAGAATTCTCCTTCTTCGAGCATCAGCCTGAACATATATGGTTAAGGAATGCACATATTCATTATATAAATCATTATGCAACCAAACATGATCCTTACCATATGCTTTGCTCATACAAATGAAGTAGCTCATAGATAAATCCCCTCTCATTCCCAAACAGGAAAGAGGTGGCTGTGATAACTCCCACAAAGAGTTATGTATCTCCTCCATCTCCACATGATCCATTCATCTCCTCAAATTCTTATATATCTCCTCTTCAAAGCCTTCCCAAGTGTACTACTCCATGATGGTGTGGTATGCTCTCATAGAATAAGTGTGGCTGAAGAGAAAATCTTCATTAGCTACTTGTAGTAACTTCTCCTTGAGCTTGTAATCTGTAGATAAGAATATCCTACCATGATTGTAGATTACCTCATCTCTGACTGAATATCCCTCCTCATGTAGCTGGTCATCACGTATCATACAAGCAAAAATATCCTTGGAATAATCCACCAACAACTGGGATTTCCAATATGGGTCTACCCTCCATAGTGACAACACTGATGATTTGTCATCGAAATCATATGTCATGTATTTTTCCTCCTCTTTGATATCTCCCATGCCAAAGTGACATATTGGAAGGTTATCCTCCCTTTACTGCTCATTTCTCAGCGCAATATCTCAGATGAGAGTGGGTAATGATGATGTTGGGAGAATGTCTCCCTCCTCCTTGAGTCTACCCAAGACTCTCAGTGTTGTGTCAAGTCCTCCCAAGGTCCTCACCCCTCCGAGATCATTCAGTGGTGCAGCCAGATGTGAAGAATCTATCATCATCTCTTGATCTAGTGGTCTCCCAGGTGGAATGCCTCCATGCAATGAGGCATAAATATCAAGAGTAGACTGCATATATGAATGGAAAACTTTGTCCTTGTCCTCACTATGAAAATCAGTCTGCCTCTTCTATGCATCAACCTTCTGAAATAGCTAGGGGTGTGTGCTCCTAATCATATGATGCGGGCCATCCTCCCTACCATCTCCTTTCATCTACAAGATCTCACAATCTATCAATAATGGCACATGTTGTTCATGGATTGTGCCTTGATCTCCACATATGAGGTCCTTTGGAACTTATTGTAATGATGCAAGAACTCCTCTCATTGGATAACTTGCTCCATCTACCTCTCCATGAGGTACTAGATATACTCCTGATGTGAGAACATTTTTACCTCTAGCCTTCTCTTCCCCTTCATCATGAATGGAGGTTGGCTTATCATCATTAAGAGGATCTTTTTTTAGATCCTCTTTTGAAAAAGAGATCTCCATGTCTTCCTTTTGAGAAGAGAGCTCTTTCTGAAGTGGGGATCTTGCCTCTAGCAAGGTATTCTACAAGTTTTTAAACCCCTCAATAGTATTCTGAAATGGAGTTGGTTTTATAGATCCTTCCAACTCATGCAAAAGTTTTGTTTGTTTAGGATTGGCTAGCTCAACCAAGGAAGTTTCAGAATGTTTTACATCAAATATTTTCACTAACCTCCTAGTGAACTTTGCATAAGTAGATATATTTACATGATTCAAGGAAGAAGTTTCATAAAACCAATAGGCATAAGCCTTACCTTCAAGACTCAGTGCTGCTACTCTAATGGCTTCATCTTCTGAAACTTGGTGTTGCTGCAAATAGGTGTCTAGCTCCTTCACCCAAGCCCTAGCTATACATATAGGTGACCCATCAAAAGTTGGTAGACCTTATATACCCAAAGCATGTTGCTTGCACCTTTTTTTTCTATTATGATTTCTAGGCCTTCTATCCTCCTTGATCCTGAAAAACCTTTGGAAGTTTAGATGATCTTTGAACCTCTGGGATTGAGATTCATACTCTTGAATATAGTCACCAAGATTCTCCTCCTTGGGTACATCTCCTTCCTCCATCTCTCTTGCTATGAACATAAACATGGTAGAGAGTTGTAGATCTAATTGTGTGGCTGAATTCTCACACCCATAATATGAAGATCTGGAGCTTTATTCATGTGCAAATATTCTTGAGGGATCCTCATGTCTTACCCTCCTCATTCCCTTGATTTTTCTTTTAAGCTCATGCATAGTTTGGAGAAGAAGTTCTGAAAAATTCTTTCCCTCCATTTCTCCAAATAATGGAGACTTTCCTTTGTCTCTTCTGTAAGCCTTCTCTTTTCTGTGAGAGGCTTCTTCTTCTTCTGTTAGCATTGATGCAATGTCTTCACAGGCTGAGCCAAGATTATGCTTTGATACCACTATAATATTCCCAAATGGGAAAAGCAGGAATATAGCTCATAATAATGGAAATGGCAACAATTATTAACACACTACATGTGAGACAAATGATAAATCCATGGTATTATGTATAACAACAATAAATCAGTACAACATCTTGGGGATCAAGCCCCTCGAGATAGGCAAAAGAAGCCTCCAATGCCAAAATGCACCCAAATCATGAATACACTATCACACAAAGTACTGAAGCAAGCACAATGTAGTTTTAGTGACTAATACTGCAACTAGAACATATATATAAATGGATCTTATAAGATCATGCTCATACAGGGCCAAAAATGGAGATCTATCCTCCTCAACACTTTTCTAAGACAACCCAGGATGGGTTTCTGGAAATACACTAAATATGAATGGTGGATCTAAAGCCCTAGGGCTGAATATGCACTGCAAATGAAGCACATAGAAGGACATGGCTGAATCTAATGTAGATCTGAAAGAACTCCTCCAAAGGGACTCTCTCAATGAAGGGTTGATCCCTTCAATGGAAAGCAAACTACTGTTGTTGAGGAAACTATTACTTCTGAGGATAAAAACCATGTGTGGAAGGTTGTTCACATGCTCATAATAATCTGGGATTTTAATCACAGATTCTACTCAAAAAACCCATAAAAACCTAGAAATGGTTTGGCTAGCTTTTAACTTTGGATTTTTGGCCATTTTTGGGTTGCCCACTGCAATAGCTCACTAAAATAATGTAGATATAGAGTAGAACAGCACTGTAGGGGATAAAATCACCTTCTCATGATGCCAAATATATAAAATAAGCCCAAGGGGATCCTTTACTAGCCTCCCAATGGAAGGAAAACTTCCTCCACTGCAAAACTAGCTCAGAAAACACCCAATACAATCTTCCACCACTGCACCCTGCAACTTAGCACATCTCTCAAAAAAAAGTGTGTCATACCACAAGAATAAATCTTGGCTTGAAACATGAATGTGGAAATATAGTGAAAAATAACTTCCTATGAGACTTCTCAAGGATAGAGGTGGGATTCGCGATCAAGAACACCCTGTGCTAAACAACACTGCAATCTTAGCTAAATAGTTGAAGAAAGCTTATATGTCAAAACATACCATATCATCAAAACATAAACATATCATAACATGAATAATATTGCTGCCATACTCTTCCTTATATAAGAAATGAGCTTCCAAACCCTAAGCCCCATCCATTAATGACACTACTTCCATGCAATGTGTCTCCAACTAAAATTGCGTTGTCCCTCATTGAATGCCACTCCTCCATGACAACGCTGTCGATTTGGTAAAAGTTGACCTAGTCCACATGCTCTAGCCCCTGTTCACACCTAAGGGTGCTTTATTAAGCTGGAAAGATGATCCAATTTCACATGATAAGTGGTTTTATTCCTAATAAAGAGATTTATGGGTCTCCCTACCCACTTATTCATCAAACAAGAAAGAAAAATTAGATTTTAATATTCGAATTAGTTGCATGTTAGTTTAGGAATATTAAATTCTATAATCAACTCTGAGGAGTAGTTTAACTATTCACTATTTATAATGAAATATACTTCTTCCTGGGTTTGATGTCCTGAGTTTTGTGTTAATAATTTGGTTACGATGAATGTATTGCCCATTTTTAAATTTTAATTTTGTGTTCGAAATATGCTTCATGAGTAGCATTTTGTGCAAGGTAGCTAAGTCTGTTTTCAGTTCCTATTTCTATCTGTTTTTCTCTATAGTTGTGATCAGTCGATATCGGATCTATTCATAACCTTACTAAGCTCACGACATGCCTCGGGTGAGAATCTCTTCTCTTCGGAGTACGATGAAAATTTCGCCGTTGTGCTAGACTACTGCGGAAACCTTGTTGGCCTTTGTCCTGAGCCTGGGTCTTACTCAGAGACCTTCTTTATCACCAACAGAGCGAAAAATTTTGTCACTTAATATCTGACGGTTGTAGGAAAACCTTTAACTGGGAATTATCAAAGATCTGGTCAAATGCCTCAAGCTAGTTTAGTTCAACCCGATGTGTCACAACCATTATCATGTACTCTTATCCAGGGATGAATACCATTTGGAGCCCTTTTTTTTCTTAACAACCTTTGCAAGTTTCTCCACATGTACCAATTTACCAACCTCCTTAGCCTACTAGAAAACATATTCAACAAATACCTTTTCAATGTATTCTAGCTCAAGTCTAATAACTTGTTCAGGGGGTTCCTCAAGTTAATACACAAATATATGTTTAGAAACCAAGTCAACAACCTGTTCCGAGCAATCCACATACTCTTGTCCAATTTTTTGCACAAAAATCTATTCAAAAACCAAGTATACCTCAAACACCCATCTCGGGAGTACCTCAAACATCTATTCCAATTACACCTCAATTATTGGTGAAACCTACTCCACAGGCTACCCTTCTGACATATGTTTATCAAGATGGTTATATAATCCAATGTACACCTCAAATACCTTTGGGACAACCCGGTATGGGAACTTTGCAAACATAATATCAAGGCCAAGATTTTCAAGGCCATCCTTTTCAGGGCCAGTTCTTTCAAGGTCAGCCTTATCACCATCAGTTCTTTCAAGGAAAACCTTTACAAAGCCAAAAATTTCAAGAAATATTACTTGGGGAATATAGGTCAAACTCCACCTTTCCAGAGTGAACCATACCCTGGTAATACTTTTCAAATTCCTTCTCAACCACAGTTTGGTATGGATCACCCTGGTTATCCTCGAGAAATGAAAATCCCAACCGCTCAGGCTATCCCAAGATATCTTGGATATCCTCCTCCATGTACTGGACTTATCCCGCAGGGTTATCGGTTTTCACAAAAAGATCCCAACCGGAAGTTACCATTTATTTCAACTTTGGATTTACTGGATTTTTCTCAGGTAACGAATGATCCTATTTACAATTGCCCATTTTGGCCGGAAATTCCCACTAAGTTTCCCAATGATATTCTGAAATTTGAGGGTAAATTAGGAGAATACCCATTAAACCATTTCATGATGTATCAGATTTGGTGCGCGTCAAATTCATTAATCGATGATTCCATTCGATTACGAATTTTCCAACAAACATTAACCCGTTCAACAACAAAATGGTACATTGAATTTACACGAACTTATTTTCACAACTTCAATGCCTTAGCCACTACTTTATTGACACATTTTCAGTTACCAATCTGTTACGATACCAGTATATAACTTTTAACTTCTTTAAAATAGAACACGTCTACCCATATTTTCAATCATATCCACGAATGGATATGTAGATGTTGTTTGGTTAAATTTTTCATTCCAAATCATATTTTTTCCAAGTGGTTTACAAAATATTTACTTTCAGTCCTCACTAAAGATGTTTCCAAGGAAGGCGTTGTAACTAAATAACACGTTATTTCTCGTACCTGATATCTAGACCTTGTTTACAGACAATATGGTACTTTGTATGAAAAAATTCCATATTTGCCTCACCCAGTTCAAATACCCACAACTCCTTCAAGCTCTCATGCTACTGATAGTGTAATCAGTTATGTTAGCCAATCTAAGAGTAAAAATAAAAATTCCAAATCTACTCTGATTATAACTTTACCAAATTCACCTAAAGGAAATCCTTCTCCCAAAAATACTTTTGAGATTAACATTGTAGAATCATCTACCAGTAAGAATAAACTGACCAAAGGTAAGAATAAAGGGAAAGGTAAATCGAAAAAAATGCTTCCTTAAAAGAGAAAAAAAATAAAACCAAACCATCTAACAAAAAGAGAAAGCATAGTTATATTTTCTAATATGTGATAAAGATCATTAGACCAAGGAGTGCCACAATCGTGTCAAGGTAACTAAATTTTTTAAAGGTTCACCCACCACTGTTGTTTTGAAGGATTGATTCCCTTCTCAATACAGTAAGATGGTTTCACATAACCCTTCTGATTTCATCACATCGACGGATACCATGATGATGTCTTCTCAAGTTATGGTTTCCATGAGTTCTCAAGATTATGGATCTAAGGGTCCCATCAATAGAAATGATATTGGCTTACCCAATAGAGCTTCCACATCAATTCCTCCTACTTTTGAACCATTACATATTGAGAAAAATAAGTCTTAATAAAATTCTAGCTCTAAATACTAGAGGAATCAGAATATATAGCTCGATCTAATCAACAAACATTGTCAAAACACTGCAACACTATCAAAACTAAAAAAAAACTCTCGAACTTGCTATTTTTTTCCTTATTTTATAATTGCACTTGTTTGATTTGATACCTCGTTCACTTGATCCTGGTTTTCCAATACCTCGGGTCAATACCTTGGTTCTTCTTTGGTAGTATAAAAATTGGTCCCTGATTCTTCGGTGCGCTCTCTTTCTTTCTGTCATGCAAGTTCCAAAATAAAACTGTTGTCATTTCGATTTTTCCATGCTCTGATTCCAACAACTTTATCCAAAAATTCCTTCAAAACTGGTATCCTTTCCAAAAATTAATGACCCTACAATGGATGGTTTCTATGGATACAACCAATTTTTTATACACCCTAAATATCAAAAGAAAACATATTTCACTACACATTGGGGAATGTATATGTGTTACACAGCATTTTGTCACTATCCCTGCAATCCCCATATCGCATATTGGAGGGTCATTTCTGTGACTAATTAAGGTGTTTCATGGCTTGCAAATACTGTCATTGCATCCCTTGCCATGAGGAAAACATTCCTTCTATTGACCTTTTCCTGAGCAGACCACTAAAAACACATGTTTTTTCCTTGGCGCTGGTAGCCTGTTATGCCCTCGCGCCAATGAGGAAGATTAACACTGGCCCCCATGCCAGCTGGCTCTCTATATCAGTTAGCTACTTGTCCCAATTTGTTTATGGAATGTTTTTTAAAAATAGAGGTGAAATTTTGATCACAACAACTTCGTGGATGAGTCATAGGGAGTGGTTCGATTGAATAACCACGACCTTCCTCCTTTGGTTTCTTGTTTCCACCTTATGGGGAAACCTCCCTATGGATAAGGCCTCCCTTCCACTATTGTATGGATCCAAACCTCATCCTCTCCTCTATATATATAGCCATCTTTCATTGATGTGCTAGCTGAACAGATAGCTGAAAAATTTAGCAATCATAGAGAAGAGAAGAAATTATAGCTTCAAGAGAATAGTGTAGAGTGTGATTGTTTTTGTGTGTTGAGAACATAGTGAGATCTTCGACATTTGTGTGTGTGAGTGTTAAAAACGTGCTTGGATATGGACCTTCTGAAGGAAAGCCTCAACATAAAGGCTTGGTTGTAAACTCCCCTTATCTTTATCATAATAAAATGCATCTGATGTTTATCTTCCACTCTTGTTTACATTTATAATGATATTTCTAGCATTCCTTGATCAATTAGATAGGTCGTAATTTTTTTATGTTTGTCATGGTGTTACGCTTGTTGTGGTGTCTTTACTGTTAGTATAGGTAATAAAACGTTGGTAGCGGCGTGTATCCAACTTGAGGAGAGTGACGCATCAAGAAGCTTCGACGGAAGATGACAACATAGCATCAGGACAAGGTAGGTCATCTTCCTTACTCTGAATTTCATTTACAATATAGGAAGGTAGATGTTAGTATGTTCCCATAGTTACTAGACCCACCCTAGGGCTAGAGGGATCACCTATGTCCGCAGAGGGGTTTTTACCTGGACAACAAATTGGCAACTCCACTGCAGAGTTTCCTTTGAGTTTGTCACTCTTTGAGGTTTTAGTCATTCGAAAAATTTAATTGAATGACCATTTCCCTGTTTGTTCCCATGTTTTTCATCAATTATGATCTTTTAGTTTTTGCTTGAAGTGGTGAATCTAGTCTTGCTTGGGAGAAATTCTTTGTTTTTTCTTATTCAGGCAATGGTGCTTTTATTTTTCTAATAGTCAAGCCGATTGCCGCTAGTTTTCAGTTAGCAACCCGTGCCAATTGGCCATTAGTGCTAGTTGTCAATGAGAAATTCATGCCATTTGGCGCTAGTTTCACCGAAAAAAGTCGTGCCAATTTCAGGGTGTGTGAAAAATTGAGGTTTTCCCCTAATTCCTTCACCAGTGTGTCTTTCCCTTCCGGTATTTTTCTTTCTATGATTTATATGTTATCCCCTTCACTCAAGTGGGTTTGATTGGCTTGATCGTTTTTTTTTTTGGTTGTTTTTCTTGTTCTGACATGCATCCTTACATCCTAGTTTTTTCTAGGATTCTGCATCAATTGCCTGGTTCCATGCTTCGCGGGACATCACCCTGCTGATTGAGTCAGTATCTTTCTTGGTGAGCCATCTCTAGTTGATTGTCTTTTCTTTTTAGTTGATTGAGTGTTCAAATCTCACGTGCCTTTCGAGTTCATTTGGTCCGCTTTTTCTCTTGTGAGCATAGATTACATTTCTCATTGTTCAACTAAAAAGTATTCTTTCTATGATTGCTTGATGTAAAAGGGAATGAATGCCTTGTTTTGAGCTCACGCTTTGGATGTCATTTTTGTGCTTGACCTCATATTTCTTGTAGCCTTTTGAGGAATTTCGTTACAAAGTTTTTAAAACTATGATTGCATTCTTAGTGTTTGATTGCATCCCTTTTGCATTCATCCTTCCATCAAGGAAATTTGCGTTCATTTAGTTTTCGTCTCATAGTTTTCTTTTCATTTAAATGCATTAGATCACATTGCATTGAAAATTATTTTTTGAGATCCATCATTCAACTTAGATTACATTGTTTAATGATCGAAAGCTAAAAATCGTATTGAGTGCATTCTCTTTCATTAAAAGCATGCATTAAGTAGATTCTCATTTCATCAAAAAATGCATTGAGTGCATTCTTGTTCTTTCAAAAGAAAAGGAAATTTTGCATGGATTACAATTGCATAGTTTTCAAAAAAAATATTTTTCATAGATTACATTGCATAATTCACATTTTTGAATGTTTTAGATTGATTTTGGATAGTGAAAGTCACCTAGTAAGGAAAAAGTTCCGTTTGTAGTATTTTTGTTTGTTGCATCATTGTTTGAGACTCTTCCCTTAACTAGATAACATTCATCGAATTGAAATATTTCTTTTCTCATATAGCTGCATATAGGATATTGTCAGATGACATGCGGTAGGACCTTAAAACTGAAACGTAATCCAAGATCAAGTTTAAAACTTATTGAATTAACCTGTAATATTCCTACTTATCCTAAGCTAAGAGGAATATGCAATTTTGTCTCACTTTCTATTGCATGAATAAATGAATAAAGGAGGACATGTAAAACTCCTAAAAGAATGAATAAATCAATGCCCATATGAACATGGATAAATCTGGGCCATGTAAAAAAATCACTTGCAGGTGTGAAAGGGGTTTGAGCTATGAGACTCGGTCAACCTTGACCAGATCTATAGTGCTATCTAGACACAGTGTAACTCATGATGGGACAACGCGGTTCTAGAAGGAGGCCCCTCATGTGAAAGGAGCTAAATCTTCAAGGTGGTTTAGGGTTTGCAAAGGCTTTCATATTATAAAAGGAAGGGGAAGGCAACAAGAGAAGGTTTTTGATTGTCTATATTTCTGAGTATCTTGTCTGTTTAGAGAAATACCATTCTCTGTTGTTCAATGGAGAATTGTGTTTCTTAACACTTAGAGTTCCTATGCAGGGATTTCACCTCTTCCATTGAGGATTCTTGGAGGAGTCTTGCTGATTTCATCCACTATCAGGCATTTGGCCAAGCTCTAATTCCAAATGCAATGCAGATCCAGTGAGGTTTTGTTTGCTTTTGTAGGCTCTAGCAAGTGGAAGACTAGATTTGTTCAGATCTAGCTCTTATTGGTGCCTCTTCTCAGTGAGTGTGTCTTTTAACCTCCTGGAAGAGTGCATCAGTTGTTTGAGCTTCAGATTTGTATCTTTCCATCAAGCCAACCAAGTTATCCAAGCTACAACGTAGTTTCCCTTGAGGAACTGTGTTATTTTCAGTGGAGGTTTTGTAGGGTGTTTTGATCCCATTTTTTATGAGAGATCTCTGGTGCTCGGCTTTGCCTTTCACTTTGGTGATCCATGGATTAGCTTGTTGATCCATGTTCTGTATAGATCTGATCTGTTTTAATGTAAATTCATCTTCAGAAATGTCTGAATAATATTGTAGATTTTCTACTTAAAACTCAGATCTACTCTTTGTATTGCATGATTTGGTCAAAACCCCAAGGGGATCTTGTAATAGAGCCTTTCTAGTGTACAGATCTGAAATGGATCTGATATTTTGTACATAGATCTGATCTAGATATGAGGTGTAATATAAATCTACTACATCTCCATAAAATAACGTTGTTAAGCCATTTTTCAATTTATACATATGTTGCAGCCTTCTTTTCTGAAGAATTCCTTCTCTCTTGTCTTCTGTATTCTACTGTATAATGTAAGAGCATCATTGTAAATATGATTTGTTGCTATATGTTTGAAATTTGATCTTATTTGATGGCCTCCTACCCATGCTTTCAAAGACTGCATTATTTTTGAAGCAGTTTATTTTGCATAGCTGCATCCCCTCTTGTAGGGTGTTTTTCAGCCAGACTAGGTGGTGGGAGATCTATTTACCACACCTAGTTTGATTTGTTTTTTCTCCCCTTTTGGATATATACTCTAGATCTGCTGATCTAAGGGATCCTAGGGATGAAAAATTATTTATGTGCATATATTTCCCAGAAGTGCGTTATTTCAGCGGGCTTGCTGTGCAATCCCAATTTTGGGATATTACAGTGGTATCAGAGCTCCTTTCTTGGCACAACTTGTGATTTCATTGGAGAACCATAGCCATGTTGCATTTAGAAGAGGATGAGACTCTTGGTATCAGAATATAAGTCACAAGAATTTTGATTACACCACTGATGATCAAGACAAGGGTAAAGCCCCTGAAACTGCAAGTGATAAAGAAGGAGAAGAGTTTGAAAGAACTCTTTTCGTGGCCATGCAAGATCTTTCTAGAGAGATCAAAGAGATGAGAATGGACAGTATGAGGGAATATCTTAGGATATTTCATCCTGGGGAAAGCTATGGCATGTCTCACCACTGGACTGGTCAACCAGTGAACTAGCCACAAGCTCCACAACGCTCTACTATGCCTACCTTATTGGCTGTGGAGAATGAAGAACCACAAGAGCAAGCATACCTTGAAGAATACTTTATGGAATATGAATCTTAGAATTAGAGATTCAAGGACCACTTGAGTTTCTAAGAGTTTTTTCACCTTAAGGACAAAAGAAGACCAAGGCATCAGTATAGAGAAGGTAGATTCTTCCATAATCATGATAGGCATCACTCTATGGGCATATTATTTTTGCCCAAGTTTGATGGGTGTTAGGACCCCATAAAGTACCATTTTGACCATACATTTTTTTATTATTCCACTCTTTTATAGTCCATATTTAAATCTTACATTATCACTTTCATCCATTCTTCCAAAGGTATATAACGTTCTTCTCTTTACTATACGTTTAACTTGTTTTACATATAATTTTACATTACTCTCATATTTAATCGAAGATATATAGTTGCTGAGACAGTTTGAAGACTGCAGATAATCTACCATGGCTGTCTGAAGACTGCGTTGCTGAAACAGTCAACATGGTACGCAAATCCCCTTGCTGAAATAGCCCGTGATTTGCGATTTTGAAGCAGTATTTCAGGCATGACGGAAACAAGAAAATACAAGTAAGGGAGTTGTTACACAGGCTGTAACAACTGTAATTTGAAGCCAATACCATCGTAACCATTGTAACAACATTTTTCTATGGCAGAACATAAAGGTCCTATTTCAGTATAGAAGATCATATTGGATTAAAAATAGTATTTCTATAATGTAATCAATTGTAATAGATGTCTCCTCTTTAAAAAGAGGATACATCAGCATTAGAGACAACTAGAGACTGCGGGAGGTTTATTTCTGAAACAGAGAAGGAACGTGAGTCCTTTGTAATATGTTACTTTCGATAGATGAATAAAAGTTTGTTCTGAGAATTTCATTTTAATTCCTTCTTCTAGGGAATCTTGTGAGAAGGAAATGGCCCGCCTTCTTCACAAGATTCACCCATTTATTCCTATAGTTTGTCAACTATTCTTTTCCTTTATGCCTTATTAAACTCCTTTTACTGAACTCATTTATGCAGTACTGGAATTCTGTTGTCTATTGCTGAAGCTCTGTTTGCATTACTTGTTGCATTGATTTCATACAATTCATTCTTAGGTAATTGTGGATTATTTTAATTGGAAATATTGTTTACAGAATGAGTTTGTGAAAGCTTGGTGATCAGAAATAGGTGCTGAAGATTCCTACTTGGGGAATAGGGTCCTGTTCTCTGTTATAGCATAATTGGTCTTTCCTTCTGCAGATTGGTTTCCTTTCCTAGATTGTTATCTTTTTAATGTAATCCAGGATTCTTTTGATAATTGTCTACAATAGAAAGATTATCTTTTTTGTAACTCAAGTAGACTTCAGTTTTTTGAAGCAAGGTGTGATTAGTATAATTTTTACTACAACATTTCATTGCTTTTGAGATTGAGCATATACAGTGTGTGATTGCCTTTGAAATAAACAGACTTCCCTGGGTTGACAATTTATGTAGCACTTGAATTTTTTAATTCAATAAACAATTAAAGTGACCAACAATGGGTCATCCTCCAGTTTTTCCAAGGCATGGGTAGAAAATTTGGACATATACTTTCAGTTGAAAAATGTCCCCGAGATTGAATCCATCAAGATTGCAGCATTGCACTTTGAAGGTGAAGCACACAATTGGTGGTTCCCTGGGTTGTCTACATTGGGCCATGCCAATGTGACTGCCTACTATGAATTCACTAGAAGAATGGTGGAGAGGTTTGACAGAAAGGATCCAAAAGCACCTTTCATGAGCCTTGCAAAGTTAAAGCAATCAAGAAATGCATAAAATTATATCTATGAGTTTCTGAGATTATCTGTTATGGTTCCTGATCTGTGTGTAGCAAGGAGGGTGTACATGTTCATCGATGGCTTGGAGGAACCTTTGCATGGGTTGGTTAAATATACCAATCCCATCACTTTGCATGATGCCATTGAGAGGACTAGAGACCTCCAAGATGCCTTGCCAAAAGAAAAGGCAAATTTCCAGAGCATGGGCCCTCACCTTTATAAAGGGAAGGAAGAAAAAGTTGCTCCTTCCAAGGAGAGCTCATTCAAGAAGCCTCTTGATATTGAATTCAGGAGGGAGCTGAGAAAGAAGATACTATGTTTCACTTGCCAAGAGTCATGGGCACTGGGACATAGATGTGCTACTGGGAAAGCACACTACATAGAATTCTTCTCCGATTTTGAGGAGGAAGATGGAAATGATGAACCAAGAAGGGGTCACAACGCTAATAATTTTGAGGGAGATCCAACACCATCTGGAGATGGGGATGGAGCCTTTGCTCCAATAGGAGGAGCTCTTGCATATTTGAGAGGAGTACCTAAGTACTTGACCCTAATAATACAAGGTTCAATCATGAATCATAGGGTATATGTACTGATTGACAGTGGGGAAACCCACAACTTTATTGATGCTCATCTTGTGCAGAGGAGGGCAATGCCCACTGATAATTTTGAAGGATTCTCTATTTTGGTCCCAGGAGATAGGACAATGAAATGCATGCAATATTTCCCATCACTCTCAGTCACTATGGGGTCCTACACCTTGGTGGATCACTTTTTTGTAGTTGACATACCAGACACCAATATCATTTTGGGTGTCCAATGGTTGATTACATTGGGGAAAGTCACCACTGATTGGAAGGCTTTGCAGATGGAATGGGTGGACATGAAGAGTGGTAAAACTCAAATGATCCAAGGCATGCATAATTATCCCTCAACTAACACTTCCGCATAAACAACAGAGATGTATTTGCATAGTGGAAGCAAGGATCTCACAGTCCTTTCTCTTATGTTCATGAGAATCCTGCAAGGGACATTCCTATCTAGTGGAAAACCGCCTGGGAGGCCACCAGATTTAGATCTTGTGGGGGAGGCCTCGAAAAGTGCTTCTCCAAATCTAGATCCAAGAAGGATTGGAGAAATTGGAGACCAAGATATAGTGCTGGAGGGCTTGGGACAACTCAAGAGTGAGGGGAATCTTCTCCCTGCATCACTATCACCCTCTCTCTTTCCTAGATCTGCGCTGTGGGAGGAGGAGAATGGGAGGATCAGCCTTCCAACACACAAATTTGGCATGGGAGATGTCAGAGAAGATATCAGCAACATGACAGGAACTTCCATGGATGTATCATCAACGTTGTCATTGTTGAACATTGTGGATCTATATTGGAAATCTCAACTGCTTGTAGAGTATTCCAAAGATCTCCACACAGGTACGATACTAGATGACATGCAGCAAGAAGAGGGTTACTTAGTCCAAGGGGGAATCATCTATCATCATGGTGGGGTATTCTTGGCTAGAGCTTCCAAGCTCAAGCAAAATATACTACAAGGGGCACACAAAGAATTCTTTCTCAGCCATATGCATTCAATGAATATCTATACCTTGATCATGAGGAGATTTGATTGGGAAGGCTTGAGAGAGGAACTACATTAGTACTTTTCAGAGTGCATGAGCTATGTGGAGTTAGGAAAGCCAATGGACTCCATACAAGAGTCATTTCTTCCATTTATTCCTTCTTTTGAGAGAGGGGGAATGCCCATGCACAACTCCATGTGTATGAGGAACTTTGATGGTAAGAGATCTGATCATGTAAAGAAAAATTTATTTTTTGATTCTTTTACCATGTATTTGCAGGATATGAATCCTAAAGGGAGTGAGAGATCATGTGGATCTCATGGCTTGTGGTGGGCCAATAGAAATTTTGAACTTGGGCACTCCCTTGTTGTGAAAAGGGAGATTCCTTTTCATGATGGGTGCTTTCCAAAGGCACCAAACATATCTGACATCTTCAGCACTGTTAAGGTAACTCATGCAAAAAATGTGTGGTGGGAATGCCACTTTCAACACCTTGATCTAATGTAGGCAAGAGATGCACTACGATGGCATCACATGTGGGATTTTGACCCACCCCCCCAAGCTAATATTTCTGTTTGCATATATGTAGTCTTGCTTCCATACTTGGATGATATAGTTGTACTGTTTATGGGATTGTATGGAGAGAGGATGGGAAATTTGTATGTACCACATGGAATGGAACTTCTCCCTATACCTCATGCTACATGTTTTAGATGTAGCATTGCTCCATCCATGCTTATTTCTATTGAATTCTTCACTCTTGGTGGAATGGACTATGCACATCTTATGTTGACCCTAGAGGAACAATTCATGATGTAATGGCTTGATGAGAACTTGGCTTATGATAAGGACTTGATCATTGATGGTGTCATTAATGGAGGAGGGGAAGTACTATAGATATCACCCTATCACTTTCTTGAGGACAAGTAACATTTTGGAGGGGAGGACTATAATATTCATATTTAGCCTAAGCTAAGAGGAATATGCAATTTTGTCTCATTTTCTGTTGCATAAATAAATGAATAAAGGAGGATATGTAAAACTCCTAAAAGAATGAACAAATCAATGCCCATATGAACATGGATAAATCTGGGCCATGTAAACAAATCACCTGCAGATGAGAAAGGGGTTTGAGCTATGAGACTGGGTCAACCTTGACCAAATCTACAACATTTTCTAGACACAATGTACCTCATGAAGGGACAACGCAGTTCTAGAAGGAGGCCCCTCATGTGAAAGGAGCTAACTCTTCAAGGTGGTTTAGGGTTTGCAAAGGCTTTCATCTTATAAAAGGAAGGGTAAGACAGCAAGAGAAGGTTGTATATTTCTAAGTATCTTTTCTATTTAGACAAATTCCATTCTCTGCTGTTCAGTGGAGAATTGTGTTGGTTAGCACTTGGAGTTCCTATGCAGGGATTTCACCTCTTCCATTGAGAATTCTTGGAGGATTCTTTCTGATTTAATCCACTATCAGGCATTTGGCCAAGCTCTACTTCCAACTGCAACGTAGATCCAGTGAGGGTTTGTTTTCTTTTGTAGGCTGCAACAATTGGAACACTAGATCTGTTTAGATCTAGCTTGTATTGGTGCCTCTTCTCAGTGAGTATGTCTTTTAACCTCCTAGAAGAGTGCATCAGTTGTTTGGGCTTTAGATTTGTATCTTGGCATTAGGCCAATGCAGTTATCCAAGCTACAACATAGTTTCCCTTGAGGAACTGCGTTATTTTTAGTGGAGGTTTTGTAGGGTGTTTTGATCCCATTTTTTATGAGATATCTCTGGTGCTGGGCTTTGCCTTTCACTTTGGTGATCCATGGATTAGCTTGCTAATTCATGTTCTGTATAGATATGATCTATTTTAATGTAAAGTCATCTTCAGAAATTTCTGAATAATATTGTAGATATGCTACTTAAAACTCAGATCTACTCTTTGTATTGCATGATTTGGTCAAAACCCCAAGGGGATCTTGTAATAGATCCTTTCTAGTGTACAGATCTGAAATGGATCTGATATTTTGTACATAGATATGCTCCAGATCTAAGGTGTAATTATCAGCTACTGCAGCTCCATAAAATAATTTTTTAAGCCATTTTGCAGTTTATACATATGTTGCAGCCTTCTTTTCTGAAGATTTCCTTCTCTCTTGTCTTTTGTATTCTACTGTATAATGTAAGAGCATCATTGTAAATATGATTTGCTGCTGTATATTAAAAATTTGATCTTATTTTATGGCCTCATACCCATGCTTTCCAAGACTGCATTATTTCTGAAGCAGTTTATTGTGCATAGCTGCAGCCCCTCTTGTAGGGTGTTTTTCAACTAGACTAGGTGGTGGGAGATCTGTTTACCACACCTAGTTTCATTTGCTTTTTCTCCCCTTTTGGATATAGACTCCAGATCTACTGATATAAGGGATCCTAGGCCTGCAAACTCATTTCTGTGCATATATTTCCCAGAATTGCGTTATTTCAGCAGGCTTGTTGTGTAATCCCGATTTTGGGATATTACATAACCTAAGGAAGCATTGAAACCTAACAAAACATTTTTAGTGGTCTAAGATAGAGATGTGTTCCAACGTATTAAAACCTAGTAGATGTCGTTCTCCATCTGGCTTTAGATAGCACTAGTACAGACTTGTGCTCCCCGTATCGTCGAGTATATAAAGGGAGACCCCTATAGGTTTAAATCCTTTATCCATAGGAAGTCGAGTCTACCGCCTTGTAACCATGATACACCAAACACATCATTTGAGGAGACTACCTACATGGACGTCAAGTCCTTGGTCATTTATCTTTCATTTGATCACCAAGGTTTATATGGAAGTTCATGGAAACTTGGTACACCCTCTTGCTTAGATTACCTGAGTAGTCATTTTTATCTTTTCGTGACTCTCTAAAAAGTGAAAAGATCATCGAGCACTTGTCCTTTCATGCTTGTTTCAATATGAAAGTGATAGAGTCACATTTTTCCTGTTTCTTGACTCTTAAAATATGAAACGATAGAGTTTTGTTTCAATGGCTTAAAAAATAAACTGCCCATGAAATATTCCCAGTTAAAATTATCTTCCTTAGTATTTTGTTTTAAGGTTGTTTCCAATGGCAACGTTTCCAGAGTTCACCAACCAAGGAATCCCCTCCGAAGGGAATCGTAGTCCTTTTCCTGCTTTTGGGATTGTTGGTGCTCCTTATATGGAAACATTGTCCCTTCCTGGGTTAATTTTTGGGTTTCCTATTTGGTTATTTCCGACCTCCATGGTCTCGAATATTCCACCCACTGTACAACCACCCCCTCCATCTGGAAAACACCGTGTTGATTCTAAGGTGGACCTCTCCTCTTATTCACCAATTTCTTCATCCTCCTCCTCTACTTCTCCTGGTGTAATTCTGGATTCTAGTAATCAGGTGGCTAAGAAGAAGAAGAAGACGAAAAAGAAGAAGTTATATAAGAGAGAGGCCAACTCTGCGGCTATTACACGTAAGAAATATTCCCTTGATATAAAATAAAACCTTCCATGGAAAGTCATATTCCCTTGCATGTTGTGCAAACGTGGCCACTTTCTTCGAGACAGCCCTGGAATTCCCAAGGTACTTGAAGTGTGGTCTGACGGTCGTCTGCCGTTGCCATTGGCTTCTGGAAGTCATATTGGTGGCACATATTCGACTAGCAATGATAAGACTCATAAGAAATAGAGTAAGATTACGAATCCCTGTAAGTTGTGTGAATGGCATCATCCCATTCACCTTTGTCTGTACATGAATGAAGCCAAGAGAGTGTTTGACAACACTATTATATCTGCACCCTGCCTTCCGATAGGTTACCAAAATATTTCTTTCAGTCCTCCGCTAGTTGATTCAACAATCGGTCAATATTCATCTTCGGTTGATTCCTCCCTCGAAAATTCAAATTCACAAATCCGTTCCCAAACAACCATTGGTCAAGGAATCAGTCAACCTAATCCCGCCTACGGTTCATCAGGTATTTTTCGTCGACAGAGGATCTCATCCCCCTCATGTTCTTCTTATTTCTTCATATTCCTCAGACTTGGAGAAAGGTTCTTTTGTCCCTGTAGTTCAAGAAGCTTCTCTTCCTGCTCCCATGATGGAGGTCTAGGAGGATGCTCCTCTTGCCTCGGTAACACCAGGGGATGGCCATCTTGTTAGTCATCCATAATTTTGACTTTTTCCAAAGATGACTAAATTACCAATCCTAGATTTCTAGAAATAATATTTCAAAGAAGCATTATGAGTTCTAGAAATCTCACAGCCTTCATTATTCTAAGTCTATCAGTTCACTGAATATCTTCATCTATGCTTTCTAAAAAATCACCCTTTTTTTCAAAGGGAAGCTTTTTTCAGCCTATTTCTACCTCCATTTCATTCCCCCCATTCTACCATTCCTATCCTTGTTTTTATTAGTCCTTTTCCCTCTAAAAACCCCAGTTTTCCTTCACTAATTCTTCATTTCTTATAATAAACCATTATAACCCCTTTATGTGGTTCAAAAACCATTTTTAAACCATTAAACTCACTTTTTTTGGTTTAAAACATCCCTTTTTACCTATCGGAAACCTTAAAAAGGCCTAAAAACCCTCTTTTAAGCATATTTTCGACCTTTTATAAACATGCCCTAAGCCTTTAAGAGCTTAGATCCTCCACCCCCTTTGCTGATATAGCCAAAGCCCGAGACCCTCCGCTAAAAACCTCCAAAAAGCTAAAAAGCCTTGGTTTTAGCCTCTATCCACCTTTTTATAAAATTTAACTTTTAAGCCCCTTTGGGCTTGAGCCCCAACCCCTTTCTCCATATAACCTCACTCATGGGACCGCACCTTCTCCGCACTAGCCCTTGGCCCCTTTTCCTTGGCTCTCGGTCCCCTACTCCTCCACCGGACCCCTTCCTTCCCCATTCCCGTAGCCCACTTCACCTACTGTTCGCCATGTGCCTTTGTGTTTTTTCCAAGAGATATCCCAACCGTAGATCTTATTGATCGGACGACCCTCGTTTCTCCTCCCATTAAAATCCCCCCCCCCGATCATCATACTCATTTAACCTCGCAAATACATCCACTGTTGATCTACAAGATCTAACGACCACCAATGATCTTAAATTTTAACCCCGCCAATCACATCAACTCGCTCCACGACAAAGCAGTTGATGCCATCTCAGCCCCACCACCCACTACCCCGTTGCCTATCCAATCCACGTCCGACACCTTGCCTCCACCATCCCGCTTCCATTGTGCACCTTTCCCCCATCACGCTCCTCCCCCACCGTTGATCTGGCCTATCCAGATCCAACGGCTCCCATTGTGTTTCACGCGTTATTTACTCTCGGGGTTTAACAACCCAAATCCATGAAAAACCGGTGGTTTCAAGATGGACACATGGTGATCAACGTGTGGTATGATTTTTGATCACAGCAAAACCACAAACCACCATTGCCTCGTGCGAAAACAACTTGTCGTTTCGCAAAAAACCGCCTTCTCCTTTTTTTTCGCGTCAAAACCTTTTTAAACCCTCCCTGTGCCTGTTTTCGCCATGGGACCCTTTCCTTACGCTTCTCCCTCCCTCTACAGCGCTCCACCAAAGGCCATACGCCCTTATAAAACTCTGATCGTAGTTAACCATAAAATGCAGGGTTTATCTAATAATTTGTTTATGTTGCAGGTTTTTTAAATGGTGGCTAAGGTATCAAAAGGTCCTCCACAGCCAGGGAAGCAATGGTAGAACCCCTGCACACTGAAAAAAAAAGAATATCGGCCAATAAAGGAAGATATTAAAGGATAAAGGCAAATATTTAAGGAATAAAGCAGTTGTTTTAATAGAAACAGAGAAAGACAACGAGGAAGGCTTGATTAATGATTAAGGTTGTTAAAGCAGAAAAGAAGAAGGAGATAAAGAAATCATAAGGATGATGATAAAGGCTTAAAGCTAGATCAAAGCCTCATAATAGATTAATTAAAGGAAAATCAAGCCTAAAAGGGCTTGAAAATAGTTTAATGATAAAATAAATGAAAGATAAGTTTAGGAAGGCCTCGGATAAATCAAACACAGAGCAGTTATTCACTTGATAAACCTAACTACCACCTATGACCTACTTTATGTCCTAAGGGGAAAATTGACAATTATTACACAGTCAGAAGATATTTTAAACTGTCAGGCAGTTCTTGTAAAAGAAAAAGATAAGGCCTAAAAGTCAATATTTTCACCTATTTTATCCTCAGGAAGTAAAGACAGATTTATTACATAGAAGAGTAGTTGAGATATATTCCTACCTTATGCCTTGCATGGTTTTTTAAGGCTAGGAGTGCATTTATTATGTCATTAATAACATTTTGAACCCTATATAGTTCCACCTCCTCAATTACAGTATAAATTCTATTGTAGAACTCATTTGTAAGAGTTGGTTGCTGGAATTCGAACTCTTTGCAGTTGTACATAGTCTGGCTGAAGATTAAGAAGAAATTGAAGTTTTGGAAGATTGGTGATATTTTGACATGTTTTTTTAATGAGAAGGCTCTATCATTGGATCCCTGAGCATGGTTGTTGGTGATGTATTGTCATCTGTTAATTTTTTTCCTGTTTTCCATTCTGTTTCATCATTGCTTACTTAGAGTAGAGTAAAACTTTTAGGCTAAGAAATGTCTCCTAGAAGCACCTTAGACCTGTTTACTCTTCATTGTCTTTATGTTTTCATATGCTGAAGGTTTTATTGAGTAGTTTGACTGATTTTCAAACCCTTAAGCTTGTTTATTTCAGAAATAGTTCAAATAGTTGGCCCCAAGAATGATTTATGGTTTTCCTTGCTTACTTGTTGCCACTTGAAAACTGTTTCTGAAGTCTCCCTTTAAAGTACCATTGTTTACAGTCTGCCAAAGAGATCTGTTTTGATCATACCCTTTGTTCTTTCTGAGATAATTGTTGTGAAGGTATTTATAATTGTAGTATTAGATGTCTAGGAGTTCCCTCTTCTATGAATATAGTTATTTGTGAATATTGAATGTTTTATTATCCTTGAAAGTGAAATCTTTGGATGAAATAGGGTGTTCCCCGACTCCTAGATTTCATTTGAATATTTTGTCTTGGAATTATTATTTGCTGAAGTGTGGTTTCTAGAATTTATGGTTAGCCCTGTATATGGAATGCCTCTTCATGTTTTGATAATGTTTTAAGTCCCTTTGTTGAGGAATACATATAATTAAGGATTCTTAATTGCCCTTAGTTCTACTTCTCTTTCTAAATCCTTAATGTCCATTTAATTTCATCCACCAAACCCAAGATCCACTGGCCAAGTTAGATTTTCCCTTTGATATCCCATATCCATTGATTGGGCTTGTTATAACTTCTTCTTGACTCCATTGCCCAATGGATATGATATTTCCCCTTTCTATCTATGCTTCCTAGATCATTCATGTCCAACTAACCAAACCAAACAATCAAACAAACGTGCACTTAGTAACCAGCCTAAAATCAACCTCTTGAAAGCATCAAGCTATATCCTTACAAACATATTGAGAGATCCCTCTCTGAGACTAGGAGGGCTAGATCCTAGAGCTCTAAAGCTTGGTTTGATGTTACCCTTGTCAATTTGTATCTCAATAAATCTAGAAAATTACGGGGAGCTAACATAGTGGTGATCACGGTGGGACCTCTGAGTTCATAGTTGCCTAGCAAGCTCTTATAGACTCATTAGTCCTTCAACAACCATAGAAACTCATAAAACCCCAAAACAAATTCAGATTGGTTTCATAATAAACATTGGTGGTGGACCATAGAATATTTTACCTCCAAAAGAGCTAAAACTTTCCACCTAGCGACTCCACTAGCCTCCAATAGGCCTATTACTTCACTAGTCCTTATAGACTCTCTTGGGAATGCATTGAGAAAACCCAATCATACTTTTGGTGGACAAAAAAGTTCAAATATTCCACCTAGCAACTCCACAACCTCCAAAGTACCTAATGACTCCACTGGTAGAATAATCTAAACTGGTTGAATAGACATAGTGACCTCTTTTTTGATTTACAAACATGATTCCAAGGATACAACGAAGATATGCCGCAATGACTAGATATCATATCCCTAGGTTCCCACATAAGATGCCCCAGGTGAATTTGGATGAAAACTTGCTTGTTTTTAAAGGTGAAGATTTTGATGACCCTTTGTTACATCTCATCAAATTTCATATACATGTGTGGAGGTTAAAGGTGGAATGGCATGAAGACTGCCTTATGAAAATGTTCATGTTGACATTAGAAGGAAAAACAAGGGAATGGTATGAATGGTCGAGGACTGGTAGTTTGTTTTCTCTAAGAGACTTCCACATAATATTTTATGTTCATTATAAGGAAAAATCCACGTATCTATCATTGGATGGAAGTTGTTGTAATTAATCTGAGGGCATCATATAATACCTTGCAGGCATTTATGATGATCTGGAAAATTGGCAGCCTGAAGATATCATAACAGCCATTCATGAATTTCATACCCAAGATGACTATCACAAGAACCTAGATGAATCAGTTGAGGAAGAAATCAATCAAGGAATAAAGGACATTCCTCAAGATATCCCTGCCAGCATAAATAATGATTCATCATCCTTTCTAGGTGAGGCTAATTTAAATATTGATAATATAGAGCAGCCCATGATTTTTACAGATCAAGAACAAACTCAACCACTACAAGACCTAGAGAATGAGCAAGACATGTATGATGATCAATAATTTATAGAAGATGATGAGGAAGGTTTTCAAGAAATTCCTGATTTCCTACTTATAACTTGTGTTTTACTGTTAAGATATCTTTACAAACAAAATGCAAATACTAGTAGTGAGCAGTGCTTTGAGGAAACAAGTAGCCACTTAGAAAACACAGAATCTGATGTGGAAGGAGAACTAGCACATATAGGGACTCTCCCTCTATCAACTCATTTCAAATTACACAAGAAGAGTGGCATCCTGATAATGTAGAAGAAACAACTCATGAACATTGTATTCAAAATGAGTATCATAATAACCATGAGGAGTTGTTTGAAACAGAAGAAGATCAGGAAACAGAAGAAAATCCTCAAGGTTTCCCTGCAAGCACAAGTATTGATTCACTAGAAGAGGCTCAAGAGGACATCCAGCCTCAAAACCAGTTAACACAAGAGAAAGAGGACTATTGTACTTCTGTCCAAAGCCAAATTAAAATACCTCCTCTTTTGACAGAAGAAGAAATTGATCAAATATTAAAAAAACAGCCAGCTCTCAAAACTTCATTTGAACAAAACACTTCTGCTCATCTACCTACTAAACCTTTTTGTCTTGAACCAAAAAATACACTTGTAGATCAGCTTAAAGAAAAACAAACTAATAACCCAATATGTTTGATTGGTGACATTACTTACACTAATGATTTTCTTAATTTTGATCTATTTGATGATGATGTTCTCCAAACAGAAGTTGATCTTGCAGGACCATAATTAGTAGATTTGTGGGAGGAAGATCAGTTCCACCAACTCCAAGAAATTAATGAGCCAAACTAGGCTATTTATGATACTGATGAACAAAGCTTTAAAAATGCAAAATAGGGCGAATAATATCTGAATCTTTGCTCTGCTTCATTACAAATCATTAGTAATAGTTTTCATGTGATTGGGAATCAGCATTCTTTCAGCTCAAAGGTTGAGGAGGAAAACAATGAAGAATTTCTTGAGCATGATGAATATAAAGAACCTTCTCCTGAAAGGGTTGAGTTAAACAAAGAAACCCCTGCTCAAGAATATAATGACCTCTTCACATAGTTCAGTCCACTAAATCAGAACATATCCAGACTACAAGAGGACAATGTTGCAATATATGATGAGTCCTCCAGTTCATATGATAATGAAGATGAGGAAGAAGTTCTTTCTCAAAAGAATCTTAATCTTGATCCAGTGGAGGAAAAGGTAATCTTGGTTGAAACCTGTCTTCCAAATATTCATAACCAGGCTTTATTTCAAGATCCCTATGATCATTTTCTGAAGATATCTGAAGAAGGGATGAAGGTTGTTAGGAGCAGTGTATTACCAAAAGCAAGAAATTTTTTTAGCACTGATGCTAAAGAACAAGTGATATGGGAGTGGCCCTTTTGTTTATCCAGCATGCTCAAAGATATGAGCAAAGACTAGTCATGGAACCATTTGATTGACTGGATGTATTGGAAAAGAGAATTTGTTAGCTAAACATGTAAATATTTTAGAGTTAGATTAGGTTAGATAGGAAAGAAAATAAGCTCATCTTATGAGATATTTAGTTTTTGTTTTTTCTTTGAAAAAGAAAAATTGGAAAAAAATAAAAAAACAATAGAAAAGGAGAAAAGAGGGTAGATATAAAATAAGAAAGGTACAGCCCCATACCAAAAAGAGAAAAATCTAAAAGTGTGTAAGCTTAAATCCCACTACTTGAAATAGAACTACTATTTAGTCATATAGCCTAATCATGACTAGATATATTTCAATTTACTGCTGATAGGATTATGAAGAAGATTTTCCAAACTGTTTAATCTTGGCTTATCAGTAGAATAGATTAGGATAGAAGAAATAATGGTTCAAACATGCTCAAAATCTGAACCAAAGAAAAGAAAGAAAAAAATGGCTCTGAATAGATTAAAACTTGAGCCGAGAAGAAAGAAGGATGTCTTTTATTTTCAGATCTTAAGCCTTCATAATTTTGTTTTAATTTTCTGCAAATAAAGTATATGTGCAGCTTGTACATACAACCATAGACACCATAGCAAATCAGTTAGTCTAATCCTGATTTGGTTGTGTTTAAATTTCCTGTCTTAGAAATAGAGAATAAAATCTGTCAAACAACTTAATCTTGACAGATAGTAGCTTCGGTAGAAAAATAAAGAGTTCAACAATTTAATCTGGACTCTTGGAAGAAATAAGGTGTTGAAAATGCAACAAGATGATGGAGCTTAGTGAAATTAAGTCACCTTCACTAAGTGGGCCCGCAGGATATTTTTGGCGCAAAGTCTATTTTTAGACTATGTCTATTTTTAGACATATGGAGCATGGTCTAGGAGTTGCAGTATGTTATTCTTGGATGATTGGTCGAGTTGGTAAAAATAGATGGACCTCTATTTTTAGACATACAGGTCGAAGTCTATTTTTAGACTGCCTGTCTAAAAATAGGTCAGTCAAATATTATTAGCCCTTAATAATATTTAGACTCTAAACTTCAGTTTATTCTCTTACATCACTTCAGTTGGAGCTACGGATGTGGCTCATGCATCTGACAGAAGGAATTACGCTATTCCTAGGGGTTTGGTGAGCTCATGCATGGTTGACTTCAGTTAGAACTCAAGTGGCGGAGTTTGGTGGAGTTGATGAGACAGTTGGTGGAGTTGTGTTCTGTTTAACTTAGTTGAACTAGTTGTGTTTAGTTTAACTGGCTAATACACTAGTGATGAGTGGAGTGAATTAAATATTATTTAATTCACTAATTATTAACTCATTATTCAACTCAATAACACATCAGTTTACTACAGTGCATGTACAGTTTAGTGAAGACCAATGGAAGAGGTAATGAAAGGGTGAGTTTGCTATTAGTTGCGACATGAGTTGTGCATGCATTTTGCACAAGCATTCGAGGAGATTTCCCATGAGGATTGTGCAGTTGAAGCCAAGGATATTCGAACTTGGATCTCTCATTCAACCAACTTGGATTGCGCAATAGAGGCAGGCAATTAATGGATGAGTTTTGAACCTGTGACTTGTTCAAAACTAAGCTAGTTTGTGTGTAACTTTTGGAGACAGTACTGAGTACTTGTGAGGAGTATTGTACTGAGATTGTTACATGTTCTCTTATATTATAATATACAAAATAGCTGGGGGTTTTCAGCTATAAGCTTTCCCCATTCCATATTGTGTTTATGTGCGCATGCGACTGTTTCTATTTCCGCAAATTGATGATCAATTGTAGAAGAGGTTATGTGTTATGCATGAATTCGAATTAATGTGTGACTAGGATAATCTCAGTGGATAAATCTTCATTATTCAGCAAATTTCTACATGGTATCGGAGCGAATTGATCATCGAGATCTATTACAGTGATTACAATTTTATTTCGGTAGACAGAGTCTGTAACGGGCCAGGTAGCCTCTGGATCCATCCTTTCTTTGAAAGGTGATATATCCAGTAAATGCCCCTACAGTCGATCTCTGTGCTAGAAATAATTTGTTCTCACAGATCCAGAAGCAGTTGAGTTTTGAGCTTGGAATTCAAATTTTGCAGCAGATTGTTTTCTTGGTGCCGGAGTTGAAATGTCTTTCAACGGTTTGCGACTCGAATATGCCCTTGAGGGCAGTTCGAATTATGTTGCATGGAAATATCGGATGGAGGCGGTATTAGAAGATAATGGGCTGAAGGAGTTCATAGATATGGATGTACAAAAGCCTACTGATCCTGCTGAAGTTGAGGCTTGGCAAAAGAAGATGGTGAAATGTCGAAGGATTCTGTTGGAGGGCGTGAAGGATCACATTGTATCCAGCCTGCATGGAAAAGCTTCTCCATATTTGATGTGGAAAGCGTTGACAGATCTATTCCAGAGCAAGAGCGACCAAAGGAAGCTGGCACTCAAGGATAAACTCAGAAACATTAAGATGGAGAAAGGCGACAGTATCGCCAAGTACCTCACGAAGTTCACTCAATGCAGAGATGAGTTGGGAAGTGTGGGGGTGACTGTCGATGAAGAGGACTTGGTGGACCTGGCTCTCCTTGGTCTTCCGAAGGCTTGGCATTCCTATCAGGACTCTGTCAATGGTTGGGAGAAGTTGCCGGGATGGGAGCGACTTTGGGCGGATCTCATGCAAGAGGAGATAAGGAGGACTACCAGGGACGGATCTTCATCAAAGGTATCTGATGAAGAAAATTGCGCTTTGGCTGCCAAAGCAAAGAAGGGGAAGAGAAAGAAAGCTTCTCAGTCTGGTGTGAAAGGCAAGAAGCAAGACATGTCCAAGGTGAAGTGTTTTCACTGTCACCAGCACAGACACTATGCCACAAATTTTCCGCAGAAGAAGAAAAATAAGAAGGCTGCTGGATCTGCAGCGGGAGAGGCATTGGCCTCCCAGTTTGAACTGGATTTTTCACTGATCGCATGCTTGGTCTCAAGTGTGATGGGATTAGTATGGTTCTTGGACAGTGGTGCGTCATTTCACATGACAGGAGATCGGGATCTGTTTTCAGATCTGGAGGAAAAAGATCTTGGAGTGCACATCGAGATGGGCGATGATGGTAGATACAGTGCGACTGGTATCGGTACCATTTCCTTTGAGAGGGAGTCTGGTAAACCCTTTGTATTGAAGGAATTTTTGCATGTTCTAGGATTGATGAAGAACCTGATCTCTGTGGCGATGTTGGAAGACAAAGGGTATGATGTGGTCTTCAGCGAAGGAAAAGCCTTCCTGCGCAGTAAGACTACTGGTGAGACCCGGAAGATAGGGGTTCGAGTCAAGAACCTTTATCAGTTGCAAGTAGATGGTTGCGCAGCAATGGCATGCAAGGCGAGAGAAGTGGTGAGCCGGGATGATGAGGGCGAACTGTGGCACAGGAGATTGGGCCACCTTCACCATGGAGCTTTGAAGATCCTTCAGCAGATTTCTACTGGGCTTCCTAAGGGCACTCTTGCGCAGTCAGATCAGTGCAAGGGGTGTACTTTAGGGAAGTATGTGAAAGCCACCTTTCACGAGAAGGATAGTCGCGTCACGACGATCCTTGAGAGAGTTCACACAGACGTGTGTGGTCCTTTCTCAGTTGCTTCGACAGCAAAGCACAAGTATTATGTGATCTTTGTTGATGATTTCTCTCTAAAGTGCTGGATCTTCTTCATGCCGAAGAAGAGCGATACATTCGCGAAGTTCTGTGAGTTTAAAGCACTGGTCGAGAAGGAGTCGGGGAAGAAGGTGATTGCTCTAAGGAGTGATAACGGTGGTGAATTCATCTCGGCTGAATTCAAGGAGTTCTGCAGCGCAGAAGGGATTCGGAGAGAGATCATCGCACCCCATAACCCACAGCAGAACGGGGTGGCTGAGCGGAAGAACAGAACGATCGTGGGTGCTGCACGGGCGATGTTGCATGATCAGGGCCTACCCCTTCACTTGTGGGCTGAGGCATGCAATACAGCAGTGTATGTGCAGAACCGTTGTCCTCACAAGGTTCTTGGCATGAGTACACGAGAGGAGGCTTATTCTGGCAAGAGGCCTGATATTTCCCATTTGCGGATTTTTGGTTCTCCTGTCTACATGCATGTGACGAAGGATGCGAGAAGGAAGCTGGATCCGACCGTAGAGGTTGGAATATTTGTGGGGTACACTGATACACCTCACAACTATCGGGTGTATTTGTCAGACAGTCACAAGACTGTTGTGCGACGGGATATCAAGTTTCAGGAGGAGAAAGCCATGCAGTGTTCGCTTGAGAGGGAGCTACACTTGCATGCAGATGAGGAGCTGTTAGTTCCTAAGGAGGAGCTTCCGGATGTGGATCAACCACAAGAGGAAGTTCATGAGGTGGAAGAAACCACCCATGCAGCGCCAACCATCAGAGGGCGCATGCGCACTACAGAAGCTGAGCGACTGGCTCGAGATGCAGAGAAGGTTGTAGGACCACCTACGGCACAGCGCAGACAGAGGCAGTCACCGGATCGGTACACTGGATACATGGCTCTTGTGAGTCAATGTGTCGTGACGGAGCCATCCTCTTTTGAGGAAGCTGTGGAGGAACCCGCATGGGTAGATTCCATGATCGAAGAATATGATTCGATTGTCAGAAACAGTGCATGGGAGATTGTCCCAAGACCGGAGGGGAAATCAGTGGTGGGTTCGTGATGGATCTACAAAGTGAAGCAGGCGGCTGATGGGAGTGTGGAGAAGTACAAGGCGAGATTTGTCGCCCGTGGCTTCTCACAGATCGAGGGGATCGATTATGAGGAGACCTTTGCACCTGTCGCAAGGTACTCTTCCATACGGACAATCCTAGCTCTCTCAGCGCAGATGGGATGGCACATCCATCAGATGGATGTGAAGACTGCGTTCCTCAATGGAGTCATTGAGGAGGAGGTGTACATAGAGCAGCCTGAAGGTTTCGAGATCTTTAGCAGTGAGTCGCATGTGTGCCGACTCAAGAGAGCACTGTATGGGCTGAAGCAAGCACCTCGTGCTTGGTACACTCGGATAGACAGCTACTTCACCGGGCTTGGATTCTCCAAGAGTGAGGCGGATCCAAACCTGTACCAGATTGTGGTGGGGGGGAAGCTGTTGATCATCGTACTGTATGTAGATGATCTGATTTTGACTGGCGACGAGCAGTTGATACTTTCATGCAAGGAGGATCTTGCACGAGAGTTTGAGATGAAGGACCTGGGCATCCTTCATTATTTCCTAGGATTGGAGATTTGGCAGCGCAGTGGAGGACTGTTTGTTTCTCAGGGCAAGTATGCTCGGGAGATTCTGGAGAGGTTCAACATGCAAGGCTACAAGCTTGTTGACACTCCTCTTCCTGGTGGTTGGAGGAAGGAGGATGCTACTTCAGCGGAGGTAGTGGATGCCACTGTCTATCGACAGTTGGTGGGGTCGCTTATGTATCTGGTCAATACATGACCCGATATATGCTATGTTGTTAACTAGCTTTCGCAAGCTATGGTTAAGCCTACCAAGCTCTTCTGGAAGGTAGGCAAGCATGTATTGCGTTATCTTAGTGGCACATCGGGATATGGTCTATGGTACAGACAGGAGGATGGAGTGAAGCTTTCCGGCTTCACTGATGCAGATTGGGCAGGGAGCCCAACGGACCGAAAGAGCACATCTGGAGGAGTTTTTAGTATCGGGTCGACAGCAGTTTCCTGGTACAGCAGGAAGCAGAGATCCGTGGCACTCAGTTCAGCAGAGGCCGAGTACATGGCAGCAAGCTTGGCTGCATGCGAGGCTATTTGGATGAGGAAGATCCTCGTCGGATTGTTCGGGTCGCACTTGGAGCCTACTATGATTTATTGTGATAAACAGAGTTGCATTAAACTCTCGGCTAATCCAGTATTTCATGATATATCCAAACACATCGACATCAGGTACCATCATATCAGAGATTGTGTGTAGCGGAGAATCATGTTACTTTCATATATTCCCACGGAGGATCAGGATGCTGACATCTTGACGAAGGCGCTCACCAGGAGAAAATTTGAATTCCACAGAGGCAGGATAGGGGTTGCAGATAATCCATATCTTGTTGAGAGGGAGTGTTGAAAATGCAACAAGATGATGGAGCTTAGTGAAATGAAGTCGCCTTCACTAAGTGGGCCCGCAGGCTATTTTTGGCGCAAAGTCTATTTTTAGACTATGCCTATTTTTAGACATATGGAGCATGGTCTAGGAGTTGCAGTATGATATTCTTGGATGATTGGTCGAGTTGGTAAAAATAGATGGACCTCTATTTTTAGACATATAGGTCGAAGTCTATTTTTAGACTGCCTGTCTAAAAATAGGTCAGTCAAATATTATTAGCCCTTAATAATATTTGGACTCTAAACTTCAGTTTATTCTCTTACAGCACTTTAGTTGGAGCTACGGATGTGGCCCATGCACCTGACAGAAGGAATTACGCTATTCCTAGCGGTTTGGTTAGCTCATGCATGGTTGACTTCAGTTAGAACTTCAGCGGCAGAGTTTGGTGGAGTTGATGAGACAGTTGGTGGAGTTGTGTTCGGTTTAACTTAGTTGAACTAGTTGTGTTTAGTTTAATTGGCTAATACACTAGTAATGAGTGGAGTGAATTAAATATTATTTAATTCACTAATTATTAACTCATTATTCAACTCAAGAACACATCAGTTCACTACAGTGCATGGAAAGTTCAGTGGAGACCAGTGGAAGAGGTAGATGAAAGGGTGAGTTTGCTATTAGTTGCGACAACAGTTGTGCATGAGATTTGCACAAGCATTGGAGGATATTTCCCATGAGGATTGCGCAGTTGAAGCCAAGGAGATTTGAACTTGGATCTCTCATTGAACCAACTTGGATTGCGCAATAGAGGTAGGCAATTAGTGGATGAGTTTTGAACCTGTGACTTGTTCAAAACTAAGCTAGTTTGTGTGTAACTTTTGGAGACAGTACTGAGTACTTGTGAGGAGTATTGTACTGAGATTTTTACATGTTCTCTTCTATTATAATATAAAAAATAGCTAGGGGTTTTCAGCTATAAGCTTTCCCCATTCCATATTGTGTTTATGTGCGCATGCGACTGTTTCTATTTCCGCAAATTGATGATCAATTGTAGAAGAGGTTATGTGTTATGCATGAATTCAAATTAATGTGTGACCAGGATAATCTCAGTGGATAAATCTTCATTATTCAGAAAATTTCTACATAAGGGTAGCATTAGATAGTTTTATCTTTCTTCTTTCAAAAAAATAATATGTAAAAGAGTTTGCTAGTTCAAGTGCACTCAAAAGAAGAAAAAATGCTAGGACAAGTAGGATTGCATAGGTAGTGATGCTACCTTGAATAATGTCATATGCTGTGAATTGCTGAAATGTTCTCAAATCCAAAGATAGCCAAAAAAATAAAGAAAATAATTATTCCCAATGGATAAGGCACTGGTCTACTGAAAGCTAGAAGATTGATAACTGAGGTTATGGACACCTTAAAAAGAAAGCTATCCTCCCCAAGTGGAGCCACTGTTAGTCATCCATAATTTTTACTTTGTCTAAATATGACTAAATTACCAATCCTAGATTTCTAGAAATAATATTTCTAAGAAGCATTATGAGTTCTAGAAATCTCACAGCCTTCATTATCCTACGTCTATCAGTTCGCTGAATATCTTCATCTACTCTTTCTAAAAAATCACCTTCTGTTTCAAAGGGAAGCTTGTTTCAGCCTATTTACCCCATTTATACCTCCATTTCATTCCCCCCATTCTACCATTCCTATCCCTGTTTTTATTAGTCCTTTTCCCTCTAAAATCCCCAGTTTTCCTTCACTAATTCTTCATTTCTTCTAAGAAACCTCTCTAAACCATTATAACCCCTTTTTGTTGTTCAAAAACCCTTTTTAAACCATTAAACTCACTTTGTTTTGGTTTAAAACATCCCTTTTCACCTATTGGAAACCTTAAAAAGGCCTAAAAACCCTCTTTTAAGAATATGTTTGACCTTTTATTAATAGGCCTTAAGCCCTTAAGAGCTTAGATCCTCTGCCCCCTTTGCTCATATGGCCAAAGCCCAAGACCCTCCACTAAAAATCTCCAAAAAGCCAAAAAGCATTGGTTTTAGCCTCTCTTTGCCATTTTATAAAATTTAACTTTTAAGCCCCTTTGGGCTTCAGCCCCAAGTCCTTTCTCCATGCAACCTCACTCATGAGACCGCACCTTCTCTGTGCTAGCCCTTGGACCCTTTTCCTTGGCTCCCGGTCCCCTACTCCTCCATTGGACCCCTTCCTTCCCTGTTCTCGTAGCCCCCTTCACCTATTGGTCGCCATGCGCCTTTGTGTTTTTTCCAAGAGCGATCTCGACCGTAGATCTTATTGATTGGAAGGCCCTCACTTCTCCTCCCATTAAAATTCCCCCCCCATCATCAAACTCATTTAACCCCGCAAATACATCCCCCGTTGATCTATAAGATCTAACGGCCACCAATGATCTTAACTTTTAACCCCGCCAATCACATAAACCCGCTCCATGACAAAGCAGCTAATGCCAGCTTGGCCCCACCACCCACCACCCTACCGCCTGTTCAATCCATGTCCGACATGTGGCCCCCACCATCCCCCTTCCACCGCACACCTTTCGCCCATCGCGCTCCTCCCCCACCGTTGATCTGGCCTATCTAGATCCAACAGCTCCCATCATGTTTCACGCGCGATTTACTCTCGGGGTTTAACAACCCAAATCCATGTGAAACTGGTGGTTTCAAGAGGGACACATGGTGATCAATGTGTGGTATCACGTTCGATCGTGGCAAAACAACAAACCACAGTTGCCTTGCGTGAAAACCACTTGTGGTTTCGCAAAAAATCGCCTTCTCCTTTTTTTTCGCTCCAAAACCTTTTTAAACCCTCCCCACGCCTATTTTCACCATGGGACCCTTTCCTTATGCTTCTCCCGCCCTCTGCAATTCTTTTCCAAAGGCCATACGCCCTCATAAAACTCTGATTGCAGTTAACCATAAAACACAGGGTTTATCTAATAATTTGTTTGTGTTGCAGGTTTTTTAAATGGTGGCTAAGGTATCAAAAGATCCTCCACAACCAAGGAAGCAATGGTAGAACCCCTGCACACTGAAAACAAAAAAAATCGGCCAATAAATGAAGATATTAAAGGATAAAGGCAAAGAGTTAAGGAATAAAACAGTTGTTTTAATAGAAACAAAGAAAGACAACGAGGAAGGCTTGATTAATGATTAAGGTTGTTAAAGTAGAAAAGAAGGAGATAAAGACAACATAAGGATGATGATAAAGGCTTAAGGCTAAATCAAAGCCTCAAAAAAGATTAATTAAAGGCAGATCAAGGCTAAAATGCCTTAAAAATAGTTTAATGATAAAATAAATGAAAGATAAGTTTAAGAAGGCCTCGGATAAATCAAACACAGAGTAGTTATTCACTTGATAAACCTAACTACCACCTATGACCTAATTTATGTCCTAAGGGGAAAATTGACAGTTATTACACAGTCAAAAGATATTTTAAACTGTCAAGAAGCTATTGTAAAAGATAAAGATAAGGCCTGAAAGTCAATCTTTTCACCTATTTTATCCTCAGGAAGTAAAGACAAATTTATTACACAGAGGAGTAGTTGAGAGATATTCCTATCTTATGCCTTGCATGGTTTTTGAAGGCTAGGAGTGCATTTATTATGTCATTAATAACATTTTTAACCCTAGATAGTTCCAGCTCCTCAATTACAGTATAAATTCTACTGTGGAACTCATTTGTAAGTGTTGGTTGCTGGCATTTGAACTCTTTGCAGTTGTACATAGTCTGGCTGAAGATTAAGAAGAAATTGAAGTTTTGGAAGATTGATGATGTTTTGACATGTTTTGTTAATGAGAAGGCTCTATCATTGGATCCCTGAGCATGGCTGTTGGTGATGTATTCTCATCTATTAATGTTTCTCATGTTTTCCATTCTATTTCATCATTGCTTACTTATAGTAGAGTAAAACGTTTAGGATAAGAAATGTCTCCTGGAAGCACCTTAGACCTGTTTGTTCTTCATTTTCTTTATTTTTTCATCTTTTGAAGGTTTTATTCAGTAGTTTGACTACTTTTGAAACCCTTAAGCTTGTTTATTTTAGAAATAGTTCAAACAGACGGTCCCAAGAATGATTTATGGTTTTCCCTGCTTACTTTCTGCCACTTGAAAATTGTTTCTGAAGTCTCCCTTTAAAGTACCATTGTTTACAGTCTGCCAAAGAGGTCTGTTTTGATCATACCCTTTGTTCTTGCTGAGATAATTGTTGTGAAGGTCTTTATAATTTTATTCTTAGATGTCTAGGAGTTCCCTCTTCTATGAATGTAGTTATTTGTGAATCTTGAATGTTTTCTTATCCTTGAAAGTGAAATATTTGGATGAAATAAGGCGTTCCCCGACTCCTATATTTCATTTGAATAGTTTTTCTTGGAATTATAATTTGTTGAAGTGTGGTTTCTAGAATTTATGGTTAGCCCTGTCTATGGAATGCCTCTTCATGTTTTGATAATGTTTTAAGTCCCTTTGTTGAGGAGTACATATAATTAATGATTCTTAATTTCCCTTAGTTCTACTTATCTTTCTAAATCCTTAATGTCCATTTCATTTCATCCACCAAACCCAAGATCCACTAGCCAAGTTAGATTTTCCCTTTGATATCCCATATCCATTGATTGGGCTTGTTATAATTTCTTGACTCCATTTCCCAATGGCTTTGATATTTCCCCTTTTTATCTATGCTTCCTAGATCATTCATGTCCAACCAACCAAACCAAACAATCAAATAAACGTGCACTTAGTAACTAGCCTAAAATCAACCTCTTGAAAGCATCAAGCTATATCCTTACAAACATATTGAGAGATCCCTCTCTGAGACTAGGAGGGCTATATCCTAGGGCTCTAAAGCTTGGTTTGATGTTACCCTTTTCAATTTGTATCTCAATCAATCTAGGAAATTACGGGGAGATAACACATCTCAATTCAATGGTAACCCCTCCAAGTAGTTTGATCACTTCCATCGATTGGAGTCGATTTGCGGGATACCACCTTCCTTCTTATGTACCTTTTGAGATCACAGTATAGGCCTTTGATGTGGTTGTACCCAACACCATTATAGATGAAGGTGTGCCTGTTAGTATTCTATCTTCTACTAATTGGCAAGATTTTGGCTCTCCACCGCTGGTGCCTCTTACGCAAAATCTGTTGGAATTTAACAGAAGAACCAGTCAACCATTAGGGATCCTTCTGAAGTTGCCTATTACTTTGGGAGAAAAAATAGTCTATATAGACGTGATGGTGGTACAAGGTCCCTTGGATTTTAATTTACTCTTCGATCATGACTATGCTTATGCCATGGGGTCGGTTGTCTCTTCCCTCTTTCGTGTGATCTGTTTTCCACACAAAGGTTGGATCGTGACCATTGATCAGCTTTCATTCTTTGGTCCTGACATGAAATTTGGTCCACCATTGCCCCTTCCGGGTCTTTATCCATCGGTTGTATCCTCCCCGCCACAGGTTAATTATGTGACTACCTGTCCCATGCCCGCATTCAGTGATAGTGCCATTGTGAATCGTGTGCTGGGGGCATTGGGTCTTGATTTTCAAGACGTTGTTCTCCCATCCGGTGTAGAAATATTGGAAGCCATGACTTCTTATTCAATATGATGAGGTGCTAGAGCATGGTTCATTCTCTTGTGTCAAGCTCCTTAAAAAATGAAACAAGCTCTTCGGAGCACATTTCGTTTCCTTGTGTCAAGCTCCCTAAAAAATTAAAAAAGATGTCACAAGGATAGTTCTTTTAATGTGTCAACCTCGTTAAAACAATGAAACACATTCCTTTTCAATTCTAGTCTTTGATACGATCTCGTAAAATCCCAGTCGATTCTTTCACTTGATCTCGTAACTGAACCTTCACCCCCTCCATCTATTTACTCGGGTGGATGGACTAAAGCTTGGGGGGCATGTACCTCGAATTGAGTCACCGTGCTAAGGGCATGCAACTTATTTCAAGCATAGTTTTTTTCCGTTCCAAGCTTGTGTAAAAATGAAACTTGTTTCCAAGCATAGTTTATCTTTGTTTCAAGCTTGTGTAAAAATGAAACCAATCCCAAGCAGAGTTTCCTAATTTCAAGTGTTACACCATTTTTTGGTCATCTAACCTTTTATCATTAGATGGACCCAAGTACACCATGTAAGACCAGTTTTACCCTAAAAGTAAAGCTGCTTTCCATATGTTAAAATAGGAAACCCCAAAGGGAAATATTAAACAAACCTATATTTGTTTGATTTTCCTCATGGAATAATGAATTAAACCATAATTTAATTATTATTCCCAGTCATGTTTAACCCAAAAACAAAGAAATTAATGAGATAAACCCTTAGTTATCTTGTTATTTTCTAGGAATAATTATTTAAATCTTATTTAGATAATATTCCTTGTTAAATATGACCAAATCACTCACCATTAATCAAATAAATCATCATTTATTTGATTATCTCCCAACCACTTCCTTAAAAAGATAAATAAATCATTTATTTATTTATTTTTCACTAATCAAGGGATTTGACCCAAGTCAAACACCCTTTCCCTCCAACAAATAATAATAAATATTCCATAGAGGTGGATCTAGATTTGATTAACATTATTTTAATCATGCACCAAGATCTAGAATGACCCAATATTTTGTTATAAATAGGAGGGTTTTCCCCATCATTCTTCACCTTTTGTTGCCTATTAGATCACTCTGGATCTATACACTTGGTCTCATTTCTACCATTTGCTCCCATTGAGCTCTATTTTCTGCATTGGGTTTTCTACACCTACAAGAGAGAGAAAGCTTAGATCTGAAGTGCTGAGGACTACAAAGAACCCATCCCACTGAGGAGAGCTGGATACACCTTCTTGTTTTCCTCCCAGGTGCCCTGTAATATAAAATTCTTTCAAAAAATCGTGTTCTTGTCTTGTCTGTTGGATGCATGGAGCAAACCCTTTACTTTACTGCTTAATGTCTTTCCATTTATAGATCTGTTTGTTGCAGCATTTTAATTACTAATCGCAGATCTGAAGATGTTTGGCGGCCTCTATTGTTGTTAGGGCTATTAGTTATGCGTAGCTAAAGTGGTTCTTTTTAAGTGGTTCTTTTCGTACACTTCGACGAAGAATTCATACTAACATCAAGCTTGTGTAAAAATGAACCATTATTTTTTACCTCTTGTGATTGCCATTTTATTAGCCTATTTTTCTAGATGAGCCTTGGTTTTCTCACTCCATCGTCACTATCTGCTTGGCCGATCATATGCCTTCACTTGGTTGTTTTACCCGTTCCTGAGGAACCGCTGCGATGAGTGGTCTTGTTAGCCAGCCTCTTGACCTTTATTTGTTCTGAGCAGTTCCACCATTACCGGAACCAGTTGCTACCCTTTATACCACTAGTTCCTCCAGGAGGAGTCATCTTTCAACTCTTTTCTGACTCTCAAAAATTGAAAAGATTGTCGAGACTCTTGTCATTTTGAACTTGTTAAAGGCTGTGAAATTTCGTTTACCCAGTATACGTTTACCCCTTTTTTAGGCTAGGATAAACTATGTACGAAAAAGGAGTACCTTAGCTATTGCAACTAAGAGTTTCTTTCAGATATTGTTTTCTACCTTTTTGGATCTGTGAGACTATCTATGAAAAGGGACTGCTGGAGTTTTCTCTTCTGCCTCTTTTCAAACTTTGTAAAAATGAAAAGATGTTGAGTTCTTCCTTTGTCAAATTCGTTAAACCCTAATGACATCGAACATCGTCACCATGACGTTAACTGATTTCCTCCTTCATAGGGCTCATAAAATGTACTAGGATTGATTTGTCCAAAGGAAAAACTTATATGACAAGCATATGGTATCCTCTTCAAGCTTGTGTAAAAATAAACAGGTACTCACTAGAAATGGTGGGGGAAAATGGAAGTTATTCATCAATTTTGACACCAATATGTAACTCTTGAACATGACACTTATCTGTAGTTCATGTCGGGTTTGGGATATCTTCATTCTATCACTTTGCCTCCATGGGTCTGGGAAATCTATTTTTCTCTCATTCGATTACCAATCTTTTCAACATGACCTCTGATCCTATTTGAGTCAAATGCTGCCAAATTATAGAGTCGTGTCGCTGATATGTTCAAGAGAAAATCCTTCTGTAGTTTATACATTCCCTAATCCTCTATTTTAGTCTTGATTCACACTCATATTACCTTCTTTGTTTCGTGTTGATGAAGTGGGATTCCTTATGACCCTCCTTCGATATATCTCTTCCCGTTGACTTCAAATAATTATCCAAGAAGTTGATCTAGAGACTCCTTTCTGGTACCTTAGAGCTTGCATGCCCTAATGGCAAGTTCTTCACAATCGACGACAGGTTCACATCATTAGCCTTCAATTGGGTGATTTCATGGGTGTCGAATTCACCTCACTGTTCACATTCTGTGGATTTTACTAGTAGTACCTTGAGAGCCATTGACATTATAGGTGGTTTCTCTCGCACTTGTTAACAATTCACATCATTGACCGATAATCAAGTGATTTCTAGCATGTTAGACTTCAACACGTCTATTCACATGTTGGAATTTGTACTTTGATCGAGTGGTGTTGGAGCGCAAGACCCTATTCTTTGATCACAAAAGTACAGGTTGCAAGGAGTTATGAATCATTCATGATTATATACATGATTCTTTAGACAGATGGTTGTGACCATACCACGGGTCCTCTCGTTTTGATCCTCTCTATATGGATGGTTGTCCCCATGCCGTGGATCTATTTCATATGATCCCTTCATTTGGAGGGTTGCGTCAATGCTGAGGATCCATTCACATGATCCTCTTTTTGATGGATAGCTATTCCTATACCATGGATTCATGTATTTTCATCAGATATTTCAGTTATTTATATGTATCTATGCTTGATTTGTAGGTCTCCTGACAACAGCGTTTGGTTTCTTGCATGTATTTGTAAAGAATTTCACCCCTCACTCATGTTCGGACTTCATGCTTTATGGGGCATTTGTTACACAACATGTTGTCACTGTCCCTGAAATCCCCATCTCGCACATTGGAGGGTCATTTCTGTGACTAATTTTAAGTGTCATGTGTTTCAAATACAATCATTGCATCCCTTTCCATGAGGACAACATTCCTTATGTTGACCATTTCCTAAGTAGACCACTAAAAACACTTGATTTTTCCTTGGCGCTGGTAGCCCGTGATGCCCTCGCGCCAATGAGGAAGATTAACACTGGCTCCTACTCTAGCTGGCTCTCTATCTCAGTTGGCTGCCTGCAGCAATCTGTTTATGGAATTTTTTTTTTTAAATATAGGCAAAGTTTTGATCACAACAACTTCATGGATGAGTCATAGGGAGTGGTTCGACTGAATAAAAATGACCTTCCTCCTTTGGTTTCTTGTTTCCACCTTATGGGGAAACCTCCCAAGGGATAAGGCCTCCCTTCCACTATTGTAGGGATCCCAACCTCCTCCTCTCCTCTATAAATATAGCCATCTTCCATTGATGTGCTAGTTGAATAGATATTTGAAAAAGTTAGCAATCATAGAGAAGAGAAGCAATTATAGCTTCGAGAGAATAGTGCAGAGTGTGATTTTTTTGTGTGTTGAGAACATAGTGATATATTTGAAATTTGTGTGTGTGAGTGTTACAAACATGCTTGGATACGGACCTACTGAAGGAGAGCCTCAACATGAAGGCTTGGCTGTAATCTCCCCTTGTATTTATCATAATAAAATGCATCTAATGTTTATCTTCCACTCTTTTTTACATTTCTAATGATATTTCTAGCATTCCTTGATCAGTTAGATAGGTTGTAATTTTTTTATGTTTGTCGTGGTTTTATGCTTGTATTGGTGTCTTGAATTTCTGTATAGGTAATCGAACATTGGTAGTAGTGTGTATCGAACTTGAGGAGAGAGATGCATCAAGAAGCTTCAACGGAAGACGACAACGTAGCATCAGCACAAGGTAGGTCATATTCCTTGCTCTGAATTTCATTTACAATCTAGGAAGGTAGATGTTAGTATGTTCCCATAGTTGCTAGACACACCCTAGAGCCAGAGGGATCACCTCTGTCCATAGATGGGATTTACCTGGACAACAATATGTATGCCATAATTCGTTTAGCCTCATAAATGCTAGAGCCACATTTCAAAGAGCTATGGATATAGAATTTGTTAGAGAGTGGGGAAAATTTGTAGCTATTTACCTGGATGAAATAATTATCTTCTCAAAATCATATGAGGAACACATTCAACATTTTTTGCTCACTTTTGAAAAGTGCAGAAAGTATGGTCTCTCCTTAAACCCCAAGAAATATCCGTTTGCTTTAAGGGAAGTAAAGCTATTGGGCCACATTGTGGCAAAGGAAGGAGTAAATATTGATCCCAAAAGGCGGGGGCCATAAACAACATTCCTTTACCAATAAATAGGTAATAAATTTAGGTCTTCTTTGGCAAAATCAAATTTTAAATAGGGTTTCTACCCAATTATTCTAAAATTTTCAAAGAGATCACGTAATTGTTGAAGAATGACAGGGAAGTAAAGTGGACTATAGAAGCTTGGGAATCATTCTCCAAAATAAAAAAATTCTTTTGCAGAAGCCCTAGTATTAGTGAGCCCATGTTATCAAAATCCATTTCTCTTTTTTTCTTTTCCTTCTCCTTACATAGTGGTTGTTGTATTGTTGCATAAAAATAAGGAAAGACACAAGGAACCCATTGCATTTTTCAGCTAGGTGTTATGAGGTGCTGAGATAAAATTTAAAATTTTAGAGAAACAGACCATTGATTTGGTAAAAGCCCTAAAAGCTTTTAGGATCTATGTCTTGCAATCAAATATAACAATCTATGTTCCTATAGATATTGTGAAATATATCCTTGTGTAGGTTGACAATGAAGGAAAAAGAGGCAAGTGGATTGTCAAAATATAGGAATATGACATGGATATCAAGTCCAACAAGTTGATCAAAGGACAGGGGTTAGTTAAAATTATGTTTGAAGAAAATTTCCAAGCATTGGGTATAAAATTACAAGCAGGGAAGGATGGAGAAAGTGGTAAAGTAGAGTAACAACAATAAATTGAGGCATCAACACTGAAAATCCAGATGAAGTGCCTTGTGTCCCACTAGTATAAACATATAGGCCATTATTTAATTTTCTAAGGTCTCTAGTGAACTATGAAAAAGTTAAATATATATCTCTAAGGTTAAAAGCCCAAAAATTTGTTATCTCAAATGGCCAATTGTATTGGAAAGACCTAGTGGAGATTTTTCTTTTATGTCTGCTTGAATATCAAATTCATAAAGTGATTGATGAGTTTCATAATAGTGTTTGTGGAGGACATTAGAGTTGGAGAGCTACAACCCACAAAATTCTAAAAGTAGAATTTTATTGGCCTAAGTTGTTTGGTGAGGTGAATACCTATGTTTGGGTGTATGAGTAATGTCAAAGGTTTTCCTAACAATGGAGGTTAGCACCCCTTACTTTAAAAAATGTGTTTGTATAAGAGTCATTCAGAAAATGGGGGTTGTACTTCATTAGAGAAATACACCCACCTTCCAGTGATTAGTACAAATGGATACTCACAACCACTGACTATTTCACTGAGTGGGAGGAGGATATCCCATAAATAAATGAAACTAATGCAATAGTCATCAAGTTTATAAATGAAAAAATCCTTGCCAGGTTCGGTTGCTGAAATAAAATCATCATTAACAATGGCTAGGTGTTCAAGTCAGTCAAATTTATTGTTTTTTTCAAAATGTATAACATTATAGTAGGCCATTCCACCACATATTACCCACAAGGAAATGGATTCTCTGAATCCTCTAGTAAAACCTTAGTAAGGATTCAGAAGAAGAAAATATCCAAAAATCAAAATAATTGGAGTTCATAGTTGAAGTTTTCCCTATGGGCTAATAGGGTTACCACCAAGCGGTCCACTGGGAAGTTCACATTTTGAAATAGTGTATGGGAAAGTTGTAATTTTCCCTATAAATTTAGCAATGCCAGTGACTAATATTTTACAAGATGTTTAGGAGGAGCCATTGCTCTAACTAGAGGGATAAATTAGCTGGTAAAACTTCAAGAAAATAGGGAACAGGTAGATCATAATTTGATTAATTGTGCATAAAGAATGAAATCCATTTTTTACTGTAAAACAAGGGATACATCCTTGCAGCCAAGAGATTTAGTATTGAGGTGGGATGTCAAAAGAGAAAATAGAGAAAATCATGGAATGTTTGATCCTTTGTGGTTTGGACCTTTCAATATTTCTAAGGCGAAAGGGAACAATAATTTCTTGCTGGAAAATTTAGATGGAGAAGTGCTTGTACTTCCTTTGAATGGGAAATTTCTCAAGTTTTATTTCTAGCATTAAAGAGGTTCATTCTCACCCACTATAAATACCGGTGAGATATTGTACATACCAACAATGTTTTGTTTTCTTATTACTTATTTTTTGTTTTATGAAAGTTTGAATAAAATAACTCCATGCCCAAGGAGAAAGACACTAATCTGCAAGTTCTCACTGCATTGCATACATTACATTTTCCCCAATTCTAGCGATTTTTTTTTCCTATCATATTTCGTAGGGGTGCTAAGAGGTTGGTTTCAATAACGCTGGCTCTAAAAAAATCCAAGCTAAAAAAATGGGCAAGTTTAAGCCATGGTGGCACAACAAGAGCTCTAATACCAGAGCCCTCATCTACGAAATACTCCATCAAGAAAGAAAATAAGGGTAAATGGAGAAATTAGTGCAAGGATGTCATTTGAGTTAAAGGTCTAATAGATCTCAAGGCAGATTGTCATCCATATCTACCCGACCAGAACCCAGAAAGATTTCGAGGGGCTAGCTTGCACAGTAGATAAATTGGCACCACCCCTCGAAGTTGAATAGTCAAACCGGTGGATCGACCGATCCAATGAACCATATTAATTATATGGGGTCACAAAAGGATCCCACCCCCTATTGTTCCACTCATCGAAGGAAAGTGGGGACCACATGCCGACATTGTTTTTCAAAAGAGTAATGAAGGTAAAGGTAAAATGGTAATGTATTCCCCCAATCTTGTCCAGCTGTCACCTGCCACCACCCAATCTTCTTCTACCACATGTTTCCTAATGACGTCAACTCACACCAGATGGTCATTTTTATCCTCCACCTATAGATATTTTATTTAAAAGGCTACAAACCTTCTACACAAACTAGAAGGAGAACAAGCAAGCATTCTAGGGGCCTTCCAACACCATAATGGTTATGGCCCCTCTGCCTTTTGAAGAACTTTACTTGAATTTATCAACCTTGAACGTATGGTTGTGTAGATGCCTCATAAATGAAAATTAAAAATTCAAACTTCAAACAACCAGAAGACATGGGAACATTTCCCTACATCACAATGTCAAGAGAAAATGAAAATCTAATAATGCAAATAGAAATGAAAAGCTAACAATTGTAAGTTTGAACAACAATAAGACACAGGAAAATTTCCCTAAATCATAATGTCTAGAGAATTTTTTAAATAAAGTCCTTAGAACAAGACAAACATATTCATACTTATCACCCCAACAGAAATGCAGCAACGCACTTCAACTGAAGATAGATGATGGCCCCAACTCTAGATACACCACCCAACAATAGTGCAGCAATCACCCTGCACGGTAATGTGAAAATTTAAACTCTCACAATAGTTGGAAATTATTTTCCTATTTGTTAATTTATTAAACAATTTATTTGGAGTTTTCTATGGAAAATACAAAATAATTCACACTGTGAGTTTCAAAAATAAACCGTGGAAGAAAAACAGTGTTAGAAACTGAGAAAATACTATCACATGTTGAAATTTGCAACAAGAAATAGTGAAATTAGCATCCAAAAACAAAATCCAGAAAATGGCACCCAGAAATGGCTACCATTTGAGGCTTTTGATTTAATTATCTCTTAACTAAATTGAAAGAAAATTTTAATTTCATCTCATAACAACTTGTATCATTTAACTAAGTGAGATAGAATTAGTTAGCTCAAGAATTTCGAGTTGAGGTTGAAAGGTGATGCATGTAGAGTTATTCTATTATTTTCAAGGTCCAGTTGCAATTAATGCACTAGTGTGGTGTGAGTGTAATCAGTTAACTCAAATTAATTGAGTGAAAATCTGTTTAACTAGTTCTAACTGAGTGATGAGCTACTGAGAGGTCAAGTGAATTAAATTAGATTTACATTAGGGTAATTTTGAGGTCTAAAATGGGCCTCCTAAGCAAATTATAAAATAATAGTGGAAATCATAAAATAATATTTGATGACATCATCAAATTTTAGAGGGAAAAAAGAAAAAACTACTTTTTGAACTCGTATTTTCAACTTATCTCCCAAATTTTTTAATCAAATTTCGAGCAGGAGTACTTATTGGATGAAAAATTTAATTCCTCATCCAAGGAGTACCCATGTTGCATACTTTTGATGGACTCTGCTACACAAAAAATGAGAAATACATGAAAAACGTGATTGCAATCACGTTTTTTATGTATTTCTCATTTTTCGCGTAGCAGGTTCCATCGAAAGTATACAACACGGGTACTCATTAGATGAGTAATTATATTTTTCATCCAATGAGTACTCCCGCTCAAAATTTGAGTAAAAACTTTGAGAGATAAGTTGAAAATACGAGTTGAAAAAGTAGTTTTATTATTTTATTATTTTTTAATATTTTTACCCTTTTACTTAAAAAATGGTGAATCATCCCCCATGGTTGACATCATCATCTTGAATCCTATTAGTTCTTATAAAGTTTATTTAGGTTGTACATTTTTCTTGGGAGGCCCATTTTAGACCTCAAAATTCCCCTAATGATTCACAAGTAGTGATCTACCAAGTAACTGATGATCCACTATTAATAGCTGCATGCATGTCAATTCTTATGAAGACCCAGTTGAGACAGAGGTTAAATGGAAGATAACTATCAATTTTATTATTAGTGAATTGCTTGGGCACAATTATAAAGTCATAGGAAGGCTCATGATGGATTGTGGAGTCAAGGAAGTTTTATTATCCTATTTAATAGGGATTAATTTCCTAGGGATTGCGTGCAGAAGGCTCGGCTAAGCAGGGGCTGATAATTGGGTAAGTGTTGGTCAATTTTTCCTGAGAATTTCTAGTCAGTTTTGAGCAAGATCAGGGAGAGATGATCGATAGAGTGCAGGATTTTCTTGGTGTGAGAAAGCATTGTATTGTTTCATGATTCTTTGACTATGTACAATAAATGATCGAGGGTTTTTTGTTGAGTAAAATAATTTGTATTAGATTACTAACATAAATTATCAATCTGGGATCCATAGGACCTGTGAGACATACGTGCACAATATATGCTCGAGATCAGTTTATGGAAAATAAAAATTAATCTAATCACACTATTGTGAAACCAGCTCCAAAAATAGAAGAAAAGATATTTCAACGCCTTATAAATAAGCCACTTTGAGGGGGAAACCTCCAATACATTACATGAATGAACAATTCTTGGATGATACAAATTACAAAGCCTCCTTTCTATATATAGGACTCCATGGGGCCACAATTGAATCCTAGTGGGGCCACAATGTAATCCTAGCCGACCTAACAATAATAATTTAAGGGCACAATAATAACAATATGGGGGTTATAGGGGTACAATAATAAAAATAAGGGGTTACACTAGCAACAATAAGGGACTATACTAGTAATATAGGGACCTAACATGCCCCTCTCCTTCAAAAAGTGTTGTCCTCAACGCTTGAGTAGCTCTGGGTGCTTCTGTATAAAATTCTCATCCTCTCATGTAGAATCTTCAATGGGTAAGTTCTTCCACTTGATGACATACTCTGAAATTGATCGATTATGTAGTTGTCGAGTTCTTGTTTCCATGACCACTTCAGGTTCCAATATGATTTTTCCTTCCTCGTCAAATTCTGGCAATATTTTTTGAACTAGAATATTTTCACCTATAACCTTCTTTAAGCATGAAACATGGAAAACTTGATGCACTCGTGAAGAAGCAGGAAGCTTCAATTTGTATGCCATAGTACCAATATTTTGCAACACCTTGTAAGGACCATCGTACTTTGGCGATAATTTATTATCCTTCTTAGCTTGCTTGAGGGACATTTGTTTGTATGGTTGTAGTCGTAAAAATACCCAGTCTCCTACATCAAAACTTCTCTCACTGCGATGTTGATCTACCTGTTGTTTCATTTGATTTTGTGCCAAATTCAGGTTATCCTTTAAGAGTTGAAGAACTTCTTTTTGATTCTCGATGTGATCTTTCACTGCTTGAACCTTCAAATTTTCTCTTAAATATGATTTGATGGATGGTGGATGATATCCATAAAGTTCCATAAATGGGGTCATTTTTGCTGCAGTATGGAAGGAAGTATTATACCACCATTCAGCAAGAGGTAACCACTTGACCCATTATGTTTGTTTATTAGATACAAAACAACGAAGATATCCTTCCAAACATTTATTTACTATCTCAGTTTGACCATCGAGTTGAGGATGATAAGATGAGCTATGAGCTAATTGAGTACCCAAACAATAAAATAACTTCGTCCAAAAATTTCCAGTAAAAATGGGATCTTTGTTGCTCACAGTAACCCTTGGGTTTCCATGTAGCTTTTGAATTGTGTCCATAAATGTAGTAGCAACTATACTTTCTTTAAATGGATGAGATAATGCACAAAAGTGTGCATACTTGGTAAGTCTATCAACTACCACCATGATGACACTCTTTCATTTGGACTTAGGTAAACCTGTGATAAAATCCATTGACATCTCCTCCCAACATTGACTTGGAATGAATAAAGGTTGTAGAAGACCCGGGGTCTTAATTTTCTCAACTTTATTCTGCTATAAAACCAAAAATTCTGCCACAAAATTTTGAATACCAGATTTAAGGCCATCCCAAAAAAAATCTTTCATCACCCTATGGTAAGTTTTTAAAAATCCCGAGTGTCCTCCTAAAGGAGAAGTGTGCAATTCCAAATGTAGAAATTTATATAACTGATATGTTATACATCCGAGATTCTCTTGATCACACACTATTTGACCTCATGGACAATACAGAATCTCTTCTACCATTGATCATTAATTTCGAAGATAAAATCAATTGCATGCACACATTAAAACCATAAAAATTCACACATATGAACACAATAATTTATGGGACAGCTTAAAAATGAAAACCCCCAACTATCTGTATATTATATGTCATAGAGATAATGTAAAAATCATTATACAAAGCTCCTCACAAGCTCTCAGTACAATCTCTAATTGCTACACACTAATCAAGCCCTAATCTTGCAAATCCATGCACCGATCTTTGCCAGCCTTTAGCCTGCCTCTACTGCGCAATCACTACTAAAGAATGGCTCATAATGAACTAGAATCCATCATATATTGACCACACAACTCTCATTGGCATCTCCAATCACTGGTTGTTGCAAATAATGCAACAGTATAGTCACAACTGATAGTCACACTGCTCTTTCACCTACCTCTCCACTGGTCTCCACTGAAACTGTCCATGCACTGTAGTTAACTGATGTATTCTTCAGCTGATTAATGAGTTAATAATTAGTGAATTAATTAATAATCAATTCACAGCACTCTCACTAGTGTATCAATCAGTTAGATTAGATACAACTAGTTCAACTATGTTTAACTTAGTTAAATTGAACACAACTCCACCAACTACCTCAATAACTCCACCAAACTCTGTCAAATGAATTCTAACTGAAGTATCCATGCAATAGCTCCACTTAACCCTCAAGAATAGCATAATTCCTTCTTTCAGTTGTTGTGCCACATCTGTGCACTTAATTGAAGTGCTCCAATAGAATAAGATAATGTTTAGAGTCCAAATATTATTAAGAGCTAATAATATTCGACATATCTATTTTTAGACTGGAAATCTAAAAATAGATTCTGCCCAACATGTCTAAAAATAGAAGTCCATCTATTTTTCCAACTTGACCAAACATCCACAAATAGCATCCTGCAACTCATAGAATATGATCGACATGTCTAAAAATAGACTTTGCGACAAAAATCACCTGTGTGGGCCCCACCTAGTTTAGGTGATCACTTTCCAACTAGGATTAGGAATGATGTTTCAGGATGCCTCCTTCACTATTTCTTGTTGCAATATTCAACACCAAAAGAATATTTTGTTTTAGTTGGGAATTCTTACAAAGATATAAGTGATATATGTACCATAAGGAATCATTTTTTCAATTAAATGTATTAGATGTACTAGGATCTTGCTACAAATTTTGAATGAGTGTCCACACTTCATCTTCCTTCTTCCATTCATCTCTTGCTTCAGTTATCCAATCTATTTGGATAATAGAAATGGCACAAAGCAATGCTTCCACCTCTTCATTATTTCTTGACAGTGCATCTGCAACAACATTTAGCTTCCATTTTCTGTAGATTATCTCAAAGTCATAACCCGACATCTTTATGACCTATTTTTGCTGCTCTTCTGAAGATAGTCTTTGTTCTAAAAGTGTTTAAGACTATCATGATCAATTTTTACCTTGAAGTGTCTTCCCATTAGGTAAGTTCGCCATTTCCTTAGTGCATGCAGTATTGCTAACATTTCCTTCTCATAAATAGGTTTCTATAAATACTTTCCTTTGATTGGATGACTTTCAAAAGCAATGGGTCTTCCTTCTTGCATTGAAACAACACCAATTCCATTTCATGAGGCATCAAATTCCACAGTAAAGGCTTTTGTGAAGTCTGGCGTAGTTAAGATCAGTGCTAGGCACATTTCCTCTTTAAGATGTTCAAAGGCCTTAGTTGCTTCAGGAGTCCATGAAAGTGCATATTTATTCAATAATGATGTTATAGGTGTTGCTATTCTCCCATAATTATTAAAAAACTGGCGATAATACCCTGTTAACTTGAGAAATCTTGGCAACTACTTTATGGTTGTGGGGACTTTCCATTCCTTAATGGCTTTAATTTTGTGAGGGTCTACCTTAACACCCTTATGAGATACAATATGACCCAGATATTCCACCTCTTGTACTCCAAAGAAACATTTGGATGTTTTTGCATATAATTTTTTCTCCTGCAATAGTTTGAGCAACCTGTCAACATGTTGAACATGATCCTTCCAAGACCTGCTATAGATTAGTATGTCATCAAAAAATACTAGCACAAATTTTCTAAGGAAGGGTTTTAAAATGGAATTCATCAACCCTTGAAATGTAGAAGGTACATTGGTAAGGCCAAAAGGCATGAACAAAAATTCATAATGACCTTCATGAGTTCGAAATGTTATTCTCGAAATATCTTCAGTTTTCATTCTAATTTGATGATATCCTGAACGAATATCCAACTTTGTAAAATAAATTTCTCCATGTAATTCATCCAATAATTCATCAATCATAGGAATGGGAAATTTATCTTTAATGGTGAGCTTACGGAGCTCCCTATAATCCGGACACATGCGCCATGATCCATCCTTCTTGTGTACCAATACTACAGGAGCAGAGAAAGAACTTTGACTAGGTTGAATTATACCCACCTCTAACATTTCTGCAATCATACGTTCAATTTCACTCTTTTGGACATAAGGATATCTATAAGGCCTGATTTTTGGAGGAACACTTCCTGCAATCAAATGAATAGCATGATCATGATCACAAATAGGTGGGGGTACTTTGGGACTTTCAAACACCTTGGAATGATTTTCCAAGACTTTTTGGAGATCTGCAAAAATAGATGATTTTGATTTTGGAACTTCTGGTGAGCATAATTGTGCAATTACACCTCGTTGTTCTTTCTTTAGAAGCTTTTTCATGACATTAGAGCTTATTATCTTTCCCGACTTCCTTGCAATATCCCTTAATTCGACTTCCTTTCATTCTGAAAAAAATTCAAGAAAAGTTCTTGAAAACTAAAAGCTACCATCCCCAAAGATTGTAACCATTGTACTCCTAGTACAACATCAACACCTCCCATAGGAATGGAAAGCATTGGACTATTCAATACATATTCCCCCATGGTTAGCTTGATATTATGGTATTTTCCAGAGCAATTTATAGTTCCTCCATTTGCAACCATCACTTGACATTCTGGTGCTGGGTATAGGAAAAAATTTAATTCCTTGGCTACCTTATAATGAATAAAATTATGGGTGCTACCTAAATCAATCAACACTATTACCCTTTTCTTCTTGATATGTCCTTCTATCTTGAGAGTTTGAGGAGTGGTAATTCCTGCCAGTGCATTACACGATATGGCCGGATTCATTTCTTCCTCTTCTAGGGCTGGTTCCTGGTGTATATCCTCTTCTTGTTCATTTTATTCTTCTTCTTCACAATCTATGTAAAATAATTTCTTCTCAGCACACTTATGACCTTTAGTGTATTTTCTATCACAACTGTAGCAAAGCCCTTTTTCTCTTTTTTCTTCCAATTGTTGTGGTGTCAACCTTGTAGGTTGTGGAAATCTATGAGTAGCAACACTTCCCTCTTTATAGAAGTGAGTGGTAGGCTTCCTTGTCGCCATAATTTTACATTCAATTTTTCTTGCCAACCTGAATGCCTTCTCCAATGAATCAGGTTCCAAAACGTGAACTTAATGTTGGATGTTATCCTTTAAAGTACCTATGAAGAGATCAATCTTGTGTTCCTCTGGAATATCAGTTACCCTTATATTCAATTTTTGGAAGTCCTCAATGTGCTCCCCCACTGAACACTTTTGTTTTAGATTTATCAATTGGCTAAAGAAAGTGTTGCTCTTTGTATACTCATAATGTGCTATCATTTCCTCCATAAAAATTGACTAAGTGACAATTTTTTTATGGGAGAAAAGCCATCGATACCATACAAATGTATTTTGTTCTAAATGTAAGTTGCAATGCGTACCTTTTGTGTGTTTTGTAGATTATTAAGATCAAAATATTGCTCCATCTGTAGTATCCATGTTACAAGATCCTTTCTATCAAACTTCCTCATATACATTTTTGGAATATGGTGGTTCTTCCCTCCAACATTAGAGTTTATGAAATCACAATTAACATTTATTTTTTTCTCATCATGAGTTTCCTATACTATCTTTTCACCATTAGGAAACATTTCTTGTATCAACTTTGTCAAACCTTCCATGTCTATTTTTAGATCATTCTTCATGTTTTCCATCTTAGCTTCCATGTCATCCATCTTAGATTCCATGCCAGCTTCCATGGCATCCATCTTAGCTTCCATGCCATTCTTCAAACCATCCATCATAGATTCCACTCCTTTCTTCAAACCATCCATCTTATTTTCCACGCCTTTCTTTAAAACTTCCATGTCATTTTTTGTTTCTCTTTGCGAGAGCGAAATTTGTTGCACTTTCTCTTGTAATTTTGATATGTCATGTTCCCATTCTTCGTCTTCATGAGTCATAGTAGAGCCTTCTAAAGCCTTAATGGGTGTTGAATTCTTTTAGGGGCCATTTGAGGATCCAATAATGATATCTATTGTACAATATGCCCTTGGAATCAATTCAACTTGATTCTTCAAACAAGACTTATGCAATTTGGAAAGAAAAAAAATACACAAATTTTACTTGCGTTTGAGGAGCTCGACATTGAAATTTACTTATCTCTATGCTTGAAAATCCTCAATATTTGAAATTTGGCCCTATAGTAGTCCTCTAAAGCTTCTTTCAAATGCCACATGTCTAACTTGATTTGGATTTTTCAAGGCAAAGTTATGTCCAATCTCCCACAATGACCTAATTATGGATTGGTTCAGTAGAGAGAACTTGTACGACTTAGCACGTATCACTGTCTGCCCCTTTGGCTCTGAAATTTATAGACAGGAAACTAAAGTCCGTTTACTTCCAGTCACTTTTTACAGAATTCCAATCCGATGCTCATAGAGAGAGTTATGAAAATTTTCCCACGATCACCTCTTTGAGATGAAATTTGGGAGCCTAACAAAGACCTAACTTCCACGGATCATATCTCTGAAAATTTTGCTAACCAAGCTTTGAAATTGTGCGACGATGTTCCTCAGGATTTCTACTTCGTGCTCTACAAATTTCAGCTTCTGAACCTTCATAGAAAAAACGTTATAACGGAAATTTCGTGACAACCTTTTTAAGTTAAATTCAGGAGCCTACAAACAACCTTAACTTCCACAGATCATATCTCTGAAAATATTACGAACCAAGCTCTAAAATTTTGCGACGATGTTCCTCACAATTTCGGCTTCGCACTCTAAAAATTTCAGCTTTTGAACCTTTGTAGGAAAAATGTTATAGCAAAAATTCCATGATGACCTGTTTGGAGCAGCGAAACCCTAGAATCCAAAGCTCTAATACCAAATGTTGTGAAACCGGCTCCAAAAATAGAGGAAAAGAGATATCAACACCTTAGAAATAAGCCATTTCGAGGGGGAAACCTCCAATACATTACATGAATGAACAATTCTTGGATGATACAAATTACAAAACCTCCTTTCTATATATAGGAGTCCATGGGGCCACAATTGAATCCTAGTGGGGCCGCAATGTAATCCTAGCTGACCTAACAATAATAATTTAAGAGCACAATAATAACAATATGGGGGTTATAGGGGTACAATAATAACAATAAGGGGTTACACTAGCAACACTAAGGGAGTATACTAGTAATATAGGGACCTAATACACACCATTCCTATATTAACTTGAAAATCTATTCTACCTTCGGGAATTAATATTTAATCTACTTTCATAATTGAATTCTAATCTATGACTATTGTATGACCAATTGCTCAGATTTTGTCCAATTGGAAAATCGAAAAACCACCTTCTTGCGACATCCTTAGCGAGCACAAGATTACACAGCTAATTGTAAATTTAATCTAATAAAACAATAAATGTTATTATATGAAAGCAAATAAATATTAATCTATGAAAATCAAGTAAATCTTAATCTATGAAAGCAAGTAAATCTTAATCTATGAAATAAAGTAAATCTCACACATTTTAGGTGGCCAATCCAAAATTATGAGAGATGGTAAGTCGAGAGGCTCCCAATGCAAGCATGACTAGAACAAGGTGAACATCACTCATGAGCATGGTGCCAAATCTGAATTTTATTCAAAACGTAAGTAATATTAACTTCACACCTGAGTATCTCATTATCTTTCCAACTTTACACATTCCTGTAAAAGGAGAAGGCCCTCCTATTTATACAAATTCCTTAGAAACCTCCTCATTAATGAGGATCCTTCTTCCTCTCCCTTGAACCATCATATTGTCAACCAATTTTCTAATCAAATACCACATATCCCTCCTTTAAATCTCCTTCATATCATGAAGATAAATTCGAATTTGATCTTTGGGAGCCACATAAGTGGGCCTTAGAAGCTTGCAATGAACCTACACATTTCACAAAACTCTTTTTGCTTTTAAGGTATAAGAATATGCATATTATTTCCTAACTTTTAATCACAAATTCACTTCAAAACACTAGAAATTAATAATGCTTGGAAAACACAAGGGTAACCCAAATGATGTTGAATGTAGTGACATGGTAGTGAAATGAGGATCAAATGGAGTTGATATAATGGATATGAGGGTGAAATTGGATGTCTTTTTAAGGACATTTTTGAGACCCATTTTTGGGACCCCCCAACTAAATTTGTTGCATGTCCTCAGGCAACCTATTACATTGATTCATTTGATCTTTGAATTGAATGGTAGCTACAGACTGATATTTGTATTGATCTGTGGCAGCTACAGACTGATATTAATGAAATGAAGTGTTATTTCCACTGCATATTTGTACTTATGGTTATATGTGTATTCTTTTGCGTTCCTACATAAATCCAGATTAGTGGTATCAGAGCGGTTTGTTTTTTCTTGATCCTTCTTTTCATGTCCCCAACGATGTCGGGATATAAGGAGTTAGGGCTCGATTTGGTGGAACCTTTGCAAGATTAGCCTTGAAAACCCCAACAACTGCCCATGCGGGACAAAAAGATAGATGAGGGAGCAGGAGTCCTTATCAAAATATTTCTCAAGGAGGCCCTCGAAAAACAAAGGAATGTGACGATGGATAAATTTTCCCAGATCCTTCAACGACTGCCCACAGTGCTGCATCTACATCCAACAGCCACTCTGGAGGCGTGAATCACTTTAAGGTACAAGTAAATTTGACATTCCCATATTTGAGCATCAAATAGATGCAAATGTCATGGATAGATGGTTGAATATATTAGAAGGATATTTCTCGGTTCATGACTTTTCTGACTGGGAGAAGATTATTTTTGCACTCCTCAAAGCTACCCCCCCATGTCAAGGACTGGTGGGAAACCTACTTTGAGAAAATGGATGAGACGGGACCCTCTCCATTCTCAGCTATATCCACTTGGAATTATTTCCTAGATGCCATCAAGGAACAATAATATCCCTTAGGGAGCTATGAGGACAATACCTACAGTGGACCACGCTGTGAAAACAAAGGGATCAAGATGTGCATGAGTTGGCGAATCTGTTCCATACCCTGCGCACAAATTTGGGTATCAAAGATTCAAAGAAACATTTGGTAATAAAGTATCACAATTGTCTGCATAGATGCATTCAAGAGGAAATGGAGTTCCTCGACATCTCCTCTCTTCGTACGACATACTGGTATGCTTCCAAGATTGAGCAGAAATTCAAACAGAAGAAGCAAGACTTTGGATCTGCGAATCAAAGCAAGGGAAAGGTGCCCACAAACCACAGAACAAAGGACAGTGTTAAGGCATGGAGGCCCAAGACAACTTGTCAAAGCCACAAGCAAAGAACAACACAACAAAGCCAAAGAAGGACACGGGAAAGTGGTGTGAGTTCCATAAGAGCTCCACTCACAACATAAGTGAGTGTCAGGCCAAGCAGTCGCTGGTGGTCGAGAGGAGGGCTTCCAAGTCAAATTCATGCTCTGACTCTGAATCAGAACCTGACAAGGGGAATGACAAAGGGAAACAAATTATTTATGGGGAGTGCAACGCCACTGTTTCCACTGCGAAGATCTAGAAGGAGGAACCAGAAGATCCAGAGGAGGAGGAGTGTCTCTTCCACTCCCAGATGTGTGTAAAGGGTTCCTCGCTACAGTTCATATCGACAATGGGAGCCAAAATAACCTCATTTTAGCAGACGCCGTGAAGCGGTTGGGCTTTCCAATCACAACACACCCAAATCCATACACCATCGGGTGGCTTCACCAAGGATGGGATCTTCGCATCGGCCAATAGTGTTGTCTTCCCTATAGCATCAAGCCCTTCACAGATGAGGTATTTTGTGACATTTCTCCTCTTAATGTTTCTGATGTATTATTAGGCCAATCATACTTTTGGAAGTGACATGCTATGTATGAGTCTCGGCCTCGCGCTGTTATTTCTACTTTGGGAAATAAGTTGTACAGGATGCCAGAGGTACCACTGCCTACCGCTATCTCTTTGGTTACTGCAAAACAATGTAGTAAGCTCATTTCCCAAACCAGGAAATTTGTTTTCTTGATGATCTGCTCCTAGGGAAAGAACAATAATATGGCCACGACCTCCAGACAAGGCTCCTCTGCACGAAAAAAAAAAATGGACAAGGTTTTGGAGGAGTACAGGGACATCTTCACCTCACCCATAGGGGTTCCTCTCCACTGCCAGGTCAAGCACCCCATTGATCTGACCCCAAGTGCATCGCTACCCAATGGACCGATCTATCAGTTCCCTATTCTGGAGAATGATGGAATCAAGAGGTAGCTTCAGGAGTTGTTACATAAATGTCACATCTGGCCAAGTTCATCACGCTGTGGGAGCCCGATCATGCTGGTATAGAAGAAGGATAGGACATGGAGACTCTCTATTGACTATCGAGCGGTGAAAAATATCACTGTCTGGAATAGATACCTGATCCCATGGATTGATGACCTTCTAGACCAACTCAAAGGGGCGAAATATTTTAGCAAGATCGACTTGAATTCTAGGTATCACCGGGTACCAATCCAACCCTATGATGTGTGGAAGACTTCCATCAAAGCCATGGAGGGCCTTTTCGAATGGCTAGTCATGCCTTTTGGGTTGACCAATTCTCCCGAAACCTTCATGAGTTTGATGGACGATATCTTGTGGCCATTCACCAACTCATTTGTAGTGGTGTACTTGGATGACATTCTGATCTTTAGCCAGACTTGGCAAGAGCACCTCCACCACATCTGACAAGTCCTCCAAACACTGAGGCAACAAAAGTTGTGTGCCAATTTGGAGAAGTGCACTTTTGGCATGACCTAGGTTCAATATCTGGGATACATTCTTGATGAAAGGGGGGTGCATGTGGATCCAACCAAGATCCAAGTCATTCGAAATTGGCCAGCCCCAACCACTCTAATAGAGCTTTGCAGCTTTCTGGGTCTTGCTAATTTCTACAGTAGGTTCGTGTTGGGATTCTCTCATATCACTTGGCCCTTGAGTCAAGTCACCAAGGGAGGAGCGAAAGAAAATTTATTTTGGTCATAATCTCAATAGAAGGCGTTCATAGAATTGAAAAATCGCCTTTGTTCTGCCCCAGTGCTCGCATTACCAAAATTGCAACAACAATTTGAGATCGAGACAGATGCCTCTGACTATGCTATGGGGGAAGTTCTTACTCAACAAGGACATATAGTGGCATATTACAGTGAGACATTGTCCGACACAATTCGCAAGTATCCCGCTTATGACAAAGAAATGTATTGCATTGTGCGGGCTTGTCGACAATGGAAGCATTACATTTTGGGGGAGGAAAGAATCATCCACACAGACCATCAACCCCTATAGTTCATACATACATAAGGGAATTTGCAGAACAATCTCCATCAGAAGTGGTCCACATATCTACAACAGTTTCATTTGAACATCAATTACAAGAAGGGTAGCACCAATAATGTTGCAGACTACCTCAGCCGACCACCGATCGTGGCACTAACCATCGTTCTAAACTCTTGTGGTAATGAGACTTTTGATTGGCCACTTCTCTACGAGATCGATCCAGAATTTGGCCACACATACAAGGCACTCTTGGGGGTTGCACAAGTTCCAAATTTTCACCTCCAAGATGCACTTTTATGTCACCTAGGACACCTTTTTGTTCCTTCAAGCGAGTGTGCCAAGATGATATTGGAAGCACACTATAGTCGAGTCGCTGAGCGTTTCGGGGTCAAGAAAACAATGGAAGTACTGTAGAATTATTTCTATTAGCCGAACCTTCGACATGATGTTGGGAAGTACATCAAATCCTGCACTACTTGTGCCATTGCCAAATCGACCATCAAGAAGCAAGGCCTCTATGCTCCACTACCTACCCCTAGTAAACCTTGAGAATCCATCTCCATGGATTACTGTTGGAACAAGGTCTCCTAACAAGCTGTGAAACTGGTCCATTTTGAATATGTTTTATTAGATTTAGTCTAGTGCAGGGGTTTTGGGGTGGGTCAAAGCCCCAAATGCATTGTAATGGGTAAAAGGGTAAACCAGGGGTCTGAAAACAAAGCCTAGGCTAGATTGTTATAAATATAGAAGCATTTTGTATTGCAAAGGACAAGAAATGAGGAGCTATTGATGCGATTTGTGGTTTAAGCTATCTGTTTGGGTTTTGGGGAAAGGAATCCTACTGGCTGTATGCACGGAGATCCAAGTCCAGCTATGTGCAGACCCTACTGTTGTGTGCGTAGGTTGGGAAGGGGATTGTAAGGAAGAATTGATGAATGAATGAATAAGAATGACTGATAGAGAACTGAATCTGTGCGTAATCTTGTGTGAATTGTTGGTAATTGTTGTATTGTGCATTTTTTGTCTTTAAGATACGAAGATATGTGTAAGTGTGTTTCTAGATCTGGACCTATTCTGTTCTGTTTATGTAATGTTGTGTCGTTGTCGTAAAAGAATATAATTATAGATCTAGCGCACGTGGATGCGAACATATACCTACTTAACCCTGGGCAGAACAAGGTAATCTGGGAATTACAGGACCTAGTGTAGCTTTGCTTGCCTTACCCATCCTTTCTCAGGGTGTGGAAACCTAGTTCCAGCACCCACCCATACTACTTCGGGTGAGATTTTGACCTACACAAGCAGGTCACCGCCGAAAGGGCCATTAGTATAGGGGTGTATTGGAAAACCTTGCACACCGAACCTGGGCCAGGTCCCCTCAAGCCAACAAATGGTTCCGTTGCTGGGACCTTAGAAGTCGGAGAAATGGATTGGGTACTGACAAGCGAATAGTGGAGAGGGGTGCTTACAATAGGCCCCTAAGAAATCATGGAGGTACACTTAAAATTACCTACCTTCAAAGGCATGGCCGATGAATACATGGAGTAGTTTTGGTTTGTGGTAGAATTGGTATGGTTTGCACAGGGTGTAGTGAGTGATACTACGAAAAAAGTTCAGCTATCCTTAGCCTTTTATGGAAGAGATTTGGACTAGCATATGGGGCACGTATCACAAAATAGGGACGCAACTATTCAGAACATTAACGACGCCCTGAAACAGTATTTTCGAAAACCTAAAGCATACTCTCAGGTTGTAGCAGAACTAAAAGATTTCAAGCAGGGAGAAACTGAGTTTGTATGGGAAGCAGATCAACGCCTGAAGAAAGCTTTCAGGGAAGGAGAATTTCAGTACAATGACAGACAGCTTATGGAATGGTTCATCACCATGCTACTCCCTCACCTACACGTACCTATGGGTCACCAAAATTTTGACTCACAAGATAAGCCTTGGAAGTTGCCACAAAACTAGAAGCTACGCCTAGGAAGGATGCTATGTTGGAGATACAATGGATCCAGGTGTAGCTTGGGGCTATGCACCAGGAAGTTCAGAATCTACAGCGAGAGAAAGGAAGAAAGTCTGGCACGGAACTAGGTCACACGACAATACAAGAGCATAGTCCAGGTCAACCGGGATCAAGGGCGCGTAGTCCAGGACAAAGGAGCTCAAGGGGATCTACGCTCGGGTACAGAGAGAGTTGCGCAGATGGGTTGCGTAATACCAACCGATGGTCCTATCCTGGCACCAATGTTTTCAACCCAAAGCGACGTTGGTGCTGTTTTTGTTGGTCAATTGGCCATGAGCAGGACTTCCGACTCCATAATGAAGTCATAGACTAGGGAAAATCACCATAATACCCTACCTCACCAAAAGCCCCTTCGGGCAGGGGTGACTCACCCCCTGGAGGGAAGGACAGGAGCCGAAGCAAAAGCACAGGTTAGAGTCGAGGCTAGTCGATCTGCTATAACTGTGGAGGCATGGGGAATTTTTCAAAGGATTTCCTGGACCCCTCACGACAGTCCTGCAGGTATTGTAGGTGGTTGGGCCATACGCTGGAAGATTGTCTAGCCCTGAAAGTGAAGATATGGGAAAAACAACTCCCATCTACATCGAAGGTGCGAAGGGTCCAGACCGAGCTAGCGGGTAGATACCCAAAGGTAAATGTGGTAACACATAGTGGAATGGTGACTAGGGGAGTTAAGGAGAAAGACAAAACTGACGCACTAATCTGCAGGGCGGTTAGAAGCCAAGAAGGACTGGACCTGGACAAAGAAAGGGAGACATTTATGGAAGCTCGGAAGGACTTCCTTGAGACTAAAGTTTTTCCATCTACACACCCAAGGGATTTCGAGATAGCTAAAGAGGTTAAACCCTTCCTACAGGCATGCATGCAGTTGCTGCGCAACCACAAGGCGGTACAAAATCTACAGGCTTTACTAGAGAGCTGCGCAACATGCACTGCCTTGTCACCCGACATTAAGGATGTGCATCATCTATACAAATATCAGAGATGCACTGGCAGGGAGATGCGGCTGATAGTCCAGATTGGAAACTATGAGATGGATTGGGTTATCTTAGACCTTGGATCGGATGCCAATATACTACCTAAACACACTTGGCAACGCATGGGGGAACCCAAGCTGGAAAGATCTACCATCTAGCTTCAAATGGCCAATCACCAAAAAATAGTACCTCTGGGGAGGGTCTCTGGGATCCTCGTGGATGTCATAGAGGTACGCGTCCAGGTTGACTTTGAAGTCATTCAAATCACCTGGGATGCAGACCCTTACCCTCTGCTACTAGGATTGGATAGGGCCATCGACCTAGGCAGTATCATTAACTTAAAAAATCGAAGCATGCTATTTGAAAATTATGGCACAAGGGTCGTTGTGCCATTAGACCCTGCGGAAGCAAAAATTTATATGGAACCTATAACAAGGGAGGGAGATGTGGATTATATCTATAAGTTGACAGTGCGTAATAGGGACAATCCAACTCAGGATGCAGTATCATCCTACGAGGGGGATGTTGAGGATCCCAGTAAGGAACTAGAAACTTGGAAGACCCAGTTGGGTGAAGCCCTCACGCTGCGTTGTCTTCGTATCACGATGGTCCTAGAGGAAAGGACTGGAGTTGCACCAGGCCTAAGCAACTATGGCAAACCCACCTCGGGGGAGGGTCATGGTGACCCACGAATGAGCAACATGTTCCCTACGACACCTATAGGTTCAGCAGGTAGCAACCCCATGCATCGGGCCACCTCTACGACGGTGACACGGCCAAGGGTCAGGTGGTATGCTCCAAAAATAGCCCCCCTTGGGGCCTTAGTAGAACAACTGATAAAAAACCCTTGGTCTTGGGCAAAGAGCTATCTAGGGAGCAAGCCTGTGTTGGGGGAAGAAAGGCAGCTGTCACAACTAGGTAACCTTAGCATGATGAGTACGCCAAGATCACTTGGGACACGACAACTAGTCGTTGGAACTGTAACCAATGGTAAGAAGCAGAAGTTACTATTGAGAGAAGCGGCTTCCGAGCCTTTGGCAGGATGAGTTATGGGAGTTTTTTACCATTCCTTGGGGAACCCGCCCCGAGTAAAATATCCCTTTCCATCATCTGATGGGAGGTGCTTAAAAGGGGGCAGGATAGTCCAGTTAGCAGTATTGTCTCATTTACACAACTAGCCTACCTTAAGCGTCTTGTGGAAGCAATTGAGCAACAAGCTTTTTCATAACCGCAGCAGCCCTCTCATGTCTGGTCCACCTCCTCCGTTAGATTGTAGTCACCCAGAGCTGGATTCATTTTTTGCGCAAGGATGCCAGCTACTACCCCTGTCGAAACCTCCGCCCCGGTTGAGCCTGATGTTGAAGAAGTCCTGGAGGATGAGGCTGAGTTAGAAGAAGTCACCCCACCCCCCGAGGGTCACAAGGAAAGGCAAGGAAAGATTACAAAGCTTAGGGAAAACCCCACAAGCAACGAGAAGGCCTCGAAGCTCCCCAAGACGTGTTAGGCCCTCGCCCTCAGAAAAAAATGACCAGGAGGGTGCTCTGCCGGCTAACCCGATCAATTGGTTACCCCTCTTTGTTCGACCATGAAGGCTATCTACACGAACATCGAAAAGCTTGGATGGCTTGGTCACCTACCTGCAAACCCCACTGACCCCAGGCGAGGTCCCCATCCTCACTGATCCCTACGGACGCCTCCATGAGGTCAAGTTCGATGACCACGACCTGGAGGACCACGAAACCCTCCTGGAATTGGCCTCTACATTATACTTTGATATGATCTATAAGGAGGATGGAATCACAGTAGTACCTTAGCGCTGGGTATGCGGCTTGGTAGGATCCGAACTCTTGAATCTGCTTTGAATGCCCCACTTTGGCCATTACAACCTCAGAGATCGGTTGGCTTGCTAGTTACTCACCCTCATTCATGATGGTTGCTTATGGATTCACAAGAGGGTCCCTATTGATGCTGCATTAATCCACAATATTAATGCCTTCCTGATGCAAGGACCGCACCCGCTAGCGTAGGTCGGCAAGAAGTATGAAGCCGCTACCGCTCTGTTTGTCCAGGAGACCTATGCAATACAATGAAATCAGTGGGGGTTTGTGATCTTAAACATCAACGACCCTGCTACGCAGATGGGCACTTGACTGTTAGCCTGCAAACTAATGTGGAGGTGCCAGGTTGCGGCTATCCCCGCCTATGTAATCTAGCTAGCCGAACAGTGTGGGAAGGGTGTGTTTTTCAATTGGGCTCAATACTTGTGCGATGAATTTCTCACTAATGTCCACGAATCTCAGGAGAACGGGACATATTTCTTCTATTCATGGCTATTATTCCTAATAGCACTAGTCGCTTGGGACAAACCGGAGGAGTCGGTCATTCTGGAGCTCCCTGATGGGATGTGCAAAGGCGCTCGGTATGCTCACTTATGGGACTCTAAGGATAAGCAGTGCATTGAGGATAACAAGGTCTTTTGGATCCTTTTCCAGAGAAGTGTTGCAGCTGCCATAAACTCTAGACTCTGGTTATCCCCCACTATATATGAAAAATACAAGCATGTTGCCGCATTCCAAGTTACCATGCACCATGTCCAGATTCACAGCCTCGCCAATAAGACATGGACGGAAATCCCTTATATGGTAGCCAATGAAGAAATTGACCTATTGATCTCACTGTGGCCCCCTGCCTAGAAAAAATCCCTCACCAACACTCCTGGGGAGACCGTAGTGCCCCACGAGCCAGCATCAGTTACAGCTGCACCCAGGGGTAACCCGCCATAGCAGCCAGATACAATTTTGACCCAGGTAGGTCTTGACACAGCTACCACCCGCCCAGGCACTAAGAGGACAAGGGAATCAGCATCAGGGCAAAGAAAGAAACAACACGCCCATGGTATGCACTACGATGCGACAGTCACATTAACAGACGGTGACCTGGAGCAGATCGCGGATGCAGTCGCCATGGCTACGGAAGATAAGTGGACACTTATTGCAACCCAGTGGAAGGCATGGGTCGACTCTCTACAAGCCAACCTCCGTGATCTCCAGATCAAAATGGATCAAACCCCAACCAGAGGAGGCCAGGCACAACCCCTATCAGTCGACAGCAGCTTGACACCACTTGGGGAGGCCCGTCATCTCTGGGGTATCCCTAACAGTTCCTCGGTCGGAACGCAACCCCCGGAAGCCACAAGAATTCAGCTGGACTTGGATCAGCTGCCCCACGCAGCCCTAGAAATCCTCAATCACGCTATCTCCTGGGATATTAGTCACCGCACTCAATCCGCAACCCGACAGCTTAATACAGCCCAACGCACCATTGCACAACACGTTGCTGACTTGATCCAGGCCATATCACAATAGGCAGAGCTTGAGACTGTGATCCACCAGCTCTGCATGGAAGTCACAAAGGAAATCTCGGCTGAGGATACATCTCGGGATAAGGTGGAAAAGTTGGTTGCTGCTCTCAAAGCCTCTCAGCTGGAAATACACACTGTTAGGACTCAACTGGAACAACAAATTTCGGACTTACAGGCCAGACTATAGCCCGGCACACCCCCAGAAGTCTGTACCCAGCGTACTGCCCTAATCACAGATGCAACAACTACAATTAAGGGGAAAATTTATCAAGGTGCCAAGCTGCTGGAGTTAGCCATATAGCTCTGGAATCAGATCCAGTGCGATCCAGTCCTCCAAAAAATCAATCAGGACTTACGACAAAAAGAAGAAGTTGTTGAATGGATCAATGCTATGCTGCCTACCTTGGTACCTGCCCAGTGCTTGGCATGATTAAAAACCAGTAATGACCTCCTAGACGATATTCAGAAACTCCGGCATAAACAGCACATCATGGCCGAATGTCTAAAGCCCTGGACTACCTCAGCCCTCCGATTAACACAAGACATTGATGGCGCAACCAAGCGACTTAATCAGCTTCTTGAAAGCATTACCACGGCTGCTGAAGATCTATCTTCCTAGAAGATGGTCGATCTTGCATAGAATGTTGCTGCCCAAAGTCAGGATGTACTCCCTTAGCTCAACAGTTCTCTTGATACCTTGCGTGTGCAGATCGAAACCGTACCACTACAGTTACTCGGGACGAGTCACAAGATTTTGTTGGGGAACTGTTGGAACAGGGCCTCCTAACAAGCTGCGAAACTGGTCCATTTTGAATATTTTTTATTAGATTTAGTCTAGCGTAGGGGTTTTGGAGTGGGTCAAAGCCTTGAACGCATGGTAATGGGTAAATGGGTAAACCAGGGGTCAGAAAACAACATTTTGCAGACCATAGGAAAGTCTAGGCTAGATTGTTATAAATAGAGAAGAATTTTGTATTGAAAAGGACAATAAATGAGGAGCTATTGATGCGATTTGTGGTTTAAGATATATGTTTGGGTTTTGGGGAAAGGACTCCTGTTGGCTGTGTGCGCAGAGATCCAAGTCCAGCTATATGCGGACCCTGCTACTGTGTGCGCAGGTTGGGAAGGGGATTGTAAGGAAGAATTGATCAATGAATGAATAAGAACGATTGATAGAGAACTGAATATGTGCGTAATCTTGAGCGAATTGTTGGTAATTGTTTTATTGTGAATTTTTTGTCTTTAAGCTTTGAAGATTTGTGTAAGTGTGTTTTTGGATCTGGATCTATTCTATTCTATTTATGTAATGCTCTGTTGTTGTCATAAAATCTTATAATTATAGATCTACCGCATGTGGATGTGAATAGAGACCTACTTAACCCTACGAAGAAAATGGTAATCTGGGAATTATAGGACCTAGCGCAGCTCTACTTGCCTTACTCATCCTTTCTTAGGGTGCGGAAACCTGGTTCCAGCACCCACCCATACTACTTCGGGTGAGACTTTGACCTACACAAGCAGGTCACTGCCGAAAGGGCCAGTAATATAGGGGTTTGCTGGAAAACCTTGCACACTGAAACTCGGTTAGGACCCCTCAAGCCAATAATTACATGTCAGGCCTTCCTTATACTAAGCATGGAAACGACTATGTTTTAGGGGTCTTCGACAAATTCTCGAAGATGGAAATTATGACGGCATGCACAAAGAATATCACAGTAGAAGCCACTGCTAAAATCTTCTTTAAAGAAGTGTGGGTGCACTTTGTGGTCCCATAGTCTATCATATCAGATCGGGATAGTAGGTTCCTTAGCACATTTTGGTCCAACCTCTGGTTAATTATGGGCACCAAGCTCTCCAAGTCCACAGATTTCCATCCCCAAACTGATGGCTAGACAAAGGTCGTCAATGCGATGATTATACACCTTCTGCACATGTACAATTCAAAGCATCCATGGACATGGGATGAAAGCCTCCCCTATGTACAACACAGTTATAACCGGGCTCTCCATAGCTCAACCGACCGCTGCCCCTTTCAGGTGGGCTTGGGATTCTAGCCACTATGTCCCATTGACGTAGCCATGCCATTTGCGGATACTCAAGCCAAATTGGCTCATGTCTAGTCTGAAGCTAACAAAGAGAACAGGTTGATCGAGTGTATTCAACACATCTGCCAACATGTTCATGACATTTTGGACAGATCCAATGCTAACTACAATCAACAACATGATCAACATCGGGTGCCTCATAACTTCCAGGTGGGCAACAAAGTGTGGTTACATTTGCAGAAGGACTGCCTCACTAGACCCCGGCACAAGCTTCGCCTCCTTTGATATGGGTTCTACACCATCACCAAGGCTATAGGGAAAAATTCCTTCGAGCTCAGTATTCCACCATTCCTTAGTTTGCATCTAGTATGCAATGTGTACAGCCTTCGTCCCTACTTCTTACCTGTACTAGACACCTCTGACATTGCAGAACAACTCACACCAATAGAGTTAAACCCAGACTACATGGAACAAGCCACCATAGATTGTATCATGGACATGCAAATTAAGAACACTCGCCAACAGAATATCCAACTGTATCGGGTTGTCAAAGCTAACTAACTCCTGCACCTAGGCAAGTGGTTCACCAAGGACCAAGTTCTGTATAAGTTTCATCATCTCATGGAGGAACTCAGTGCAATGGGGACCATTACTTCTTAAGGGGGGAGGAATGATATAGGTGGATATTGGTGGCCACCCGCTTATTCGACTTGGGGCCCCACCATTGTCTCTTTCAATTTCGGCACGACTTACTATTTTTAGCTGTTTTTCAAGCCCTAAATGATGTTTTTTGGAAAAAATGGGAGCAACAGGGGTCCATGGACCGATGCTTCTCACATAAAAATTTGTATTCCTTGGATAGATATTTCTAACGAGGTATGGTGCACGTCAAACAAAGATCGTATGCCAAAGTTACGTCCCCGTGAAGTTGAAACACCAATTTACCCAAACGGGACCCATAGTCTTGGCGCTTCATCTCCTAGGGCTAGGGTTTTGGTTGTTTAGGGTTTTCTATTGTTTTTAAATAATAAATAGGCCCTTGATCCTCATTGTAACATAGTTCAGAGGCCTATAGCCACCACATCTCTTCTCAGAGATAAGCTACCAGTGCCCTAGGTAGTTTATTTTCATTCTGTCAGTAAGCAAATTTCAGTTCTTTGATATTAATGAAATGAAGTGTTATTTCCGTTTCATATTTGTATTTATGGTTATATGTGTATTTTTTTTCATTCCTGCATAAATATAGATCATCGTGAAAATGGTGGATGAAGTTTTGAAAGTAAGTCTTTATTGCTACTACTGAATTTGTTGAATCTGCTACCTCTGCTACAAATGCTAAATAATGATGGATATTATAGTGTTCATGCCGATATTACACATTGGCATAATTATTATCTATGTGAATGAATTTGCTGATGTCGAAAATAGTAAAAATTGTTGACATAGTGGCTATTAATGTATGTCACTAATCAACATGAGACCTCTTACCATTGATGAAAATGAGAGTCAAGACTCCTAAGCACATCTTGCTAGGTATGAATAAATTTTTTGATGTCAAGTAACCTAGAAGATCGATCAAACAAGAGACATTAATGTTTTCCCATTGCTTGTCGGCAAGAGAACTTGTCATTAAGGCATGCAAGCCTCAGGGTACTTTTTGAAAAGATTTAAAACTCAAAAAGAACTATAGATATACAATTTTCTTTGAAGCAAGATTTATTTAGGAAAGGAAAATGGACATGAAAAAGAAAACGTTAATCAGCATGTAAGTGAGCTGATTGATTTTGTTCATGAGTTAGGGTGGATGGAAGTGAATGAATGTGTATGGATAGTGAACGTGAATGAAGAATGAATGTGAATGAAAAATATGAAGGGAAATGGGGTGAATTTTTATTACAAAGCATGGATGTAATGAAGACAATGGCTTATGAAAGGCTTGCAAGTGTTGGATCTGATTTTCATTAGCATATCCTCATTCATTGATATTTCATCTTTGTTATTGTTCTGATCATCCTCTTGTGAAACAAATTGGTCTCTGAGAGAGACACTATTCTCTTATGGTCATTTGTCTTTCCTCTTGGAACCTGCAATAAAATAGTAATTTTTCTGCAATGGAATGTAAGAATTATCAAAAGAGAGAGGTGATCAATCTCTCTGGTTATGAAATTTACATTAAAAATTGAGAATTGGTACTAATAAAACAAGTTCACGAAAGAAAACCAAAATAATTTATACCTGTGTCGAAACTAGTGCCTCAAATTACCCGTAAGGTCCCACCTTACCTACCATAATTATTATAGAGAAATATTATATATGACAATTTTCACATTGAGATATTTCCAACAATTCTTGAATCATCGAAATCCAATATCGTATGAGAAATTTAAGCTAATTTGAAAATTGGATGAAACAGTGAAGTTTCTCACTTGCAGAATTGATGTGCGGCTGCATAATTGTGCAGTTTTTGTAGCTAAAATCTTGGAAAAAAAACTAAGTACACACAGCTATGCATTTTTTGTTATAAACAAATAATGAGTAAAATTATCCATAAAAATGAGCAAATTTTTTTGATGCAGTGAAAACAAATATATATATATATATATATATATATAGATATAGATATAGATATAGATATTATTATTATATTTTAAAATCACCCGCATCTTATTACTTTATTTTCTGAGATGGATCAAAAGTATATAATGAAAACAAGAACTTAAACTTCAATATCATTGAAAAAAGGTCGATGAATGTCCTTTTGTGGAGACTATTTTACACTCCTCTCCTACAAGCATCAACATGCTTCAAACTGACAAGGACCTATCCAGGCCCTCAAATGTAAATTACATTACCCATCGTGGACCTTAAAGGGCCCCCATAACCTGCTGCACATTTTTGAAAGCAGGGTGGTACTTAACAATATAATGTCAAAATAACGCTGACCAACGAACTGACTTATGCACTGAGAACTAATTACAGTTAAAATTGCGATTTTACACTTTCGGTGCATAAATGTAGATCTTTGGAGCACCAATGGACAAAATTACCTGACCCGCCAAACCATTCAAATCCTATCAAAAATCGTCATTGGTATTTGGTAGAAGTCTGATTGGCATTTTTTTTTTATTTTTTTTTTACATGGGCTAGCATGTTAGATGTTAATACCGATGAGACAGGAAACTTTGAAGGAATTCTGGATTTTGTATGTTTGGATTAATGAGCATTCTTTTCATTTCACATTTAAAGGAGTCAAAATCTTTATCCTGAAATGGAGTGTCAGCGAAATGAATAATCCATTAACAAAAATATAAGCGGTGGAGCAATCACCGGGTTGTGTACAGGTGGACCAACATTCGTGACCTGATTTAAATTGGATTCTTTGTGCCATGTGGATCAATATACAACATAGTTTGATTTAAATTCAAATTCATCCTCTTTGCAGTGTGCCTTACAAAAACTGTTCACTCTGCATTAAAAAAAACCGTTCTTTTCCCTCATGCAGTTTGCAAAATGGGGTTCAAAAGATCCCTAAAAATATCCCAAACGGTTGGGAATATGAGAAAACCATTTCTGGGTTACTTAATTCACCCCGTTGTAAGAAAAAACCCACGTCTTATTTTTTCCAGATTTACCCTCAGCTGATCATAAGTTGCATTTTAAAAATTCTGTTTTTAAGAGGTTATGTTTTTTCTAAAGACGACCTCTGCTATCTTCAATTGCTTCGAATGGATGCTATGGGGATCTGATCATGACATTTACCTCCATGAAATCCATGGGAACAATTCTATTATTAAACGTCAATCTAATGTTCTGCTGTATATTCATGTGGCGATTTATAAATATTGTTATTTGACCAATGGACTTTGATGTGATTGCATCGAAGATGAATGGCCACCGGGTATGGGTCATTGAACCATTTGGAATATGCAAGGCCAAACGAATTGGCATTGGAAGAGTCCCAATGAAAATTTGAACAATTATAACCTAACTTCTAATTGTCCTTTTAATAGAAAAAAGGGGGTTCGATTGGCATTGAGGGATTAACGTATTCAGAATTGAAGTGTTTTTATTGAAGATTAAATTTGGGTTGAATAAGTTCTTAGAGATAGTGACAACAATTGGAAACAAAGCCATGATAATTGGGCTAGCTCAGAGTTTGATAGTAAATTCTCATTCTGTATGAAGATTGCAAGCTGAGATAGAGGAAGGAAATGTTGTAGCAGCCGGAGTCTTGTGCATAATATTATTTGTTCTACGAGCCATTAGAATTTACAATTCTCTTCTTTCAAAAGAATCAATAAAGCATAGATTGAAGTTATAATTCATTGTTGGAGATTTTCATTTAACTTCGCCTTGATAGTTCCGAGCACTATAGTGTCTACATGGGCTTTTAAAATGAGCCATGCTGGTGCGTGATGTTCACAATAGATTTTTTCATTTTTTTAAAATAAATTTCATTTTTTTTTAGTTTTTAGACTTTGACCAAAAAAAAATAGTTTTTAACAAAACTAATTTTCAATAAACAATATATTAAAATCATTATTATTTTTATTTTTTTTTATTAAAAAAAATTATATATATTAATAAAGAAAATGGAATTTGATATGTTTAAAAAATATATATATGTTTTATTTTTTTAAATTTTAAAGTTTATAGAAAATTAAAATTAAATGATGAAAACAAAAGTTAGTTGCAAAATTTTATTATGTAGCTAAATATAAGTTTTATCTCACACACACACACACACAGATATGTTTAAAAAATATATTTTTTTTTATTTTTACTAACATAAAAATTCTTTTTTCTGATCTTCCAGATCACACAAAGAGCAGAAGGAGAGCATAGATTTTTATTAATCGATATATATATGTGTGTGTGTGTGTGTGTGTGGCTCTAAATGCACCACAAAATTGCAAATTTATCCTAAAAATTACAAAAAAATAAAAACTTAATTTTATTTGTTAATCCTATTCTCCTAAAGAAATTGAACATTCACTTAAGTATAAAATAATTTCCAATGCATCTATTTACACAACAATATCATGAGTAAACTCAATCCAATTTTGAAAAATAAATTCTCGTAAATTCTTAGATATGATCATGAAAATTTGTTGTTGCAATTGGATTTTTATTGTGCTTTTGTTTTTTATTTTTTAGTGAAAAGGGGTTTTTTATTTTATTTATATATGTTATATATGCAAATTCAAATAAAATTAAATGAAAAATGCCTAAAAATAAAATAAAATAAAATAAAAAAAGTTGCACAAGAGCTTAATTTGTAAAATGGCATGAAAAAAATGAAATTGTTAGGTAAAATGGAAAATTAATCTAATAATTAAAAACTGAAATTGCGATGGATTTGAAACTAAGCTAACAAATGGAATGACATTTTAAACTAAAACTAATCCCTATGTATGCCTCCTCGAAAATGGTGCCAAAATGTTGAGTAAAATAATTTTCTAAATTATTAACATAAATTATCACTACTGGATCCGTAGGACTTGTGAGACGTACATGCACAATATATACTAGGGATCAGTTTATGGAAACTAAAAATTAATCTAATCACACCATTCCTATATTAACTTGAAAATCTATTCTACCTTCATGAATTAAAATTTAATCTACTTGCATAATTGAATTCTAATCTACGACTGTTGTATGAACGAATTCTTAGATCTCGTGAACGAATTCTTAGATCTCGTCCAACTGGAAAATGGCAAAACCATCTTCTTATGACGTCCTTAGCAAGCACAAGATTACACAGCGAATTGGAAATTTAATCTAAGAAAGTAATAAAGATTAATCTATGAAAGGAAATAAATTTTAATCTATGAAAAAAAGTAAATCTTAATCTATGAAAGCAAGTAAATCTCACACATTGTAGGTGGTCAATCAAAAAGTATGAGAGATGGTAAGTCAAGAGGCTCCCAATGCAAGCATTACCAAAACAAGGTTAACATCACTCATGAGCATGGTTCCAAATCTGAATTTTATTCAAAACATTAGTCTTAACTTCACACTTGAGTATCTCTCCAACTTTACACATGCCTTTGAAAGGAGAAGGCTCTCCTATTCATACAAATTCCTAAGCAACCTCCTCATTAATGAGGATCCTTCTTCTTCTCCTTTTATCCATAATATTCTCAACAAATTTGCTAATCATAGGCCACATATCCCTCCTTCAAATATTTTTCATATCATGAAGATAAATTCGAATTTGATCTTTGGGAGCCACATAAGAGGGCCTTAGAAGCTTCCAATGAACCTACACATGTCATAAAACTCTTTCCACTTTTAAGGTATAAGAATATGCATATTATTTCCTAACTTTTGATCACAAATTCACTTAAAAACACTATAAATTAATAATGTTTGAAAAACACAAGGGTAACCCAAATGATGATGAAAGTGAGATGAATGTAGTGACATGGTAGTGAAATGAAGGTGAAATGAAGGTGATATAGTGGATATGATGGTGAAAGTGGATGTATTTTTCAGGAAATTTTTGAGACCCAACAGTGTTGAGCAAGTGCTTTCCCCAAGCACATCTGGTGTTGTGTAATTGATAATTTCTTTCTCTTATTGGCATGTGATTGAGCGATCTTGTTTTATATTCCACAAAAGTCTTCAAGGACTTGCGTCTATACATGGAAAAGTCTAGGCAGAGTCACGTATGGGATTTAAGAAACTATTTTTTAGATAAATGTTTCCAAGTATGAATGGAAGGGTTGCCCAAGGCCAATTCATAATTCATCAAGTTTATGATGGTGATAAATGATGCTATAACACTATCGCAATTTTATCTATTTCGGAAATCGATCAGAACATGATATCTCCCTCATACGACATCGGCTTTTCGAATCATTCACGGCGCCATAATCAGAACGGGGAGATATACTTGGTCGCTCAGGTTCCGTATAGTTTCAAGCACTTTCAATTTTGAGAAAAATTCATGAACTCCTGATCACACCTCCCCATTGGGAAGCTTTTGGACCCAAAAATACTTGATTACGTATTCAGTAGATGAGGGTACAGATCCCTCACCTTTCTAACTTCCATCCACTTTTCCTTTTGGCTTACTACCCTTGAGCCCAAATCGAAGGTAGTCAACACTTCCCCTCTTTGATGCTCTTGTCCTCCTGTAAAGAATTGTATCTTCTTTGAGCTCATTCAAAAAGGTTGGTGAAAAATATTCAATAGAAGGTAGTTGAACATCACTTCCTTGATCTTTGATCAAAGGTGGCTCATACCATTGTTACCAACTTGCTTTATGATCTTGAATGGACCATAGTGAATGGGCTTGAGATTTTTACCTTCTCCTTGCATCCTTTATTTGCTTATGTGCAACCATACCTCATCTCTTTCTTGAAACTTGTGATCAGCTCTATGTTTGTCATGCCTCTCCTTATATTTACTTTGACTCTTTTCAATTTGTTCTTGAACTTGTTGATGTAAAATCTGAAATTTCTGAATGATCTTTCGAGCCTTGTCAATATAACTATGCCAATCAATTGCAACATCCTTCTCAAAGATGAAATGTAATGGCAATTTTGGAAAATACCCAAAGCATGCTTCAAAAGGTGATGTATTTGTAGACGAGTGCTTTGCCTGATTGTAAGCGTGTTGAATGTAATGTAGTTTCTCATCCCACAAATTGGGATGTTTGCTGCAATATCCTCTCAATAGAGGCACAACGGTTCTATTCACCTCCTTAGTTTGGCCATTAGTTTGCGGATGAAAAGCAGTACTCTTTTTCAACTTTGTTTCCATCGTCTTCCAAATATTGGACCAAAAATTTCCGATGAACTTGGAATCTCTGTCACTAACAATCGAAGTTGGCAATCCATAATGAACCCATACATGTTGAAAATAAATTTCAGTAGTTTTTTCAGCAATAATGGTTTTCTTACATGGCATACGTATACACATTTTACTGAATCTATCCACAACTACATAAAGATAATCATGTTTTTTTCTTGACATAGGTAGACCTCCAACAAATTCCATGGAAACACTCTCCCATGGCCTTGATGGTATCGATAGTGGTGTGTACAACCCAAGATTCCTATTTCTAGGCTTTCTTGTTGCACACATAGAACAACCTCTTATAAAACCTGACACACTATCTATCATGTGAGGCCAATAGAAATACTTATGTAGATGCACCACTATTTTTATTACCCCAAAGTGTCCAACAATAAGAGATGAATGAGCCTCTCTCATGACACTTAGCCTCTCTCCTTGTGGTATACACATCTTACCAAAATGAAACAGCAAATTGTTATGCATGTGATAATCATTTTCCTCAACTTGATTCCCTTCACTCAAACTAGTGGATACATCTTGAAAATCAACATCATGTGCATATTGTTCTATGTAACTCTCATGTACAGTAGAATCATTTTTAAGTAAACTAGAAGAACTTATGATTGGACTTGAAATCATATCAGCAACTTTATTGAAAATATCTTTCTTGTACCTTATAACCAAGTGAAACTGTTGAAGAAATCCCATCCACCTGAAATGTCATGATTGCTACAATTTTGTTTGCGACTGCAAGTACTGTAATGGTTGGTGATCGGTATGTATAATCGTCTCTTTACCCATCAAGTAGTGGTTCCACTTCTTGACGCTTTGTACCAACGCATACATCCCTTTGTCATATGTAGGATAATTGGTTACAGCACCATTGAATGTTTCAGAATGAAAAGCAATAGGCTTACCATGCTGCAAAATTACTGCGCCCATGGCATAATCACTAGCATCAGTTTGTATCTTGAATGGCTATCTCAAATTCGGTAATTCAAGGACTAGAGCTGAACTGATCTTGTCTTTTAAAGCTTCGAAATATTTTTTTTGTTGGCCTCCCCATTGGAAACCGTTTTTCACACTTGTCACTCCATGCATAGGAGTTGCTATGGCAGAACATTTAGTAATAAACCTTCTCCAATACTGAGCTGCACCTAAGAAACTTCTTACGTCCATTACTATTTTGGGAGTGGGCCAATTCACAATGGCTTCCACTTTACAAGGATCAATTCTCAACTCACCTCCTCCTACAATGTGTCCCAAATAAACCAAAGAAGTGTTTCCAAACTCACACTTTGACATCTTAAGAAACATTTTCTCTTTCTTTGAAAAATCAAGCACCCTATTCACATGAAAGACGTGTTATTCTTTTGTTTTTATGAAAATAAGTATATCATCTAAATACACAATCACAAAGTCATCAAGAAATGGACGCAAAAAATTATCCATAACACTCATGAAATTTTTCGATGCATTACATAAACGAAATGGCATAACCAACCACTCAAGGAGTCCTTGTTTGGTTTTGAATGCAGTCTTCCATATATCACTTTCTGCAATTCTTACTTGATGATATCCACTTCGTAAATCTAACTTAGTGAAAATATTTTCTTCTTTTAGCTGATCAAGAAAATCATCTATCCTTGGGAGTGGGTATTGATTCTTTACCGTTATCTTGTTTAAAGCTCTGAAGTCTACACACATGCGCCAATTCCCATCTTTCTTCAGAATCAAGACTATGGGTGAACCACATGGCAAAGTGCTTGGCCTTATGAGTCCCTTTTCCAACATGTCCTTGATTTTCCTCATTAATTCAACATTTTCCATTATCAACATGCAATACATGCCGATGTTTGGAAGAGGAAAATCTTGCTATAACTGAATCTAATGTTGAATCTCCCTTTTTGGAGGAAATCTTGTTGGCTCTTGCAACATCTCATGATTTGCATCAACTACATCATATAAATCTGATTTCAACTTAGGATCAAAATCCTCAAATGATTCATGATTAACATCAGCTTTACGCTCAATCATTAGAAGAAAAAAATTCTTACTTGAATTTACCAGCCTCTTTACCTATTGAGCATTTACCATAACAATATTTGTCTTCTTGAGATGTGCTCTAATAATGTACTCCTTGCCATATTTGAATAAATGGTAATTTTTCTCATGGTGATGGAAGATAGCTTTCTTGTCATACAAGTAAGGACTTCTCAACACAATACCTGTTATGTCAAGCGGAACCACATCTAATTCAACCGTGTCAACAAAATGTACAGTTATTGCAAACTGCAATATACACTTCTTTGAAACCTGTAAATTTGCATCCTTACAAATCCAACCAAGTGGATATGGTTTTGGATGTGGAATGGTCTCAAGATTAATTTTCTTGACCAATTCTTCAGAGATTAAGTTTTCTTGTGACCCACTGTCAAACAATGTGTCAATATTGGTATGTTTGGATATGACTCTCACATGAAACAATTCAATTCTCTCTTCTTCATTTGGAGCTTGTATGTGACAGTTTGATGTACTAGTACTAGGTTTAGTTTCAATTTCTTTTCCCTTCATGTTCTTCAATCTCATGGCTGTAATTTTAGATTCATCACCTGAATCCTCTCCTAAATCATGTTGAAATGTAGCTGCAGTTTTTTGTTTCCCTTTGTTGTTCTGATGTTTGGGCCTCTTTTCAGGATGTAATTTCCAACAATTATTTTCATCATGGCCTTCTCTTGAACAATGTTACAGACCAATTTTTCTCCCTCTTTCTTGATAGATGCATTATTTTTTTCTTTACCTTTTTAGGTCTTCTCTTTATTTTCCCCTTAAAAGGTTTTTTTCTACCCTCATCAGAAATGTTTTTCCCTCTAGCTTCTAGATCTGTGGCATGAACACATACCTCATCTAGACGTGTGGGGTGAAACATGAGAATAGTATGTATTAGGCAGCTATGTAAGCCTCCTATGTACTCGAGCAAATTATCTTGGCTCTGCAAATCTACCCCTAATAAGAGAGCTCTTCTCCTAAATTCTTGGGTGTAAACTTGCACATTATGTCCTTTCAATTGTCTAAAGTTTTTCTAGTTCATTATGGCTTTCTGCATATGATCTAATGGATAAAAATATTGTTTTATTACAGTAATGAAATAATTCCATGATAGGATAATCTTACCATGCTTCTTGATCTCCTCCTTTGTCTTGGCTTCCCATGAAACAAATGATGCACCTTCCATTCTCAATGAAGCTAATTGGATTTTGGTATCATCATCATGAAGGTTCTGAACTATCAAATAGACCTCCAATTGTCTAATCCAATTATCAAGATTTTTTGCATTGACTTCACCATTAAACAATGGCAATTCAAACTTAACATCAATTCTTAGAAAAGGAATTTTACCAGTGGCTTTTTACTTGTGTGACTGATGTACTGAAATGAAGTAGAGAATGATGATGATGAGGGTGAGGATGGTGACTTTCCACTGCCTTTATTTCCTCCATTGCCCTTCTTTGATTTATCTTCATCATTTTGACCTCCTGATGATCCCTGTACTTCCTTATGAAGTTTGGATCCTTCTCCTTCTAGTTTCTCATTCCTTTATTGATAAAGGATTCTCACCATCTCAGTCATGTCAAGGAATGCTTTCCTGAACACTCTTTCTTCTTCTTTGGGATCCAATTCTTCATGAATTTATTCTTCCTCTAGAGGCATGCTTAATGTTGCTTCTGCTTCTTTAGGAGGTGAACTAGGTGGTGGAGAATGTGGCAATATTGCGCTCATTTGTTTTGGCTCACTTTGAGACCCTCTTGCTTCCACCAATTTGCCTTCTCCACTCTTAAGCTTGAGCCTAATAAGAATGTGAACACTTGCAAATAGTTAAACAAATATTTGCACACAACAACACTAGAGAATAAAATCTAGCTCTGATACCAACCTGATATGAAAGGACTGTATTAGTTTTCTGTGCTAAGCGTATTTTCAGTTACAAAACATGTACATATTTTTCTCCATTTGTTTGCTTAAGGATCAGGAATTTAACCATGAAACATAGATGAAATTGTGAATTTGTAATATTCCAAATTTTGTGGAATATTAATTTTTTCCATTTTCACCTAGAAGATGAATAAAATGGGTTGGAGACCCATTCATTTCTTGAGTAGGGAATAAAAATCCTCTTAGTATGAAAGAGGATCACTTATAGAGATGGATTTCACACCTCCATGTGTGAAAAGAGATTTTTTTGGGAGGACTAGGTCATGTTTGACCAAGTCAAACTGTGTAGTGGTAGGAGGTGGAAGGCATCTTGTCGGATAGCACATTGAATGAGGAGGAAAGCTTCTAGAGGAATTAAACCCTAATGATTGGGGTCCATGTAGAAGGAGCTCACATTGTTTAAAACGAGGACAAGGTAGCCATTGTTTCTCATCTTGAGTATTATTCATCTTTGGTCCTTTGGACTTGCTGCAACTTCTTGTTGCTTAGCAAGAATTGCTGGGGAATTCCTGTTTAGGATTTCCTCTCCTTATTGACTAGATCTTGGAGGATTTCACTCCATTCCCCATATTCATACATTGAGTTCAAGCCTCATCCTTATTCATCAGTGCAGTTTCAGCTGGAGATTGTGCAGTGTTGCTGGGGAGGTTTTCTACAACACCATTCTTGGCTAGTTCTTCAGAGGAGGGAGTTTCCATCCCTTTGGGAGATCAGAAAAAGAGGTTCATGAGATTATTACACCATATTTGGCACCAGGCCAATGATTTTCCACCATATTTAGCGCATTCCCTCTCATAGACAGCGTTATCCTTGGAGAGTATTTGCTGTGAAGGATTAGCAGATACCTTGGAGGGTGAGATTTTTGGTGAAGGGATCAGCCTTTCACTTTAGATTTCCATTAGAGGAGGGTTCTTCATTTGATGCAGCCACTTCAGCCTTCTCCATCTACTTCCATTTCTTGAGTTGCTGCTACTACCCGACAACTCCAGCATTTCTGCAGGAATGCCATTTTTCTTGTATTTCAGCCAATCTTTCTAGAGGATTGATATATTGTATTTTTAGGGGTTGAGAGCATGCTCCCAACTTTATTTGAGCTCCATACTGTCATATATTTTTATTTTTATCATTTTTCAGTGGTTCTCTATAAAATATTGTGTATTCATAGCCTGCAGTTTCTTATCTATAGCAGTGTGCTTCATATTTATCATGCATATAGTGTGAGGCTTGTATTATATTGAATTGAATGACTGATTCCTCAAGTCATTGCATTCCTTTTACTGCTGTAATCATATATGTTGGCTATTTACATCTTCTCAAAAGCAATATCATGAAAATAATGTTGAGAATCCATTGTATGTTCATACATTGTTGCAGCCCCATTCCTTGGGAAATTTCTGAAGGGAATTAGGTGTGGGAGGCTTGTCTCACCACCCTAGAAGGATTTCCTTCATCCCAAATCTTGTATTTTGGTCTTAGACACTTTGGTCTAAGGGATCTAGGTCTTGGTATCAAATCCTGCTACCTCCATTTCTAGAAAATGCGTTTTATAGCCATGGATTGCTAGCTATTCCTAAAAAGGGATATTATAGTGGTATCAGAGCACCTTTCTTTGCTTAGCCTGTGGCCTACAAGCCCAAGAAAGAAAAAGAAGAAGAAAATGATGAAGAAGATGAGTTTGATATCATATATTTTTAGAACAAAGAAGATCCTCCCCAAGGAGGAGAAGCAAAGAGAAGAAGAGGAAGGTACATGCACTTCCTATTCTCAAAAAGAAAGCAAGCATGAGAGATGCTTGAATCATCAGGTTCTAGATCAATACCCGAGTGAGTATAAATCCCATTCTGCATCATTCAAGGGAGCTACAACATTCCCACAGTTTATTTAGTAGAAGGAGGAGAGAAGGCCCTATGGAAAAAGAGAAATCAAAGGCAATAGGTTTCTATTGTCTACATTTGATGGGAACACTTCAGCTAGAGCTTGGGTGAAAGAGCTAGAGGCATTTTTATTGCTACATCCAGTGGCAGAGAAAGAAGAAGTGGAGATTGCAGCACTGCACATGGAGGATGAAGCCTCTGTTTGGTGGTTCAAACCCTTGGTCCATTCAAGGATGAGTTATTTTGTAGAATTTTCTCAAAGGTTGATCCAAATATTTGATGGAGAGAGGAAAAAGGAAGAGCGATCCATTCCACCATGGGAGGGGAATTGCACCAACGTTGTCACAAATTTGGGAGGGCAACCCTCTACATCTATGGATGAGGTAGCCATTGCATCAGAGGGGAAAAATAATGCAGCCACACAAGAAGATCCCAAGATCGACCAAGGTATGAGTGAAGTTCCACTTTTCATTTCAGCAAACAATTTAAGAGAATGTCGAAACTCACATGTATAGGTCCAAGGATCTACACACTTTTCTATTTTAGAGCACCATGATTGCACTGCACTGTGCAATGGGTTAAAAAAGGAGATGGACCCTCATCCTCATGCATTATTGATGAGTCTCTTTCAGCCCTTGAGGTTGGGATGTGAACCATTCGAGGATGAAACAAACCATGGCACCTTCATGAAAAAACAATGAAACAAATTTTGAACCAGAGGATGAAACAACTGCTACACCATTGGAGGAATTAGCAGCACTGTTAAACATGGGTGCAGAGAAGATATTACCTCCATCACATTTGGGTCCTCATGGATCCAACACATTCATGGGTGAGAGGTCTCCTTTAGGAGGTTTCCTAGGAGCTGCATTCCAATCTTCCATGGAATGCCAGAGAGGTGATTTGGGTTGGGAGGATGGTAGCCCTCATGGGAGGAGTACCAAAGGAGGAAGAAGGAGAAGACATCCACAAGGATCTGAGTGGGTGTGGATGAGGAGCAAGAGGCTGATTTTCCACTTGCAAATATATGATACCGGGCAGCAAGAGGCTTGGCTACGTTGGCTCCTCTTGAAGGAGCTTGGCCATCACTTGGTGTATCCTCTTTTCATGAGGATGGAAGTGGAGAAGAGGTGGCAGGATGCTTAAATCATTGAGCAGCAGAGAGTAGGGATACATGGAGCTGATATGGCATATATATCAGCCATGATACCTTCATCACATGAGTTACATGATGTGAGAATGAAAAGGCAGCAAGAACTTGGGTTTCTTGAACTATCTTGGAGAGAGAACAAGCAGATTTTCTCTCATATGATGTATGGTGTTGTAGTAGTAGAGGAGGGCACTCTCATAGTGCAAATGGATTAATCCTTAGCTTGGACTGATTAGGAGGCATTTCCATCTTGGGAGAAGCCTCATATTTATAGCAACATCACCAGAGGTGTTCTTGACAAGGAGCATGTCAAGAGACAAAGATTGGCATGGACAAGAGCCTTTTTGCATGAGCTCAGAACGTTGACACTTGGGAGAAGGGTCACATACATAGATCCATCTATCTTATTACTTCCAGTTTATGGTAAGAGCCTTGTGTTTACATTTTCTTATTTACATACTCTTATCATTATGTTGCAGTGCATGGCTCCTCAAAGGGGCAGAGTTTTCATGTTGCTCCACAAGCAAAGTTGGGCCAAACCATATGATGGAGATAGCCATATTCTACATGGCCTTGGGAAAAAAAATTTCAATTCTACACATGTTCAGCTAATTCATATGATTAGCATTGTATTTCAAAACATTTTTCCTTGTACATTTCTAAAGCAGCAGTTTGCAAAACTGCGTTATGCACCCTTGGGAGACTGTTGGTACTTTCCAGCACCATATGAAACCATCAGTACTTCCTCTATTTTGATGATGAGCATGTTTCCATTTGATTGTATTTTCCATATTATTATTGGGAGCATGATTGGTTAATTGACACATGATTTGAATGTGTCTTTGAGGGGAGATGATCCCCATAGTTTATGCATTGCATGTTCTAGTAGGAACATGAGGGGAGACATGGCCACCACAACAACCTATTTGCCTTCTTTTGAGGTGGGCCATGAGTTTGATGATGATATCCATCCATTTTATATATATGGGAATGTATTTGATCTTTTATTACTGAATCACTCATCTATTTACTATTCAGTAGTAGAGGTGATATTTTCTGTACAATGCTTTCCATGTTATTTTCTGCAGCTACAGTGGATGGGATTGCGTTGTAACCCTATGAGACATTGTTTGTACCTTGTTGCACATGGTATAACCTACAGAAAACATGTAATTGGGGAATTCTATGATGATCATGTCACACTCATCATGGATGGAATGTCTTGGGCCAGCCAGATTATCATTGATGGAGGAGAAATCCTTGGAGGATTGCTCTTCACTTTGCCACTTGAGGGAAATAATTTTGCGGCCCATCATCAGCACACACTCTACACTTATCATAAGTGGAGAGGAGGACAGCATGGGGCAAGATATGAGGCTTGCCATATTCAGATTTTTAGCCCACCTTCATTTCCGGAGCTCAAGGTGGAGGGAGATTTCTATGAGTTGCCATGTTGGGAGGGAGCTTATGTTGTATGGATGATTGCTTGGGGATGGAAGATTCATATGGGAATAAAGGGAATAAATCAGTCTATCCTTGTACTTTCTTGACGACAAGAAATATTTGAGAGGGGAGGACTGTAATATTCCAAATTTTGTGGAAAATTAATTTTTTCCATTTTCACCTAGGAGATGAATAAAATGGGTAGGAGACCCATTCATTTCTTGAGTAGGGAATAAAAATCCTCTTAGTATAAAAGAGGATCACTTATAGAGCTGGATTTCACACCTCCATGTGTGAAAATAGACTTTTGTGGGAGGACTAGGTCATGTTTGACCAAGTCAAACTGTGTAGTGGTAGGAGGCGGAAGACATCTTGTGGGACAGTGCAGTGAAAGAGGAGGGAATATTCTAGAGGAAGGAAACCATAATTATTTGGGTCCATGGAGAAGGAGCTCACATTGTTTAAAATGAGGACAAGGCAGCCATTGTTTCTCACCTTGAGTATTATTCATCTTTGGTCCTTTAGACTTGCTGCAACTTCTTGCTGCTTAGCAAGAATTTTTTGGGAATTACTTTTTAGGATTTCCTCTCCTTCTTGAGTAGCTCTTGGAGGATTGCACTCCATTCCCCATATTCAAACATTGAGGTCAAGCCTCATCTTTCTTCATCAGCGCAGTTTCAGCTGGAGATTGTGCAGTGTTGCTGGGGAGGTTTTCTACAACACCATTCTTGGCTAGTTCTTCAGAGGAGGGAGATCCCATCCCTTTGGGAGATCAGAAAAGGAGGTTCATGAGATTATTCCACCATATTTGGCACTAGGCCAACCATTTTCCACCATATGCATCACAGTCCCTCTCTTAGACAGCGTTATCCCTAGAGAGTATTTGTTGTGAGGGATTAGCAGATACCTCGGAGGGTGAGATATTTGGTGAAGGGATCAGCCTTTCACTTTAGATTTCCATTGGAGGATGGTTATTCATTTGATGCAGCCATTTCATCCTTCTCCATCTACTTCCATTTCTTGAGTTTCTACTACTACCTAGCAACTCCAGCATTTCTGCAGGAATGTCATTTTGCTTGTATTTCAGCCAATTATTCTAGACGATTGATGTATTGTATTTTCAGGGGTTGATATCATGCTCCCCCACTTTATTTGAGCTCCATACTGTCATATATTTTTATTTTTATAATTTTTCAGCAGTTCTCTATAAAATATTGCGTAGTCATAGCCTACAGTTTCTTATTGATAGCAGTGTGCTTCATATTTATCATGCATATAGTGTGAGGCTTGTATTATATTGAATTGAATGACCGATTCCTCAAGTCATTGCATTCCTTTTAATGCTGTAATCATATATGTTGGCTATTTACATCTTCTCACAAGCAAGCTCATGAAAATAACACTAAGAATCCATTGTATGTTCATACATTGTTGCGGCCCCATTCCTTGGGAAATTTTTGAAGGGAATTAGGTGTAGGAGGCTTGTATCACCACTCTAGAAGGATTTCCTTGGTCCCAAATCTTGTATTTTGGTCTTAGACACTTTGGTCTAAGGGATCTAGGTCTTGGTATCAAATCTTGCTGCCTCCATTTCTGGAAAATGTGTTTTCTAGCCATGGATTGCTAGCTATTCCTAAAAAGGGATATTAAAGAATTTTAACCATGAAAATAACATTGAAAAATAGTGTATAATAGATAAATAAAACCAAACATAATATTTACACAATAGGCATGATGAAGTAGTTCACCCCTCCTGGGCTACATCTGCTGATCCAGCTCCCAATGGCATGTCCATCTTTCATTATGCTAAAAAAATTTCAAGTACATGTGTTTACAAGCCTCAAATGGTTGTTTTATCGGCACCAATGGCTCCATAATGCTCAAATTAGTCTAGTTAGACTCTTTTTTCACCCAAATTGGTTGAAATTTGACCCTCCTAGCCTTTTTCCCAATATCTCCTACAAAACCTCCACTAAAAATGGGGGACTGCAGTTAACTGCAGTTAAAATTAGAAAAAAGCACCGAATCTGGAGGGCGCTAAACTGTCTGCTAAGAGAAACCATCATAGAATTAGATTTTATGGTTAAGGGGGAGTGGGTGGCCACAAGCCGAACCCCAAACCCTGCGGTTAGGTCAACCACATTAATATTTTTGGCGCAGAACTTGGAGTAGCGACGGAGTTCCACCAATCGTCGGCACGTCTGTTGGAAACTTCACATGTGATAGGTTTGTTTTAAAATCTTACATTTTTATAACCATCGGCTCATTGCAAAAAAATTTGCGGTTGTAATATATGACATTTGACCATCGCAAACGGGGCCCTCGGCGGGTTGGGACCGTCAGTGGTCTCGCCCCCCACCCCCCCCCCCCCCCGACAAAAATATACAATTTTTGAAACTTTAAGTAGCGCGAGTACCCCTAAGGGGTAAGCAACACATAGTAGCCCAGATGGTAAAGACTCTTGTGCATGCACTTGGAGGTCATGGGATCGAACCCCTCGAACCTATACAAAATTTTAGACCACCAAACAGGGGACACATGGCAGCTTTAGGGCTGGCCACATGTCACCCAACCATTAGCCCTCTAATATATGTTCAAACACATCAACGAACCAGAAGGTGCCACTTAGAGAAGTATTATAGGCTTGGGAAAACAGAATGTTCTCAATAATATTCCTCTTTTTGCTAACTGTACACTTGTATGATGACTGGGCATCCCAGTCAAATGTGTTGCAATTTTAGCTATTTGGAAAATCGATCAGAACATGATATATCCCTCATACGACATCAGTTTTTCGAATCGTTTGCGGCGCTGGAATAAGAATGAAGAGATATACTCGGTCGCTCAGGTTTGGTACAGTTTCGAGCACTTTCAATTTTGAGCAAAATTCATGATCTCCTGATCACTGACACTTCCCTACTGCTTCCAACTCTGCATATACACTACAATTCCTTCTCGGATGTTGTTGTTGCAACTGAAAAAATTGCATCTAAGAAGGATCTGTAATATTAAATCAATGGCCTTTGTACTTTCTCTAAAGAATCTATGCTACTGTTGACTTTGCACTATGCCACCTACATTGATGTTAGCAATGAACTGCACTCCTCAACATATGACTCCTACTAGTCTACAACTATCACTCTATAATTATGACTACACCTCTAACACTAATCCATCCTACTACTTAATGTTGGGGTCCCCCTATACACAGGTAATGATCCAAGAGGAGGACACCTCAATGGACCCTTCCTAGTCTCTACAATCTCTAGGACTACAGCTCTAAGTTACCCCACCTCTCTCATGGAGGTATACCTAGCAACATCATGAAGTGTTCCTACAACCTGGAGGAAAACTTGTTGATTTCAATTGACACTGCTTGCTGGTCCTGCTTCTCCCACTTGTCATTATTCGTAAGAGGATATTGTGTGTTGTAGTCACCGAGCTCACCACATATGAAGCACTTGACATTTGAAAGGTCCTTCTTCTTCTTTCTCTTCTCCTCATGCCCCTAATTGGGACCCTTTGATGTGAGGGCCACATTCTCCTCCTCCTTCACCTCCTTTGATCTCATACTACTGCTAGCACTGATGGAGCTCTTTAATAGAGCTCGCTAAACTCCTCTTGCTGCAAATCGGCCCACATCCTAACCCATATTGTCAAATTTTCTCTACCCAATATACTTTGGATGAATACTTTCCATTCCTCTAAGACACTGCTTAGAGCCAATCACACTATCTTGGATGGTTTAGGCACTACCCCAAAAACTGCTAGTTGATCTCAAACCTCCTGAATTGTGGTGAGGAACGTATCTATGCCTTCGCCCTTCTGCATCCTTATGCATCTCAAATTTTCTTAGAGGAACATATTTCAATGCTCATAAGTACCTTGATATAACGTGGAGAGAGAATCCCACATCTCTTTGGTTATACCCCTGTCTACCACATGTGAGACTATATGATCTTGGATTCCATCGAAGATCAACTGCTTTGCCCCTGCCATCTCTTTCCTGTATTTTTTTTGCTAATCGACATCCTAGGGAATTTCCACAACACTGCCTATATAGAGCTTCAACCCATATTCATCCAATAGGAAGGACATCCTGGTCTTCTAGGTGACATAGTTGGAGGAACCCTCCAGCTATTCCTGATATGTAAGCCACGTTGTGGCCATCTCCGATCTAGTCGAAAAATCCCCATTTCCCTCTGCTCAGTTCCCAGTCCTGCTATACACACTCCCTCCTGGAGTGAAAAGATCTAAACTCGATAACGACCAATTTTTTGAAGCGTAGTCTAAAGAGCCCGCGTTTTGACCCAAATTCCGCCACGATTTTCGTAAAATCCCGCAAAGATTTGCTCGTAAACTTGTTTATAGTTGTTAAACATTAGTATTTTGAGTCTCAGGGTTTTTGATAGTGTCGAACTATTTCCACTATCAAAAATGATTCCAAGCACCACAACTACTCGATTTTTTGCAAATTTAGTTGACCGGATTCCCGCGGATTTCTGCCGTCCGGCCAAAACGCGTTCGTAGACAACTCCATTTTTTGATGGTAAAATCGAACTTTTGAGACTCAAAGTTCTGTGAGAGAAATTTTGCATCTGTTGTGTGTGCTTTTCTCTTCCACCCGACGTTGGTTTTTCTTCTACAAAACCCTCTACATCCAACCAAGGAATCTTCTCAGTGAAAATCTAAGCTGCAACTGCTCCCCATGACTACTGTAGTCACTAACCGGGGCACCTTGACATTTTTTCAACCCTGCAACTAAAAATCTAATTTCTTCCCCAACAATTTGACTTGCTTATGTGGGTATTGTGATGCCTCTAATAATTTTTTCTTGCTTCTCCTACTAGACAATGAAACTATCATCTCCACTTCATAATATTCCTAGCTAATCACTCACGCTATGGTACCATGTGAAAATTTCAACTATCACAACAATTGGAAATTATTTTCCTAATTTTTTATTTATTTAACAATTTATTTGGAGTTTCATGTGACAAATACCAAATAACTCACACTATTAATTTCACAAATAAACTGCAGAAGAAAAATAATGCTAGAAAATAAGAAAATACTAGCGCATGCACACACACACACACACACATAAAAATCGCACCGTTATTTTTGGACAAATGTCCCCGGAAAAACCCAACTTGGGAAAAAAGGCGCAATAGTTGGGGATTTATATTATTAAACAATAGTGAAATCTGAGTACAATCTATGGATGCCCAAATCGAAATCCAAACAAAGAAAAATAATAGTTAAAATATAGTGAGGATTTTTCCTCACTGTACAAGATAATTTGAGACTGAAGGTTGGCCTTTGAAACCCTCTACATCTTGCCCTACATCACCCTTTGCGTAGTCTCTATTTAGGCACAAATTCATATGGCCTAGATCTCACGTTGAGTTGTGTCTTCTAATTGCCATTAACTCTAGAAAGTTTTCTCCCGACCTCTGTGAAATTCTTCTGCTAGAAAAATGCCCAAACAACTTCCCGAATCTGCAAATCGAACTACCTATTAGAGTCTTCTATGAAACCTCTGCGTCAGCCTCACTGAGGCTATCTCTACCTCTCTGCAATGCACTCATAGGATCTAGAGAACTTCCTCTAGCCTCACTATCTCTTCCCCTCACTCACTTTGCTTCCTCATTGAAGCTCGAACTCTTCGAAAATTGACAACTGCTACTTTAGAAAATCAAATTTTCCAAGTGTCTTCGGTATATTCTCCAAGTGCCCATCGACTTCTTCTTCTAATCCTTTGTTGGACTCCAACGACCAAGATTAAATCTTAATCAAGGGCCATGATAATCTTGAAGTTGATATGTGTGATTTTCTAGAGTATTTTAACTTTGACTTAATTAATTATGATTAATTAACGAGTTTCCCTAAATTTAGACCTAGGAAACATTAAAAAATAGGTTAATAATCTAACTAAGCCATCTATAGGTGGAATTCCCATAAATTATTTCAGGTTATTGGAGATCTCATGCATTCTATCCTCTTTGCCAATTTTCGTAACTAGAGCATATCCGATGCTACAAAAACTGATAGGTAACTCCCAAATTAACATAACTTTCCTTCTCTTGCACTGTGATACTGTTGGGGGTGGAGCCTGATTATCTTGTTTATTTTGTATCACATCGTTGGACCCCTATACCTTAATGGGGTGGCAATTTCACCCATAATTAAACGCTGCCTGAGGAGTCCAGGGGGGGTGACTGCAACTTTATGGAGCCCCCCCTTGGTGAGGGGTTTCAGGAGCAGTGCCTCCGAACCTAAAAATAGATGTAAAATTTCCTTGTAAAAGTAAAGTAATTTCTAGTCAATCTGGGTCGTTCATTAGGCAGAGGATCTAACGAGAGAAGTTATGTTTAGTTTAGGGATTTTTTTCCTAGAAGGCAAACCCTCACTTTGTATGAGGGTATTGTATTGTGGTCGTGTATTGTGTGTGTATTCTCAAAGGGAGAAATAGATAGGGACACTGTGAGAGAGGACAGAGGATATTACAGTGGATCTGTTATAGGTTGTGTCTCTTCATTTTGCTGGATATAAGAAAGGAAGGACTAGCTGTTTGGGGTGGACGTAGCCCAAACTGGATGAATCACGTATATATGTGTCTCTCTGGTTTTATGTGTTTTTTTTTGTTGTGTTTTTCCACATATTTTATGTGTTGCATTACTCTATAATATATAATTTTCTAACAGATACAATTATAACGTAGTACTAGGAACCTACGAAAAAAATATGGGAGACATGCATAAGTTCTATGATTCTCTATGTCCATTATTGCAACCATTACATTGTTGTAATGAGAACCGTTACACTTCAACTCAGACTGTAACATCACTTCCATGTGCATTTATCGTGAGTATTCTATAAAACTATTTCTCGGTGCTATGTTTAATGTTTTTCTGGACGTGTGACGCAAAACCTTGGGGTCTTGAGCCTTGGTGGTGGTGGCAGGAATATGTCACCACCTTGGGAAGCCAAAACTCCAATGCCTACATTAACTCAGCAAAATATTTTGTACGGTGATCAAAAGTAATACATAAACTCAAAGTTATACATCTCATTGCTTAGGCAATGAGATAATAATTAATTGATTTTTTTTAATAAATTAATTTTTCAATTATTTCTTAATATATTTTGGATGATTATGATCCACTGAAACCAATGATATATATCAATTTAAAACTAAAATCTAAATTAAATTTTCCCATTAATTAAACAAGAAAATATTATTTTTTCAGCACCTTATTTTTTTAGTTTATTCATTCAATGTGTTTATCTAATATGTCATGGAATTTAGTAATGGCATTGTCTACTGATACCACAAATTTGTCGGGATGAAAAATTTATAGCGTGGATTTGGTAATTTGTATTTTCAAAAAATTAGAGTTCTGGAGTGTTTGAATCATTATTTTTATGGTGGAAATGGATTCAACACCATCAAGAACTCTTTGGGGACACAATATCCTAAATTTTGACAGGTGTAGCTGAAATTTTCAAAAATTTCTTCCGAATTTTGTCATAATCTTGCCCAAATTTCCATTATTTTCCAGGCCAATTTTTGGATTCTTTAGACTACTCTTTTAGTAATTTTATAAAAGGATTTGAAGTGCTTATTTTATGAACCATCCAGACATATTTGACCAAGTTTTGTTTCCTAGTTTGCAATAATTCTAAGTAGAAAACCCATGTGACATTATGATTGTTATTTCTATCAATGGCACAAAGATCACTCCTTTTGGGTAATCCTTCAACAAAAGGTTCTATGCCATTGAAGATCTGGTGTCTATTGGATTGCTCTGAGTCCAAAAGGAGGAAATATATTGATAGCCATCCTTACACCGGCTTACTGGATATTTATATGTATATTATCACTAGGTTGCTCGAGCGCTAAGAAATGATAGTGCCACCTATTTTTATGTTTCCCGTAGGCAGTCTTTGGCTGCAAAAACTACATCAAGAAACCAAATCAACCGACTTTAGGTTCAAGCTAGCCCTCTAACCATAGGGGGCTCCTATAGTTGTTATGAGGCCTTGTTTAACGTTGTTCACTGTCACCGAACAACAACCTTTGAAGCACAATGGCTAGATTTATGGTTTTAATTGGGTGTGGTAGGCTATCAATGACAAGTCCAATTCATGAATAAATCCCTACTTCACAGAGTTCATTCTTAAAGTGTCAGCTTCCAGCCTGACATAACGACTTGATTTGTATAAGAATTTGACAGAAGAATGTAAGGAGATCCCTAATGATGGATCAACTACACTGACTACTTAACCGCTAGGGAGATGGACAAACAATATCCAGCTTCAAAGAGGAGCTTGATCAAACAAATAGTCTGATATAATAATATCTTTAAAAAAATATAGTTTTCAAAAATTATGAAAACTATGTTTTCATAATAAATAAAATATGATCAATTCATTACAGAAACCTGCGTGTAATTAAATTTCAAGAGGAATTTACAATAGAATATAGCCTTGTAAATCAATCTCTTAATCCAATTACAACTTCACAACAAATAAGAAATGAAACTGAGATTCAATTAAATTTCCAATTGGATAATTGTACATGAATTAAATCATATGAAGAAAACATATATGGAAATGCTGGAAAAACAAACGAGAAACACAAATTCTTTTGAAGCCAGAGCTGAAATACTCTAATTGGAATTTCTGGAAAAAAGGTTTACAAAGCTGAAAAGGTCTTGGCCTTAAAAGCGCACACTTTCTTATTACAAATGATCAAAAATATAGAAATTACAATAAGCTGGATGTTGCTAGATTTTAGCAAAATAAAACAAAAACTAAAGATAAAATCTAATTTATTATAAAAATAAAATAACCTAAACTAAATAAAAGAAATGATTGCAAAAAAATTTGGAAATGCTAGAGTTGTTGATTTAAAATGCTATTTCAATTTGGAATTATCGCTTTGACTGTTGATCCTTTGCCTGGATGTACTCAACTAATCCTACTTGTTGATTTTGTGCGTGGAAATTTCTGCCACCAGTTGTATGATTTCCTAAAAATGTTGGATTTATCATAATGAAAAGAAATACTTGTCTTCGGTTGATAAATTCCCTGCCATCTTCTCTTGATGATTTACTATCTTGAAATTTGGATCGATCCTTAAAAACTGAAACTTCTTACCAGATTGTGGAATAAATGCCTTTATTAATGTAACTTATTCCTTCATTTTTTCATGATTTTTTCTTAATATTTTTATTGATATTTCCACTAGAATATGTCAAGAAAACGGTTAATATCCTACAGGGTTAACATTTCCACCTATGTCCTTCGAAACTGCCAAGAAATTTTGACCACTGATTCTACTCTTTAGAAATTGCAAACAATCTTTAACTTTGCTACTATTGTGCCAATGTGCCAACTGATTTCCACTTGTCTTTTGATTGCATAATATTTTCATTTTGATCCTCAATCCACTACTAGGTGATTTGATAAAAATGTTGCAATATTTTGACACCTATGAAATTATCTCTCCTTTAAATGTTCCGCTATTTATTTATCTTATCTTTGATTACCATTTCATTTCCAACTATTTCAAAATATTATAATTTCAAAGTTTCATGCTCTCAGTAACTCCCTTTAAACTTCCAATAGAGTTCTCATTGGGGTCAGAGTGTAGGTTGTTGAGAGGGACATGAACGGGGGGATCCAGGAAGCATCGAGTCCTGAAGGGCGGAAGGGAACACACAAGCCCCATGGATCTGATCGAATTGAAATAGTCAAACTGAATTCTGTTTTAACTCCAAAGATTCTCAAGTATTAAACCATATTTTTGGAGAAACATTCCTTGTCTAACCTTTCTTATGTATGTAATTGCAGAAAATTTAGCTCAAACCTCATCGAGTCCACTCTCAATATCACAGCTTCTGGATTTCGTTCCTTCTGAGTTATAGATTATGACTTCTGTAGACTTCGTAGAATGAAGAAAAAGAGTTGTGTTATTGCATTGCAGGTGATATTTTTTGAAGAAGCCAAACAGTGTTAGAAAATTATATATTACAGAGCAATGCAGCACATAAAATATGTGGAAACAAAAACACAAAAAACATATAAAACCATAGAGACACAAATATATGTGGTTCACCCAGTTTGGGCTACGTCCACCCCGAATAGCCAGTCCTTCCTTTCTATTATCCAACAAAATGAAGAGACAAAACCTACAACAGATCCACTGTAATATCCTTTGTTCTCTCTCACAGTCTCCCTATCTATTTCTCTCTTTGAGAATACATATACAATACACAACTGCAATACAATACCCTCATACAAAACGAGGGGTTGCCTTCTAGGGCGAAAAACCTTAAATTAAGCATAGCTTCTATCGTCAAATCATCCACCTAATTAACGACCTAGATTGACTAGAAATTACAATACTTTTACAAGGCAATTTAACATTTGAAAACAGCCGCCCCCCCTGGACCCCCCAGGCAGCATACAATTACAGCCAGCGTTGCCACCCCGTTAAGAAGAAGGGTCCAATGCTGTGATACAAATTAAAGAAGATAATCATGCTTCACACCCAACAAATAGCTTAGAATTGGTTCAATCTAAGTGGCCTTAGAAGGAAATCTGAAAGCAGGATCATTGGTATTTTGAAGGAAAACCTTGCATAGAGCTCTTTGGCAGTCATGGATGGGACTAATTTTATGTTGATGAGACCCAAAATGATGGACAACTATGATATATACAATCTCTTTGGTTTAGAACAATCTAGAAGCATTGAGAGCTCAGAGAAAATGGAAGAATTTAATGAGGATATATGGGGTGATGCTCTTGATGTTGGAAATAAAGATGCATGCCCATACGCCAGTGATATCAGTGATGATTACATAGGTGGAATTGATACCATGCCATCAAGGTTCAAGAACTCCATTTCAAGAGGAAATGCATACCTATAAATAAACTCGAAAAATCATCCTCAACTTCAATCCCTCTGCCATGTTGACAGTGATGGCACTAAGGGAGTGGTGCTCAATAAGGGAAGTGAAACACTTTAGATGGCTTTCAATCATGATCGATGGCTCTAAAAACTTGTTTTAAATCCTCGTTTGTCCTAAATCCATCTCGTTAACGTCCTGAAGCAGAGACTACAACCTCTTGTATAAATGATGCTTGATCAAATTCATGTCACGAGTTTTATGTAGTAGCAGATATTTGATCTTCTCCTTGTGGCAGCTTCAAACACACGCCATCTCAATCTTAATCACTCCACTGTTGCAATAGCTCCTAAGCTGGTCCCATAGTCATTTGGACATCTTCTCTAGGATGACTCGGTAGCTCTTCCTCATTTACATAAAAAAAGACGAGCAAATTTTCGGAGGGGACCTTTGCTGGTAAGTGGTTTCGCAGTTGAGGGATTCGAATACTTTAAATGATGCCAAATGATGCCATGTGTCCCAATAGTTGTTTTGCAATACAACTCTTTTCGGACCCCCTTCTTCAATTTGATGTCGGAAAGCTTGAGGGGGTCTAAATTTGATATGTATAGTTGATTTACTTTTCACAATCTCCACCATTCAAAAAATGCCCAAACCTTAATTCCTTCAATGACTTTAACTTAAACTTTAACATTTTATTATTTTTATAATATAATTTAAATTTAAAACAAATACTTTCATAAAATTATATATATATATATATATATATATATATATATATATATATATAATTATAATTATAAAAATAACATATTTAAACCAAAATTAATATATAAAATGAATAAATAATTCGGTAGCATTGAAAATTATCTCTCAAAATTTTAAGCTTAGTAAAAAATTGACAATATTTTACCGAAAATTTAAAAGTGTATCAAAACATGTTACTAACACCACCCATACGATCAATATCACAGGAATTAGGATTCCAAGATCTTCTCCACCATATTTTCAGAAACCAATAAGCTTTCAGCTTAGTGTTGACCTTGACCAGCCAAGACAAAACTGAGCTCCCATTCCTTCTCGCTCGCCATGAAAGTCGACGGAATGATTCCACAGTGTGAGTATACATTTCAGACATAATCCTCATTGAATCCACAACGTATTGATATAGATTCCTACGCCCCCAACATTGTTGTCGGTTCTCCGGAAAAACAAAGAAACGGTGCCAGGAATTCCTGAACTCGACGTCACCACAAACAAGTTTATGGAAATGTGAAAGAGGGCCCTTATAAAAGATTCCTGATGACATTCGTTACAAATGGGATAATTATGGTAATTAAATTCCAAGGGTTGCTTTTAATTTCATTTGAAAGAATATATTTTTATGAAATTTTTCAAAATAAAAAAAAGTGTATTTCAATTGACAAGTGTACTATACTTTTCATTATAAAAAAAACTAAAATGAAATATTCTCTTAAATCTTTAAAACTTTAAATAGTTGCTAAATTAAAACATTATAAAATATTGATAAAATTTTGTAAATAAGTAAATATTTTTCTCAAATTTTATTAAAAAAAGGTAAATATGTGTTTAGTCATTAGACGATCTTTAAAAATATTTAGATTTACTTTATTGAAAATATAAATCTATTTTCCCAATGAAAAAAACTTTTTTTCTAATTTTTATTTGTTTTAACATATAGTGTTTCTAATAAAAATCTTGATCTATAATAATTTTTTATCTTTTTTAATATTGAGAAGTCTCTTTCACACACTATTGTGCTTACTAGGATAACTAGAATAGCTCACCATAATTGCATCAAATATGGAAAGCTCATGTAAGTTCTTATATGTCCAATTGTCATAGCTATGTTTAGCCATATATGGATCTTTTAGGTTTTTATATAATGGAGGATTCCTCACTATATTTCAGCAGAATATGAGTAGTATAAAATACTCTTACAGAAAAAAGAGAGATGATTTGATTTCCATGGGTCCAATTGATGCCTATTGTTAATTCTTTAAAATTGTCATTGAATCACATATTTGTAGTAAATTTTTCTAATAACTTTGTAATGAAATTACTAATTACACCCATGACCTATGACTAATTATTTTGGTTTTTTCAAAGCTAACAATAAAGACAAAAATTACAAAAAAAAATAAAAAAATAACATTATAATGAATGACTAATATAAAAAAATTAAATATGAAAATTAATAATCATGCAAATTTAGGAATTTGGCTTTTGTGATCCATAAATTGTGAGAGAATCTTTCGGTAAAAATCACATCAGAATAATTTTGGTCGACGCGTTTCGAACCAGCCAGTGTGGTTCATCATCAGGACAAGATGAAGAATTACCAAGCTTAAACCGCTTGTGGGTCAGACCTCTTCCTTTGTTAAAGACTCTTGTTCTTTTATTAATGAATTGAAAGACTTGAAGTTAGATAGTGGTGATAGGTTTGTTAGTTTTGATGTTGTTTCCTTATATACTTGCATCCCCATTAAGGAAGCTGTTGATGTCATTTCTCGGATCACTGATCCTGATACTGCTCATCTTGTTGAAATTTGTCTTACCTCGACCTTCTTTAGTTTTGAGGGTGAATTCTTTGAACAGACTTGTGGGGTGGCAATGGGTTCCCCCCTTTCTCCTGTGGTTGCTAATATTTTCATGGAAGAATTCGAGTCTAGAGCCCTTTCCTCCTCCCTTTTTCAACCTAAACTTTGGAAAAGGTTTGTTGATGACACCTGTGTTGTTTGGCCTCATGGTAAGGAGAAATTGGACCTTTTCTTCCAGCATCTTAATGATCAATCTGACTTCATTAAGTTCACCATGGAATTTGAAGACGATGGTAGCTTGTCTTTTCTTGATGTCCTCATTTCTAGGAATGAAGATGGTTCTTTTTCTCATCAATTTTTTAGAAAGAAGACACACACCAAGCAGTATTTACATGCTAGTTCTCACCATTTCCCTGCTCAAAAGCTTGGGGTTCTCAGCACCCTAGCTACCAGAGCCTTTAGAATCTCTGATGAACACCACTTTGAAGATGAAAAGGCTCATCTCTTAAAATTCTTTAATAAAAATGGTTATAGCAAGAGTCATTGTCTTAAAGCGTTTCAAAGAGCTGAAAAGGGTCCCAGAGTTAAGAAAGATCCTTGCGATCGGTTATCTGGAGTTCACCTTCCGTTTATCCAAGGTACTACAGATAAAATTGCAAGGATCCTAAAGAAACATAATGTTTCCTCAACCTTCAAACTCTCTCGTACCATTCGGAGTTCACTCAGATCGGTTAAGGACCCGATTTGTCCTAAGGATGCTAAGGGTGTTTACTTGATTCCATGCTCGTGTGGGACTCCTTACATTGGTGAAACAGGTCGATCTATTAATCAAAGGATTCATGAACATGTCGCTGACCTTAAGCATAATAGATCACGCTCCTCGGCTTTAGCTGAGCATGCTGAGAAGACCAATCATCATATTTGCATTGAGGATGCTAAGGTTATTGCGAGGATTGACCATTTCCACCACCGCAAGTTGAGAGAAGCCTTGGAAATCGAAAAGAGGCCGGTTAACCTCAATAGGGACGATGGGTGGTTGGTTAGTAGATGTTGGATTCCTGCTCTTCATTCCTAGTTTTTTTTTTTTTTTTAATGCTTGTTTATTTTTAATCTTATGATTTTTATTATATAACATATTATTATAATTTAATTTTTAATACTCTAAATATTATATATTTACTTATTTTTATTTGTATTTTTATATTTTTTGTAATTTTTTTTTCAATTTTATTTAGTTTTATCTTTTTGGTTGATATTATAACTTTTAATCTTTTAGAATAAAATAATATAATAATTATTATTCTAAAAATTAAAATTAAAATAAAAAAAAAAAATTTATTCTTCAAGAATATATTGGTTAATTTTATTTTATTAAGAATAAAAATAAATAAGATTCCTATTATAAACATTACGCACTTAATAATAAATTAAATAGGTAATCAATATTTTATATTTTTTGATTTCAATTCCTACGTTTAGTCAAACTAGCCGTTAGATTTTTATAGTTTTATATTTAAAAAATAATAATAATAAAATAAAATAAAATAAAAATAATATTTTTATACATTTATCTATTTATTTTTATTTTTAAAATTTATGATTATTATTATATAACATGTTAAGAATATAATTTTTAAAATAAATTATTAATATTTATTTATTTACTTGTTTTTATTTGTATATTTTATTTAATTTTATTTTAATGTATTATTTTATTTTCAATTCTATTTAGTTTTATTATTTAGGTTGATATTTTATATTTTAATCTTAAATATAAAATTTTAAAAATAAAAATAAATAAATAAATAATTAAATAATTAAAAATAAATAAAAATAAAAAATAAAATAACAAATAAATAATATTTCAATTTTAAACATTAAGCATTTAATATTAAATAAATAAGAAATCATTAATTTATATTTTTGTTTTCATTTCTTAGGTTTAGTCAAACTAGCTGTTATCTTACAAACGGCTAGTTGAAGATTTTCTTATCTATTTAATTGGGTTAACTGATCAGATTCTTCATCTTGTCCTGATGATGAACCACACTGGTTGGTTCGAAACGGGTCGACCAAAATTATTTTAATGTGATTTTTACCCAAAGATTCTCTCACAAATCATGCAAATTATCATATCAGCAATAATAAAAAACACACTTAACACATAAACTCATATCAACAATAATGAAAAACACACTTAACACATAAACTCAATCAAGATTAAAAAAAGACAAAGTATCCAAATTTCTATTGGAAGTTTGCATTAAATAACAAGACAAAGTATCCAAACTTCTATTGGAAGTTTACATTAAATACATTTAAAATAATAAATTTATCAATACATATAATAAGATTTTCTTATATAAATTTGTGATAGAGTTTATATTGTGGAAAAATACACATTTAAAAATATCAAAAAATAGATAATAACTATTATAAAGACATATGTTTTTAGTCTTTAAATACCATAAAAATCTTAAATATTATTTATAATTTCTTTTTAAACATTTAAAACTTGTTAAACTAAATAAAGTTTAAATTAATAGATTGTTAAAAATGTAATGATTATTCTCCCATTTTATAATTATTTTCATAAGTAACAAATAATTAAAAAAAATTAGAACTTACAATTAACACATTATTCTTCAAAAACTGATGGGAAGCCCTTAAAGTAAGTTGAGTAGTTTCAATTTTGTGATGGCTGATACCATGGCCCTCATACGGAAGAATACTGCCTTAACACGCAAGCTTTATAAAATGCAAATTTATTCCTGAAATCCCTCTTGGATTGAAGACGGTTCTGGACCAACCACTTCTTCATGGATGACAGATCCAACTCACAGGATACCCATCATTGTGCACATACATTTGTAATCTTTTATGAGGGCCCTATTTCCAATGTCAGTCCTATGATGGAGAATATTTTGCAACCCTCATTCTTGTGCTATTCATTGTACAGCCGCTATTGATTGTATAGCTGATATTGAAATAGTTGATGTTGTAAAATTATTTTTAATTGGACTGTAGATTTTGGAATCTTTGAAAATCTTATGAATTATAGAATTTTAAAAATATTCTAAATTTATAATCAAATTAAAACTACCAAAAAAATAAATATCAAATGTCAAAATTAACCTTGTGACAAGATGTCTATCAATACCTTGCCTCCTTGCGACAAGGTGGCTATCAATACGTTGAGTCACACTAAGCCAACCGACACGAGATATTCCCCGGGGGTAATCATTTTGTTGAAGGTTTATGGAGAGTATTTAAAATTAATAATTAATATTTAAAATTATTACAAAATATAAAATATAAATATCAATTAATCTAAAAATTAATTAAATATTAAAAAAAAACATTTAAAAATTTACTAAATGCCACATCAAATGAAAGGACATAATGGATGACTAATTAAAAATATCATTGTATAAAAAAAACATACAATGTTATTTCAAATCTTAATTTTTCATTGGATAAAAATGTAGACTTTTTAAAAAATAATCGAAGTTATTTCAAATCTTAATCTAATTATTTTATTTTATATGGAAAATGAATATATCGAATAAATACAAATATGTATGGAAAACCTTAAAAAACTTAATCTAATTATTTAAATGTTTTATTAGATTATATAAGAAATAATAAAATATATAAATTTTATAAAATTATATATAATAATGATGATTAACGTCACTGAAGCTATCATTAATATTAAGAAAAACTTATATATACATTTTGAAATAGTTTAATAAAATTTTAAATTTTTAAACATATATTTAATCAAATAAAGTGATATTATTCTCATCTTTATTGTTCTATATGGTTGTGAAGCTTGGGGTTACATTATATTTAAAAAGTCATGGTGAAATATTGAGATGATTCAAAAGAAATTCATAACCTACAATCTCAAGATGAAGGGAAATACCCATTGTCACTCGTATTGTCCTATATGGTTGTAAAGTTTGGGGTTATAGTATATCCAGAGAGTCGTGGTGAAATATTGAGATGATTCAAAAACAATTCATAACCTACAATCTCAAGATCAAGGGAGATACCCCCTATCCTATTCTCCTGATCGAAATTGGCCTCCCCTCTATTAAAAGCATAGCTATGTTTGTTAGGGTCCAACCCTAACCCCTTTATTTATGTAATAAGCACATAAGGGCCCAGTCCGAGTCATAGTTAGTTGGTTTAGTCAATAAAGTGTGTAAGTTGTTATTCGCCTTAATAAAAATTGTAAGTGGTCGACCCACATTCTAGAAAAGGGACCACAATTAGTTATAAACAGGCTGTAGTTAATAAATAAGGCAGTTAACCCATGATTATGTCAGGGACCACTAGTAGTTAGGGTTTTGTATGTCATTAGGCTATTTAGATAGAAGGAAGATGTATTCTGTTGTATTGTAATTGAGCTCTTCTCTGTTGGAGGTTGCCCCCTCAAAGGGGCAAGTGAACATTGTATTGTGTTTCTGCATTAATGAAATATCTCTTTTTCTTGTCTATTTTCTGGTGATATCTATTTGTCTTGACTATTTTGTTTCGTATTTCTTGTGTTCTAGCTCGTCTAAGAGTTCAAGTGCATAACAAGTGGTATGAGAGTTCTTTCTAGGGCCAACGAGACCTCTAGTTTTCGCAGAATTATTTTTTAGGCTAGAGACGTGTTCCGACATCTTTAAACCACAGGATCTGTCATTGAGCGCATAAACCAACGGATTTGGGGAAGCATGCACACATGAACTACAAAAGGTGGTAACTTTTATTGGACTCCCTTGTAACCCCTATGGGTACCCCTACGAGTAGTAGCGCATTAGACAGAACCACGCACAGACTACAATTCCACATACCCCCGGGTATATAGGAAGCCCCCCAGGAAACCATGAGACCTAACTATAGTTCAACCATAGGCCGTCATGCTGCTACAGTACATTGAGAATAACACTTGGGAATATTACTTGCACGTACAACAAGGTAGTCGGGTTGTACGACTAAGGGTATGGTCGATCCTCCTTATTTGGTGCCATGAAAGATTGGGTCGAGTACTATTGTTGGACCCTTGCATATATTGCGATATGTAGCACCTGACACTCCTTGTGACAATATTTTCCCCATATATCTGAAGCTCTCTTCTATTCTCTGTCATGTTCAGATCTACCAGTTTTAATCTGCCAACGCTGTCCATCTAGCTTTCGGGGTATTCGCGGCATAGATTCGACTCAGAGTACAGTAAGGGTTTTGGCTTCCATAGCCCAGATTTGATTCTTGCAGCACATATGACGGTACCCAGACATCCAGGTCTAGCTACTCCAGTCAAGGCACAATTTTCGCAAGAAATTTGACAGTATCAAGCTTTTGGGTATTTGGCCACTGAAGTATTGATCAACGGGGAGTAAAACTCCATTCAGAGTAAAAAAAAAAAAAAAACAACAGTTTCGGTATGCTTTCTAGCGACCTAGCACAAAATACTCATGTTCGCAAGTTTATTGCAATGGTACTATTCACTTATCAACCCACATTTTTTTAGCTAGTCCTAAATCTAGGCTAGTGCATGTATGGAAGTTGCTCGCAAGTCATGGTTGCAGAAAAGGTGAACGACATAATCGACAACCTTGAGACCACAATTTCTACACTTTTTGGCCAAATCCAAGAAGCTCTATCTCTATTGGTGTCGTGTAGCAAGTGTTAGCCTCCACAATGTCCCAAGGCTGAGAAGAAATCGATGGAGGTAACCTCAAACCAACTTTTTAGTTTGTCATCTAGCCCTACCAAACTTGAGAGGGCTCTCTCTATGAAAAATACACCCAAGGGTTTGACTACTGCAAGAGTGGATTTTAGGCTAGATCGCTCAGTTATAGGGTTTTGAAAGTTTTAGGGTTTTTTTGCTAGATCAAGGATGAAAATCGTTAACTAGGTCAAAGTATCAAGGGTCACAACTGCAAGAGATATGGAGGAGAAAGATAGCTATGCTTTTGTGATGGGATTATGAGTTTGTCGATGTAGTGTAGGGTTTGAAAGAGCAAGAAAATATTAATGAGTATGTGCACCATGAATTCCTTAAACAAGAAGAAAAATTACATAAAATGACATTCCCAATCAAAACAGAGATTTCATGAAATGATTTTGCTTATAAGCCTCTTAGGAAAATCACTAAAGAAGGAAGATATGGAAAGGTGACATGTATCATTTATATAAAAATATAACAGAGAAAATTCAAGATCAAATAATCACAACACGAGAATTATTGAATAATAGTTGCAACTAGTCCTTTGATTTCCTGTATAAAAAGATGAAGTACAAGCTACAAGAGTTCCACCCTTTGATGTCTAGCCTTCAGCATCAGTGAAAAATAGATACATATAGACCATATAAAACATCTTCCTCTCTCTTAGGATCGTATTTCTCAATATAGAATCAGTTACACAAAATCCTCCAACCAAAACCTAAAGACTAGGGAGGTTAAAACAAACTGCCAAATTGGCCTAAATCTGATTCTTTTGACCATAAGAACCTATACAAGCATGAATCTACTAAATTTTTACTTTGACAAGCATAATTACACCTCAATGCATCATTAAAACCCCAAAAATGATAAATTACATCAGCAAAATTCAAACTGGACTGAGAAAACTGAGAAAAATGAGTTCCAGGAATGATCGAAAATGAGGGCAGACTTGTTAATGCTATGCAAGCTCCATCATTCTGTAATATTCCTACTTAGCCTAAGCTAAGAGGAATATTCATTTTTGTTTTATTTTCTGTTGCATGAATAAATTAATAAAGGAGGACATGTAAAACTCCTGAAAAGACTGAATAAATCAATGCCCATGTGAACAAAGATAAATCAGGGCCATGTAAATAATCACTTGCAGGTGTGAAAGGCGTTTGAGCTGTAAGACTGGGTCAACCTTGACCAAATCTACAGCATTGTCTAGGTTCAATGCATCTCCAAAAGGGACAACACAGTTCTAGAAGGAGGCCCCTCATGTGAGAGGGGCCAACTCATCAAGGTGGTTTAGGGTTTGAAAAGGTTTTCATCTTATAAAAGGAAGAGAAGGGCAAAAAGAGAAGGTTGTTGATTAATCATATTTATGAGTATCTTGTCTGCTTAGAAAAATACTATTCTCTGTTGTTTAGTAGAGAATTGTGCTGCTTAGCACCTGGAGTTCCTATGCAGGGATTTCACCTCTTCCTTTGGGGATTCTTGGAAGAGTATTTGCTTATTTGATACACTATCAGGCTTGAGGCCAAGCTCTACTTCCAACTGCAGCGCAGATCCAGTGAGGTTTTGTCTGCTTTTGCAAGCTGCAGCAAGTGGGATTCTAGATCTGGAGAGATCTAGCTTGTTTTGGGAGCCTCTTCTCATGGAGTGTGTCTTTTAACCTCCTAGAAGAGTGCCTCTCTTGTTTTCACTTCAGATCTGTAACTTGGAAGTGGGCCATCTATGTCATTTGAGCTACAACGCTGTTTCCATTGATGGACTGTGTTATTTTGATATGAGGTTCTTTATGGTGTTTTGATCACAGTTTTGAGGAGAGATCTCTGGTGCTGGGCTTTGCCTTTCACTCTGGTGATCCATGGATTAGTTTGTTGGTCCATGTTCTGTTTAGATATGATCTCTTTTAATCTAATGTTATATTCAGAAATTACTGCATCATTTTACAAATCTGCAACTTAAAACTCAGATCTACTCTTATTTATGCATGATTTGGTCAGAACCTCAAGGGGATCTTATAAAGAAAACTATCTAGTTTCCAGATCTGAAATAGATCTGATTTTTTGGTCCACATATCTGTCCTAGATATGAGTTGTAACATTCATCTTCTGCAGCTCCTTAAAATAACGCTGTTGAGCCATTTCTGCATTTATATATATGTGTTGCAACTCTCTTTTATGAGGATTTCTTGCTCTATTACCTCATGTATTCTACTATATATTGAGAGAGCTTCATTATAATTCTGATTTTCTGCTTTAAATTCATAAGTTAATAATATTTTATGCCCTCCTGCTCATACTTTTGAAGACTATGTTATTTCTGGAGTAGTTTGTTGTGCATAGCTGCAGCCCCTCTTGTAGGGTGTTTTCCAGCTAGACTAGGTGGTGGGAGATCTTTTTACCACATTTAGTTTGATTTTTTTTTGCTTCCATTTTGGATATAGACTCTAGATATGCTAATATAAGGGATCCAAGGGCTGTGAATTCATTTTTGTGCATCAATATTCCAGGAAGTGCGTTATTTTACAAGCTTGTTGTGCAATCCCCATTTGGGGATTTACAGTGGTATCAGAGCTCCTTTCTTGGCACAACCTGTGCTTTCCTTGGAGCATCATAGCCATGTTGCATTCAGAAGAAGATGAACCTCTTACTGAGAGGGAGAAGAGGTATCAGAACAGAAGTCACAAGAAGTATGATTATACTATTGAAGATCAAGACAAGGGTAAATCCCCTAAGACTACAAGTGACAAAGAAGGGGAAGAGTTTGCAAGAACTCTATTGGTGGCCATGCAAGATCTTGCCAGAGAGATCAAGGAGATGAGGATGGATAGAATGAGGGAATATCCTTGGATATTTAAGCTGGGATAAAGCTCTGATATGTTTCATCATGGGACTAGTCAACCAGTGAATCTGCCACAAGCCCCACAAGCCTCACAACGCTCCACTATGCTTACTTTCTTGGATGTGGAGAATGAAGGACCACAAAAGAAAGCCTCCCTTGAAGGTTACTTTGTGGAGTATGACTCTCAGAGTCAGAGATTCAAGGATAACTTGAGTTTCCAGTTTGTCACCTCAAGGACAGAAGAAGACCAAGGCAACAATATAGTGATTGTGGATTCTTTCATGATAGACACCACTCTATGGGTAGATTCTTTTTTCCCAAGTTTGATGGATCATCCTCTAGTTCTGCCAAGGCATGGGTAGAAAAGCTGGATATTTATTTTTAGTTGAAAAAAATCCCTGAGGTTGAAGCCATCAAGATTGTAGCGCTGCACTTTGAAGGTGAAGCACACAATTGGTGGTTCCATGGGTTTTCTACATTAGGACACATCAATGTGACTACATATTCTGAGTTTACTAGAAGACCGGTGGAGAGGTTTGATAGGAAGGATCTCGAAGCACCCTTCATAAGCCTTGCAAAGCTGAAGTAGTCAGGAGATGCAGAGACTTTTATCTCTAAGTTTCTGAGGATATCAGTCATGGTCCCTGATCTATCTGTAGCAAGGAGAGTCTACACGTTCATCGATCTCCTAGAGGAACCTTTGCATTGGTTTTTTAAATCTACCAATCCCATCACTTTGCATGATGCCATTGAGAGGGCTACAAACCTCCAAGATGCCTTGCCAAAAGAAAAGGAAACTTTCCAAAGCAAGGCCCCTCACTTTTCTAAGGGGAAGGAAGGAAAAGCTGCTCCTCCCAAGGAGAGCTCTTTGAAGAAACCTCTTGATATTTATCTTAGGAGGGAATTGAGGAAGAAGAGACTGTGCTTCACTTGCCAAGAGTCATGGGCACCAGGACATAGATGTGCTGCTGGAAAAGCACACTACATTGAAGTCTTCTCAGATTTTGAGGAGGAAGATGAAGGTGATGAACCTAGGAGGGGTCACAACGCTGATGATGATGATGATGAGGGAGATCAAACACCATCCAGAGATGGGAAGGGAGATTTTGCTTCAAAAAGTGGGACTCTTGCCTCTTTGAGAGGAGTTCCTAAGTACTTGACCCTAAGAGTACAAGGTTCAGTCATGAATCAGAGAGTATCAGTCTTGATTGACAGTGGGGAAACCCACAACTTTATTGATGCTCACCTTGTGAAAAAAAGGGGAATCCCCACTGATACTTTTGAGGGATTTTCTATTTTGGTCCCAGGAGATAGGACCATGCAATGCATGCAATATGTTCCATCACTCTCTGTCACTATGGGATCCTACACTTTTGTGGATCACTTCTTTGTATTTTACATACCAGACACCAACATCATCTTGGGTGTCCAATGGTTGATTACCTTGAGGAAGGTTACCACTGATTGGAAAGCTTTGCAAATGGAGTGGGTGGACTTGAAGAGTGGGAAAACACAAATTATTCAAGGAATCCACGCTTATCCTTCACCTAATGTTTCCACAAAAACAACAAAGATGGATTTACGCAGTGGAGGCAGGGATCTCACAGTTCCTTCTCTCATATTCATGAGGATGCTGCAAGGGACATTCTTATCTCATGTGTTATAGGTCAATTTGGGCACCATTCCTAATGACCTGGTTAACTAGGCATCATCTCCAGGACTGATGATCGAAGGGTCTATCATTCCCTATCATCTCAGTTGCTATATGCCCTAAGACAGGAAACATTCATGAATCAAACAAGATTTTCATCAAAGCAAGGCTTTTCCATGGTTTGAAGCTTATTATTAAACATGTGAGAGCTCACCAACGCAGGCTCTAAGGGGCCTAAGTGTGTTACATATGTAGGTAGCCCCATTCAAGGCTGCTCTGCAAAGCACTTCCCGACATTCAAAGGTCCGTTGGTCACATTGGGAGCAAAATTCTCATTGTTCCGGAATCTCCACTTGGCCAGTGTCTTCTAGAAGGGTTCACATGTGTCATGCTTCAGATCCAAGTGTCCATTTGAAATCTACATGACTGGAAAACAAGTCTTTCCTATTTTTGGAATGAAATTTATTGCAAAACAACCTACAGTTCATCTATAAATTGAACACAAAGCTAAGTGTTCAAGGAGGAAGATTTTGAGTAGACAAATGCTGGAGAATTTTCAATAGAGAGTTTGATTTATGGAGCTGCTAGTGGAGAGACTTATGCTGTGATGAGACTAGCCTGGAACTCTGCTAGAAGGTCACAATGAATCATTCACTAGGTTGTAACCTCTTCTTCTATCATCAATAAAGAGTACTTCTTGTTTTTTCCTACATGCATCTATGTTTACTTTTATTTTCCATGTTGTAGAATCTTAGTTGACAAATGTAGTTTATGCTTAACTGATTTGGCTAATTAAATTGAATAGATATCTAGATTATTGTATCTTCTGTTATTTCAATGCTCTTTCTTGCAGGAAGCATTCAGCTATTTGAAACTGCTTGAAGTTGAGGCTGTAGTGGAAGTGACAGAAAGGAGTCATTTGGAAGCGATTAAAACAAGTAAGCATCCAATCCTCTCTGTATATCTGTTCTGAGTTAGGAAAAAGGGTAGTGCAGTCTTTCACCTGTTGTTCTAGACTAGACACCGGTCTAGGGAAGTGTAGTTTATCCGTATATTACAATTCTGGCCCAACAAAATAGTGACTCTGCTGGGGAGAATTTCTCTTCAATCTTGGTGTTTTAGTCTCTGATTTTCTTTCTAAATCAACCCAGTAGCTATTTCACATAAAAATTAGTCTTTTCCAGAGCTTAATTTGCATAGTTAGTGAGCCAAAAGGTATCTTTTTCTTTGTTTACTGCACCCAACACACCCTTTTTCAGGGCATAGTGCTTTGCAGAGCACTGTCTCCCTTGTCAGCCTGCGTTGTAGAGCACTGTCTCCCTTTGGAGACCGCGTTGGCTCGTGAAAGGAACAAATCCCCTTGAATCTGACTTTGTATTTTGCTTTAGTTTTGTTTGTTGACTTTTTCTGAAAATTTTAATGCTCTATTTGACCAGTAGCTCTATATATTTCTTCTCCTTTGACTGAGAATTTGTTAAATGTTGTTTTAAAAAAGTTTTTCATTATCATTGACTAGTTGATTTCAAAGTACTTTTTATGGTTGCATTAAGAATCGTTTGATTTCGAAATAGGAAATTGTCATAAAGTATTCATTTCCTTGATAGGAGAAATTGTTGTTGAAATGCTCATTTTTCCTTTAAAAGAGAAATTGTCATTTGTATTCTTCATTTCTCGAAAGTAAAAAGCATTTCGATTATTGATCTAGTGCACCTAGTTTTCTTTCTGCATTTATAAAATTAAGGAAACTGAAAATAAAACCTTGCATTTGCATGTAGGATTGTGTGTTTTTTGCAAAAGGAAAATTAGGAAATCTGCATTTAGTTTTAGATTCATTGATTTGTTTGCTCTCAAATTACTTGCTCTCTTCCCTTAGTAGCTAGGTTCTTCATTGAAAAAGATGAAAGTGAAATTTTGTTTATCATTATTAGCTTGCATTTTAGAAATTTCATATACATCATCATGGTGAACCTGAAAGGCAAACTATTAAGCAAGATAAACATAAAATAAATCTCAATTTACTTAACAACGCTTTGGAACATTAACAATAACATTTAGAGGTCTAGGCTAGAGACGTGTTTCGGCATCATAAAACATAGCAGCTATCGTTAACTTGTCTGTGATACATTCCGAGTGTGATACCTCACTCCACGTACGTAAGTATATCATTGCTCATCCACGTACTCTCGGGTATATCGGGCAGTGTTACAATACGATAAGTATAAAGGGGTGCTCTCACTGTGCGGTTTCACATCAGACAGTGCTAATACAGACTTGGGCCTCCACGTACCTTCCGGTATATTTGGGAGGACAAATTTTAGGTGCTATCCATCCATAGTGAACTGAATCGGCCGCCCTGAAATTGTGATACACCAAACACAAAATTCAGGGAGATTACGTGCCCGTACTTCTTGGTTTGCCATGTGGTATTCTGCAGTTCACAATTTCTTGGTAGACCCTTTTGCCTAGAATTACCCTCTTTTTGTTTTTTTTTTTTTGGTTAAAATAAATCAGTCATCGTGGAAGAACAAAATCCTTTCCCCTGTCATTCCTGTAGCTCTACCAAAACCAGTACCATCAATACCTCTAGTGAAGCATCATATTCCCATATACTAGAGTTGGCACAAGTTGTTTCTACAAATCCTGGTTTGTCTACTGTTGTCAAGACAAAGTCCTCACAACTACTCGTGGTTACGATCCATCCAATCTGTGAGACCATACCTCCCGAACTCGACGTTGTTCAACTGGAAGTTGATCTGGATCCCATTGTGCTCTAGGGGGCAACTGTTATTGATAAAACTGGACATCATCCTTAGGACCAATGAAATAGGGTCTATCATCCCCCTAAATTTCAATTGCTATATTCCTTAAGTGGAGAAAATCTTGATCCCGAAGTAGAACAATCGGAAGTTGTTCCTGAATTGGTCATCCCACAATCTATTGCAATCATTGAGTCTCCCATATCGCACAATCAACCACCTAAAATATAATTTGGGCCTGACAGAAAAAATATCACAAGACGAGACACCTTTAACTCCAAATCATTTTCGGTAGGAGCTTTACCTGTACGAGTCTTTTCCTCAATCACCTTCCTCTGTGTTTGTTGATCCTATTTTACTTTCAGTTCCCGTAGATTCTATAGGGTATACATTGGGTCATTTGACCATGGCTGAGATAACATCCCAGACTAAACCATCTATTTCAGTTGTGACAACATCTGTTGTTGCTTCATCTTCGATGTTTTGTCCATTGACTTCACCCCTGTCATCATCTGGAATCCTATCTGGTTCCTCTCCTTGGTGGTTGGTGATACCACATATGTTACCCTCAGATATTCCTAAATTCAATGAAAACCTTGGAGAAGACCCGTCAACACATGTTATAACATATCATTTATGGTGCTCATCAAAATCTTTAAATGATGATTCTGTTAGACTATGCCTTTTCCAGCACACACTCACTACTCCAACTGCACAATGAGTATAGTTATTTTCCTGTGTCAACCTCGTTAAAAAATGAAACAGGTGTTGAGGATAGTTCTTTTCTTGTGTCAACCTCAATAAATGAAACAGGTTTCCATGAGGATGTTTCTTTTTCTGTGTCAACCTCGTTAGAAAATGAAACAGAGTTTTGAGGATAGTTCTTCTTTCTTGTGTCAACCTCATTAAAAAAATGAAACAAGTGCCTTTAAGGAAATTTATTTTACTGTGTCAACCTCATTAAAAAATGAAACAAGTCATGAGCATAGTTCTTTTCCTGTGTCAAGCTCGTTAAAAAATGAAAGAAATCCTCCCCTGTAATGAACCTTCATTCCATCCAGCTATTAGTAACTAATATTCTACTTAGGTGAATGAAATGAAGCTTAGGGGGCATATTCTCTTGCAGGGGGCATTCGAAATGTGCTCTTGCAGGGGTATTCAAAACATTCTTACCAATTGCATGCAATCGACTACTGAAGTTCCGGGGAAAATAGGTTCAAACTCCAAAATGAAAATGGTAACTATGGAATGGTAAAAATAAATAGTGGAACTAATTTTTATAGTCATTTAATTATTTGCAAGTTAAATTTATTGCTATGACTATGGTTTTATTATGTTTTTATCATGAAATAGGTATTTTTAATCCATTTGATGTTGTTCTGAATAGGTTTTATAACTGATGAACATATTTGTCGTGTAGATTTATTCAAAGAATGACTTGACCACAAAGCATACTTTTTCTCATGATTTTTTGAGCTTTGTTAAAAGCGAAAAAGGATTTGAAGCGCACTTTTATCTCTTTTTTGAGCTTCGATAACAACAAAAAAGGAACCCCTAGAGTCTTCTTTCAGCTCTTTTCAAACTGCGATAAAGTGAAAATATTGCGGAGCACTTGTCATTTCAAGCTTGTTAAAGTAAATGAATTGATATCTACTCAGTATAAGTTTAACCCTTTTCTAGACTGAGATGGATTATTTACGAAAACGGAATACCTTGGTTAAACATGACCAAAGAGGTTCTTTCAGATATTATTTTTCACTTTTTCGGATCTAAGAGACAAATTTACGAAAAAGTACTTTTGGAGTCCTCTTTCATCCTCTTTTTCAGACTCTCTAAACATGAAAAAGGACCGGGCTGTCACTGTCGTTAAGCTCGTTAAAACATAAAATAGCGATGGGCTTGTCAATCATGGCAAGAATCGAGTTTCATTCATCACTAGATTTGTTAAATTATTAAAATAGCGATACTTCATTCTTTATTCACCCGAAGGGTTGAATTATAGATAAAGAAAATGTTATCCTCCTCAAGCTTGTTAAAAAATAAAGAGGTACTCGTCCACAAATGACCGGGAAATTTTTTGGAAAAGCAAGGAAAGTTTCTTTTTGGTAGCAAGTCGCTCTTGAACTGTTGGAAATATTGTCATTAATGGCAAAGGAGGTAGCAGATGCAGAAACAGGAACAGTTACAAAGAGACTAAGACAGACAATGGAGCAAAGAGGAAATGAAGAGAAAGGCAGAGGCAGAGTGACAGAAGCGACAGAAGCAGAGCCACAGATGTCATTGCAGAGAAACCGTTGTTATTTCAAAAATATGTACATATATAGATAAATTCCGAGAATCTTTCATACAGTCGAGTGTTACACATAACATTTTGGGCATTTGAATCAGTGTTATATATATATATGGTTTATATATAGGCATACACCGAAGAACCAGTGTGAATAGGAGCGGAACCATAGTCAGAGGCGGAACCAAAGTCAAAGGAGCGGAACTCTGCGTTGGAGGCAGAATCATAGTCGAAAAAAAAAATTATATATATATAATTGAAATGCAAATGAATTAGCGTTAAAACAGTGTATTGAACTATTAAATTAAAACCCTGAGCAGAACCTGGAGCGGAGGAGAGGAGCGGAATCGAGACTTGTGAACAGTAACGGTGGGTTGGAGTGAAACCATGGTTTTTTCCACACCACCATCCGTCGGAAAGCATTATTGGAGGAATGGGCAACGATTCCATATAGGAATCGACACGTGGCATAAGCGGTTTTGATTAAAATGAAATTTCGCGTGTTAACGATCGGTGGAAGACGCCCAGCGAAATGAATAAGATTCGTTGATCTGGGCAAAGGCTATCCAACGGTGGGCGATCGCAAGACTTGCACGAGGTTTAATAAAGGTGCGTGGATGATAATTCATGTATGTTGTGTGCATTCGATTGGCGGTTGATGGCATTGTGGGCCCGGCAGAAATATACGTAACGAAGTTGGGTTATTAATTTAATATAAGGTCTGAAGGTAATATAGAAAGTCAGAGATACGTGCAATGGACTCCGGGTATTAATATAAGGCGGCAACCTTGGTGATCATGTTCGACAATAAAGTTGAACTCGTAATTATATTATATATTACCACGGTCTTGACATTTGATTAATTATAATATAATTTAAATATGCGGATGTCGGGTTATTCATATGGACGAATTTCATATATTATATGTGTTGAGATACTATGGTGTGCATATAATGGAATATGCATATATGATTAAATATGCCGAGGGTCTATTAATATAGTTCTAATCACCAAAGGTCCATGTTATATAGGTGGAGCCACCACAAAGTGGTGTTTACGGGGGCTCACATTTCTCCGTACACATCAAATGGGGTGAGGCCCCGTAGTTCATCATAGCCGTTGATCGGCGGTCAACGCGCGATCGGCCAGTCAACTACGGGGGGTGCCTTCCCGTTAACCTCCGCGTTGTTCGACCTCCCGCACTCCGTCGATCTCCGTCAACTTGCTATCGGTTTAAACTCTGCGCCATCAACCTGTTCATCGTTCTGCTGATTGCGCAGTTGGAAATTAATTGGGCATGAAACTTGAATGCAATTGTACACACAGCTGATGAAAAAGTTGAGCTAAACCAGGACTGTGATGTTGAACCGGGGCTTTGTGGTAACCTTGCTGCATCAAGTGTCACTATACTCTCTTTTCTGAATATATATTGTCCAGATGTATATGTAATTGAGAATAAACCTGAGAAGCAGTTATATATGCAGTTGGTGCACAAAAGCACAATGAAAAAGTGATTAAACACAGGGATAAAAGTATGGGTCTGACAGAGATTCACAGATATTACAGGTTTGACAGGTATACATTCACAGGTGCACAAAATTATAGTAAATCAAGGTACACAGAACAATCACTCAACAAACGCAAAAAAAAAAAAAAGGAGCTGAGTGAAATTGAGTTATATAACTGAAAAGGAGCTGAGTGATATTGAAATATGAAATTAAGAATGTAAATGTAAATGATGTAATTATTTTTTATTGTTTGTGATGTAAAGGCAAGTATCCTAAAGAAAAGACAAAATCCCACTGTAGCATGAAATTGTGTACATATTATTATGATTTTTAAATTGAGTTGGATAAAGAAATGAGGAGGCAGAAGACCAAGGGGTATGACCATTCATTTCAAATTCCTAGAGGAAAACAAACAGTCATCAAGAAATTCTATAAGTAATATCATTTTGATATGCAAAATGAGAGTTAGAAGAGAGAGAGAGAGAGAGAGAGCAGATATAGAGAATGCAGAATATAGAAAAAAAAAGCAGAGAATATTAAGAGAAGAAGAGCAGATACAGAACATAGCTGATATCTAGAGTACATCAGCAAACATTCAGCTTAATAGCTGTCAGTTGTAGCTGACAAAGGTTGAAGCCTCCTGTAGGTTGGGGCCTACAGAAAATTGAAGGGAGTTGGTGCTTTTTTGCAAGTTGTAGCTTGCAGAATTGAGGTTGGAGCCTCCTGTAGGTTGGTTCCTGTAGAAAAACAGTGGTGAGAGGGAGTAGGAGCTTGCCTTTGCATCACAACAATACTAAGATGTGGTTTTCTCCCATTATGGGTTTCCACTTATATCTGGTGTCTCTGTGCATGATAGTTATGTATTGAATATGATATGTATCATCTGCTTAATGCCTGCAACTCTCATATTAAGTCTACTGCTATATTAAACTAATACTTGCTTCTTGCATTCTAAGATTACTTGCACATTAAATTGGATATGAAATGAAGGTGTAAATAGCTTAATGAAAAAGTTTAAAAGATCAGGAATGCATTAAACTTATTCACCCCCCCCCCTCTCAGTTTAATTAAAGGTTCAACATGAACATGACACTTCTTTCACTCCATGTCCGTGATTGTTTGGGTTGGGTAATCATCTTGACGGTTCATTCACACCTATGGTTCATCATACCTTCACTTTGGTTTTGGGTCAATGCTGCCAACTCATCACAATGTCGCCGATATGTTCAAGAGAAGTCATTTAGTGATTTATAACTCATCCTTCTGCAATACTCATAAAACTTCATTTTCATGACCATCATCCCTGACAATTTCTATATCAAGTCATACCCTTGTCTCTGAAATCAGTAACTCCAGCTTTGCAATAAGTGACTTCCTATCGACTACAAATCAATATCTAGGAAGTTCACTTAGAAACATCAGATTCCAGTACCATGAAGCTTGTTACAGCATCGACAAGATCCTCGCTTTCGGACTTTTGACTAAAATATTTTGTTTGGTGTTCGACATCAAATCATCTATTCACGCCTTGCAAAATGTACTGTAGTACCTTGAGGTCCATTTTCATTAATGGTGGTTCTCTCGCATTTGTTAACAGCTTTCATTATTGGTTGGTAATCAAACTATGTCTTTCCATGTTCGACGACAAATCATATATTCGCATGGCTAGGCTTGTACCCAAATGATCGAGTGAATGAGATAAGAAGACCCCGAATCTAGTTTCAGCCATTCGGGCTGCAATTTCAGGATTGTTGTACACATCATCTATATGGTGACCTTACATACAGATTGTCATCCAAACATGGGCTTATATCTGTAGGCGATGTCTGCATCTAGGCAACATTCCAATGTAGATGACTTTCGGAATTATGTACATGTTATTAGATTGTTTTATGTGCTGACTATGGGAATGCCTACCCTCAACATTTATGATCAATAGAGGATTTATCATTATGTAATGTATTTTAAGATTGATGTAGGTGACCATTCTGCTTTGTTTCCAGTCTCATCAAAGTGTAAAGTATCTCAATCAAATGTTCTTATTATTTGGATCTCATACTTTAGGGGGAAATTGTTATAGGTCAATTTGGGCACCATTCCCAATGACCTCGTTAAGTGGGCATCATCTCCAGGACCGATGATCGAAGGGTCTGTCATTCCCTATCATCTTAGTTGCTATATGCCCTAAGACAGGAAAAATTCATGAGTCAAAGAATATTTTCATCAAAGCAAGGCTTTTCCATGGTTTGAAGCTTATTATTAAACATGTGGGAGCTCACCAACACAGGCTCTAAGGGGCTTAAATTCGTTTCATATGCAGGTAGCCCCATTCAAGGCTGCTCTCCAAAGCACTTCCTGACATTAAAAGGTGCTTTGGTCACATTGGGAGCGAAATTCTCATTGTTCTAGAATCTCCACTTGGGAAATGTCTTCTAGAAGGGTTCACATGTGTCATGCTTCGGATCCAAGTGTCCATTTGACATCTACATGAATGTAAAACATGTCTTGCCTATTTTTGGAATGTAATTTATTGCAAAACAACCTACAGTTCATCTATAAATTGAACACAAAGCTAAGTGTTCAAGGAGGAAGATTTTGAGTAGAGAAATGCTAGAGAATTTTCAATAGAGAGTTTGATTTGTGGAGCTGCTGGTGGAGAGACTTATGCTATGATGAGACTAGGGAACTCTGCTGGAAGGTCACGATGAATCAGTCACTAGGTTGTAACCTCTCCTTCTATCATCAATAAATATTACTTCTTGTTTTTCCCTACATGCATCCATGTTTACTTTGATTTTCCATGTTGTAGAATCTTAGTTGATGAATGTAGTTTATGCTTAATTGATTTGGCTAATTAACTTGAATAGATATCTAGATTATTGTATCTTCTTCTTTTTCAGTGCTCTTTTTTGCAGGAAACATTCAGCTATTTGAAACCGCTTGAAGTTGAGGCTGTAGTGGAAGCGATAGAAAGGATTCATTTAGAAGTGATTGAAACAAGTAAGCATCCAATCTGTATATCTGTTCTGAGTTAGGAAAAAGGGTAATGCAATCTTTCACCTATTTTTATAGACTAGACACTGGTCTAGGGAAGCGTAGTTTATCCATAGATTACAATTCTAGCCCAACATCATGGAAAGCCATCTGGAATGCCATCATATTCAGATCTTATGGGGAAAGCCTCACAAAGTGCTGCTCCAAATCTATATCCAGGAAGGATTGGAGCAATGAAATATCAAGCTACATCGCTATGGGAGGAGAATAATGGGAGGATCAGCCTTCCAACAAATAATTTTGGCATGTGTAATGTCAAAAGGGAAATCAGAAACATGACAAGCACTTACATGGATGTATCAGCAGTGCTGTCATTGTTGAGCACTGTGGATCTTTCTTGGAAATCTCAACTGGTTGTAGAGTATTCCAAACATCTCCACACAGGTATGATACTAGATGGCATGCATGAAGGAAAGGGCTACTTAGTCCAAGGAGGAATCATCTATTATCACGGTAATTTCTTCTTGGCTAGAGCTTCCAAGCTTAAGAAGAAGATCCTACAAGGAGCATATGAAGAATTCTTCCTCAGCCATATGTATTCGATGAAGATCTACACCCTGATCATAAAGAGTTTTTATTGGGAAGGCATGAGAGAGGACTTACATCAACACATTCAAGAGTTCAATAGCTGTGGAGGATTGGGGCAGCCAATGGACTCTTTGCAAGAGTCATCTCAGCCAGCTCTTCCTTTGCTTGAGAGGGGGTGAATGCTCATGCACAGCTCCATGTGTGTGAAGGACTATGATGGTAAAGGATTTGATCATGACAAGCAAGTTGTATTTTCTGATCTATTACATTCCTTTGCCATCTTTTTTCAAGATATGACTCCTAAAGGGATTGAGAGATCATGTGGATCTCATATTTTGTTGGGGGCCAATGGAAATTCTGAACTTGGCCACTCCCTTGATGTGCAAAGGGAGATTCCTTTTCATGATGGGTGCTTCCCAAAGGCACCAAACTTAAGTAATACCTTCAGCCATGTTAAGGTGACTCATGCAGAAAAAGTGTGGTGGGAATGACATTTTCCACACCTGGATCTAATGAAGACAAGAGGTGCACTGTGCTGGCATCACATGTGGAATTTTGACCCACCTCCTCAAGCTCATATTTCAATTTTCATTTATGTAGTCTTGCTTCCATACCTTGATGATATAGTTGTATTGTTTATGGGGTTGCATGGATAGAGGATGGGAAGTGTGTATGTACCACATGGTTTGGAACTTCTACCTGTACTTCATGATACATGTTTTAGATGTAGCATAGCTCCAACTATGTTTATTTCTGTTGAGTTTTTCACTCCTGAAGGGATGGACTATGCACATATTATGTTGGCCTTGGAGGAAAAATTCATGATGTATTGGCTTGTTGAGCACTTGCCTTATGATGAGGACTTAATCCTTTATGATGAAATCAATGAATGAGGAGAAGTACTGCATCTCTTACCCTATCAGTTGCTTGAGGAAAAGCAACATTTTGGAGGGGGGGACTGTAATATTCCTACTTAGCCTAAACTAAGAAGAATATTCATTTTTATTTTATTTTCTGTTGCATGAATAAATGAATAAAGGAGGACATGTAAAGCTCCTGAAAAGACTGAATAAATCAATGCCCATGTGAAAAAAGATAAATCAAGGCCATGTAAATAATCACTTGTAGGTGTGAAAGGGGTTTGAGCTGTAAGACTGGGTCAACCTTGACCAAATCTACAACGTTGTCTAGGTTCAATGCATCTCCAAAAGGGACAGCGCAGTTATAGAAGGAGGCCCCTCATGTGAAAGGGGCCAACTCATCAAGGTGGTTTAGGGTTTGCAAAGGCTTTAATTTTATAAAGGGAATAGAAGGGCAGAAAGAGAAGGTTGTTGATTAATCATATTTCTGAGTATCTTGTCTACTTAGACAAATACTATTCTCTGCTATTTAGTAGAGAATTGTGCTGCTTAGCACCTAGAGTTCGTATGCAAGGATTTCACCACTTCCTTTGAGGATTCTTGGCGGAGTATTTGCTGATTTGATCCACTATCAAGCTTGAGGCCAAGCTCTACTTCCAATTGCAGCATAGATCTAGTGAGGTTTTTTCTACTTTTGCAAGTTGCAGCAAGTGGGATTCTAGATCTGCAGAGATCTAGCTTGTTTTGGGAGCCTCTTCTCATGGAGTGTGTCTTTTAACCTCCTGGAAGAGTGCCTCTCCTATTTTCACTTTAGATTTGTAACTTGGCAGTGGGGCATCTATGTCATTTGAACTACAACGCTGTTTCCATTGATAGACTCTGTTATTTTGATATGAGGTTCTTTATGGTGTTTTGATCACAGTTTTGAGGAGAGATCTCTGGTGCTGTGCTTTGCCTTTCACTTTGGTGATCCATGGATCAGCTTGCTGATCCATGTTCTATTTAGATATGATCTCTTGTAATGTAATTTTATATTAAAAAATTACTGCAACATTTTATAGATTTGCAACTTAGAACTCAGATCTACTCTTATTTATGCATGATTTGGTCAAAACCCCAAGGGGATCTCGTAAAGAAAACTATCTAGTTTCCAGTTCTAAAATAGATCTGATGTTTTTTCCACAGATCTGTCCTAGATCTAAGTTGTAATATTCAGCTACTGGATCTCCTTAAAATAACTTTGTTGAGCCATTTCTAGATTTATATATGTGTTGCAACTCTCTTTTCTGAGGATTTCTTACTCTATTGCCTCATGTATTCTACTGTATATTGAAAGAGCTTCATTATAATTCTGATTTTCTACTATACATTCATAAGTTAATAATATTTTATGCCCTCCTTCTCATACTATCCAAGACTGCGTTATTTCTGAAGCATTTTGTTGTGCATAGCTGTAGCCCCTCTTGTAGGGTGTTTTCCAGCCAGACTAGGTGGTGGGAGATCTGTTTAACACACCTAGTTTGATTTGTTTTTGCTCCCCTTTTGGATATATACTCTAGATCTAATGATATAAGAGATCCAATGTCTGTAAATTCATTTCTGTGCATCAATATTCCAGGAAGTGCATTATTTTACAATCTTGCTGTGCAATCCCCATTTTGGGATATTACACATTCGTATAAAAAATATGTTTCTTATGTACATGGTTTTATGTGTAATGAGCAGGTTTATTCCCAGATTTTAATGTTTAAATGTCTTATAAAATAACATTGCAACATCAACATCTGAACACACATATACATCAAACCATAGGACAAGAAGTTTGATGAAGGAATTTACCCCACCTAGGCTACATCTCCTTGTCCTGTCAAAATGACTAGACCACTCTTCTATTTAGTGAACGAAGGTAAATATCAGTATACTGTCTCACTATGTGGCTATCACCCCTTCAATATGATGTTCTCCTGCAAATAAATCTCACATATAACAACAATAAAACAATCTCCTATAGAGATGATCTATACCTCACCAATTAGTGCTAGAAAGCCCTCAAAAATACACTTCATTTCCACACTGAAGCATACATAAAACATCTTCATAATCTTAATGAAAGAAGAAATAAAACCAGAACTCAACCATGCTAGCCATAGCTACTGCAAAAATGTTTTTTTAAATGAGAACAACCCCTACAAGGTCTCCTCCTTGATCCACAACCTCCAAAACTGCTTCAAATGGCTGAATGATCCACACACCCTCCTTGTCAAACCTAAAATTTGACCTTAAATATGTGTTCAAAATAGAAAACAGAAGTTACCATTGGATTCATAACATCCTTAAACCCTTGAGTAGCCACTTCTGGTTCTTCAATTGGACTTCAAGTCCCCTAGACATGGCCTCCTCTCCTGGTGGCCCTGGGCATCAAAAATCTTCAAGAAGGAAAAAATACATTAAGAAATGATCCTCTACATCTGAAACTTGTTCCAATGGATTCCCAGCATGCCAAAATGCTAAGAATAAATTTTAGTGAGCTCAATTTGGTCGAATATTTCCCAAGATAGGCCTCAAACTGCCACTAAATTTGGTGGATTTCTAGTTAAGTCCACTAAAATTGGAACTCCGCCAAATCTAGCGTGCTCCGCCAAACATGCCACCAGTTTAAACTGTGGGTTAATTAACATTAATCATGTATTAGGTGTGCATATAAGTGCAATTTTAATGATAGGTGTATTTTAGCGCTAATCATGGTTTAATGTGGCTATACAACATTTTAAAACTTAATTAAACATGGTTTAAAATTTTTTGCCGGATTTGTTTATAGTGCCTGGTTCCTAGACTGTGAGTGCATGGGGAGCGAGCTAGCTTGAGGGGCTAGCCCCCTCTGAACCCCCAACCGTCAGATTAGAAATCTTTAACAATGTACGGAGTTGATAGTGGTTAAGAACCATGTGGTAGAGGACTTGGTAAGCCATGAGGCTGGTGGGCAGAAGCGGAAGGTCGTGGGTTTGACCCCCACTCTACCATACAAATTTTTGCAAAGTTTTCCAAAAAGCACCTCCATCACACTTGGGGACTCTGCCAAGGTTAGACCTCCATCAAACTTGGCTAATGGCTCCTCCATGTTTAGCTAATGTCGTCGAAAGTGGTTTTTAAACCATAAGTTATATATATATATATATATATATATATATATATATATATATATATATATATATATATATATATATATATTTCCACCATATCGACCTTAGCCCAAACTTAATGTGACATAATAATTCAACCCAAGGGTTGGAGAAGGCCCACCAGAGAGGACACGTGGCGCCCTTTGGTTGGGTTGTACTCCAACCTAAAAAAAATTCAAATTCAAACATAGGAAGAATATTGGAGGTCATTGGACAATTTCTCCCTTCACAAATCCATCTGGTGAATCTGGATACGACACTTGTCACAGTGCCACTGGCTGCAATCTGGAGAATATTCCCTACAATGCTAATTGTACCAGCCACATACTCCATGTAACTATTCTGCTCTTTTATTGCCTATTTTGGAAAACGAATAGAAAACGATAACTCAGTCATACGAAATCATATTTTGATGAAACAAGTTGCACTGGAATCCTGGGGATGAACTCTATCCAATTGTTCAAGTCTGAAATAATTTTTAGCACTTCAAATTTTTAGCTAATTTTGGGTCCTAATCCAAATTCGGATCACACCTTCCTACTGACAAGATTTTGCACCCATAAAATCTGATAATTATCTTCTTGAGCTTCAATACTCTTTTGCTTTCAAGTTATATCAACTAATTTTACTTGAAAAGTCTTTTCTGACAATCACCTTGACATGACTTGCATCACAACTAGCTATGTCTCTCAACCATTTCTCTTTGGTTGTTGCTAACCCACTTCAGCATTACTGGCTGTTGTAAAATGATACATACTATGTTGTACCAAATTGATCTCTATGTGCTTGGAAAACTGTTAGCCTTCCCACTAAGAATGAAGTCCCTCTTGCAACAAATGCATATAAGCTTCTTCTTTGAAATCCTCTTTCCCAAATTAAGCTTGCAATATGAGTGAACTCTTGGCTTCAACACAAAAGACCAGCTTGTTTTTCAATGGTTGCAAAACACTTTGCATCTCATCCACTTCTCACTAAATGGACCTCAAACTTCCTGCGACATCTTGTCAGAAGAAAACACAATCAATCTAGAAAATAAAACATTATGCGAGAATTGAAATGATGACCACCTCTTTTTTGCTCCTTCAAAGCAATGACTGTCACCTCTTGTAACATCAAGTACATGGTGATATTCTTGCACATTGGTCTATCCAATATTTACTCAGAATCGACAAACACCATCAACTAAAACATAATTCGACCAACATAATCTACAAACATAGTTGACAAAAAACATGTGACATTAACTGTAGGAATTTACAGGGTAAGTTCCTTAGATCAAACACCAAAGGTCACCACTCACAAACATATCACAAATCAGTACACCTATATTATCTCGTGGTTAAAACACTCGAAGAGGGAAACAGTTCATGGCCTGAGCCAACGTGGCCACTTCAGGCAATTTATTAATATAAAAAGAAAGATTACATATGTTTGTCTCATAAAAGGTTACCAAACAAATGACCCTCCATGCTCTTTAAATAGAGATCATGGACCAATCGGGTGTTACGCCACAGATCAAGTGTCTTTAATACTGATGAGAGAGTGTGTTGGTGTCCCGTGTTTTGATAGTTTGGCAAATCAAAAGACAAGGAAACATCAGAATCAATCTTTAGAGTTCCGGGATCTAGTCTTCCTGTTCTCAGAGAGGGATCTCTCAAATATTTTTTTGTAAAGGTTTATCTTATGTGCTTTGATTATGGATTTCTAGACTAGTTATTAAGTGCAAATGTTTGTTTGGTTGGGTTGAGTTGATACAACAGAACATGAAAGGTCTAGGAAAGATAGACAGAAAGAGGAAATATCTGGTTCATTGGGAAATGGAGTCAAAATAAGGTCATGACAAACTCTTCAATGGATATGGGATATCAAAAGGCAAATCTAACTTGGCCACAGGATCCTTTGCTTTGGAATGAGATGGACATTGATGTTTTGAAAAAAGAAGAGTTTAATTCTCAACAAAGGGAACTTGAAAACATAACTTCAAAATAAAGAGATATTTGATAGACAGGGCTAACCATAAATTCTACAAACATTCTTTAAGCAAATAATGACTTCAAGAAAACTTTTAAAATGAAATCTAAGATTCGGGGAACTCCCTATTTCCTCAAAGATTTTATTTTTAAAGGACTTAGAAAACATAAAAGATTCACTGATAGTTGCATTCATAGAAGAGGGAACACCTAAATAAAATCTATGCTTACAACTATAAAGACCTTCAAAATAACTATTCAAGCAATAGCAAAGGGCAAGATCAAAACCGACCTCTTTGATTAACTTAAAACAATGGTACTTCAAAGGGAGACTTCAATAACAGCTTTCAAGTGATAGCATACAAGCAGGGAGAACCATAAATCATGCTGAAACCAATTATTTGAGCTATTAAGGAAATAAACAAGCATGAAGAATAAAGAGAAAGTTTAAAGCCTCTAAAATAATTCAGCAGAAGAAAACATAAAACAGTGAAGGATGAACAGGTCTAAGGTGCTTCCAGGAGTCATTTCTTAGCCTAAAACTTTCAACCTACTGTAGTAAGAAATTATGGAACATAATGAAAACAGGAGAAAACATTAAACAATTCAGAATACTTCACCAACAGCCAAGCTCATGGATCCAATGATAAAGCCTTCTCAGGAACACCACACGACAACATCATCAAGACATCCAAGACTTCAATTTGTTTTTCAACTTCAACAGATTATGTATTTATTTCAGAGAGTTTCAGCATTACAACTTGTGATCAAAACAACCCCCCCCATTTCTCATCTTCTGCAGTAGTATTTATAGAAGGATGAGGAGGTGATAACTAAAAAAGATCTCAAGGGTCATTAATACAGATTAAATGACTTCTCAGCCTTTTGAGGGGCTCGATAGAGAAGTGTACAGGTGGATCACTGTATTAATGTTTTACAATTAATATCAAAGCCCGGTGGGAGCCTTATTTGACTTTGAGGTTCTGCGTAATGTTTGGAGTAACTCTGCAGATATTTTCAATTAAACTCCTTTGGTAGAATTAACTTCTTGGCAGCTTGAGACAAATATCTGATTTAAAACAATAACTTCGGCCTCTGTTTGAAAGGTTTGAGGCAACAGGTGGCTTTGTGGTAGCTGAGGAATCAATTTGCCTCAAATGCAGTGGTGGAGGTCTTTTCTGCCTGTCAAACACTTATAACTTCCTTTGACTGTGTTTGAATGTAGGGAACAAGCTTTTGATAATTATTTTAAGCCGTAGTTCCCTAAATCTATCTTTAGTCTTCATCTTCGTTGCGCTCTGTTCTTCAATGCTTATACTCTTTAATCTGTGTTTTTAATACAGTGTCTTGTCGATGTGCAGGGCCGCGCTGGGCCTTTAAAGGTATCAATGCTTGTGGATCATTTGATAAAACGTGGAATGGAGCCCTGTGAATGGTTCTTTTTAGTAGCTCGAAGGCACAGGAAACGTCTTTTCCAGTCCCTGGCTTTCCTTCATTATTCAATGGAAAACCATTAAAACACCTGTAAAACACAAAAGCAATTAAGAAATCCTGCATTTTTGGTTTAAACTGCTTAGAAGGCAAAGAAGGATCGTAGTCATTGGATCTGGACACGTGGACGGTGCGATTGTGCGATCGGGAGGAGAGAGGCGATTATGCGATAGTCGTCGATCTAAGAACAAGATAAAAAATGGAGAATGGATCGGGGGATTCACAATCGGGGGACAAACAAAATGTTTGCGATTAAACTTTGCGATGCGATTGAGTGCAGGCCGTCGGATTGAATTACGATCAACGGTGGAGATGTGCTGGGAAAAAACCCTTGTATAATTTATGGAACCCAAACTTTTGGAATAATCAAAGGTTTTTATGGAATGGGGGCGGAAAAATATATAAGAAGGGTAGGCGCCCGAATGCGGGGCTGTTGGATATATGAGCTACAATGGGCCCGGGGCTTTATATATTCAAAGGAGCCAATCCCAATCGGAGCCTCGGGCTGATCTTTCAATCAACCCATTTGAAAAATTGCGATGTGATTCAGCGCCGGGGGTCTTTAACACTTGGTCTTGGGCATAAGTCATATGAAACGTAGGTAGGGAAAGTTTTAACACTGAAGACCTAATCACATCGGAGGATTTTGATGCGGTCTTTTTAATCAACCCATTTTATTTCTCCGATTGCGATTGCGCGATCGATCTTTTTAATCTAACCATTTTCCATTAACATGTGACTTTAGTATATTAGATTAAAAGTTTTGATAAATGGGTTTTTTAATTGATTTTGGGGGTTTCGGCAAGGTTAAAGAGTGAGTCTTTAACTTTGGAAAAATGACTTTCATAAATGGAAGAATAGGATTTATGAAAACAAGGGAGTTTTGATGGAGAGAAAGGGGAGCAAATGAAGGTTTGAGAAGGGGGAAAATGAAGGTCTTTCAGTAGTCTTTCATTTTGAATCATCAGAATTTTCTGAGTATAAAATGGAAATAGTAATGAAGATTTTGGACAGAGGCATGAGGCCTTCAAGGAGCCTTCAAGAGCAAACAATTTTTAGTGATAAAATTTGTTCCTTGGAGGCTCAAAAAATCTTAGCCACCCTTTATTATAACAAATATTATAGGTGGCTAACAGTGGCTCCACTTGGGGATGGTGCCTTCTTGAAGGCATCAAGAACTTCAGACTTGCATTCTCTGGGAGGCTGATTAGTTGCCTTATCCATTGGGCTGCCCTTCCTTTGCTGGGATGATCTTCTCTAAAAACATATTTGGCAGTTATGAAAACAATGGACCTTCATAAAAAATATTTCTACCTACCCAATCCTACAGATCTAACATTTTTTCTTCTTAGAGTGCACTTGGATTGGAAAACTCTATTTACAACATTTTATTCTTTTGAAAGCAGGAAATCTAATCTATTTCTACTCCTTATTTTCTCCCTGAATTCAGATTAAATAGTTGAGTTCAGATGCTTCTCTACCTATTCTCTATCTGATGGGATTGAACTGTCCAACAGATTTTATTCTCTATTTTCTACAACAGAAATTTAAAAGCATCCAAGTCAGGATTAAACAGTCTAACTTGATGCTAGTCTATGGCATAAAAAAAGCTGCACATAGACATTATTTTTCATAAAAACTAAATAAAAAATGGAAGGTTTAAGATCTGAAAATTCAAAGTACTGCCTTCTCTTTTTACAACTCTGTTTTAACTTTGTGTGAGCTGTTTCTTCCTTTTCCTCTGGTTCAGGTTTTGAGTTAATTAGAACCAGATTTTTACATCTCTCAACTCATAAAAGTAAAACAGATTTGAGTCATCTCTCTTTTGGAAACTTAGGTTCAGATTTTGAACATGTTTGAACCTTTGATTTCTATCCTAGACTATCTACTGATAAGCCAAGATTAAACAGTTTGGAAAATCAAATTCACTATCCTATCCGTAGAAAATTTAAAACTAATTAGTCAAGATTAGGCAGTTTGACTAACTAGAAGTGTGTTTTTCAGGAGTGGCATTTAAGCTTGCACACTTTTAGATTTGTTTCTCTTTTTGGTATGGGGCTATACCTTCCTTGTTTTCATTTCTGCCCTCTTTTCTTTGTTTTTGTATTTTTGATTTTTCATAACTTTTGAATGCAATGGTTAGATCATGATATTTACAATGGTAAAACAAAAATGCTTTGAAACTTAAGATTCTTGGCAGAAGTAATGCTTGAGCATCAAGCCATTGACAGGACCTCCATATAGGTCTTCTCCATTCAATTATTTCAAGAAAAATGTATTATGACCCCTCTCAGCATGAATAATATATGGCCCTTTCCACGAGTTCTCAAACTTGCCATGTTTCCCCTTCTCTTCTCTTCTTGAATCCCATTAAGAACAACACTTCCAACCTGGAAGTTATTTGCCTTAGTTCTCTTATCAAATAGCTTTTTCATATTTTATTGGACTAACTGTGTTCTTTCATAAACTTCTTCTCTGATCTGTTGTAGATGGATGGTCTGGTTGATCCTCCTCTGCATATCATTTTATTCAACCTGCACTTCTTGAAGGAGTTTCATGACTGGAACTCCCAATGAGGTAGGAAAAACTGCATCCATGCTATAGACTAACTGATAGGGGGACATATTTATTGATTTCTTTGTAGTTAATCTATCAGCCCATAAGGCATGAACCAGCTTACTGTGCCATGATTTTTGATTCTGTTCCAATAGCTTTTTAATGATATTGATGAGACTCTTGTTGGAGGATTCAGCTAATCCATTTCCTTGGGGATAGTAAGCAGTGGAATGGCCCAAGGTTATATGGTATTTGTGACAGAAATCAACCATCTTCTTAGATTTGAAAGCAGCAACATTGTCTGTTATGATTTTTCTGCGACAACCAAATCTGGATAGGATATGGGTTTCAAGAAACTTGAAAATGACGGATTCATTAGCATTCCTGGTAGGTATAGCTTCTATCCATTTGGTGAAGAAGTCAGTGGCTGTGAGGATCCACTTATGTTGAGCTGAGGAGGATGGATGAATTTCCCCAATGAAGTCCAACCCTCATTGTTGAAAAGGTGCCTCAACTCTGATAGGATGTAAAGGTAAGGGAAGGAGTTTTCTCTTGCCATCAAAGATTTGACACTTATGGCAAGACATGACCAACTTCTGAGTGTCTGGAAAAAGGGTAGGCCAATAGTAACCTGATTTGAGAATTTTGTTTGCTGTGGCCTTCCAGTAGAGGTGTCCTCCACATTCACCATCATGCAACTCATGCATGATTTTTCCTGCATCATCTTCAAGTAAACATTTAAGCAAAATTCCAACAGAATTTTTCCAATATAACACCCCATCTAATATACAAAAACTCAAAGCTTTCTGTTTCGAAAATCTAGCTTTAGTTTTAGACAAAGAAGGAGGGGCATTTAGATATAAAAGCACATAAAGAATGTCAGCATACCAAGGAGAATTCAGAGATATTTCTTCAATAAAAGGAGCAGTAGCTTCTTCTACTTCTTCCAACACATCTACCATATTCATGTCTAATGCTTGGAAGTTAGAATCAGCCATAATTTTTGCTACTCCTTGCCCTTTTACTAGTTTGGTGGGCCTGATTTCTAGGTCATATTCAAGAATAGTTGCAATCCATTTTCCCCTTTTACCATCAGGGTCTTGACTTCGAATGTCCTTGACAACAGTATGTGGAACAAAAGTAATTATGTGAGAGTGTAAAATGTAGACCCTAAAGTCCTTTAAAGCTTTCACTAATGCTAAGGCTTGCTTCTCCATGATGTTATAATTGAGAGGAGCATCTCTTAAGGCCCTACTGAAGAAGGATATTGTTTGTTCTTTCCCTAAATCATTCTTCTGAAGCAAAACTGCAGCTATTGTATGTTCAGATGCAAAAGACAAAATGTAAAAGTCTTTGGTAAAATCAGGACTAATCAGGACTGGTGTTTGGGTAAGATCTTGTTTGACCAGTTCGAATGATTGTTTAGCTGGTAAAGTCCATTTTACACCCACATTTTTCTTCAGCATGTTTGTAATGTTTTTTAATAGCTCGACAAGGTTGGGAATAAACCTTCTCAAAAAATTAATCTTTCCAATGAAAGATTGCAATTCTTTGAGGCTTCTAGGACGGCTAATTTGCAATATGCCATCTATCCTTGTAGGGTCTATTTTAATTCCCTCTTCTGAAATTATATGACCAAGAAGTTTCCCTTCTTGGAGACCAAATAGGGTCTTCCTGGGATTCAGTGATAAGCCAAATTTCCTACACTTCTCAGAAACCTTTCTTAGGTGAATCAAATGTTCTTCGTCAGTTTTTGAGAAAACAGTTATGTCATCAAGGTAAATAATTATAAAATAGCCAATATCTTTAGAGAAGGATATGTCCATGGCCCTTTGGAAGGTGGCCCCTGCATTCATTAATTCGAAGGGCATTTTGACATACATAAAGGTGCCCCAAGGTGTGGTAAAAGCAGTTTTGATTTGATCACTTGGGAACACTAACACCTGATTGTAACCCAAGAACCCATCTAATAGGGATATTCTTCTTGACCCAACTACCCTTTGAAGTATATGGTCCATTATGGGTAAGGGGTAGTTGTCTTTTAAAGAGGCTCTGTTTAAATTTCTGAAGTCAATACAGAGGCTAATTTCCCCTGCTTTCTTTCTAACAGAAACTAAGTTTGATACCCATTCTAAAAATCTAATGGGTACTATGATCCCAGCATTATACATTTTCTCAATTTCTGCCTTAACTAAAGGTAGTAAAAGGGGATTTATTCTCCTTATTTTTTGCTTAAAAGGCTTTTGATTTTCCTTCAAGGGGATCTTATGCTGGATGATGCTGGTATCATATGATTTTAAGTCTTTGTATTCCCAAGAAAACACATCTTTAAATTCTTTGAAAAGCTCTATGTATTGCAATTTTATGTGAGCTGGGAGGGTGCGGGATAGCTTGATCATCTTGGGTTCTGCTAGACTACCTATGTTTTTTTCTTCTACATTTGTTTCCACAGGCTCCATTCTTGGTTCTTTAGCTACATCGTTGAGATCAAACAGGTGTTCTAAAGGTGTGAGACCTCTTGGGATTTTATCATTTTTGAATTGTAAGACTTCCAAGTCTTCTTGGTCTTCATTCTTCATTATCTCTGCTTCAAAAGGATTCTCACAATGATTTATATTAGCAGGATATGTTACTTCAGCCTCTGGGATTTGTTCAATATACAAACAGTTTTCTTTATGGCTAGTTTCTGGTGTTGGTATGCTGAAATCATTTTCTGATTTCAAGAAAACATCTATGTGTCTGTCAGATTCAAACACTTGCCAGTGATATTCGTTGTCAGGCACAACAGGTCTGTGTTTCACCTTTATACTGAGTTGTTCATTTATCTCAGGTACTTGAAAATTGCTGGCAGTGAAGGCAAGTTCATTTTCTAGATGATTCAGTGCTCTAGGGATGAAAATGAGTTCATATTTTTCGAAAGTTTTTAATAGGTCAGGGGCAGCATTTCGATATTCCCTAAGCCTTGGATTCTTGGTCGAGTATTCTCCTTTGATTTTTTTGATGATAAGTTCAGAATCCCCTAAAATAGATATCTTTTGGGCTTCTAATTTTTTAAGTAGTTGTAAGCCTAGGAGAAGTTCTTCATACTCAGCAATATTGTTAGTGCATGGGAAGTCTAATTTGTATGAAAAAATCTGATTTGTATTCTGGATCCATACGCCTGCACCTGTGCTTGTTTTATTACATGATCCATCAAAGTTTACTATCCAAATTATGTTTGACTCATTTTCGTTTTCTTGTTGCTGTTGAGTGTCAATGTTTTGAAGTTGAGTCGAGAGAAGATTTGATTCTTCTAGTAAATCAATGGGGTATGTTTTCTCTTTATCTTGTTGGGTAATTTCATCGTAATTACATAAGATAAAGGAATATAAACTTGACTGAACGGAATAGATTGGAGAGTTGTTTAGTTTGTCTATGTTGCTCACCATGTACTTCATGTGAGATTCCCTGTACAGTCTTCTATTTTGGTTAAAAACAGGGATGGTGGCATAAGACATATCCATTTGAAGGCTTCCCTGAAGTTTGGCTCCCCAAGATCTTGATAAGAGCATGCCATATTTAGGGGTAATGTCAGCTACAACTATGTCCATGACTAAACTCTTAGCAGGGATTTGAGCTAAATTAACGCATAAATCTTTGATTAAACCCAAACATTTGACTCTGCTTGAGTCAAAAGAATACAAATCTTTGTAATTTTTAGTAATTTCTAAGCCTAAGCTTTCCATTACTACCTTGGGCATTAGATTGTGCGAAGCTCCAGAATCTAACATAGCGTTGTGCAGAATTTTCTCGTGTATGTTCAAACTAACATAGAAGGGAGGGATAGGTCCTTCTTGGTATTTTCCTTCCACTTCAGGGCCAAACAACAACTTAGGTTTATCATCTGTCAAGTTTAAGGTGTCAGTATCACTTCCTAAGTTTAAAGCTTTCAAAACTTGGTTTTTGTACACTTCTTGGGTTACTAGTTCAGCTAGGGGAATGGAAATTTTTATCTTAGCAATCTCCTCCTCAAGGCTGAAAGGAATAATTGACTTGTTTATATTTACATCTGTTTTTTCAATTGAATTCTTTTCAGCAATTTTGATTTGCTGAAATTTATTTGGACTGGTGATGGGGATAGTTTTATTAGGACCACTAGCTGAAGTGCTAGGAGTGCTCTGTTCAACATTCGGCTGGACACCTTTGTCTTTGTTTAATTCCGGTTTTTTGGCCGAAATGTTGGTTTTTTCCACTATCCTTTTGGGTTGGTTTTCTGCATTTTTCTTGACAGCAGTGCTAGTATTCTTATCTTTAGAATTCTCTATGCTTCCCTTGCTCCTAAGGTCATACTGTTTATGTACCTCCATGATTGCATTTTCAAAACCTAATCTGTAGTCATCAGAATCTTCATAGGTATTTGTACTTTGATCAGAAGAGAAGAAACCTTGTTCTTCTTCAGTGAGGAAAACATCATCCCCACTGTCTGATCCAACCAAGTTTACATGTTATTCTTCCAACCTTTCTAACTCCCTGTCTTCCTCATATTGATCTACATAATTCTGTTGAAAGGGAGGTCTAATCTGTTGGTCACTTTACTTTTTCTTATCTTGATTGTTTTCTCTTCTATAGTTCTGATTTCTATTTCTGTTTTGATTGTTTTGAAGTGCAGTTTGGTTTTGATTGGCTTGAGCTTTCTTAATTATGCTCATCTCTTTCATCATTTCTTCCATCATTCTCTCCATTTTTGAGCTTGAAGTAGAAGGAGGATATTCTTCTCTAAAAGATACCCTCTTCTCAGTTTTCATCCTCGCTCTCTTTTCTATCAAGTTTAATTCCACAGAAAGAGCACCCCTTTGCATATCTTCAAGAGTTGCAAAATCTCTTTCCCTTAGCGAATAGGTCATGTCAGAGTCAAACCATTCAGGAAATTTGTTTAAAGCTGAACCCTGTGGAGGTTTCAGTTCTGGGCAAAGTGCATTATACACACTATTGAATCTAGTGCAATAAGCTTGCACACTTTCCCCGGGGTTTCTACGGAGATTATTGTAATCAACAAGGACTTGGAGAGGATTCTTCTTTACTTCCCATTTTTTTAAGAACGTTTGATGGAAGGCTTGGAGATTATTAATACTATGGGGGGCTAAACATTTAAACCATTTTCTTACTTCTCCCCCCAGACTTTGAGAAAATAATCTAAGCTTGAAAAAATCATCATCAATCTCATTTCTGTCAAAGTAGTCATTCATCTTATCCACATGTTGTGATGCAGTTGTAGCATTGTTGGCATCATACAACGGAATTTTGGACTGGTAGTCCTGTGGGAGATTGACTAATGGTACAGGAAGGACTAAGGGAGCATACCATGTTGCCATGATATGTGGTGAGGGTGGATTCACAAGAGGGAAAGTGGGTTGAAGTGGAGTGGTTTGGATAGTGGATGTAGGGTGAGCAGATGTGGACGGAACAACAGTAGATTTCTTAGCTGATTTCGGATGAGAGACACCTAAGTTGTGAAGGAAATGAAAATCAGGAGGTGTTGTTTCTCTATTACCAGGATGCTTACTTGTCTCAGGGGATGAAAGTGAAAATTCAGAGTCTAGCTGAGTTATATCATCAAATGACCTAGTTCTAAATGGATTCACTAAGTCAGGTTGTGATTGTTGTAGAGCTGTAAGATTTTCGGGAACTGAATTAGCTCTCAAGGGTGATCTGAAAACAATTGATAATTTAATCCTAGGATACTTCCAAAGGATACTTTCTGGGTCATCAACTATCTCAGGTGGATCGGGGTCAGGATGGGCTCTAGTATGAATCTTTCTAGAAGCCACTATGCTGTATTTTTCAGATCCAAATAAACCCAAGAAGTTCAACCAGATATGACAGTTTTTAAGAGGTTAACTAATCTTTTTGCACATATTTTAGTTCTACGGTCCTCTAACTAGGTTTGCATGATATTATAATGATAAGGGTTCTTCCCAGTGGAGTCTTAAGGTCTGTTAAGGATTGTGGAGTCGCCAAGTGGAATTTTTTAGCTCGTAAGGAGGTAAAAGGTTTTATGGTCCACCACCAAGTTTATTATGAAGCCAAAATGAAATGTTTTTTTGGGTTTTTCTGAGCTATTTCTGTATCAATAGGTTAAGAGAGTGTTCTAAGTCTGATTTTGCACTTAGCTAAGGTGTTTAAACATATAGAGTTTACTCTTATGGCTTGGTAACTAGCTCCTTCAAGGTTTGATAAGGGCTAAAGGGAATTCTGAGGGTTACTTAGTTTGTCACTGATTCAATTAAGTCCTATCATGATTACCATTTGTTAGGTAGTGCTTGAAGAAGTTTACTTATGTTATACTGGGCCTAAAAAATATTGAAGAGGGTTTTCAAACTACTATATTCTCAGTATGTCCCACCGTGATCGACATTATGTTGGTGTCCTGTGTTTTGATAGTTTGGAAAATCAAAAGACAAGGCAACATTAGAACCAATCTTTAGAGTTCCGGGATCTATTCCTCCTGTTCTCAGAGAGGGATCTCTCAAATATTTGTTTGCAAAGGTTTATCTTGTGTGCTTTGATTATGGATTTTAGACTAGTTATTAAGTGCAGATGTTTGTTTGGTTGGGTTGAGTTGATACAACAGAACATGAAAGGTCGAAATATCTGGTTCATTGGGCAATGGAGTCAAAATAAGGTCATGACAAACTCTTCAAGGGATATGGGATATCAAAGGGAAAATCTAACTTGGCCACAGGATCCTTTACTTTGGAATGAGATGGACATTGATGTTTTGAAAAAAGAGAAGTTTAATTCTCAACAAAGGGAACTTGAAAACATAACTTAAAAATAAAGAGATATTTGATAGACAAGGCTAACCATAAATTCTATAAAACATTCTTTAAGCAAATAATGGCTTCAAGACAACTTTTAAAATGAAATCTAAGATTCAGGGAACTCCCTATTTCCTCAAAGATTTTATTTTTAAAGGACTTATAAAACATAAAAGATTCACTGATAGTTGCATTCATAGAAGAGGGAACACCTAAATAACATCTATGCTTACAACTATAAAGACCTTCAAAACAACTGTTCAAGCAATGGCAAAGGGAAAGATCAAAACCAACCTCTTTGATTAACTTAAAACAATGGTACTTCAAAGGGAAACTTCAATAACAACTTTCAAGTGATAGCAGACAAGCAGGGAGAACCATAAATCATGCTGAAACCAACTATTTGAGCTATTAAGGAAATAAACAAGCATGAAGACTAGAGAGAAAGTTTAAAGCCTCTAAAATACTTCAGCAGAAGAAAAAATAAAACAGTGAAGGATGAACAGGTCTAAGGTGCTTCCAGGAGTCATTTCTTAGCGTAAAAATTTCAACCTACTGTAGTAAGAAATTATGGAACATAATGAAAACAGGAGAAAAAATTAAACAGTTCAGAATACTTCACCAACAGCCAAGCTCATGGATCCAATGATAGAGCGTTCTCAGGAACGGCACGTGACAACATCATCAAGACATCCAAGACTTCAATTTGTTTTTCAACTTCAACAAACTAGGTATTTATTTCAGAGAGTTTCAGCATTACAACTTGTGATCAAAACAACCCCCCCCATTTCTCATCTTCTGCAGTAGTATTTATAGAAGGATGAGGAGGTGATAAGTAAAAAAGATCTCAAGGGTCATTAATACATATTAAATGACTTCTTGGCCTTTTGAGGGGCTCGATGGAGAAGTGTACAGTTGGATCACTGTATTAATGTTTTACAATTAATATCAAAGCCCAGTGGGAGCCTTATTTGACTTTGAGGTTCTGCGTAATGTTTGGAGTAACTCTGTAGATATTTTCAATCAAACTCCTTTGGCATAATTAACTTCTTGGCAGCTTGAGACAAATATCTGATTTAAAACAATAATTTCGGCCTCTGTTTGAAAGGTTTGAGGCAACAGGTGGCTTTGTGGTAGCTGAGGAATCAATTTTCCTCAAATGCAGCGGTGGAGGTCTTTTCTACATGTCAAACACTTATAACTTCCTTTGACTGTGTTTGAATACAGGGAACAAGCTTTTGATAATTATTTTAAGCCGTAGTTCCCTAAATCTATCTTCAGTCTTCATCTTCGCTGCGCTCTGTTCTTCAATGCTTATACTCTTTAATCTGTGTTTTTAATACAATGTCTTGTCGATGTGCAGGGCTGCGTTGGGCCTTTAAAGGTGTCAAAGCTCGTGGATCATTTGATAAAACGTGGAATGGAGCCCTATGAATGGTTCTTTTTAGTAGCTCGATGGCACAGGAAACATCTTTCCCAGTCCCCGGCTTTCCTTCATTATTCAGTGGAAAACCATTAAAACACCTGTAAAAAACAAAAACAATTAATAAATCCTGCTTTTTTGGTTTAAACTACTTAGAAGGCGAAGAAGGAGCATAGTCGTTGGATCTGGACACGTGGACGATCCATATTTAATCGGGGAATCGTAATCGGTGGGATGAGAAAAAAGGGGTGCGATTGAAAAACTCCGATGCAATTGCGCAATCGGGAGGAGAGAGGTGATTATGTGATAGTCGTCAATCTAAGAACGAGATCAATGGTGGAGAATGGAACGAGGGAGTCACAATCGGGGGGCAAACAAAATGCATGCGATTAAACTTTGCGATGCGATTGGGCGCAGGCCGTCGGATTGAATTACGGTCAACGGTGGAGATGTGCTGGGGAAAAACCCTTGTATAATTTATGAAACCCAAACTTTTGGAATTATCAAAGGTTTTTATGGATTGGGGGTGGAAAAATATATAAGGCAGGTAAGCGCCTGAATGCGGGGCCATTGGATATATGAGCTACAATGGGCCTGGGGCTTTATATATTCAAAGGAGCCAATCGCAATCAGAGCCTCGAGCTGATCTTTCAATCAACCCATTTGAAAAATTGCGATGCGATTCAGCGCCGGGGGTCTTTAACACTTGGTCTTGGGCATAAGTCATATGAAACGGAGGTGGGGAAAGTTTTAACACTCAAGACCTAATCGCATCGGAGGATTTTGATGCGGTCTTTTTAATCAACCCATTTGATTTCTCCGATTGCGATTGCGCGATCGGTATTTTTAATCTAACCATTTTTCATTAACACGTGACTTTAATATATTAGATTAAAAGTTTGGATAAATGTGTTTTTTAATGGATTTGGGGGTTTCGGCAAGGTTAAAGAGTGAGTCTTTAACTTTGGAAAAATGACTTTCATAAATGGAAGAAGAGGATTTATGAAAAAAAGGGAGTTTTGATGGAGATAAAGGGGAGAAAATGAAGGTTTGAGAAGGGGGAAAATGAAGGTCTTTCAGCAGTCTTTCATTTGGAATCAGCAGAATTTTCTGAGTATAAAATGGAAATAGTAATCAAGATTTTGGACAGAGGCATGAGGCCTTCAAGGAGCCTTCAAGAGCCAAAAAATTTTAGTGATAAACTTTGTTCCTTGGAGGCTCAAAAAATCTTAGCCACCCTTTAGTATAAAAAATGTTATAGGTGGCTAACAGAGTGAACCGTTCAATCACTACAAATTGTGACTATCAGATTATAGGTTATAGGTGTACATAGTAAAGAAACACACTTTACCTACTCTACACTAGAATAAGTTATTCTTAAATATTTCCTATGTGTTGGAATATCCTAACATCCCCCCTTAAGACCAACTTGGGATAGGATTGAAGGATTTACAAAGGTGACACAAAAGGAGCCTATTTCCTATGTGTCGAAATATCCTAACATCCCACCTTAAGAACAAATTGGGATAGGATTGAAGTATTTACAAAGGTGACACAATAGGAGAAGGAAGGAGGCATTAGAGCCTATACCCCCTTAATGATAACTTTCCTAAACTCCAAGCATGGATTGAAGTTTGGTAAAATTTTCTTCTGTGAGAGCCTTTGTAAAGATATTAGCTACTTTATCATTGGTTCGACAATACTACACTTCAAGAACATGATCATGAATGAGCTTTCTGATGAAGCGTGTGTGGATTTCAATGTGTTTCATACACTGATGCTGAACTGGATCTTTACATAGCTAAATGGCACTCTGATTATCACACCAAAGTGTAGTTGGATGTTGCTGATGAAGACCAAATTCAGATAGGATCTAATGAAGCCACATGGATTCCTTGCTGGTTTCAACTGCACCACAATACTCTGCTTCTATTGAAGAAAGAGAGACGACACTTTATTTCTTACAAGACCATGTAATAGGTCCTGAACCAAGAGTGAAATGATATCCTGCAATAGACTTTCGATCATCAAGGTCACCAACCCAATCAGAATTAGTGAAACCAATCAACAATGGAGATTCTACTGCACTGTAATGATTCCCAAACTGAACTGTACCTTGAATGTATCGAAGTATTATTTTAGCTGCTTTCCAGTGACTTTCATGAGGGTGGTGCATAAACTGAGCGACAATACCAATGGCAAAAAAAAGGTCAGGACAAGTATGGGTTAGTTACAGAAGTTTACCAACAATTTTACGGTATAAGGTAGCATCAAATTCAGGGGTATTAAAAGTGACTGAAAGCTTGACTCTGGACTGAAAGGCAGATGGGTCTTACTTACTGTCTTCCATGTGAAAGTGGTGTAGAATATCACATGCATACTTGGACTGAGAGAGGGTAATACCTTGTTTGGATTGCAAGACTTGAAGACCAAGGAAATAATGCAAGTGTCCTAAGTTTGTCATTTCAAACTTCTTTTTGAGGCTATACTTCACATGGTTTATATGGTAGGGATCACTACCAGTAAGGATAAGATCATCAACATAAAGAACAAGGATGGTGAAGGACTTACCCACTTTCTTGGTGTAGACAGTGTTATCAGAATGACACCTAGAAAATCCATTATCTAATAGAAATCTATCCATTTTGGCATACCAAGTTTGAGGAGATTATTTGAGACCATAGAGAGACTTCCTAAGGTGACAAACAAGGCTAGAGTCATTTTGGATAAAGCCAGGTGGTTGTTCAATGTAGATTTCTTCATGAAAATATCCATGTAAGAATGCGGATTTAACATCCATCTAATGGACTTCCCATTTGAAGGAGGCAGCAAGGGAAATAATAAGGCGGATAGAATTCATTTTAGCAATAGGGGAGAAGGTTTCAGTATAGTCAATGGCTTCAAATTTTGGAAATCCTTTAGCAAAAAGACGAGCTTTATGTCTATCCACTTTTCCATCTGGTCCAAACTTTGTTTTGTAAACCCATCTGCATCTGACAAGTTCTCTTCCTTTTGGAAGAGGAACAAGTTCGTAAGTATCGTTCTCCAATAAGGAACGATATTCTTCATTCATAAATTCATCCCAATCTTGATGATTGGAAGCTTCTTCAAAGGTTTCTAGATCAATATTTTTTGGAACTTGAGCCAATAAGGAAGAGGCACTTTCGAAATAATAACGTGTATGTCGTCGATCTGTAGGATCACCTGCAAGAGAACTTGCTACATCCAAAGTAGATCGGACTGATATTGGAAGATCTGGAGTGGAAGGAATATCTTCAAGTGGTGGAGGAGGATTGTAATCCTCGTTGTCATCATCTGAACTAGAAGCAATGCTATAAAAAATAGAAGAGATAGAGAGAGGTGGCACATATGCCGAATCAGGCTCGTAGCCCAAAGGTGGCACACTTGCCGAACTAGTCTTGCACATCTCTTATAATGATTATATTTTTGTATTTTGGTTGAAGAAGTCTATATCCTTTGACATCTTCAGAATATCCAACAAAAATGCACTTTTCACTCTTAGGTTCTAAGGCTTTATGTTTCGCATCTAGAATATGGGCCCAAGTATCACTTCCAAAAACACAAAAGTGAGTTACATTAGGTTTGATTGAGCTCTAGGCTTCTTCTAGAGTTATATTCTTTAAAACCTTAGTAGGACTACAATTTACTATGTAATTTGCACAATTAATTTCTTTTGCCAAAAAATTGAGACCAAGTCCTTTAGATTGAAGCATACAATTAGCCATTTATTTTAAGGTGCGATTCTTCCTTTCAGCTACACCATTTTGTTGTGGAGTATATGGAACAATATGTTGTAATTGAATGCCATGCTAAGTGAAAAAGCTGATAAATTTGTTGTTAACATATTCTCCTCCATTATCTGATCTTAACTTAAGAATTTGATGTCCAGATTGTTTCTCAACAAAGGCCTTAAAGGCCAAGAACAAGTTAAGAACTTCACTCTTGAGTTTTAAGAAGTATACCTAAGTGCGTCTGGAAAAATCATCAATGAAAGTTAAGAAGTACTTGCAACCAGAGAAAGAAACAACAGGAAGTGGACCACATAAATCATTGTGCAGAAGCTGCAAAGGGGTTGAAGCGTGCCAAGAGGAATGCTTGTCAAAGCTATCCTGACGATGTTTTTTGAGTACACATCCAAAGCAAACACCATCTCAGAAAGATACCATAGGAAGACCTGCCACCATATTTTCTTTAAATAGAGTTTGAAGAGAGCGATAGTTTAAGTGACCAAATAGCTCATGCCAAAGTTTTCTCACTTCATCATTATGAAAAAAAAAAATGGAGGGGAGACATGATGACCCAAATTTTTCAAAATTATACAACCTTCTGGAATCATTAGCAATTCCAATAGCTAAAATATTTCTAGGATCTTTGAGGTCCTTGATTACAACATCATGAGGTGAAATTATACTATTTCCCTTCACTTGAATGAGTTATTTGATAAACAGATAGAAAGTTGCATGAAAAGGTAGGAACACATAGTACATCATTAAAATGACCATTATCTAGATGAATGGTTCCAGATCCTACGAAAATAAGAGATCTATCATCAGAACATAAATATGTTTGGTGTTACAATAATTTAAAGAAGAAAACATGGCTTTATTTTTGGCCATGTGGTAAGAAGCTTTAGAATCAATGAGCCACTCATGAGAAAGAGAAGAGGAAGATACATTTAATGCATAACCAGATGCTTGACAACCACAAGAAGAGAGTGCCATTCCTGAAGATGAAGTTGAAGAGGTCTCCAAATTGATGTGGTGCTTCTTCATTGCTGCTTCCAAGGCTTCGATCTTCTTAAAACATTTGGACTCTATGTGGCCATCACGGTTACAAAAGTTGCAATGTCTATCTGTTTTCTTCCCTTTGTTTTTATTTTCCTTACCATTTTGGTGAGTTTCTTTTTTTAGTTTGCAGCTGAAATTGCTTAGGACCCTTGATTGGTTTAGGACCATACTTTTTAGGATACTACTTCTTGGGATTCTTTTGATATGGTTGTTGTTGGGCTGCTAAGGCTTTCTTAGAAGCGTTTCCAGAAGTGATAAGACGTAGGTGTAATATTTTTTCTTCTTCTCTTATCAAATAATCGCAAAAGGCATCAAAAGAGGGGTTCTCGTAGGTGGTTCCTGAATAAATGTTGGATTCTATAGTGGAATGGAAGGTGGAAACAAATACAGAGTATGCAGGGCCAAGCTTAGCAAGAATGGAATAGATGAGGCTACAATCTTCCTTTTTGACCTTACAACCTTCTAAAAGAAGCCTAAGGGTCTTGAATTTGGGAAAAAAATCTTCAATAGAGAAAAATTATTAGGGTCCAAAGTAAGCAACTCATTTTCAAGCTGGTGGGCCCTGATTTTATTTTGAATGCCAAAAACAATGTTTAGCTTTTTCAAGGATTCATCAGGGGTGACAATGTCAAGGATATGAAATCGAAGATCTTAAGCAATGGACATTCCTATCAATCATCGTGCTTGATCTTGTTTATTTTCCCATTTAGAGGCTTTATCGTCATTAGAAGGTTTAGTTTCTTGTCCTGTGGCTATTCTATAAATCCCTTTACTTCTAAGTAAATCTACCATGTGAGGTAGCCATTGGAAATAATTGGTGCCATTAAGAATAATCGAGCATGCATTTTTCATATATATATATTTTTAAATCGAATCTGAAAAGGGTTGAAAAAAATACTCCAATGGAAATATCTCGAAAAATTAGGCTGATTAAAAAAAAACGCTCGAAAAAAGGCTTCCTGATGAAGAAGTTATGCCTTTTTAAAAATACTGAGCTGTAGATGTCGAATAGTTACGGGAACGGTTTGAAATTTTGATGATGAAGTTCAACTTAAAAAAAAATCCCGCTCCTTTAACAAAATATTTTTTACAAAAGAAGCTTGAGAAAGAGACTTGAACCCAAGACCTCTATTCTTATAAACTAACTTCTCACCAAGTGAGATAGTAAAAGGATTTTGTAATTGTTTGAATGGAGGAGGGGGAGTTTTTTTCCCTTTTTTTTTTTTTTTTTTTTTAATGTCTTCGTGGTGTGTGCTTTTCCCTGCAAAAAAAACACAAAAAATCCAAGAAAAAAAAAAACGAAATGCAAGCCTTACAAAAAAGCGTTAGATTTTCGGTTAGCCTTAGAGGAAACTATCTATTTTTTCACTTTTTCTGATTTCCCGAGATCGCACAAAGATGCAGGGAAAGAGCATACGTAGAGAAACCAAAAACAAAAAAAAACAAAAATTCCCTTCTTCCTGTTTCCAATTTGCCGAGATCACACATAGTGCATAGCAAAGAGCTTACACAGAAAAGCACGTATAAATCTGGAAAATAAATAAAACCTAAAACCGAAAAAAAAGGGAACTGAAATAAGTAGAACTATTAACAAATAAAACTACAAAACAGATACTTTATACCTTCAGATCTAAATTGACATAACTTGGGCAGCCGGAAACCTTTTCGCATGAAACAAAAGGGGTTCCTCACTGTAACAGACACTCTAGACACAAAAAAGAAGTTCTCCAGGGTCAAAAATGTTCAAAAATAGTAGATCTAGAAAACGGTAGTCACATGCAGTCAAAACAGCTTCGGATTTGGAACAACAATGGATGCGGCCCTCAAAATAGCTCCGATACCATGTAGGAATTTGCAAGGTAAGTTCCTTAGATCAAACACCAAAGGTTACCACTCACAAACAGATCACAAATCAGTACATTAGTATCATCACGTGGTTAAAACCCTCGAAGAGGGAAACAGTCCATGGCTTGAGCCAATGTGGCAACTTCAGGAAATTTGTTAATATAAAAAGAAAGATTACATATGTTTCTCTCATAAAAAGTTACTGGACAAATGACCCTCCATGCTCTTTAAATAGAGATCATGGACCAATCGAGTCTTAAGCCACGGATCAAGTGTCGTTAATACTGAGGAGAGAGTGAACCATTGGATCAGTACAAATCATGACCATCAGATTATAAGTTACAAATGTACATAGTAAAGAAACACACTTTACCTACTCTACACTAGACTAAGTTATTCTTAACTATTTCCTATATGTCAGAATATCCTAACATCAACAACACAATTGAACATGAAATATGCAACACAATCGACATAAATCGATATGAAATGTGTGTGACACAATTGACACAAGTCGATATGAAATTATACATATTGACAACACTCATGCATGTATCTATTTACAATGAACCTATCACAAGTTCTCTATTTACATATACAAAATCTTATGCATTTGTACACTCTTAAACTCTCCCTTTCAAGTACAAACAAGTACAAAAACCCAAAACATATTAGTGATCATAAGAGCCAAATTGAATGATAAATTGTTGCAACATAAATGCATAACATACCCATCTTTTATACCATCTTGGCGAAATTTTTCAATAACTAGAAATTCCTTCAACTAAAAAACATTCACATGCAATCTTGCATCATACAATGTAAAGAGACAAGACATTTCAATGGTGCCTATCTGGAGAGCCAAACAGGTATGAGCTCTGGATGAAAAATCCAAGCTCCATGTCCTCTTTTGTGACAGTTGGTACATGATACCCAATTACCACTGTCATCAAAAGACCATTCTTCCAGTGCAACATACCCCAAGCCTTCATGCTTAGCCTTTCTTTCACCTCTATTGGGTTCTTGATGCCTTGCTGATCTGCACCAAGACTGATGCAGGGCCAACCCTGCAATACCCAGAACCTTTTACTTCCATGAATATAAACATGCATCTCAGCATCTACCAAAATCAAAACCTCAATACCTGGAAAATTCATACTTTACCATTTGCATGCGGAAGCTATCTTCAGCATATGGTTCAAAATCAGTGTATAATAAAATCATTCTCAAATGAAGTTGCTTTTAAAATCATCATTCAAACCTTTGGCTCTAAGTTTTTTATCCTTTCCTCATCAATATAACATATATTTATATGTTACATCCTCACCTTAAATGAAGTCTGAAGGTATGTATGCACCTCGACTTAATCATTTCATTCCACATTGAATGTCACGAACCGTTATATAAAACCTTTTGATTCTGGTTTTAAAACCAAGTATAATAATGGTTATCCCACAGGTATTATAACATTTCAGTGCTTTCATATGTGTTAGTCCATGTGGAAATCTCAAATTAAAAGTTTCACTTAAACTCAAAGCACTGCGCATATAAATTCGACCTTTCGCCTTGTTAAAACTCAACCGACTTTGACATTGTTTAATCTATGTATAAACAACACATTCACATACCTTTTTATTACAGCACTTCAGCATTTGTTTCAACCCTTCGGTGCTTCCATTTCCAAGGTTGCAAATATGTATATGCCCCTTTTTCTATTTTTTATACCAAACTTACTCCATTCGAACTTCTTTGAATTGAAATTTCTGCAATTAAACAATTATATAGACAATTTCCTGAACATGGAATCGACCTGGTTCAAATCAACCGATCACACATTCATTTAGACTTCGACTAATGCAGATTAGCCACATAAAATACTCCATTCACAATTTGATTTCATGCACAGGCTGCTGGTTTCAGTGGCAGCGCTCCTAGCTTATACAATCCACCATCTGTAGAACAATTTATACCAATTACAGAACGTCGCCCATCAACATTACACATTGACTTTTTGATTAACTATGAAACATCAAATTCCATTCGATGATACACCACTAGGTCTTCAACGTTGTTGAAGTCCTTCAAAACGCCCTTCCGGCATTTATTTAACACTGTAATTCGACTTTGCCAGATTGAATTCTTCAGCACTTGTAATTTAATGACTTTTCCAGCTCGTTGACTGGTGTTCCTCCTCTGCAATTCCAATGTCAATTCACTGTATACAAAATTTGAATTATTAAAACTGATCACCGCCGTGAATGTCAGACATAAATCAATTCAATTGATTTTAATTCAAAAACAGGCCGAAGCATAGTTATGTATTGCTGCTCTCGATATCGACTTATAAAATCGATGTAACTCCACACCACCGCGCATTCAACGATTAATTTCATACAGAATCGATACAAATTCAATATATCGAGTTCCTTTTCTCCTGTATACAACTTCAACAACATGCTCATGCTTCTGATTAATAATTAATGGTTTTTGGATTACCATTTAACCCTTGGCAATTACATTCATTTCGAACTGTACACCATCTGCAAACCATTACAACTGAATGCCGATATTAACAACATCAATTCTTCTAACTTATGTGCAGAGTTTTGTTTACAAAGCTTATTCAACGTTTTCCTACCAAATTCAAACATGGTAATACCATATAGAATTGAAAGTTCGCGTTCAATCACTCAGATTCATAAAATCGATTTTAAATCTATAATTACATCAATAGTTCACATGCGCACTTTTATTTGAAACCTCAATGTCAGCAATTGATCAATCGATCAACACATATAACTTTGGAAAAAAAAACACTTTCATATAACCAAACCGAAATCACTTACAAACTCTTACCTTGGCCAGATATTCGAGATCGATGGCCCTTTACAAACTGCCCGAAGGCTTGCAAGTAGAAACCTGCTTTCTACTCATACCCTCACTCTCTCTTCAACCATTCAAGTGTATTTTCCTCACAAAAAACACTCATATTTATACATAAATAATGCATTTAATTCCTTCCAAAAATCTCTCCACCTAATCCTCAACTAAATCTATATTTTAGGTGTGGACTCAATAAAGTCCCATACATAGAATTCCTAATCCCAAATTTTGCTCCTAATATATTTCTCTCATATCCTTTTAATTAACAAAAGAATATTTACAAAATCCTCACTTATATCTCCTATTTTATTAAAAATGAAAAATTAATTAATAAAATAATAAAATAATAAAAATGTCACACCCCCCTTTATTACATATTTTCAAATGAAAAATGTCGTTGATGCTCCTGCATCAGACTCCCAAGGTTGAAATTAAACATGATCACCTGATCATGTGTTCGGATCTGTGTATGCCTGGATCCCATATCTTGTGCTGTAACTTTCCATTTGTCACTGCTTCTGTCTTTTTTTCTTCTCCAGGTCTCCACACTTTATGCTGCATTGCTCCACTGACTAGGCTTTCACAATCTTCTGTTGTCTTTATCTTGCTGCTTCTCCTTTGTTTTACTGCTGCTGGCCTCTTCCGGGATACTTTCATCATCATCCGCCTCATCAGTTCAATTTATCTGTCTAATATATTTTCTTCAGCACCTGTACTGACAAAACAAGTGTTAGAATAGAAAACATAAGGCTTCAGCGCCCCCATAGATGTTGCTTCTGTCAATGTTGCCTCAGCTACCACCATAAATGTTGCTTTAACTACCACCATAAATGTTGCTAACATTGGTTTTACTCCTGCAGATGCTACCCCACATGTTGCTTCCTCCCAAACTTCCTGTCCCTCTGCAACATTCTTTTGCTCGTCACCTGCAATTTCATCTGCAACTTCTTTCTCTGGTTCAAATGTCTCCAGCAAACATTTCAGCCATTCCTCCTCAAGCATTTCATCAACATGCTGCAAATTAACTCTAGCATAACCTCCATCTTCCCCTTCGACAATCTTTAGTAATTGTCCATCATCATCTTGATTGATTCTGGAAATCAAATCAAGTTCTTCCAACACTGTAGCCTCATCCTCTATTACTATAGTAGTTTTAAAAGTCCGTCCTCCAGTCTTTTCTTGGCTATATAAACAAGCCAACTCTTTCTTGTTACCCATGTTAACAAGCCTCTGCATATGAGACATGATTGTCTCATCTTATTTCTACAATAGTTCTTCTTCTTCCAAGATAATTCCAAGTGATGGACTGTCTTCTGTATCACCTGTAACCACAATCAAATTGTCAGCTTCAAAATCACAAGACCCAATGGTCTCACTTGTTGATTTAGTCACCAAGTTTTCTCTCTGTAGCTCCAAGTCTTCTTCAGGACTCAGAAACTCTTTACTGGCTTTCTCCTCAGCTTCCTCTGGCAACACTTCAGTATGTTGCTCTGAGTTCCTTTCCAACTTCTTTGTCAGCACATCAGTATGCTGATTTACATTCACCATGAGACTTTCAGCTAGTCTCTCCTTCTTTCCATCATCTGCTACATAACTGTCATTCATGAAAACTTTCTTACCTTGCTTCTTCAGCAAATTAGCCTATGTGCAAGTTCTCTACCTCTCCAATTCTTCTCTCTGAAGATCTAATTTCCTATACAATTCAACAATTTCGTTAGGAGTAGAACTTGGAAACTTCACACAATTTTCCATACCATCACTGACTCTTGACTCATCATCAGATGGTCTTTCTCTCTCTGCACCAATATTCTGATTAGACTCCTTTGTCTTCATTCCCTCCTGAGATCTTGCTATCTCAGCATCGATCTGAACAACCTTCAGATTCAACTCTTCTTGAACAAACTCTAAAGCTTTCTCATCTCCCTGTACTGCACCTGCAAACATACACCACTCATTAGTTTTAAAACCGCAAGACTTTTCAGTCTCGACTGCTTCCTTCAGCATTTCCTTTTGAACAGATCTGCATGTGGAATCTTCAAATTCCATCTCTGGCTCAATAACTCTAAGTTCTTTCTCCAATAAGGAAATCACACTTTGCCTCAACTTCATCTGCAATGGTTTCCAAATCACTCTCTTTCCCTTCAGTGGAAATATCCATCCTCCTTTTTGATTTTCCTGCTCTTGCAGCCATTCTTCTAGTACCTGCAATTGTACCTTCATTACTGCAATCTCTCTTTCTCTGACCTCATCAGTCATCTCACCTCTATGGCATTCTTCTGAACCTTTTCTCTGATCCTCCATGATCATCTTCTCCATGAGTTTCTCACTCACCATGAGTTGCACTAGCCTCTGCAACAACAATCTCTCCTACTGCTCCTTACCTCACCAAGCTCTCCTCACTCAGTCTTTTAGTAAGTACTAGTTCACTGCCTCTGGAACCTCTTGAGCACTCTCTTCTGCTCTCTCTCTAGGCTATATCTTCAACTCATCTTCACTTCAGGACACTACAATTGTCCTCCATATCCAGCCTTTAGCTGAATGTCAGGTTCACTGCCATCATCTTCTCTGCAACCATAAACTTCAATCACAAATTCCAAATCAGAAAATCTTCTCACCTTTAATATCTTGCATGATCTTGTCCTCCATTGCAATCCTGTTCACTTGCAATTGTGTAGCTTGCATATCAGATTAAAACACATTCAAATAAAACACTCTTCAATTCTCAATAGAATCTTCCTGCACTCATTCAGAAAAAACAAACATCTTCCATTCAACAGAGCCAAGCTCTGATACCAAAACTGATGCAGGGCCAACCCTACAATACCCAGAACCTTTTACTTCCATGCATATAAACATGCATCTCAGCATCTGCACAAATCAAAATGTCAATACCTAGCAAATTCATACTTTACCATTTGCATGCGGAAGCTATCTTCAGCATATGGTTCAAAATCAGTGTATAATAAAATCATTCTCAAATGAAGTTTCTTTTCAAATCATCATTCAAACCTTTGGCTCTAAGTTTTTTATCCTTTCCTCATCAATATAACATATATTTATATGTTACATCCTCACCTTAAATGAAGTCTGAAGGTATGTATGCACCTCGACTTAATCATTTCATTCCACATTGAATGTCACGAACCGTTATATAAACCCTTTTGATTCTGGTTTTAAACCCAAGTATAATAATGGTTATCCCACAGGTATTATAACATTTCAGTGCTTTCATATGTGTTAGTCTGTGTGGAAATATCAAATTAAAAGTTTCACTTAAACTCAAAGCACTGCGCATATAAAGTCGACCTTTCGCCTTGTTAAAACTCAATCGACTTTGACATTGTTTAATCTATGTATAAACAACACATTCACATACCTTTTTATTACAGCGCTTCAGCATTTGTTTCAACCCTTCGGTGCTTCCATTTCCAAGGTTGCAAATATGTATATGCCCCTTTTTCTATTTGCATACCAAACTTACTCCATTCGAACTTCTTTGAAATTGAAATTTCTGCAATTAAACAATTATACAGACAATTTCCTGAACATGGAATCGACCTGGTTCAAATCAACCGATCACACATTCATTTAGACTTCGACTAATGCAGATTAGCTGCATTAAATACTCCATTCACAATTTGATTTCATGCACAAGCTGCTGGTTTTAGTGCCAACGCTCCTGGCTTATACAATCCACCATCTGTAGAACAATTTATACCAATTGCAGAACATCGCCCATCAACATTACACATTGACTTTTTGATTAACTATGCAACATCAAATTCCATTCGATGATACACCACCAGGTCTTCAACGCTGTTGAAGTCCTTCAAAATGCCCTTCCGGCATTTCTTTAACACTGTAATTCAGCTTTGCGAGATTGAATTCTTCACCACTTGTAATTTAATGACTTTGCCAGCTCATTGACTGGTGTTCCTCCTCTGCAATTCCAATGTCAATTCACTGTATAAAAAATTTGAATTATTAAAACTAATCACCGCCGTGAATGTCAGACATAAATCAATTCAATTGATTTTAATTCAAAAACAGGCCGAAGCATAGTTATGTATTGATGCTCTCGATATCGACTTATAAAATCGACGTAACTCCACACCACCGCGCAGTCAATGATTAATTTCATACAGAATCGATACAAATTCAATATATCAAGTTCCTTTTCTCCTGTATACGAATTCAACAACGTTCTCATGCTTCCGATTAATAATTAATGGTTTTCGGATTACCATTTAACCCTTGGCAATTACATTCATTTCGAACTGTACACCATCTGCAAACCATTACAACTGAATGCCGATATTAACAACATCAATTCTTCTAAATTATGTGTAGAGTTTTGTTTACAAAGCTTATTCAATGTTTTCCTACCAAATTCAAACATGGTAATATCATATAGAATTGAAAGTTCGCATTCAATCACTCAGATTCATAAAATCGATTTTAAATCTATAATTACATCAATAGTTCACATGCGCACTTTTATTTGAAACCTGAATGTCAGCAATTGATTAATCGATCAACACATATAACTTTGGAAAAAAAAAACACTTTCATATAACCAAACCGAAATCACTTACAAACTCTTGTATTGGCCAGATATTCGAGATCAATGGCCCTTTACAAACTGCCCGAAGGCTTGCAAGTAGAAACCTGCTTTCTACTCACACCCTCACTCTCTCTTCAACCATTCAAGTGTATTTTCCTCACAAAAGCCACTCATATATATACATAAATAATGCATTTAATTCCTTCCAAAAATCTCTCCACCTAATCCTCAACTAAATCTATATTTTAGGTGTGGACTCAACAAAGTCCCATACATAGAATTCCTAATCCAAAATTTTGCTCCTAATCTATTTCTCTCATATCCTTTCAATTAAAAAAAGAATATTTACAGAATCCTCACTTATATCTCCTATTTTATTAAAAATGACAAATTAATTAATAAAATAATAAAATAATAAAAATGTCACACCCCCCTTTATTACATATTTACAAATGAAAAATGCCCTTGATGCTCCTACATCAAAGAACCAAGCCTTCTTGGTATCCCAGCTTTGTCAATATATTGGACCCAATACCTTTGCGAAATCTTTCAAAGGCTACAAAAGAATTTTCATCAATATGTGCATACAAGTAAGAAGCATATGCATGCTCACCATTTGTCTCATCTTTTGATTGAGACAAAAAGATCGCTTCAAACTTTTTTTGAATTCTCAAGGTGTCCTCTTGAGATCTTTTGTCTTCTTCTTCCCACCCCTCAAGATAAAATGTTGATTGAACCTCTCCCACATCATGTGGACAAAAAACACAAATGTTTCCATCTTCCATCTTCGAAGGACTTTCTACATCAGCATATTGCATCAAATTTTTGGAAAACAAAGAAGTTTTTGGTGAAGATGGTGGTGAAACACCATTCATTTTATCTTCTTAGCTTGAGAGACTTATTGGATTTTCTCCTTGAATTATTCTCTTTGAAGTCTCAATATTTTCCAAAGATGAAACTTGAGATGGGGCTAGTAGCAACCCTAGACTCCTTCTCTTTGTTCCTATTTGGGAAGTCATACCAACCAGCTCTCCTTATCCTCTCTGGATATTCAAACTGGTAAGAATTTTCCTCTTAATAGACAACCCTCTTTGCAAAAAGCAACAATGAACCTTATGCTCTGATACCAACTTGATCTGAAATGAGGGAAAACTTGTTAATGCTATGCAAGCTCCCTCATCCATATACAAAATGTGTTTCTTATGTGCATGGTTTTATGTGTAATGAGAAGGTTTCTTCCATGATTTTAATGTTTAAATTTCTTAGAAAAGAACATGCCAACATCAAAATCTAAACATACATATAAATCAAACCATAAGACAAGAAGTTTGATGAAGGAGTTCATCCCCCTTGGGCTACATCTCCTTGGCATGTCAACATGACTAGACCACTCTTCTATTTGGTGAACGAAGGTACAAATCAGTATACTACCTCACTATGTGGCTATCACTACTTCGAGATGATGTTCTCCTGTAAATAACTCTAACATATAACATCAATACGACAATATCCTACAAAGATGATCTATACCTCACCAATGAGTACTAGAAAGCCCACACAAATACACTCCAATTCCACACTGAGGCATACATAAAACATATTCATAAACTTAATGAATGAAGAAATAAACCCATAACCGAACCATGTTGGCCATACCTGCAGCAACAACAATTTTGTAAATGAGAACAACCCCTACAAGATCTCCTCCTTAATCCACAGCTTCCAAAACTGCTTCAAATGGCTGAATGATCCATACACCCTGCTTGTCAAACCTGAAATTTAACCTTAAATATATGTTCAAAACAGAAAATAGAAGTTACCATTGGATTCAGAACATCCTTAAACCCATGAGTAGCCTCTTCTGTTTCTTCAATTGGACTTCAGGTCCGTTAGACATGGCCTCCTCTCCTGGTGGCCCTAGGCATCAAAAATCTTCAAGAGGGAAAAAAATCCATCACAAAGTGCTCCTCTACCTCTGAAACCTATTCCAATGGATTCGTAGCATGCCAAACTGCTAAGAATGACTTTTATTGGGTTCATTTTGGTCAAATATTTCCCAATATAGGCATCATTTACTCCAGGCCTAGTAAACTGCCACAAAATTTGGTGGACTGCTAGTTAAGTCCACTAAAAGTGGAACTCCGCCGAATCTGGCGCGCTTCGCCAAACATGCCGTTAGTTTAAACTGTGGGTTAATTAACGTTAGTCACGTATTAGGTGGGTGGATAAGTGCAATTTTAATGATAAGCATGTTTTAACGCTAATCATGGTTTAATGTGGCTAAACGACATTTTAAAACTTAATTAAACATGGTTTAAAAATTCTGTCATATTTTTTTGTGGCACCTGGTTCTTAAACTCTGAGTGCATAGTGAGGGGGTTGGCCCTTTCTGAACCCCCAACCATCAGATTAGAAATATTTAACAATGTGCAGAGTTGATAGTGGTTAAGAATGACATGGTATAGGACTTGGTAAGCCGTGAAGATGATGGCCAGATGGTCATGGGTTCAACCCCCACTCTGCCATACAACTTTTTGCATAGATTTCCGAAACACACCTTTGCCACGGTTAGACCTCCCTCAAAATTGGTTAATGTCTCCTCCATGTTTAGTTAATGCCATTGAAAATGGGTTTAAACCATAAGATATATATATATATATATATATATGGTTGGGTTGTACTCCAACCTAAAAAAATTTAAATTCAAACTTAGGAAGAATATTGGAGGTCATTGGACAATTTATCCCTTCACAAACCCATCTGAAAAATATGGAGATGACACTTGTCACAGTGCCACTGGATGCAATTTGGAGAATATTCCCTATAATGCTGACTGTACCTACCACATCATCCATGTACGTGTTCTGCTCCTTTTTTGCCTATTTTGGAAAACAAACAACAGACGATAGCTCAGTCATACAAACTCAGATTTTGATGAAACAAGTTGTGCTAGAATCCTAGCAATGAACTCTATCCAATCATTCAAGTCAGAAACAATTTTGAGAAATTTTAATTTTTAGCTAATATTAGGCGCTAATCAAAATTCTGACCAAGGAAAAAATGTAGCAAATTTCCTGAAAATGTAACATGCCTGGAGAAAACATAGCGTGCTGCTTGTAAGTGACTTTTGGAGGGGTTCCTCAGGTCCAAATCAAGGTTTGAAAGGTGATTTAGAAATGTATTCGTGTCTACTACATCATAGAGCCTTCAAGCACTGAAAAATACTGCTTCTAGCCCTCCAAAACTCATTTCTCCAACAACTAATCAAAAAACGTAGCGTGCCTTTGAAAAACATAGCATAAAGGTGATTTTTTGGTAGTTTTTTGACCTTTTCACCCACCAGAATTTGTTGACGTGGCTCTCCCAATAGCTGAGATTAATGTAAAGGTAAAAATCAATCCATAAATGAATTTTTTTTTTTTCATTTAGACGCCCCTAAAAAAGGCGCAACATTAGGCTCGCTACCATTTTGGACCAAAAACTATGAAAAATTTCCAAAATGCCAAAAAAGTCATTTTTTTTTTCAAAAATAGGGCTCAAAGATAGATCTATATCTCTTTAACCATAACATTTTTTGCAAAACTGAGAGAGAATTTTGTTCTTTGGAAATTTTATGTGTTGGATATAATTGTGAATTACGGATAAAACACACTTCCCTAGACATATGATAGTCTATAACAACAGATTAAAGACTATATGACTACCTTTCCTAACTCATAGCAGACACACAAAAAGGATTAGAGGCTTGTAATCCAAGCGCTTCTAAATGGATCCTTCTGTCACTTCTGTTGTAGCTTCAAATTCAAGCAGTTTGTAGGAAAAATGCTTCCTGCAAGAAAGAACACTAAAACAACAGAATATAGTAATAACACATATGTATATTCAAGTTAGTTAGCTAAATCAGTAAAGCATAAAAAATATACATCAACTAAGATCTTTGAAGCGTGAATATTTTATTAAGTATTAGTTAGATATAGTTATATTAGGTTTTATTAACTGAAAGGGCATGATCAAAGATCATGCCTCTTCACCAAGGGACACCTTGAGGCTATATTTAAAGCCCAGGCGATCCCTCATTGTAATCATCTCATATTTCATCTTTAATAATATATAATTATCAAGTTTTACCAGAGTTTTTATACTCCATTGGTATCGGAGCCTTCGCTCTTCGGGATCTGTGTGATCACCCAGGAATTACAGAATTCCAAAACTGCAATTTCAGATTGCAGATTTTTTATCAAGTGCTGGTGACAGCCTTTGTTTAAAAATTTTTACAAATACTTCCCCCTCACATATCTCAGTAATTTATTCATAGAAGAAGCACAGAGTTAAGAGGAGGCCGAGGAAGTTAAATTAGGGCACAGTACTTGTGTTAAGGGTCTTTCAAACTCATTTTTGCTGAACGCAAGAGGTTGGAAATTCTCCTGTAGAAGCTCCAGTCATTTAAGGCTGAACAGTGACCTTCTTTGCAGCTACTTGACCTTGTGAAACAGACTTCAGTTCTGTGGCTCCTAAAACTGGTCATCAACCAGAACTCGGATTGCAGGAAGGAAGATCTCAATTTGTGGAGGGCTCTTCATAAATATAAACCTTGGACCTGTGGGTTGTATTTGAAGGAGAGCTCGGATCAGAAGTATAGTTCTGACGACAGTCACAGAACTCGGATCTGTGACAGCTATTGTATTAGGCCGGACTGTTGGAGAAATTGTTGACTGCTGTAAAAAAATCGTGCAACCAACTGTACCTTCCGCTGTAGTCACAACTCGATTTATTTAAAAACAGTGGTCAAACGGTGGCAATTCGGAACAGGTATCCTTGAACGGCATCATTTAATAATCGATTCATTTAAGTTATAAAAAAAAACATATGAGACAGAAACCGCCACCACCATAACCATTCGACCGCTGCAATTAAATCGACCCACGTCGATCTTACAGTTACACCGCATCCAATATACAGTCACGTTTTAAAACATTAAGTAAACAGACAGATAAAATACGATACAGTGTGTAAAGAAACGATACAATGTTTAACATAACGATACAGGGTTTAAAAAAAATATATACGTCGTGTACATGATACGGTATAGTGATATTATACTATGGGTAACATACGTCTTGTTTTTTACGGTAGAACGCTTAAATACGGTGATATTGTTTTTAAACCGGACGGGTAATTCTTTTAACGTATACCATACATATCGTATACCGTATACCATACAATTCGTACAAACGGATTTTAAAAAACCCGGCAGATAAATATTACAGCGTTTAAAAAAAATACAGCGTTTAAAAAAAAATTCGGAGCGACACATTCTAAAAACGATTTTTTTATTTGTTATTAAACGGGAACAAATTCAATCGTTGACGGGTTCACACAGTGGTCAAAGGGTATCGTAGTGTCGATATATAAAAAAAAATCGGTTGGATAAAAAGAAACAGTGTGCCGGTTCGAACAATTTTTTTTAAAATTATATAAAGTATATACTATATAGTTAATTAATAATTATATATATATATTATAATTATATAATTTATTTATATATATAATTCTCATTTAAATAATTATATATATATATTAATTATATAATTAAATTATATATATTATATAAATTTTAATTAAAAATTGTATATATATAATACTTATATAATTAAAAATAAATAAAAATATTATTAATTAATTAATTAATTAAATATTAATTAATTAATTTTAAAGAAAAAAGAGGAGAAACTGGCCAAAAAAAAAAAATATCTCCCACATACGTATTCAGTATGTCTTTATCAATGATGATGATTGATCAGATAAAAAGGCAAATATGGCTAAAACAAATGGAGACTAAGGACAAGGAGAACAAAATATTGCAGAAATTTAATGCGATCATGAACAATATGACAGAACTCTACAGTAAGCTAAATGATAAAATAGATAAGTTAAGTCCGACACAATCCCCAATATCTCCTAATAGGGAACAAAATCAACAAAACAATTCTGCAGATTCAGGGGACTCGGAAGAGCATCAGGAAAAAACTAATTCCCCACATCCCCATGAAGATACAGATGTTTATAAACAACAAAATGTTCCATCCCCAGAATTGAACGAAACATGTGAAGTGACAAATACATCCGAAGCCACTGATATAGCGCCAGAAGCTGTTGAGGCCTTCAGTGATGAAGCACATATGGTTGTTAAGAAGGAAGCGTTTGATGATGAGAAGAAGTTGCATCAAACGATAATTGTTCGTAACTTACCCCTAAGTCTAAAAAGGAATCACAAAAAATCACCAGAAGAACAAGGGATAGTTGGGAAACATGAAAAAGTATTCCAAGATCTGCCCATAAAAGTGTCTTCCAATAGGAAAATCAAATGTCCAATAGAATTCAAGCCAGTATCCAACTCTGTTGATATCAGATCTTTTCACTATCCACATCCCCAACAGATGGAGCTCGAGAAGAGGCTTCACGATCTTTTTAAAATGTGGGACGCAAGAGCTCATCGCTTGAGAAAACCGGACGTTCGTCAACGTTGTCCATCACTACGTGTGCTTTGAGGACAAAGCATCTTAAGAGAGGGGCAATGTTATGAATATTTTATTAAGTATTAGTTAGATATAGTTATATTAGGTTTTATTAACTGAAAGGGCATGATCAAAGATCATGCCTCTTCACCAAGGGACACCTTGAGGCTATATTTAAAGCCCAGGCGATCCCTCATTGTAATCATCTCATCTTTCATCTTTAATAATATATAATTATCAAGTTTTACCAGAGTTTTTATACTCCAATCTTACAATATGGAAAATCAAAGCCAATATAGATGCAGATAGGGAAAAGTAAGTTGTATTCTTTATTGATGATAGAAGCAGAGGTTACAACCCAATGACTGATTTGAGGTGACCCTTCCAGCAATGATCCTCAGCCCCATCACAGTATAAATATCTTCAACAACTATTACACAAATCTAACTCTCAATTGAAAATCCACTAGCATTTCTCTACTCAAATTCTTCCATATCAAACACCTAGATCTATGCTCAATTTATAGAGAGGATGAAGGTTGTTTTGCAATCAATGAATTTCAAATAATAGGAAAGAAATTTTTACAATCTTGTAGATGTCAAATGGACACTTGGATTCGAAGCTTGACACATGTGAACTCTTCTAGAAGGCACTAGCCAAATGGAGATTCCGGAAGAATGAAAATTTATCTCCCAATGTGACCAATGCACCCATAGATGTCGGGAAGTGCTTTGCAAAGAAGCTTTGTATGGGGCTACCTACATATGCAATGCACTTAGTCCCCTTAGAGGTAATGTTGGTGAGCTCTCATATGCTATAAAATAAAATTCAAACCTTGGAAACCTTTGCTTGATGAAAATCATGCTTGACTTGTCTTGTACTTTCCTTAGGGCATGTAGCAACTTGAAATGATAGGAAATGATAGAACCTTATTCATTGGTCCTGGAGATGATGCCCAGTTAACTAGGTCATTAGGAACGATGCCCAAATTGACCTATAACAATTGTCCCCTAAAGCATGAGGTCAAAATAATAAATACATTTGATTGAGATGCTTTACACTATGATAGGCTGGATATGAAGCGAAGTGGTCACCTGCATCAATCTTACAATACATTACATCATGATATATACTCTTTGATCATAATTGTTGAGGGTAGGAATTCCCATGTTTTGAACATAAACAATCTAATAACATGTACATAATTCAAAAAGTTGTCGACACTAGAATGCTGCCCAATGCAGACATGCCTACAGATATAGGCCCATGTTTGGATGACAATATGTATGTAAGGTCACCATACAGATGATGTGTACAACAATCCTGAAATCACAGCCTCGATCGCTGAAACTAGATCGGGGCTCTTCTTATCTCGTTCACTTGATCATTCGAGTACAAGTCTAGCCATGCGAATATATGATTTGTCGTCGAACATGGAAAGACATCGTTTGATTACCAGCCAATGATGTGAGCTGTTAACAAACACAAGAGAACCACCATTAATGAAAATGGCCCACAAGGTATGACAATACATTTCATAAGGCGTGCATAGATGATTTGATGTTGAACGCCAAACAAAATCTTTCGGTTAAAGGTCTGGAAGCGAGGATCTTGTCGATGCTGTAACAAGCCTCATGGTACTTGAATTTGATGTTTCTAAGTGAACTTCCTGTATAATTATTTGTTATCGAAAGGAAGCCACCTTATTACAAAATGGGAGTTACTAATTTCGGAGACAAGGGTATGACTTGATATAGCAATTTTCAGGGATGACGGTCATGAGAATAAAGGTTTATGAGTATTGTAGAAGGATGAGTTTATTCACTGGATGACTTCTTTTGAACATATCGGTGACACTGTGATGAGTTGGCAGCATTGACCCAAAACCAAAGTGTAAATGAACCGTCAAGATGATTACCAACCCAAACAGTCACATACATGGAGTGAAGGAAGTATCATGTTCAAGAGCAACCTGCTACCATAAAGAAATTTTGCTCACTTTTCCCAAATTTTCCCCAGTCATTTCTCGACCAGTACCTCTTTATTTTTTAACAAGCTTGAGGAGGATAATATTTTCTTGATCTATAATTCAACCCTTCGGGAAAATAAAGTATCGCTATTTAATAATTTAATGAGTCTAGCGATGAATGAAACTCAATTCTTGCCATGATCGACAAGCCCATCGCTATTTTATGTTTCAACGAGCTTAACGACAATGATAGCCTGGTCCTTTTTCATATTTAGAGAGTTTGAAAAAGAGGACGAAAGAAAACTCCATAAGTATTTTTTCGTAAATTTGTCACTCAGATCCAAAAACGTGTAAAATAATATCTGAGAGAACCTCTTTGGTCATCTTTAACCAAGGTATTCCTTTTCTGTAAATAATCTATCTCAATTCGGAAAAGGGTTAAACTTATACTGAGTAGATATCAATTCATTTACTTTTATGAGCTCGAAAAGACAAGTGCTCAACAGTCTTTTCACATTATTGGAGTTTGAAAAGAGTTGAAAGAAGACTCCACGGGTTCCTTTTTCACTATTATCGAAGCTCGAAAAAGAGATAAAAGTTCGCTTCAAATCCTTTTTCGTTTTTAACAAAGCTTGAAAAATAAGGAGAAAAAGTATGCTTTGTGGTCAAGTCATTCTTTGAAATAAATCTGCACGACTAATCTATTCATTAGTTGTATTTCATGTTTAGAACAACATTAAATGGATTAAAAATACCTGTTTCCATTAGGGGAATTTTGAAGTCTAAAATAGGCCTCCTATGAATAATGTACAACAAAAATAAACTTTATAAGAACCAATAGGATTCAAGATGATGATGTCAACCATGGGGTATGATTCACCATTTTTTAAGTAAAAGGGTAAAAATATTAAAAATTAATAAAATAATAAAACTAATTTTTCAACTCATATTTTCAACTTATCTCCCAAATTTTTTACTCAAATTTCGAGCAGGAGTAGTCGTTGGATGTAAAATTTAATTTCTCATCCAAGGAGTACCCATGTTTCATACTTTCTATGTATCCCACTACAAGAAAAATAATAAATACATAAAAAAATGTGATTATAATCTCGTTTTTCATGTATTTCTTATTTTTCCTGTAGAAAGACCCATCGAAAGTATGCAATATGGGTACTCCTTGGATGAGGAATTAAATTTTTCATCCAACAAGTACTCCCGCTCGAAATTTTAGTAAACACTTTGGGATATAAGTTGAAAATACGAGTTGAAAAAGTAGTTTTTTCTTTTTTCCCTCTAAATTTGATGATGTAATCAAATCTTATTTTATTATTTCCATTATTATTTTATAATTTCCTTAGGAGGCCCATTTTACACCTAAAAATTCCCCTAATGATGATAAAAACATAATAAAACTATAGTCATAGCAATAAATTTAACTTGCAAATAATTAAATGACTATTAAAAGTAGTTTCACTATTCATTTTTATCATTCCATAGTTACCATTTGCATTTTGGAGCTCTGAACCTGATTTTTCCCCCGAAATTTAGCTGTTGATTGCGATCATTTTTGTGGACAGATTTCGTCACCGTTTGATCCAAGTTAGTGCCATGAACCTCCTCCTTCCTTTAGTATTCATTTCATCTCCAATTTCTGCAATTTTTTAGGAATTTAAGGTCCCTAGGGTAAATTTTCCCCAAAATGAGGGCAACACACTGCTGAATGTGAAAACTTGCGTTGTGTTGGGGTTCCTATGTTTTGGCAGATTTGGCAATACCAAAAGATAATACAACATCAAACCACTTTGGGATCCTAGTATCTAGCCCTCCTAGATCCGGAGAGGGATCTCTCCAAAAGAACAAAGAATGATATATCTTTGAAGCTCACATGAGGTATTAGGCTAGGTATGAAGCACGAGGGAGTTCAAAGTGATTTGGTTGGTTGGTTGCTAGGTTGAGTCACGAGATCATAGACTGAGAAGGTAATGGGAGAAAAGGAGCAGAGTAGTAGGACATTTTGGAAAAAGAGGATAGGTTAAAAATGTGCCACCCATTGGGCTATGGAGTCATGAAAGGAGATTACTTGCAAACAACTAGCCAAGGCTTTCAGAGGGCAAGTCATCTATACTAAAGGATCTTTTAGATAGATGGTGGAATGGAACAGTAAGGAAACAAGGTGAAAGAAGGAAATAAAACCCAATTTCTGTATATAGATCAGGTCAGAGGTCATTTAAATCTAGACCTGCTTGGACATACTCAAAGGCAGCTTTCAATGGAGGGACAAAGGGGTAGCTTATAGATTAGACCAGAGGTCATTTAACTCCAAGTCTGCTTTAGTGTGCTCGAAGGGAAAAACAGGGATAAGTTTAAATAGAGCCAGGGTCTATAGATCAGAGAAGCAATTTGAACCTTCAATGCTTTGACACCAACAAGAGATCTTAGAAAGGCCAGCTGGTCGCACAAGGACCCTAGTGGACAGGGCTAACTCTAATCCCCAGTATCCCAAATCTTCTAGCTTAATCCCAACAAGAAAAACTAAGCAGCAAACCCCAAATTCACACATCAGCTGGCAGGAAATAACATCTGCTACACTGGTTAAACCACAGGAGTCTGCTCCTAGTTTCACTATCAGCAAGAAACATTAAAGGCAGGGAGAGTAGAAACATAGGGTACCTAACAAGGGTAAATCCTATGCCAGATTTTTGATGCATGCCAGAAGAAATGAACAGCTTGAAGAAGTGTAATAAAAAAGTGTAAAGGGAAAACATCACCCGTAGTAATAGATCCTGTGAAATTTGCTTGATTAATTGATGCAAAACCAGTCACATACACTGAGCTCGATGGCTGATGACAATCCAAAATTTCTCTTCCCAGCCTACTACATTACAAAATACTCTGCTACTCCCTCCCAAGACTATTCTAACAGTCAAAATGAATCCCTCTAACATCAATGGCAACAACCAAAAAACAACCTTACAATGAGTTTCTTCATGAATTTTATAGCTGAAAGAGAGGCAGAGGAGGTAGGTGGAAAAATAAATGTAGCATTAAAACTCAGAAGAGGAAGAGGGCCGAGGCTCCCTTCTATTTTAAATTCAGGGCATTTATCTTTGGTACTCTATGGATGAAACAATGGTCTTCGTCAGGCTGCAATTTACTCCAGGTATGACTTTGATGTACTTGTTGTAACCCTCTGCAATAATTCTGGTGAACTGAACAAAAAGGTAGAATAATGATGCCAGGGCCTGCCATACTGTGTAAAAAATGCTTCTGATATCATAGGACTATTTTCATGGGGGAAAACTTCTCATGGACACAACGTAAACCAAAATCGTATGAGTACTATGTCCTTCCTCAGGAGGAGACATTTTGCTGATATAGACACCATGATGATATGATTTTATATGCATTGGATCTTTTGAGTGATCCATGGGGTCTTCGATTTGGTACCTGCCTTTAAATTATCGGATTAAGGCTCAAAATCTCCGCTTACAGGTCTTAAATTCTCTAATCTTTCACTGATACTCTTTTGCTGCTCCATTCCTGTCTCTGCCTGCGAAATCCGTGCTTTAATGGTTCTGGGAAGGTTTTATAGAGTTTTACTCTGCTTCTTTAATGAAATTCATGTCACAACACCTTCCCAGGCCCTCCTTCATAATTTCGATCACTGCACATGGTCTTGCCTGCGTTTTTTGTCACTGTAACAGTGACTGTGAATCATGGCGGTCGTCTAAGGCTGGTACCCTGCAAAACACACAAACCCGTCAAGAAAACCATGCATGGGAAGGGTGGATGCACTGGGAACAATGAGAATGGTAGCACAACCTGATGAAATGGTGGAACAGTGCAGGATGATGGTGGAAAATGCAGCGAACAGTGGAGAAATGGACTGGTGAAAGTTGGTGGAGTGCAGCAAAATTTTAATGCGAAACTTTGACACTTTGACCTTTGGATGAAATATAAAGGGGACGGACGGAAATGCAAAAAATACGTGGAATGGGTGATGTGGCGAGACCCGGTCAATGGCGAAGCATGCAGTCAATTCTAACCATCCGATCTCATGAGGAGATCGATGGTGGAAAACGCATCGAGGGCGACAGATGGTGGGCCAGGGGTCCCTTTTTCCTTGACTATCACTCGCCTATCTTTGTGGTGCGAACGCCGTCAGATGGACGACCATAGATCTGACGGTGGAAATAAATATCGCGCTGGGCCTACAGTCAAACGTTAATGTGCGATGAGGGAAGTTTTTCAATAGTACTTGAAGCCACGTGTCGGCCGATGAATGGCATCACTGCTAAACAAAAAATTCTGCCCTCCCTCCGAAGGTGGTGCGATAGAAACCGCCGGTTTTGAATAGTGACTGATTTTGGGGACCACCAGGGCAGATGAAATGCGGGCCGTCGATCTGTGGATTAGATCGATGGTTGTGAAGTGATCTGGGAATGAACGGGGAACGCGGGAGCATTAGGGCTTGCGACGACCGTTGGATTATGGGAAATCGACGGTGGTTAGCGCTCCCGAGAATTATTTATCCAATTGTGATAAGCGCTTGGTTCTAGTGCCCGAGTCATGTGGGGGAAAAAGGTTCTAGGGCTGAGTCCAAAGGGGCTAGGCCTGTTGTAAGAGGGAAAGTGGGTTTTGGCCCGTTTTTAATGAAATTTGAGGTCAGAAAGAGGTAACGGTAAAGGGAAAAAGGGGTTGTGAACCAAACAAGGGGTGTGTGTAGGATTCATTGGGGGTCTTGGGATAATTTAGAGGGACAGGGGAGGGAAAAAGAGAGGGAAACAGGGGCTTAGTGAAGATGAAATAAGGGGACAGGCCTTTGGACATTCTTTTCGCAACAGAGATGCTTGGAAACAACAGTGGACTTTTACCAAGGGCAGAGGGTATGAAGAGGCTTTCAAGGATGATGTGTTTTCAGGAAAAATGCATTTCCTTGAAGGCTCAAAAAACAATTTAGCCCCCTACTTTCTTGTCAATAAATTCATAGGGGGCTAACAATGGCTCCACATGGGGATGGATTCTTCTTGAAGGAGTCAGGAATTCAGAAGATGATCTTTGGTGTAGGCTAGATGCCTGGTACTTGAATCATTCTTTTCTTCTCTTGGATCAGCTACCACAAATCATGAAGACATTACATCAGCAATAACATTCTCCCAAACAACTACCTACCCAGACTATAGTCCTAACATTTTTTCTTCTGGGTGTATTTGGACTTGCAAACCCTTTACATCATCAATTTTTTACAAGCAGGAAAATAGACCTATTCTACTTCTACCCTTATTACTCCCTAAGACCAAATTAAACTATTGGTATCATAGTTTCTCTACCTAAACTATATCTGCTAGGATCAAACTGTCTAGCAGACTTCTTATCTATATTCTAAGACAGAAATTGAAAAATAGTCAAGCTAGGATTAGACTGTCTGGCTTGCTGGACTTTGCAGAAATTAAGAACAACTAACTACATGCTCACAGACTGATATTTATTTCAGACTTCCCATCTACTCTACTCTAACCTGGAAATCTCTGGCACTTTTAGGTGATACAATAATGCCAGTGCAGCCAGTCAAGCAGTAACAAAAAAGGATATGAGCACTGACTGCCTGTCAGAGATAACCACAGGGTGCTCTGCATGTGGTTCTTCAAAACTGTGGTCACCATCAGTGGTGACCACTCTTGATGAAACTGGCCCTGGCGAAGGATCAATGCTGGAGAGTTTGAGCTGATCAGGGCCTGCATATACTCTGCCACAGGATCAATGAACATATGATGTACACTTTCTTCTTTCAGGCATGCCATGACTGGTAGGCTGTCTGTATCCTAGGTAGCATCGATTTTTGCATATTCCACTGCATCTTTAGTGTGGCTCATGAAAGCCCGATCGTCTTCTTCTTGTACATCGGAAAGCAATAGAATCATTTCTTTTTTAGGGGGTGGAAGACTTTCCAAAAATGCTCTGGGGTCTCTGAACTGGTATGATTTCTCTTGTGAGTTTAGAAATTCAATCTCAGCTTCATACCTTTCAACCACCAATTCTAAGAATATTTTCCTAAGCATGGGTTTGAATTTTGAGCTGAGAAGAATAGCCCCTGGAAGGTCCTCCACCTCTAGCTCTGCCAAGTCACTTAACATTACAACACGACACTCTGCTATGAAACTAGGATGCATTTCTACAAATTTCTCAGAGTCTTCCATTAGAGAAGTGACTCGGTCTTTAGCGTGGATGATGTTGTAATGCGACTGGTCTCCTAGTGGAGTCTTGTGAAAAAAAAGATAATCAACGGCCTACTGATCACCAATGGAGTCTTTTAATCATTTAGGAAATGTGGAGTCACCAGGTGGAGGATTTGAGATTTTACTGTCCACCACACTGATTTACCAAATCAAAGCTGATTGGTCTCGTTCCCCAGCGGAGTCGCCATTATGTTGGGGTTCCTATGTTTTGGAAGATTTGGCAATACCAAAAGATAAGACAACATCAAACCACTTTGGGATCCTAGGATCTAGCCCTCCTAGATCCAGAGAGCGATCTTTCCAAAATAACAAAGAATGATATATCTTTGAAGCTCACAATGAGTTATTAGGCTAGGTATGAAGCACGGGGGAGTTTAAAGTGATTTGGTTGGTTGGTTGCTGGGTTGAGTCACGAGATCATAGACTAAGAAGGTAATGGGAAAAAAGGATCAGAGCAGTAGGACGTTTTGGCAAAAGAGGATAGGTTAAAAATGTGCCATCCATTGGGCTATGGAGTCATGAAAGGAGATTAATTGCAAAAAACTAGCCAAGGCTTTCAGAGGGCAAGTAATATATACTAAAGGATCTTTTAGATAGATGGTGGAATGGAAAAGTAAGGAAAGAAGGTGAAAGAAGGAAATAAAACCCAATTTCTGTCTATAGATTAGGTCAGAGGTCATTTAAATCTAGACCTGCTTGGACATACTCAAAGGCATCTTTCAATGGAGGGACAAAGGGGTAGGTTATAGATCGGACCAGAGGTCATTTAACTCCAGGTATGCTTTAGTGTGCTCCAAGGGAAAAATAGGGATAAGTTTAAACAGAGCCAGGGTCTATAGATTAGATAAGGACTTTGAACCTTCAATTCTTTGACACCAGCAAGAGATCTTAGAAAGGCCAGCTAGTCGCACAAGGAACCTAGTGGATAGGGCTAACTCTAATCCCCAGTATCCAAAATATTCCATCTTAAGCCCAAAAATAACAACTAAGCAGCAAACCCCGAATTCACACATCAGCTGGCAGGAAATAACATCTGCTACACTGGTTAAACCACAGGAGTCTGCTCTTAGTTTCACTATCAGCAGAAAACATTAAAGGCAGAGAGAGCAGAAAAATAGGGTACCTAACAAGGGTAAATCCTATGCTAGATTTCTGATGCGTGCCAGAAGAAATGAACAGCATGAAAAAGTGTAATAAAATAGTGTAAAGGGAAAACATCACCTGTAGGAATAGACCAGGATCCTGTGAAATTTGCTTGATTAATTGATGCAAAACCAGTCACATACACTGAGCTCGATGGCTAATCAAAGTCCAAAATTTCTCTTCCCAGCCTACTACATTACAAACTACTCTACTGCTCCCTCCCAAGACTATTCTAATAGTCAAAATGAATCCCTCTAACAGAAACGGAAACAACCGAACAACAACCTTACAATGAGTTTCTTCATGAATTTTATAGCTGAAAGAGAGGCAGAGGAGGTAGGTGGAAAACTAAATGTAGCATTAAAACTCAGAAGAGGAAGAGGGCCAAGGCTCCCTTCTGTTTTAAATTCTGGGCATTTATCTCTGGTACTCTATGGATGAAACAGTGGTCTTCGTCAGGCTGCAATTTACTCCAGGTATGACTTTGATGTACTTGCTGTAACCCTCTGCAATACTTCTAGTGAACTGAACAAAAAGGTAGAATAATGATGCCAGGGCCTACCATACTGTGTAACAAATGCTTCTGATATCATAGGACTGTTTTCAGGGGGGAAAACTTCTCATGGACACAACGTAAACCAAAATCGTATGAGTACTATGTCCTTTCTTAGGAGGAGACATTCTACTGAATTAGAGACCCTGAGGATATGATTTTATGTGCATTGGAGCTTCTGAGTGATCCATGGGGTCTTCGATCTGGTACCTTCCTTTAAATTATCACATTAAGGCTCAAAATCTCCGCTTACAGGTCTTAAATTCTCTAATCTTTCACTGATACTCTTTTGCTGCTCCATTCCTGTCTCTGCCTGCGAAATCTGCGATTTAATGGTTATGGGAAGGTTTTACAGAGTTTTACTCTACTCCTTTAATGAAAGTCATGTCACAACACCTTCCCAGGCCCTCCTTCATAATTTCAATCACTGCACATGGTCTTCCTTGCGTTTTTGTCACTGTAACAGTGACTGTGAATCATGGCAGTCGTCTAACGCCGGTACCCTGCAAAACACACAAACCGGTCAAGAAAACCATGCATGGGAAGGGTGGATGCAATGGGAACAATGAGAATGGTAGCACAGCCTGATGAAATGGTAGAAAAATGTAGGATGATGGTGGAAAATGCAACGAACAGTGGAGAAATGGACTGGTGAAAGTTGGTGGAGTGCAACAAAATTTTAACGCGAAACTTTGACACTTTGACCTTTGGACAAAATATAAAGGGGATGGACGGAAATGCAACAAACACGTGGAATGGATGACGTGGTGAGACCTTGTCAATGGCAGGGCATGTAGCCAATTCTAACCATCCGATCTCATGAGGAGATCGATGATGGAAAATGCATAGGAGGGTGACAGATGGTGGGCCAGGGGTCCCTTTTTCCTTGACTATGACCCGCATATCTTTGGGGTGCGAACTTCGTCGGATGGCTGGCCATAGATCTAACGGTGGACAAAAATATCGCGTTGGGCCTGCAGTCGAACGTTAACGCGTGATGAGGGAAGTTTTTCAATAGTGCTCGAAGCCACATGTCGGCCGAGGAAAGGCATCGTAGCCAAACAAAAAATACCGCCCTCCCTCCAAAGGCGGTGCGATAGAAACCACCAGTTTTGAACAGTGGCTGATTGTGGGGACCGCCGGGGTGGATGAAATGTGGGCCGTCGATCTGTGGATTAGATCAATGGTTGTGAAGTGATTGGGGAATGAACGGGGAACGCGAGAGCATTGGGGCTTGCGATGACCGTTGGATTATGGGAAATCGACAGTGGGTAGCGCTCCCGAGACTTATTTATCCAATTGTGATAAGCACTTTATGGGCTAGCGCTTGGTTCTAGCGCCCGGGTCATGTGCGGGAAAAGGGTTCTAGGGCTAAGCCCAAAGGGTCTAGGCCTGTTGTAAGATGGAAAGTGGGTTTTGGCTTGTTTTTAATGAAATTTGAGGCCAGAAAGAGGTAACGGTAAAGGGAAAAAGGGGTTGTGAACCAAACAAGGGGTGTGTGTAGGATTCAAATGGGGTTTTGGGATAATTTAGAGGGACAGGGGAGGGAAAAATAGAGGGAAACAAGGGCTTAGTGAAGATGAAATAAGGGGACAGGCCTTTGGACATTCTTTTCACAACAGAGATGCTTGGAAACAACAGTGGACTTTTACCAAGGGCAGAGGGTATGAAGAGGCTTTCAAGGATGATGTGTTTTCAGGAAAAATGCATTTCCTTGAAGGCTCAAAAAAAAATTTAGCCCCCTAATTGCTTTTCAAGAAATTCATAGGGGGCTAACACGTTGCATAGCAGGTACAGTGAAGTGTACTTGCATGTGCAACACACTGTCTCTTTTCAGGGAGTGCGTTGGGCACAGTTTAAATTTTTTATTTTCTCATTATGCCCAAAATTGACCTAGTTTTTTGCAATGAATGGAATCTAATGGATTTTATGGTTGTATTTTAGGTTTCCATAATATTATAATGATGATTACATGGAGGGAAATAGAACATGAAGAACAAGATATGATTTCCTTGAATGATCCGGGTACTGTAAGAGCCCTAAGAGATTGTGGACTGCTTAAGTACTTCAAATTATCTGGGATGAGGCAAAAAATAGAACTCTTGGAGTTCTTAGTTTGAGCATGGGATCCGGTGATAGAGCCATTTCATACTAAAGACCAAGTGGTTCCCATAACAGTTGAGGATGTGTATTTTCTCACAGGATTGTCGAGGAGAGGTTTGCCCATTTCACTCTCAAGGTCTACTGTTGGAGGAGAGACAGTGAGGGACTATACTATGCAATGTTGATATCCATGGGAAAAACCTAGCAAAGATGGAAAAATAAACATCCAGGATGTCAGAGATTTGCCTTTGAGAACTATCCTTTTCACAATCGCTAAACTTGCCAGCACCGTTACACTACATCTAGCGAACAGATCGTATATGCAGTATGCGCTAGAGTGTATGGAGCCAACAGTATTCAACTGGTCTGAAGTTGTGCTATCTCAGATAAAGGATCAACTGAACAAAGAAAAGGGAGGAAGGAAGAATAATTTTAGTTATGGTTCTATCCTTTTATCCTTCGCCTTGGAATGGATTCCACTGATGCAGCCACAACATGTGACATTGGATATAGCTAGTCCTAGAGATCCTCGAATGCAGAGATTGATAGAACTCATGGGCCGACATGTAGGCCAATCGACTGTTGTGTTCTCTAATACATTATTTTCCTAGTTCCGGCGATATATTGTTGCAATCGATGTGTATGCATATGCAGACATCGATTTTCAAGGAGATCTAGATTTAGCATTACCAGAAGGCGCTCAGTGGGGTGAAATAGGTAACAATGTTTTGACCATTCTCTTTTATTTTCCTAAGGTTTATACAATGTTTTTGTATTTTTTATTTCTTCCCAAGACTAAACTAAATGTTTGATGTAATGCAGATGTTGGTCGTGTTCAACTAGTAGTGGAATCAGAGCACGAAGCAGATGTACCAACGGAGAGGGCTGTCGGGAGAGCAGTCCTTCAAGATCTTGATATGGATGAGACTCTGATTGAGCTTCAGCATCACATAGAAGGCTTGAAGTTTGGGTTTTTTGATTTCCAGATCAAAGAGCTTCCTATCTGACTGCAGCGACACACTATTCGGGTTCCTAACTGTTGGATGCAATTACTTCGTAGGATAGCTAGATCTATATAATGTTATCATGAGCACCACTAGTTTAATTATGACATTTTGCATTCATTTTGAGGTCAGATGACCAATGTGTCTTGGGCACAAATTTTGTAAAAACCTATAACTATCTATCTATATGATTTTAGAGTTTTTCCTATGTTTATTGTGCAATCCTATTCAATGATGTGAATGTTTTCTTTACATATGTTGCAAATGTCTGTCTAAAAATTGATTAGCTAATGAATCAGTCAATGTGTTCAAATTTATAGAAATGTGTTGATATTTAATAAAATAAAAATGTCTTTCCAAAAGTCGAACTCTTAGGAACAATCTAAGAAGTGTTGGATTTCTAACAGTATAAACACTAGTAAGTTGTAGTACCACAAGTTCTGAGTCTAACCTTATGATTATGCCATTAATAACAAATGAAATGGAATCAAAGAGAATTTTGATCAACGCGCTATACTCAGTTATATTGTTTGTCGATCTACCAATACAAATGCCTTGAAAACTCACTAACTTGCCGTTCAGAGTGAAAATGTCCCACACTACAGAGGATAGATTTTGCGTAGTATGACTAGCACCATCAGCATATCCAACAAATGGTTCCGAATATTTAGACATTTGAGATGAAATGTAAGGCGGATTACTAAAGTCAAGAAAAATATAAAAACAAATTAAGATAGTGAATGCAAATCAACAACATATATTTACAATATAATAAAAAAAATTACTATGCTCATGATTAAGCATAGTAACGTTTCAAATACAACCCATTTCTAGGTTGCGCCAATGGAATTCCATCGTAATCAACTAACTCATAGGAAACCTTAGCAAGAACTCTTTTGAAAATATAGGGGCCATGGCATAATGGCTCAAACTTTCCTGTACATATGACATCAGCTTCTTGATCATAGAGAAGGACCAAATCACCCTCTGAGAAAATGTGAGGTTGGAAATTTTTTGTCGTATTGCGCATTTATACATCTCTTATGCGCTTCGTTGGCCAATTGGGCTTCACGACGGATTTCATCAAGATGGATGAGGTTAAGGAGACACGCTTCTTCTTTAGAGGTGTTAGGTAACAAGTCTATTGCGAGTTTTAATGATGATATTTCGCATTGGATTGGTAAGATAACTTCCAGGCCATACACCAATTAAAAAGGAGTAAATCTGGTCGCATTTCTCACTAAGGTTCGATACGCCCACAAGGTGGAGTACAAGATCAAATGCTAGTTCCTTTCACAAACTCCTATCATTCGTTGAAGCATTTGTTTAAGAATTTTTTTAATGGCATCAAATTTTCCATTTTATTGTGGATAATAAGGAGTAGAATTATCATGTGACAATCCTAACTTGGCAGTCAATTCAGACATCATTTTGTTGTGAAAATGCTTCCCATGATCTATAACAATAGCCTGTGGGACCCCAAATCATGAAATAATGTGGTTGAAGAAATACAATGCAGTTGTTTGTCTTTTTTTGTTGAATGTAGGCATCACTTCGGCCCATTTGGTAAAATAGTCGACTGCGACAATAATATAACCATGCCCCCCAGATGAAGGAGGGTTACAATTCTTGAAGTCAATACCCCATTTCGTAAATGGTCTAGCAGAGACAACAAGATGCATTGGTGCTAGTGGTTTGTGGATTTTACAATAAAAAATCTGGCATGCATGACAACTTCTGACCGCGAGGATGCAGTCTCGAAAAATAGTAGGCCAAAAGTAACCGACGCAGAGTATCTTATGCATGGTAGCATATCTAGATAAATGTCCACCACAAGCCCCAACATTAAAATCATTTAACACTTTTTCGGCCTCCTCATGAGTGAGGCACCTCCTTAAAATGGTATCGACACTATGACGATAAAGTGTATCGCCCACGATCAGATAATATTTGGCTTGGTATCGAATATGTTGTTGTTCAGAGTGAGAGGTATTAGGTCGAAAAGTTTGGGTTTGGAGATAAATGATGAAATCCCCATACCGAGGATCAGATGATCCGATAAAAAATAGAGACTCGTCTGGAATTAATGGTTCCAACGTAGTTTCAGTACTATCAGAGGGAAGGTCATAGAGAAGCTCAGCCAAAACTAAATACTTCTTTGACTTGGATTTGATAAATTCCAAATAAAATTCGTGCAAAATGACAATCCATTTTGAATATTCCCCCCCCAACAATTGACGTGATAAGATATAAGTCATGGGGTTGCAATCCAAAAATATTGTTGTTTTTCAGAGCAGGATATAATGGCGAAATCTTTGGACAACTTGAACTACTGCCAAGGAAATTTTTTCTACGTATGAGTATTTAAATTCCATATCATTGAGATTACAACTCAAATAATAGATCGGATGTTCAATTCCGTGTTATACTTGGACCAATACCATAGCAATGGTCGTTTCGGCCGCGACGATATATATGAAATAATAATTTTGATAATTATGAGGATACATTAATGACACTCGGACAAGAGTGTCTTTGAAAACATCAAAAGAAACTTGCGCAACTTGGTCCCAATGGAAGGGAACCCCCATTTTCAAGGGTCGAGTAAATCCTTTAGCCATTTTGGCGTAATTTGGAATGAACCTACTTAGGAAGTTAGCCTTTCCTTGAAGTTTCTATATTTGAAGTAAGTTTGACGGCGCAGGCAAATCAATAATGGCTTGAACCTTCAAAGGGTTGATTTGAATCCCTTCTTTTGAGACTATGAATCCAAGAAAATGACCAGAACTAGCACTAAACACACATTTATGTGGATTGAGGCATATTTTGTAGTGTTCGCAGCGTAAGAAAATGGTTCTCAAATGCATCAGGTGATCAGTTCAATTTTTTGAATGCGCTGGTAAATCATCTAGATATGGTTGAACAATTTTCTTGATGTCGTTGAAAGCATAATCCATTACTCTCTGAAAGGTTTCCCTAGCGTTCTTTAAACCAAACAAAAGTTTCCTATAAGGGAATGTGCCCTAGGGAGAGATGAATGTTATCTTATGTTGATCATCTAGGTGGATATTGATTGGATTGTAGCCGGAAAATCCATCCATGAACAAAAATATCTTACATCCAGAAAAATTGTCAATAATCTGGTTGATAAAGGGAGTAGGATAGTTGTCTTTTGGACAAGAAAGATTGAAATCCCAATAATCGATGCACAATCTAATTGTTCCTTGTTTTTTCTTGATAGGAATGATATTGGAAATCAACTCAGTTAGCGGAACAAGGTAAATGGAACCAGCACGCAAAAGTTTTTCAACTTCTTCTTTGATGGTAGCGGCTTTCTTCAGATGAACAGGACAAATCCGTTGACGCACCGGTTTGACATCAGGATACATATTAATAGTGTGTTCAACTATACTAGTATCTATGCATGTCATTTCTTCGTAAGATCAAGAAAATACATCATGAAATTCACGAAAAAGAGAGCGATATGATTCTAGTTCTGATGGAGAACAAGATCCACTGACATGAATATTCTCTACAATGCCAGGTTTGGTCAAAATATCGATAGAAATGGTTTCTTAAATATTTGACAGATTTCGCTCGGAATCGATTGCATTAATGGGAAAAGAATTTGAAAATAAATTTTTGATGGATGGGTGGTGTAGTTCACTAAGATTATTTTCTTCATAATTAGGAATATGGGAACAATGATGATAATATTCCCATGGTTCTCTTGACGTTATGGCTTCCAAAATATTCTCATCTATCAAGAATATTGAGGAAAATGGATTAGATGGAGTACCAAAATCTAAGGAAAGATCAACCCAAACACTTGGCGACACTGATTTCATATTTGCCGCCCAAGCTAGATAGATTGATTGCTATGCTAGCTCAACAGGGTTGGGTGGTAGAAACTCATCCAATGAAAAAATATCAGAATCACCCGTACTCTCCCTTAAGCTAGATAGAGTGGAAGAGATCATGTCGCAGGTCTCTATACTTGCAATTTTTGCCGATGTCGCGGGTAGTGGTAATGCAAAGGTTCCCATGAGAGTCGAATCCTTTAAGAGTCCTACACCAATGTTCTGAAGTTCTAGTTGGGCTATGCGAATGAACAGAATGCTTCTAGTTACCTGCGAAGCAGAGGAAAAGAAGGATAATTGATTAATGAATGTAATTGTACCTTTATCTGGAAAGGAAATCATTCTAAAATATGTAGAAACAATAGCATTCATCGCATATACCCATGGCCTTCCAAGTAAATATTATAATCAAGGGGTCTGTCAACAACCTCAACATCAATATCTATTGTTTTTCCCCGTAGTTCAACATGCAGGTTATTAATAATACCACAAGGTTTATATGTACATCGATCAAATGCCTTCAACATCATTGATGATTGTGATAAGTGTGGCGAGCGAAGTGACTTCCAACAGTTTAGAGACATAATGCATGTAGATGCTCCCTCATCAATAATAGTGCGATGAAAAAGATGATTGAGAACATTTAATTGTATGGAGAATGCCAGTTTTGTTGGTAGTTGCGGGACATAGCCCGTATGATTAAAGACGACAAGATTAGAATCAATTGGATCAATTCCACCAATAGCCAAAAATAAATCCTATTTTTGGGAAGGAAAATTTTGTAATACCTCAAGAGCAAACATAGCTAAAGGGGATTGAGCCAATTCTTCAAATATATTATAATTTTGCGCAGCTCTTGCTCGAGGATTATATGTCAATTTATGAATTACTCCATTTGGTGGCTTGATTGTCAATTTAGGAATAGAAATAGGCAGTACTGATTTTGTAGATGGATTCATTGTCGAGGTATTAGGTTGATCAGTGGTCTGACTACCATAATCTTTATTTTGCTTTGACACCAAAATATTTGTTGAAGTTTTTGTGATGGATAACATTAACACTTAGGAACTAGGAGTTGGATCTGTAGCAACCATGTTTATGTTCGTATTTGGAAATGGGTCTGTCAACACAGCTGATGCATGGGAAGTCTTGATGATTTTTGAGACTTCAGTGCAATGAGAACAATCCCTAACAAAGTGTTCCTCCTACAGATTATGCATAGATAAGGAGCTTTCCAAGGTCCAGACAGTTGATCAAAATATCTTTCCTGTGGGTTAGAATTTTTCTTTTCCTTTGATTTCCCCTTTTACTTACTTCCTGGTTTCTTGTCACCTTTGCCTTTGTCAAATGACATGGAATTAATTTCAGAAGTAGGAGAAGCATCAGATGCAGTAGGGTGGTGTGTGTTTTCAGTGCCTATCAAGTTGTCTCCGACATGAGAGTCCTTTAATTAAGGAGGAACATTGAAATTAGATCTCTCGACGCATAAGGAATTTTTTCATATAGTGTGCCAGACTGAGTATAAATAAAGTCTAAATATTGGGCACAAGCGATAAATTACTCTTCTGCGATGATGCCAGCCTTAGCCACATCCTAAGTTATGTATGGTAACAAGGACTTAATGAACCATTCAACAAGGAGCTGATCTATAACAAAGGTCTTAACCATTTGACGACGATGACGCCACTGATGAATATGATTAGAAATGTGAGTAGCATTAGTCTATTTAAAATTGGTCAAGAGTTCCGTTCCAGTTTCATATCTGATGGGTAGCTAGAAATGAGTAAAAAACACAGTAGCTAGGGCTGTGAAATTGTCAAAAGAAGATCTAGGTAATTCAATTTACGATTTTACAGCCGGACCTGTGAGCGTACGCTGGAAAAGATGTAGCTGAACAGAATCATAATTCAGGGAATTTGATGAACACCATAAATGATAAGTCATAACATGAGTTTTTTGATCAGTGGTTGTCATTGATGTCAACCCAAGTAACACCAGGGGCTAACCCAATATTGCATGGGAATTTTTACCTACCAAATTAATATATTCTGGGTCATAAATGCTTTTGATGGTTTCTACTTTTCAAGATGTTTCCATTAATATATGGCACGCCACATAATTCTTCACGGTTTGAGAGATATTCATGTTTGAAGTTTGTAACTCCAGTTAGTGGGCTAAAACCCCATGGGGTTGTTGCATGGGTCATTGAAAAGTCATAATTAATATTTTTTAAGCTCCTAAAATCCCTCCCACGTTCACTTTTTGAAGCCCATCTCAACCTAAGCATTTATATAAATTTTGATCATCATATCCTCCTTATGCAAGGGATTTCGCCATCTGAAACAGGTGATCGTGGCATTTTCACTCTAAATTTTTTTCCACGAAGGTTTAGAAGCTGAAATTTTTATAAGCTGAAGTCGAAATCTTGAGGAAGCTGTTGTGAATAGTTCATATCAAGGTGCACAATATTTTTGAAGATATGATCCGTGGAAGTCAATGTTTTTACAGGCTTCTGAAATTCATCTCAAAGAAGGGACCTTGGGAAAATCATCAGAACTCTCTCTTTGAGTATTGGATTGGAATTCCATAAGAAGTGGTAGATATCACATAGAATTTAGTTTTACCTCTATCAATTTCATAGCCGAATGAATAAATGGTGACACGGGTCATGCCGTACAATTTCACTCTTCTGAAACAGTCCATAATTAGGGCATTGTGAGAGATTGGGTATAACTCTCTGTTGAAGAATCCAAATTGGGTTAGACCTGTGGCATTGGAAATATGACTTAGAGGACTACTACAAGACCTAAAAATAAGATATTGGGGGTCTGAAATGATAGAGATACACCAGATTCAATATCGAGATCCTAGAAGGCAAAGAAAAAGATAGATCATGTGTTGTCAAGGGCTGCAAAGGACCAGAATTTCTAGGGAAGAAAAGCGAAGAAAGGTGCAACAGAGGGTAGCATGACAAGAGCAACAACCAAGGTGCAGAAAAACAATAAGAAGTTCATCACATGAAGTCTTCAAGTGGGCAGCACTGCATACAACCATTGTAAAGGTATCATTGTACTAAGTCATTGTAAATAAATTATTGTACAAATTGTACTAGTGTCTATCTACCAAGAGTTGAAGAGGCAATGTTGGGTGGTCTAGGATCATCATTAGGTGGTTGTGTCAAGTTGGGGTTAATTTATATTGTATCTTCTTCTTCTACATCATTCTATAGCATTGTAAAGTGGACCATTTTCCCTGGTATGAGAGTCCATTCTTCTTTTATTCTTCTACAGGGTGGTAGGGTGATGCTAGGGTGAGTTGTAGCTCATTTGGTGTTGGGGCATCCATTTAGTTGACTACTAAAGAATCACAGGCGTTGGAGCATCCATCCAGTGGGAGCTGGAGAAGAATTATTTTTTAGATTCTAGGAAGTTGGAGCTTTATTTTCAATTGGAGTTGAATATTAAAGAATTATTAGAAAATCATTAGGTGGTTTTTTTCCTAGACTGGGTTTCCACCTTAAAATATGTGTGCATTTGTGTTCCTTTTGTTTGCTTCTATCATTGTACAAACACTAATAATAATTGAAGATTAACTAATGCTCTAACTGAAAGGAATACGGATTCACCCCCCTCTGAATATTTCCAACAATTGGTATCAGAACTTGGTTCCTTAAATAGTAGTTTAATAGTTGGAAGGAGGTCATGGAGCATACCAAGAATGGTGTATCTCTGTTCAATGAAAATAATTATGCTCTCTGGAAAGGAAGAATGGAGGTCTATCTCTTGGTGCAAGGTTACGAAGTATGGGAGACTGTTCAAAATGGATTTACATCAAGCAAGGATGAACAAGGTAAGAAGAATTTGGTAAATGATGCAAAAGCAAAGAATATTATTATCAGTGGACTTATTGAATTTGCTTATCATAAGGTGTTGGGTTGTAAAATCACCAAAAATGTATGGGACAAGTTTGAGAATATATATGCAGGTGACTCAAATGTCAAAGAAGAAAAGCTTCAAATCTATAGAGAAAAATTTGAGCAACTCAGAATGAAATAAGATTGCAAAATTGTTGCATACTTCCAATATGTTGATGAAATAACAAATAATCTGGAAGGATTGGGAGAGCCATTTGACGAGAAGACCATTATACAGAAGATTCTTAAAACGTTACCAGGGAGATTCAACCCAAAGGTATCGGTCTTAGAATATAGTGAAAATATGGACAAAATTAGCAAAGAGGAATTACATGGAGTTCTCATAGCATATGAAATGAGACTTGATGAAGAAGAGGGTACTTCAAATCTTGAAACTGCGTTTGTTGCATCTAACAAAACCAATAAGGACAAACAACCTTTAATTGAAATGACATGCACCTGCAAGTGTGAACTAAAGGGAGATGATGGAGAAGTCTTTCAGATGAAGAATAGGCTTACTTTACGAGAAAAATAAAAATTGGTAAGGGAAAATTCAAAGTTAAACTTCCATTGATATGTTTCGGTTGTGGTGAGGTTGGGCATTTCACAGCAAAATTTCTGAAAAAAAGTGATGGCAACTCAAAAGGAAAGAAAGGCTTTAAGAAATTCAACAAGCAAGGAAAAAAGAAAGGATCCAAAAGGAACTTTCTCTCTAAAGAAGATAGCTCATCATCTGATGAAGAAAGTGACAGCAAAGAAGAAGCCAATGAGAAAGTATTGTTTATGGCCAAGCATAATAAACAAGAGGTATCAAACAATGAAGAAGAAGGGTTGACCATAGAATAATTTTCTGAGGAGGCAATCAAGCTTATAAAAGAGCTCAATGCTAAGAAGATCCATTCCAATACTCTTGAAGAACAATTTCAAGGTCTCAAAATTGAAGTTGAAGAACACAAATGTATTGAAGAGTCACTTCAAAAGAAGTTGGAAGACAACAACCAAGAAAGGGAAGCATTAGAAGCCGAAGTAGTCTCACTGAGTAAGGAAGCGAAGAAGGGAAAAACTATCCAAAACTATGCCAACAGCTCAAGGGCATTGGAAGAACTCATAAAAAATCAACGATCTTACAATGATAGAACTAGCCTCGGTTACAAAGAAGAAGAAGCGGGACCTTCTAAAACAAAATACAATGAACCTATAAGATTTGAAATGCATGTAGAATTACTTGGACAAGATTTGCAAGCACATACTTGGGAGACGATTCCTCGACGAATATTTCCATCCAGGTACCAACATATTTTTCATGGCTATTGTTATTCATGTGGAAAATTTGGTCACAAAGCTGTAGAATGTCACATGTACCCTAGGAACCAATACAATTCCAGGAGATATTTCAAATATGAACCTCCAAGGGCTCAAAGAAACATCAATAGATTTTAACATTTAAGAAATAATATGGAATGTTACAAATTTAAAAACTTTGGACACATTGCCAGAGATTGCAGACTTAAAAATCGTCGAGAAGAATCTTCCAAGCCATAGAATGAATGAACATAGAAGAAGAAGAAGACTGATAATTGTGCTCTTGCTCTCAAGGCTCAAAAAAAAAAATATGTGTGGTACGTTGATAGTGGTTGCTCAACACATATGAATGGAGATAGAAGGAAATTTGTATCTTTGAAAGAGAAGAAGGATGGAACCGTATCCTTTGGAAATGATGGATCTTCAAATGTTATAGGATCAAGTACTGCCACTCTCAGAAGAAAAGATGTTATAGCCAAGAGTGTTCTATTGGTTGAAAAAATGAATCACAATCTACTCAGTGTTGGACAAATGTGTGATCAAGGACACACAATGCTATTCAACTCCACAAAATGTGAAATTAGGAAAGGCAGGTATGGTAAAATTGTGGCTACAACAAGTCAAGCTTCAAATGACATATATGTTCTGGATGAAGCAACTAAAGCATGTCTACTAGCTAAAGAAGATGAAAGTTGGTTATGGCACAAATGAATGGGTCACATAAACTTTGACATCTTGTCAGGATAAGAAAAAAGGAAGTAGTATGAAAAATGCCGAAAATCTCAAAACCTTCCAACACACTATGTGAGGCCTGTCGGCACGGTGAGCAGAAAAAAGTCCAATTTGAAACAAAAGAACACTTTGCATCAAATACATTGGAATTGATACATACTAATCTATGTGGTCCTGTGAGAACAAAAGGCTTAGATGGAGAATTATATTTCATGTTAATGATAGATGACTATACCAGGATGACAGCCATCAGTTTCCTAAAGAAAAAATATGAAGCATTTGAGTGCTTTAAGATCTACAAGGAGTTGGTTGAAAATGAAACTGATTTGAAAATAAAGTGTCTAAGATCAGATAATGGTGGAGAATTCACTTCCAAATTATTTCAGCAATACTGTGACGAAAATGGAATAGAAGGAAAATTTTCAACAGCATGAACACCTCAGCAAAATGGAGTTGTTGAAAGAAAGAACAAAACCGTATAGGAAATGGGTAGAACAATGTTTAAGGACTCAAAATTGGATGAAAAATTATGGGTTCAAGCAATTGATATATTAGTCTTCATTATTAACCGAATTCATCTAAAAAATAATTGCAATAAGACCCCATATGAATTATGGAAAGGAAAACCAGCCAATGTAAAATATTTTAGAATCTTCGGAAGCAAATGTTATATCAAAAGAGAAGATCAACATTTGGGTAAGTTTGAATCATGTGTTGATGAATGTATCTTTGTTGGTTACTCATGGAAAAGAAATGCCTATAAATGTTATAATCTAAGATGAAAATAGATAGTGGAGAGCATAAATGTTACATTTGACGAAGATGGTGTTCTAGCGAATAATTATGAGGATTTGGAATCTTTGAAACTTGAGACAGAAGCTGAAAAAGGCATAGATAAAACTATAGAACAAGAAGCAACTATCAATGAGGAAGAAGTAAATAATGGTCATCAAGATATACCGAAACAACAACAAGAAGCTCCTCCAAGGAGAACAAAAGAATGGATTCAAAAGAACCATCCATCAAATCAAATCATTGGTGACATAAATGAAGGTCGATAGCTTCATTCATCACAACAAGCTCAAATTGTTTTTCTAGCAACCTTTGAGCCTAATAGTTTTGAGGAAGCCAGCCAGAATGAACATTGAGTAGCAGCTATGAATGAAGAAGTGGATCAAATCGAGAAGAATAACACCTAGGAATTAGTTCCATGACCAAAAGATGAAAATTTCATTGGGACTAGACGGGTGTTTAGGAATAAATTGAATGAAGATGGGCAGGTTATCGGAAACAAAGCAAGATAGGTTTGCAAAGGCTATGCACAAGTGGAAGGGATTGATTTTGATGAAACATTTGCACCAGTTGCCAGAATGGAAGCCATCCAAATGTTTCTCGCCTATGGATGTTTAAGAAAAATCAAATTCTACCAAATGGATGTTAAGTCAACATTTCTAAATGGAGAATTAGAAGAAGAAGTTTACATCGAACAACCTAAAGGTTTTCTACTATTAGAAAAAGAAGACTATGTTTGTAGGTTAAAGAAGGCTCCATATGGTCTCAAGCAGGCTCCCAGAGCATGGTATGCTCATCTTGATGGATATCTACATCAAGAAGGGTTCAAGAAAGGTACTTTTCATAGCAATCTTTATGTACAAATAGATAAAGATAATTTAACAATCGTTGAGGTATATGTGGATGATATAATATTTGGTAGCAATGATGATCGACTAAGTAAGAAAATTTCTACAAAGGTGAAAAGTGAGTTTGAGATGTCTTTACTTGGTGAGCTGACATACTTCTTAGGGCTTCAAATATCTCAACAAGAGAAAGGAATATTTATATGTCAAGCCAAGTACATCAAGGAAATGCTCAAGAAATTCAAAATGGAAGATTGCAAACCTCTCCTTACTCCGATGGTAACAGGTTGCAAATTGAGCATAGACGACTCATCTAAGGATGTGGATCAGAGGTTGTATATATTTATGATTGGTAGTCTTCTATATGTAATAGCCTCTCGGCCAGATGTTATGCAAGCAGTTGAACAAGTAGCAAGATTACAAGCAGCACCAAAATAATCACATATTATTGTTGTCAAAAGAATTCTTCGATATCTAAAGGGCATAGAAGAATATGGCTTGTGGTATCCTAAGGGTAACAATCTCATTATTCAAGCCTTTACAGATGCAGATTGGGCAGGAAGCGTTGATGATCGTAAGAGTACTAGTGGAGCAACATTCTATCTAGGTGGTTGTCTCATATCATGGTTGAGCGAAAGCAAACCTCAATCTCATTATCTACAACGAAAGCAAAATACATTGTAGCTGTTAGTGTCCCGTGATTTGGCTGATTGGTGAGCCAAATGACGATGTAACATCAAACCAAGCTTTGGAGCACGAGGACCTAGCCTTCCTGGACTCAGAGAGGGCTCTCTCTATATGTGTGAAAGATATCGGTGTGTTTGCTTGTGGTGTTTTGATATTAGGCTAGTTATGAAGTATGTTTTTGGTTTTTTGTTTTTAAGTTTGTGAGGGGTCAAACTGATCAAAGATATATAAAATGGGTAACAAGAAGTTAGATCAACTGGGCTATGGGGTCAAAAAGGTCAAGGAAGCTATGATATGACGATGCAAGGCAGCTGTAGGGCCGATTTGATTCAAGGTAGAAAGGATCTTTGGGAAAAATGGAGTAAATGGACATCAAGTTTGTGAAAGACGAGGGATTTCAAGTGCAACTAGTTGATAGCATACATAAACATGTTATAGCAAGCCATTAATCATGCTAAATGTAACTATGAGCTAATTAATACATAGAAATCAAACATTCCAGCCATGCATAGAAGTATAAGACCTTCTAACTTCGGGAAATGGCTATCAGACTTTGGGGAAAACACATAAGATGGACTAACAACTCAAAATACTATGCCGGAACGCCTAAACACAGTCTTTAAGTTATTGGGCACTTTGACAAACAAGCTTTCATAGTTTTAGGCAAAGGGCTAGATCGAGACTAGGCCTCCTTGGTTCAACAAGATGATAAACTAATCAGTCAAAGAGATAGTTTCATGGACAGAACTATGGACAGTCATAGGTAAGCAGGGCACACCATACATCCTACTCAACATGCATAGAAATTATGAATAAAACTAGCAACAATATCCTTAAGTTACTAAAGAGCAGTTAAGAATTCTTTAGTATAACTAAGGAAGAAGAAAACACAAAGCTATGAAGATTCAGGAAATTTGAGGTGCCTCCATGGGCATATCTCAAACTTAATCTCTACTGATCTATAGCAGCAAGAAGCATGTATCATGAATGAAAACGAGAAGACAACAACAAAGCCAGAAACACTATACCATTCTACCATGTCATGGAATCCATCAACAACCCTTCATCATTCATCAAAAGCATCCAAGAGGCAGTCCAAAACCATAACACAAGTATGTTCTTCAAAGCTCATATGACCAATATATTACTTCTTCTCTCAAGTTCAGCCTTGTTTTACAATGAAGCCTTGTGGAATAAATAGGCTCAAGTGAGGAAAACCTCATGGTGCAACTAGCTATCCCATTGGCCTAATCAAAATATCTAAACTTGTCCTTGAGGCTTTGCAAAGCCCAAGGCATAAAATATCCCATAAAATATCTAAAAAATTGCTAAAAACGGAAATTATATTGACTTTGCATCATTTTCCAAGTGTAAAAATAGCTAAACACACATTTGGAAAAAGCAGATTTTTGAGGTTCAAAAATTGCAAAAATACTTCAAATTTATATCAGAAAAAGGTCCCCTGACTTGCTGGAGACATTTGGCAGCCTTCCCGGTGTTGAAATGAGGCACATGATAGCTCGTTGGAAATATTTCTGTGTCTACTTTCCGGCGCAACTGAAATCACCTCAATCGGAGGCCTGGAAGTCCTCCAAATCTATACATGTGTGTAAAAAGCCAGGAAATAACAGACTGCTGATATGACGGGCAAAATGTGCAAAAACTGAGCATTTTTTGCCGTTTTGAGGGGGCGAATGATCTCCAAATGCTTTGAAAATCGCTGAGGACCTGCTCATAGAATTATGGCATCAACTGGTATCATCCTTCTCCTTTGAAAAATCCTCAAACTGAAATGGCGAAATTATGAGTTTTCGACCAAAAACCTAAAAAATGCCAAAAAACAAAAAGTTGTCGAAATGGGCCCAAAATTGGCACGCATGACCCTCAAGGGTCCTTAGCAACATGCTCTGAAGCTGAGGCCAAAATGTCAAGAGATGATGTGCTTTTCTCCTCTTTCCGTTCCGGGCGCTTCCCCTTTGCCTTCTTCAATTTCTCTTGGGCTGCCTTTAGTTTGCGCCGGGCAAACTGATTCAACTTTTGAAAGTGATGTGTCCTCTTCCTTTGCAGCTCTAGATCTATATTTTCTCTTTCGAGTTTCATCTCCAAGTGTTTGTTGGCTCTTTCAAGCCATGCCTCTTTGTTTTCTTCAATTTCCTACTCAAGGAGTGCAGTGAGAGGAAAGGCTTGGAGATGGGCTTGTTCTTCTTCTTTCTGCTTTTCCAAGGCTCTTTTAAGCCCTATGGTCCTAGGCCTCTTCCGCCTAGGCTGGTCTCCCTCTTCTTCCTCATCAAACTCACCAATGAGCTCTTCTATCCTTGCTTGCGCCTTAGCTGCCTCATTCTTATATTTGATAGCTCGTGTTTCATGAACAGCTGTGTGAACATTCATCTGTTTGTTTTGGATCTCCAAGAAGTGGTTGAAGTTCCTTGCCCTTTGAAGATCCTCCTCTAATGCCTCAATTTGCCCCTCTTTATGGATTAGGAGGTTTTCAAGAAGGCGGGCCTCATTATCACTGTCATCGCTTTGGATTGGGATGACAACCAATGCAATCCCATGTTTTGTACTTTCTCCAACTTTTCTTTTCCCTTTGAAGGCCAATCTTGCACTTTTCCTCCTTGGCATGCTAGTAGGTGTCCTTTTGGGCGATTTCCTTTTGCTAGGAACAACCTTTGTCACTGTTGGAATGGCAGCCTTAGACCGTTTCTTGCTTGCTGTGCTGAGTTTTGTTATTTTGGGAGGAGGAGACACAACTGATTTACCCTTGACATCTTCTTGAAACTGCTGCTCTCCTTGAGGCTGCTGGATGTCTTCCTTTGGCTGTTCACTTTGCTGCCCTTGTTTTCCAACCTCCATTTGCTGTTCTGCTTCAATGCCTTGTTCAATTTGTGCTTCAACTTGCTGCCCTTTTTCAACAAAATCAAGCTGCTGCTGTGCTTGGATTTCCTGCTCATTTTGTGGCTCAAGATGTGGTTCAATTTCCTGCCCAAGCTGCAGTTCCTGTCCTTCAACAACAAGCTGCTGCACTTCCTCTTGTACCTGTTGTTCATCACCTTCTGTTCGCTGCTGACCTTCACCATTGTCCTCTTGCTGCTGTTCATCCCTTTCCTCTTGCTGTTGTTCATCCCTTTTCTCTTCTTGCTGTCTACTTACCTCTCCTTCTTCCTGCTGTCCTGGCTGTCCTGTAGTCATTTTGAGCCTTCTAGGAGTAGGCCTACTAGACAAAGGTACCGGGCGATGGATAGGCTGAGTGGGAGACACATGGATAGGAGGAATAGTAGAGAAATCTGGGTGACTGATGAATACATCCCATGGAACTTCCTTCTTCTCTAGCTGATGTAGGATGATAATTTTGATCAGAGAATGATTGAAAAGGGAAGGTATTTGCAGAGGTGGGGCCTTTTTCTGGACTGTAGATGACATCTTTTCGATGCTCTTGAATAAAAAGTAAGGGAGATTTAGTTGCTTGTTTCTAGTGAAATGCATCAACAGGCAGACATGGTAGGCATAAACTCGATCAAACCTCCCTTCACAAGTGAAATATTTCATTATGAATTTCATAAGAGGAGCATAGCTGTCAAGAAGATATGAAAAAGGGAAAATAGCAGTGAAAGAATCTCTATGCTCAGGCTTGATGAAAGGCTTGTAATCTTCTAAGTCAAGATGGGCCTGTTTGAACCATTTTTCGCCATGATATGGAATCTTGGTGGCCTTGGACACTGATCTTGGAGAAAACTTGAAATCAAGGTCTGCTACCCTGAAATGCTTGTTCTGGAACCTCAGGGCACATAGGTGTGTTAATGGCGAAAAACTTTTTCCCTCCTGTATCTTCTGGCAGAAGTCTAGGCAACCTACTTCATGGAAGTTGAAAAGGATGGATGGATGAGCATTAACCTCTTCTGTAGAGATTGGCTCATATCTTTTATGCGGACCACTCCTGCTGTCTTGCCTTGGAGGCATTTTGACCTAAATGTGCTTTTGAAGAAATAAACTGCCTTGCTGTGTGTAAACTGCCTTCTTGGGGTCAAACTGTGTCAGTGCACTGCTCTGACAGAGAAACAATGTAATTTGGATGATTTGCAACAAGTTTCCTTACAATACAAAAACCCCCTGCTCTTTCATAAAGTGGTCTATCTACCTTTAAAATAGCTCTGTCAGTAGATTTCTCAATAAGAGACCATACAGTGAAAGGAGACAACTGTTAGGTGAATTGTTTGTTTAAAGTGCCAAGAAATCACCTTGTTCCTGTGAAGTTTTAGAGGTCAATCAACACATCTACATCTTTGTCTCAAGGTAGAATTTCCAATCCTTAAAAACCTGCCTTTCCTAGTGTGCCTATTACTCAACACACTTATGTTTTATGCAATCAACCCTTAGTGAAATTTAGACAGTCAATGTTACAGTTCTGTACAAGGTGACAGAGTAAAAATGCTCCAAAAGTTCAACCAAGCCTGCAATAGTCTTCTCTTTTCAAAATAACTAGGACCTCTTATCAATGTAACACTTTCCTTTGCAGAAAAAACCTCTACTCTATATGAACATACACTTATCAATAAGCTCGAAAAACAAAAGATAGTCAAGCAACAAACATAGTGGACACTGTCTTTTCTGTGGGAAGTGTGAGCAATTTTCCCCTGTAGCTTTCAACCTATAAACTGCTCTTTGACAAAAACCCTTTTTTCTGATTACACTTCACTGTCTTCTATAGGTATGTCACTTCATCAAATAGAATCATACACATACAAAGTTAAACCCCAGTGTTAGCATACAACCAGACTCACTGTTATGGAACAAGGTGACAGAATTTTGAAGAATGCTTTACAAGTTTAACCAAGCCTGTAAGATTTTATCTCTTTCCCACAAGCAAAACCCCTGTTTTAATATGGAAATCCTGCCCTTTGTAGAAAAACCTCTACCCCATCTGAATATCAAATTGTCAAAGTAAGCTTGAAGAACAAAACAGTCAAGTGGCAAATTCAGGAAAAAACTGCCCCTTTTGTGGTCTATAGGGTTAACTTTTGCCCTTTGATGCTTTGAAGGTATAGGATCCCTGGTCCTTTGATTAATGAAAGTGAAAACACACAGCTTCTACTTCAGCACAATTTCTTTCCTGTAGGTGCCTTTAATAACACATTCAGCACTTCACCACAGTTTTACACTTCGGATCACTACACAGCCAAAACACTGTTTTTAAGCTATGGTGACAAGGTTTGAAAGTTTTGAATGCTGTGGTGTGAAAATTTGTAGCAGTTTCAACACACTGCTTCTCTATAGGCACTTCTAGCAGTGTATTTACCATTCAAGCATAGCTTCGACCCATGGATATTTTCACAGCAAAATCATTTGACAGATATGGTGATATAGCAAGATAAATGAGGACAAGCCACTCTTTTGTTTTGACCTTAACCCTGCTAGGCAGCTTCTTAAAATATATGTCGATATATAAACTAGGTCAAACTCAACAATTTGTTCCAACCCTTTCATTCTTTGCAGTCATTTGAACCATATACCCTAACTGTATATGGACAGTTTCAACTTGGCTTCACCACAGTAGTGAGGGTGTTTTGATGATATTTTAATGAAAATATGGCTCACAGGTGTTTGATATTTCACCAGTTAATCAGGAAAAACTATTTTGCTTTCACACAATAGCTTGAAAACAGAGTTTTTTAAACCTTCATGTCACTTAACACTTTGTTTCGAAAACTTAGAAGGCGTATGGAAATACCTTGAGAATATGATGGAGAAACTAATTGATGTGTTTAGGCCAGCTCCGGAGGTGTTTTGAATAACTTAAAAGGGTCATACAGATGTGCGACGTGCTGGGATTTCAGAGTGCCGCGCCGAAACAAACTGTCGGGTGGCTCTGTCGGGTCGGCCGGACACCGTGTACAGGCGTGTCGCTCTCACGTATAGGTGCATCGCATGGCCGTTGAACGCCCGTGCAAATTGGCTCCTGAGCGCGTCGCGCAATTTTCCAGGCGCGTCGCGCGGTGAAAAAAAAGGCGCAAACTCCTGCAAATCGACCCGAAACTTCTTTGTTTCGATGCTGAGGGTAGCAAAAAGTCTTTGCTCAATACTCTTGCTCAGAGATTTCATAAATGACGTTGGTCAATGCACCTCACCCTTTTGAAACAACAAAAACCCAACGATTATTTTGTTGGCTGAAATGAAAGGGGTGTTTGTTTTCAAACCAAAACCTTTAATCGTTGCCTTCGGACTTCAACATTTTCTTTGGTTCATAATGAAGCTCGGACTCCGAAATAGTGTAGGCAACAGAGGCTTTCATGTTTTTAAACCAAGTCAATATGAACCATTTTTATAACATTAATAATTTGACAAAAAGTGTTTTTTCTGCTATCATTGTCCCTCTGGTGACCATCTAACACAGCAATTCCAATTTTGAGTCATAACTTAATAACCTTTAGACCATCTCTGCCACTGTGTTAATAATGCTGGTGATATTCATTATGTAAAGTAACCCCACTTTAACACTGTCAAGAAAATACTGAAGATTATTTTTCTATTTGAAAGAAAAAGGTTTATCTTTCACTTTGCTTTGACAGTTTCTGTCTTCACTTGCTTTCTCAACTTATTTCTCACTGCAGGTACCCACATTTTCTAACATTTTTTGGATTTAGTCATGGCTCTGTGATTTAAGAAAAGCGCCTCCTTTTAAAATACTTCCATGCTTGTATGGTGCTTCATCAGTCTTTTCTTCCACTGTAGGTGTCAAACTTGCTGCAGTTTTTCATAGTTTGCCATGGTATTTTAAGGAGGGCACCTTTTCACTACATTCCTCTGCTCAAAACACATTATATAATATCTCTGTTTATTGAATAATGGAAACTTATTTTTGCCTTGAACTTTCCAAAACATTGACAGTCTATCAAAACAACTCCTTTGCCTATTCATAAACTTGTATACCTATTTACAATGTCTTTTTGGGAAATAATCTTGAATTGTCTCCCATCATTTGTGATGTATATCTGAAAGGAGAAATTTATGAACCAGGAGGAACAGGTCCCTTTGAAACACAGTTATCATTTCCTTTGACCAGTGCATTGATATTTTTTTGTAACAGAATCATTCCAAGGTTCAAATCTGTCCACTGCTTGACACTTTTGGTAATATTTTTAACAAGGAAAAAACCACTCAAGACTGTCGAAGAGCATTGAAAGTTGTTTTGTCATTTTAAAAGGAGGTGGTCTGTCTTCTCCCAACTTGGTTGATAGTTTCTGTTTCCAGGTGATTCATAAGCTCTTCCTTTGATTGTAAGTGCCATATTTCAGTTGCATCCATTCATACTATCTTTCTCTGTTTACTTGAAAGGAACTCTTTTAGACTTCTTGGAATGTGACAGTGAGGTGTTGTTTGACCCCTTCTCCTAAGGAAACTGCCCCTTTTTGTATCAATGGCATGCATATTCAAATTGTCTCCTGTCCACTATGATGTATAGTTTGAAAGACATTTCCCTATGAGTAGGAAAACCAATACCTTTTGAAACATAAACACCATCTGTTGCCTGTGTAATGAATTTTTCTTTCCTTCTTTGTCTCTTTCCACTGCATCTTTGACCAATCAGCCTTTAAAAACATTCAATGCCTTGGCCATTTGCTCATGAATGAAGGAGGTCCTTCAATTGGAAAAGTATCTGAAGATTGTTTGATAAGCCTGCCTGACAAGGGTTTTTCTTGGATATGATGGTAAGCAAACAAACTTGAAAACATTAATACTTTTACCTTTGCCTGCAATCACTACTGTGCTTCAGGAAAACCCTAGTCAAGGTGTCACTGTCTCACTGTACTGTTCTTTGCTGAGGGGAACTGAAATGTCACCATTTGCCTTGGTCAACTTATGACAAATTATTTGAAAGATAATCTCTGTGAGTAGGGAGGTTAGCACCCTTTGAAAAACAACCACCTTTTCTTCTGCCTGTGTAATGACATGATTTGTCAACATTTCCTCAATTTGGTCTTGTTGAAACAACAGGCTGCTTATGATTAGAATTGTTTTCACTAATGATGTGTCTCTCTAAGGTTTTAACAATTCATATGATTTGAAAACTTCAAATGACTTCCTTTACAAGACCAAAACTCTGTTTTCCCTTTAACTTGCATACTTCAGACTCTAGCCCTGTTATGATCATCACTTACACTCAGAAAACCTAGAGTCACTGTTTCACTGTTCAGTAAAAAGCAAGCCTGGGCTTTTGCAATCCTTAAAGTCAATATTGTCCAGCACCCTCTGCTTGTAGATGAAGGAGGCGCCCTAACCCTCTACTTGTAAATGAAGGAGGTTCTTGGTCATGACAAATTACCAGTTTGTTGTGACAGTGGTGTCTTTCTCTTACTGTGATTTTCATGCTGACAGGAAGATGCAAGGTCTTGATGAGTAACTCTCTATCTTGCAGATATATCACAGGCTCATTTTCACATTTGAGAAGCAGCTGTTCTTCTAAATGTGCATTCAAGAATTTTCTCCCGAGATGAAGTTATATTTCCTGTCTTTGTAGAATCCATAAAACACTGTGAAACACCTAATAATCAGCTTGAGACTGTGGTTTATGTAGTGCTGAGGCCTAGGGGTGTGTAAGTGGCGTGACTTAGAGCTGTGATCAACTTGATTTGCAGAGTGAGAGGTCAGTCATGATTGGTCTGTAGCAGATGGAGGTTTTTTGGCCTTTTGATGGTTGCCAAGGGTAAAATGTCTTAAAGCGCCACTTCCTAACTTAGGGGAGGCTTTTGAAACAGACTTGGATTGTGCTTTTTAGAGTTGTTGGGCAGACCAGTTGGGCTAAAGCTAGATAGGATAGTGATAATGAGGTTTTGACTTAGACATGGGTGGACTGAAAAGTAGGAGGGCGAAAAAAAGTTTTATGATGGTTTTCTAGATGACAAATTGACATATGGAAATCAGTTTCTAGAAAACTCAGCTATGGATCTAGTCATCACTAACATGAAAAATACTGATGACTAACAGTGGCTCCATTTGGGGAGGGAAGCTCCTCGTCAGGAGGTGTCCAGAATTCAGATTTTTGGCTTATGAAGACCAGTGCCTTATCCATTGGCGCAAAAATTCACCCTTCTTTGATGCTATTTCTGAAAAGTGATAGCATGGTTAATCATCAATGATACTTCTACCTACCCCACTATCTTTCCTAACATTTTTTCTTCTCTTTGGCACATTTGAACTAGCAGCCTTTTGACAATGCATATTTTTCTTTTTGCAAGATGAACCTATCTATTTCTACTCTTATATCTGCCGGGAGTTTAGATTAAACTGATGAACTCCTTCATTACTCTACCTAATGCTAGATCGACTGTCAAGATTAAGCAGTTTGACAGGATTTTGTTCTTTAATCTAAAACATGAAATTTAAAATGATCAAATCAGGATTAGGCAATCTGATTTGTCATGCATTTGTGACATAAAAGACAAGCTGCACACAAATGTTATTTTGCAACAAAGGGAAACTAGACAAGTGGGGCTAAGATGTACAATGTATTTTTCATTCCTCGCTTCTCTCTTTGGTTCTGTTTTAGGCATGTGGAACCAGAATCTCTCCCTAATCTAAACTCTGTGATAAGTCAATCTTACACAATGTTGACTATCTTTGCACTCACTAACTTATCAGCAAATAAATTTAAACATGCTCAGTTATGATTAGGCTAGATAGCTGAACAAGACATTGAAGTGCTAGTAGCTGAATTTAGACTTGCTCGCTTTCTGAAAGACTATTTTTTGGAACATGGGGCCTTTGTTCTATCTTCACTCGCCCTCTTTTCTGTTTTTTACTATTTTTGACTTTTCTATTTTTCAATATTTCAGACAATGGTATGTACAATGAATGAAAGTGTTTCAAATTCAGAAATGGAGCTCCTAACAAAAATAATGCTTTAATGTCCTGCCATTCACAGGACCCCCAAAAATTTCAGTCCCATCAGGTTCTTGCAAGAAGAAAGCATTGTTTCCACTGACTGAGCTGATGATGTAAGGCCCTTTCCATAAATTTTCAAACTTGCCATGTTTACCTTTGTCTTCTCTTCTAGAATCCCATTTTAAAACTTTATCTCCAATTTGAAAATCATTTTCCTTAGTTCTTCTGTCAAAAATCTGTTTTATTTTATCTTGTGCTAACTGAGCCCTTTGGTAAACTTCTTCTCTAGTTTGTTGTAGATGGATAGTCTGATTTACCCTCCTTTGCATGTCATTTTCTTCTATTTGGACTTCTTGTAATAGTTTCATTACCGGAACCCCTAAAGATGTTGGGAAAATGGCATCTATACCGTAAACTAGCTAGTAAGGGGACATGCCTATGGATTTCTTGGTGGTTAATCTATCAGCCCATAAGGCGTGTACTAGTTTCCCATGCCATGCTTTTTGATTTTGCTCAAGAATTTTTTTGATAATGTTGACTACGCTTTTGTTAGAAGACTCGGCTAAACCATTACCTTGAGGGTAATAGGCTGTGGAATGTCCTAATGAAATATGATACTTGTGACAGAAGTCTATCATTTTCTTGGAGGAGAAAGCAGCGGCGTTATCTGTAATGATCTTCCTGGGACAGCCAAATCTGGATAGGATATTGGTTTCTAGGAACGTGATGATGACTGAATCAGTGGCGTTCCGGGAAGGTATGGCCTCTATCCATTTGGTAAAGTAATCAGTGGCTGTGAGGATCCATTTATGTTGAGCGGATGAGGAGGGGTGAATTTCTCCAATGAAATCTAAACCCCATTGCTGGAAGGGTCCTTCAACTATAATGGGATGTAAGGGCAAAGGTAAAAGCTTTTTCTTGCCATCAAAAATTTGGCATTTATGGCAAGTCATAACTAGTTTGTGAGTATCAGGGAATAAGGTAGGCCAATAATAACTGGCTCTAAGGATTTTGTTTGCAGTGGTTTTCCAGTAGAGATGGCCCCCACATTCCCATTCGTGCATTTCGTGCATAATTTCCTCCGCATCAGACTCAAGCAAACATTTAAGCAGCATACCAGTGGGATTTTTCCAATACAGAAAACCATCTAAAATGCAAAACTTTAAAGATTTTTTTTTAAGGAATCTTGCTTTTGTTTTTGATAAAGTCAGAGGAGCATTCAGATAAGTTAATACATAAATAATATCTGCATACCAAGGTGAATCCAAAAATGTCTGATTAATAGGGGGGAGTGTGCATTCTTCCTGTTCTTCTAAGGCATCGACAAAATTTATATCTAATGCTTGGAGGTTGGTTTCAGCCATTAGTCTTGCAAGTCCTTGTCCTTTAACTAGTTTGGTAGGCCGGCTTTCTAAGTCATATTCTAGGATGATAGCGATCCATTTTCCCCTTTTACCATCGGGATCTTGGTTCAGAATGTCCTTGACGATAGTATTAGGGACAAAAGCTATGACATGAGAATGCAAGATGTAAACTCGGAAATCTTTCAGTGCTTTTACCAATGTGAATGCCTGTTTTTCCATGATGTTATATTTCAAGGGAGCGTCTCTCAGGGATTTGCTAAAAAAGGCAATGGGTTGTTCTTGCCCAGCTGCATTTTTTTGCAAATACACCGCAGCTATTGTATGTTCTGAGGCAAATGAAAAAATGTAAAAATCTTTGGTGAAGTCAGGGCTTATCAATACTGGTGTTTCAGTTAAGGCCCTTTTAATTAGTTCAAAAGATTTTTTGGCTTTTATAGTCCATTTAACCCCGACCTCCTTTCTTAACATATTTGTGATATCTTTCAGGAGTTCAGAAAGGTTTGGGATGAATCTTCTTAAGAAATTTATCTTTCCGATAAAGGACTGTAACTCCTTTATGTTTCTGGGATGACTTATCTGCAAGATACCTTCGATTCTCTGGGGGTCTATTTTAATTCCTTCTTCCGAAATAATGTGACCTAGGAGTCTTCCTTCCTCTAGAACAAAAAGTTTTTTCTTGGGGTTTAGGGATAAACCATACTTTCTGCATTTGTTGAAAACTTTTCTTAAGTGTGCTAGGTGTTCTTCATCTGATTTAGAATATACTGTTATATCGTCAAGATATATGACTATGAAAACACCTATGTCTTCTCATAAGGCTATGTCCATGGCTCTTTGAAATTTGGCGCCAGCATTCATCAGTCCAAAAGGCATTTTAACGTACATAAAAGTGCCCCAAGGGGTGGTGAAAGCTATCTTATGTTGATCGGTAGGATAAACCAACACTTGGTTATAACCAGAAAAACCATCAAGCAATGAGATTCTTTTAGCGCCTACTACCTTCTGAAGTATGTAGTCCATTTTGGGCAGAGAATAGTTATCCTTCAGACATGCCCTATTCAGGTTTCAGAAATCTATACAGAGTCTGATTTCACCAGTCTTTTTCCTCACTGATACTAGATTTGAGACCCACTCAGAGTATCGGAGAGACACGATTATCCCGGCATCATACATCTTTTTAATTTCCTTTTCAACCAACGGTAGTAATACTGGGTTTATCCTTCTTAACTTTTGTTTGAAAGGCTTTTGGTTTTCTTTGAGGGGAATTTTATGTTGGATGATGCTGGTGTCATATGATTTCAAATCTTGGTATCCCCATGCAAACACATCTTTAAATTCCTTAAACAGTTCGATGTATTTATGTTTTATGAGAGGTGGGAGGGTTTTGGATAGTTTAATGTTTTTGGGCTCTTCTGGACTTCCTATGTTGTATTCCTCTATGTCACCCTCTGTAGATTCCATTTTAGGCTTTTTGGCCACATCATTAAAGTCAAACAATTCTTCTAAAGGTGCGAGCCCTCTGGGTATGGTGTCATTTTCGCAGTGTAAGACTTCGAGTTCTCTTTGGTCAATGTCTTCTTCTATATCCCTGTCACATGGATGGTCTACCAGGTTTAGACTGGTCCATAAAGGTGGATTTAGCTCTTGGTCTTGACTTAGGTTGGGTTTCCTCTCTTCATCTCCTGAGTCTGTTTTGGTTATTTCAAACTCATTCCTAGATTGTAGGAAATCATCAATTTGATCATCATCTTGGAATATTTGCCAATGGTCAAGATTATCTGGTACAGTAGGGCGGTGTTTCACTTGAATGTCATATTGCTCACTAATACATGGTATTTGGCTATTTCTTGCAGCAAAGGCGAGCTCATTTGCCAGACTGTTTTGAATCCTGGGGATATAGGTGAGTTCATATTTTTCAAAAGTTTTAAGGATATCCAAAGCTGCATTCCTATATTCTCTCAGTCTTGGATTCTTTGCCGAATATTCACCTTTGATTTGCCTAATTACAAGCTCAGAGTCTCCTTGGGCTGATATTCTATTGGCGCCCAAGTCTCTAAGCATATGCAGACCGATGAGAAGGGCTTCATATTTCGCAATGTTATTAGTACATTGGAATTCTAATCTAAAAGAATGACCTTCTTTAGTATTGTGTATCCAGATGCCTGCTCCTGAACCTGTCTTGCCACAAGAACCATCAAAGCTTATACTCCAAAGAGTTTCCTTTTCATACATGATACTAAGCTGTTTCTCAGGTTTCTTGAGACTTTGGTCATCAATTTCTTCATTCAGTAATGGTTTGGACATGTCTTCATTTTCTTTTATCTGCTTGTTTATATCACCTTCATTGTATAAGATAAAAGAATCTAAATTGGAATGAATGGAATAGATGGGGGTATTGTTTGGCCTATCTCTGTTGCTAATCATGTATTTCATGCGAGTCTCTCGGTATAACCTCCTTGTTTGGTTGAAAACCGGGATAGTGGTGAATGACATATCCATTTGAAGGCTACCTTGTATTTTGGCAGCCCATGCTCTTGATAGTAGCATTCCATATTTGGATGGGATATCGGCCACTACTACATCCATGACTAAGTTTTTGGCTGGTAGTTGTGTTAGGGAAAAATCTAGATTCTTTATTAGACCTAAACATTTGACCTGGATCGAGTCGAAAGAATACAGGTTTTTGTAAGGTTGAGTCACTTCTAGTCCTAGGTTGTCCATGACTGCTTTAGGCATGAGGTTATGGGAAGCACCAGAATCTAACATGGCATTATGTAATATTTTGTCCCGTATGTTTAAGCTTACATAGAAAGGAGAAATAGATCCTTCTTGGTATTCACCTTCTACTTTAGGGCCAAATAAGAGCTCGGGTTTGTCATCAGTTAAATTCAAGGTATCTTCCTTGCTCTCTAGATCGAGGACTTTGAAGATTTGAGATCTATACCTACCTACAGTTATTAGCTCTGTGAGGGGTATGGTAATTTTTATTTTGGAAATTTCCCCTTCGAAACTAAAAGGAGTATGTAGTCTGGGTAGATTTGTCTCAGCTTTTTCAGACATAACTTTTTCTATGTTCTTAATTTGCTGACTTTGGCTTGGGACTTTGTTTGATGCAGCCAACTCTGGGGTTTTTGTAGAGGTGCTAGGGGTATCCGAGCTAATACTTGTCTGAATGGCTTTGCCTTTGTTTGGGTCAATCTTTTTGGCCTCAACTTTGTTACTATCCATGGTTTTATTTAGGATGTTATCTGGGGTCTGGGTACTGTCAGGGTTACTCCTTTTGGAATGGTTTTGGTTTTTTCTGCTTCTAAGATTATACTGTCGGTGAGCTTCTATTATGGCATTTTGAAACTCTATGGCAGGATCGTCGAGATCTTCATAGTTGGTCTCATCTTGATTAGGAGAACATAATTATTGTTCTTCCGCTGTGAGGTACACCTCGCTTTCATTATCAGACCCTACGAGATTTAAATGACTTTCATCAATGGGTTCTGTATCTCTATCATCTTCTTCTACATAGTTTTCATTGAATGGTGGCCTAAATTGCTGGTCATTTTTCCTTGGTCTGTTTTGGGGTTGTTCCCTCCTAATGTTTTGGTTCTGGTTTCTGTTTGGAGGGTTTGGTTGGTTATCCCTAACATGAACCTTTTCATTTATCTTTTCCCACATTTTTGCCATGGTTTTGACTAAGTCATCTATTCTGGGATCTAGGGAAGGTGATGAAGCGGAGACCTCATCTTTATATGTGACCTTTCTTTCTGATCTAGTCCTGGCTCTTTTTTCTGCTAAGTTGGCATATGCTTTTATGGCTATTTGTTGCATTTCCTCTAAGGTAGGGGGATCCTTGTCTCTCAGATGATATGTCATGTCCGGATCGAAACCCTCAGGGAATTTTGCCAAGGCTAAACCAAGTGGGGTTTTGAAATGAGGTGGGAGGGAGTTATATACACTGTTGAACCTAGTGTAGTAAGCTTGGACACTTTCCCCATTTTCCCGTTTTAGGTTGTTATATTCTGACAGGATTTGAATGGGGTTTCTTCGGATTTCCCACCTATTTCTGAAAACTTGATGTAGTTCTGGGATATTGTGGATGTTGTTTGGGGTTAAGCTTTTGAACCATGTTTTGGGTTCACCACCAAGACTTTGGGCGAATATTCTCATTCTGACGGTCTCGTATTGTACCTCCAGGTATTCATAAGCATCAGTCATCCTAATTATATGCTGTTGAGGTGTAGTGGTATCTTCTCCAGTAAAGTGTGGGATTTTGTCTTGATATTTGTTTGGGAGAGGAGCCAAAGGCGGTGGCAACACCAAAAGTGCATACCAAGCTGCCATGACGGGAGCTAATGGATTATGTACAAGATGAGGACTAGTAGGCTGAGATGAGGTGGTTTGAACAGTGGTGGTTTGACCAGGTGTGGCGGATGAACTTGGACTAGTGATCTGGTTTTGGGTGGATCTGGGATGGTAGGAGCCAAATTGATAGAGAAGCTGGAAGTCAGGAGGAGTGGTTGGTGAAACTTCTCTACTAGGACTCTGTGGTGGGTCTAGGGATTCAAGATCGTCAAAGTTTATCTTACTATGAGACCTGCTTCTGAAAAGAGCTTTTGATGACTCTAATTCAAAAGGTGAACCTGGTAGGATAGTGAGATGTTTAGGTACTGATCTTGTTCTACGGATGGATCTACCAGTAGCTAGATGGTCAGTTTCGGAAGCTTGCCACAGAATCTTCTCTGGGTCATCTACTATGATAGGAGGGTTTGGGTCTGGATGGGATCTGGTGTTAATTCTTCGTGAAGCCAGATTTTGGGTTTAGAATTTAGAGAGGATGGTATTAGTGAATGTTCTGGATGAGTGGTTTCTCTAAAGTTCTACTAAGGTGAAGGATGGTAAAAAAAAAAGGGATGGATTAGTGGAGTCACCAGGTGGAACTGGGTTGTTTTTATGAGGATAGCTATGGTCCACCACCAGTAACTAATATGGGAATGTTTTGGATTTTCTGAGTTTTATGTGCAGCCTATGGTTTAAAGTATCCTAGACTTGTTTCAACACTTCGCTAGGGTGATGAGAACAACAAGAGTTTACTCTAAATGGGTCTATGGACTGCTTGCTTGTTTTAAGTATCTTAAAAGACCAAAGAGTCTATAAGAGTTTGCTAGACTATCATGTACTCAGTATTTCACCATCTCCCGCTATGTTAGTGAGCGATGGGATAGGTCTAACGGTTAGTAACCTAGATTTTGGTAAAATAGTAAGGCCTACTAGAGGTTAGTGGAGTCGCCAGGTGGATTATCAGGTATTTTAGAGGTATACTTGTATGGTCCACCACCAATAATGTCAAAAGCCAATCTAAGGGAGTGTTTTTTGTGGTTTTTTGGAGTTTTATGTAGTCCTGAGGTTTGGAAGAGTTTCCTATAACTGACTCATCATTTTTCTAGGATGGTGAGACAACCAGATTCTACTCTTATAAGTTTGACTGAGATTTTGAGAGTTCCTAAGGGGTACCTAGGATGTTTTGACTCAAAGTCCCACCGTGATCGCCATTATGTTAGTGAGCAGTGGGATAAGTCAATCAGCTAGTAATCTCAAAAAGTCTTTAAAGATGAGGGAAACTAATCTTTTTAATCACTCAGAGTTCCACCGTGATCGCCATTATGTTCGGGTCCCGTGATTTGGCCGATTGGTGAGCCAAATGACGATGTAACATCAAACCAAGCTTTGGAGCCCAAGTACCTAGCCTTCCTGGATTCAGAGAGGGCTCTCTCTATTAGATGTAAAAGATATCGGTGTGTTTTCTTGTGGTGTTCTGATATTAGGCTAGTTATGAAGTATGTTTTTGGTTTTTTGTTTTTAAGTTTGTGAGAGATAAAACTGATCAAAGATATATATAAAATGGGTAACAAGAAATTAGATCAACTGGGCTATGGGGTCAAAAAGGTCAAGGAAGCTATGAGATGATGACGCAAGGCTGCAGTAGGGCCGATTTGATTCAAGGTAGAAAGGATCTTTGGGCAAAATGGAGTAAATGGACATCAAGTTTGTGAAAGACGAGGGATTTCAAGTGTAACTAGTTGATAGCAGACATAAACATGTTATAGCAAGCCATTAATCATGCTAAGTGTAACTATGAGCTAATTAATACACAGAAATCAAACATTCCAGCCATGCATAGAGGTATAAGACCCTCTAACTTCGGGAAATGGCTATCAGACTTTGGGGAAAACACATAAGACAGACTAACAACTCATAAAACTATGCCGGAACGCCTAAACATAGTCTCTAAGTTATTGGGCACTTTGACAAACAAGCTTTCATAGTTTTAGGCAAAGGGCTAAATCGGGACTAGGCCTCCTTGGTTCAACAAGATGATGAACTAATCAGTCAAAGAGATAGTTTCATGGACAGAACTATGGACAGTCATAGGTAAGCAGGGCACACCATACATCCTACTCAACATGCATAGAACTTATGAATAAAACTAGCAACAATATTCTTAAGTTACTAAAGAGCAGTTAAGAATTCTTTAGTATAACTATGAAGAAGAAACATAAAGCTAGTGAATATTCCTGTGAATTTTGAGGTGCCCATGGGCATATCTCAAAATTAATCTCACCGATCTATAGCACAAAAAGTATGTATCATGTGATTGAAAACTAGAAGACAACAACAAAGCAAGAAACACTATACCATTCTACCACAAGCCGTGAATCCATCAACAATCCTTCATCATTCATCAAAAGCATCCAAGAGTGGGCAAATTGCAAATCATAACACAAAGTATGTTATATTCAAAGCTCATATGACCAATATATTGATTCTTCTCAAGCTCACTTTGTTCAGTAATGAAGTCAGGAATAAATAGGCTCAAGTGAGGAAAACCTCATGGTGCAACTAGTTATCCCATTGGCCTAATAAAAATATCTAAACTTGTCCTTGAGGCTTTGCAAAGCCCAAGGGACAAAATATCCCATAAAATATCTTAAAAAATGCAAAAAATGGGAATTATATTGACTTTGCATCATTTTTCCAAGTGTAAAATAATAAACGCACATTTGGAAAAAGCAGATTTTTTGAGGTTCAAAAATTGCAAAAACATTTAAATTTTTATATCAAAAAAGTTGGGTCCCATGACTTACGGAGAAAATTGGCAGCCTTCCCGGTGTCGAAACGAGGCTCATGATAGCTCGTTGGAAATATTTCTATGTCTACTTTCCGGCGCAACTTAAATCACCTCAATCTGATGTCCGGAAGTCCTCCAAATCTGTATCTGTGTGTAAAAAGCCAGGAAATAGCAGACTGCTGATATGATGGGCAGAATGTGCAAAAAGTGAGCATTTTTCACCGTTTTGAGGGGGTGAATGATCTCCAAATGCTTTGAAAATCACTGAGGACCTTCTCATAGAATTATGGCATCAACTGGTATCATCCTTCTCCCTTGACAAATCCTCCAACTGAAATGGCGAAATTATGAGTTTTCGACCAAAAACCCAAAAAATGCCAAAAAACAAAAAGTTGTCGAAATGGGCCCAAAATTGGCATGCATGACTCTCAGGGGTCCCTAGCAACATGCTCAGAAGCTAAGGCCAAAATGTGAAGAGATGATGCGCTTTTCTCCTATTTTCGTGTCGGGTGCTTCCCCTTTGCCTTCTTCAATTTCTCTTAGGCTGCCTTTAGTTTGCGCCGGGAAAACTGATTCAACTTTTGAAAATGATGTGTCCTCTTCCTTTGTAGTTCTAGATCTCTGTTTGCTCTTTCAAGCTTCATCTCCAAGTGTTTGTTTGCTCTTTCGAGCCATGCCTCTTTGTTTTCTTCAATTTCCTGCTCAAGGAGTGCAGTGAGAGGAAAGGCTTGGAGATGGGCCTGTTCTTCTTCTTTCTGCTTTTCCAAGGCTCTTTTAAGCCCTATGGTCCTAGGCCTCTTCCGCCTAGGCTGGTTTCCCTCTTCTTCCTCGTCAAACTCACCAATGAGCTCTTATATCCTTGCTTGCGCCTTAGCTGCCTCATTCTTATATTTGATAGCTCGTGCTTCATGAACAGATGTGTGAACATTCATCTGCTTGTTTTGGATCTCCAAGAAGTGGTTGAAGTTCCTTGCCCTTTGAAGATCCTCCTCTAATGCCTCAATTTTCCCCTCTTTATGAATTAGGAGGTTTTCAAGAAGGCGGGCCTCATTATCACTGTCATCGCTTTGAATTGGGATGACAGCTAATGCACCTCCATGCTTTGTACTTTCTCCAACCTTGCTTTTCCCTTTGAAGGCCAATCTTGCACTTTTCCTCCTTGGCATGCTAGTAGGTGTCATTTTGGGCGATTTTCTTTTGCTAGGAACAACCTTTGTCATTTTTGGAGTGGCAGCCTTAGGCCCTTTCTTGCTTGTTGTGCTAGGTTTTGTTCTTTTGGGAGGAGGAGACACAACTGCTTTACCCTTGACATCTTCTTGAAACTGCTGCTCTCCTTGAGGCTGCTGGATTTCTTCCTCTTGCTGTTCACTTTGCTGCCCTTGTTCGCCAACATCAATTTGCTGTTCTGCTTCAATGCCTTGTTAAATTTGTGTTTCAACTTTCTACCCTTTTTCATCAAAATCAAGCTGCTGCTGTGCTTGGATTTCCTGCTCATTTTGTGGCTCAAGATGTGGCTCAATTTCCTGCCCAAGCTGTTGTTCCTGTCCTTCAACAACAAGCTGTGGTTCTTCTTCTTGTACCTGTTGTTCATCATCTTCTGTTCGTTGCTGGCCTTCACCACTGTCCTGTTGCTGCTCCTCATCTTCTGTTTGCTGCTGTTTATCATCTTCTGTTTGCTGCTGTTCATCCCTTTCCTCTTGCTCATGACCTTTCTCTTCTTGCTGTCTACTCCCCTCTCCTTCTTCCTGTTGTTCTGGCTGTTCTGTAGTCATTTTGAGCCTCCTAGGAGTGGGCCTGCTGGACAAAGGCACGGGGCGATGAACAGGCTGAGTGGAATACACATGGACAGGAGGAACAGTAGAGAAATCTAGGTGACTGATGAATGCATCCCATGGAACTTCCTTCTTCTCTAGCTGATGTAGGATGATTATTTTGATCAGAGAATGATGGAAAAGGGAAGGTATTTGCAGAGGTGGGGCCTTCTTCTGGACAGTAGATGCCATCTTCTCGATGCTCTTGAATAAAAAGTAAGGGAGATTTAGTTGCCTGTTTCTAGTGAAATGCATCAATAGGCGGACATGGTAAGCATAAACTCGATCAAACCTCCCTTCACAAGTAAAATATTTCATTATGACTTTCATAAGAGGAGCATAGCCGTCAAGAAGATATGAAAAAGGGAAAATAGCAGTGAAATCATCTCTATGCTCAGGCTTGATGAAAGGCTTGTAATCTTCTAAGTCAAGATGGGCTTGTTTGAACCATTTTTCACCATGATATGGAATCTTGGTGGCCTTGGACACTGATCTTGGAGAAAACTTGAAATCAAGGTCCGCTACCTGGAAATGCTTGTTCTCGAACCTCAGGGTGCATAGATGTGTTAATGGCGAAAAACTTTTGACCTCTTGTATCTTTTGGTAGAAGTCTAGACAACCTACTTCATGGAAGTTGAAAAGGATGGATGGATGAGCATTAACCTCTTCTGTAGAGATTGGCTCATATCTTTTATGTGGGCCACTCCTGCTGTCTTGCCTTGGAGGCATTTTGACCTAACTGTGCTTTTGAAGAAACCAACTGCCTCACTGTGTGTAAATTGCCTTCTTGGAGCCAAACTATGTTAATTCACTGTCTTGACAGAGAATCAATGTAATTTGGATGATTGCAACAAGTTTCCTTGCAATATAAAGAGCCCTTGCTCTTTCAAAAAAAAGGCCTGTCCACCTTTAAAGTATCTCTGTCAGTAGATTTCTTAATAAGAGACCATATAGTGAAAAGGAGCCAACTGTTAGGTGAATTGTCCATTCAAAGTATCAAGAAATCACCTTGTTCTCGTGAGGTTTAGAGGTCAACAACACATCTGTATCTTTGTCCCAAGGTAGACCTTCTAATCATTACACCAACTGCCTTTCCTATTGTGCTAATGAATCAACAGACTTATGGCTTATGCAATCAAACCTCAGTGTAAGTATACAGTCAAATTCACAGTTAGAGAACAAAGGTGACAGAGTTAAACAAGCTATAAAGTTTCAACAGAGGCTGTAGCAGCTTATTTCTTTCAAAATAATTAGTGGCCCCTTATCAATGTAACCCTTGCCTTTGCAGAAAAAACCTCTACTCTATATGAACATACACTTATCAATAAGCTTGAAAAACAAAAGACAGTCAAGCAACAATCACTTTGAACACTGTCTTTTCTGTGGGAAGTGTGAGCAACTTTCCCCTGTAGCTTTCAACCTATAAACTGCTCTTTGACAAAAACTCTTTTTTCTGATTATAATTCACTGTCTTCTATAGGTATGTCACTTCATCAAACAGAATCATACAAATACAAAGTTAACCCCCAGTGTGAGCATACAGCCAGACTCACAAATATGGAACAAGGTGATAGAATTTTGAAGAATGTTTTACAAGTTCAACCAAGCTTGTAGGAGTTTTATCTCTTTCCCACAATCAAAACTCCTGTTTTAATATGGAAACACTGTTCTTTGTAGAAAAAACCTCTGCCCTATCTTAATATCAACTTTGCCAAAATAAGCTTGAAGAAGAAAACAGTCAAGTGGAAAACTCAGGAACAAACTGCCCCTTCTGTGGTCTATAGGGTTAACTTTTGCCCTTTGATGCTTTGAAGGTATAGGATCTCTGGTCCTTTGATTAATGAAAGTGAAAACATACAGCTTCTACTTCAACACAATTTCTTTCCTGTAGGTGTCTTTAATAACACATTCAGCATTTCACCACAGTTTTACACCTCGGATCACTACACAGCCAAAACACTATTTTTTTAGCTATGGTGACAAGGTTTGAAAGTTTTGAATGCTGTGGTGTGAAAATTTGTAGTAGTTTCAACGCACTGCTTCTCTATAGGCACTTCTAGCAGTGTATTTACCATTCAAGCACAGCTTCAACCCATGGATATTTTCACAGCAAAATCATTTGACAGATATGGTGATATAGCAAGATAAACGAGGACAAGCCACTCTTTTGATTTGACCTTAACCCTGCTAGGAAGCTTCTTAAAATATATGTCGATATATAAACTAGGTCAAACTCAACAATTTGTTCCAACCCTTTCATTCTTTGCAGTCATTTGAACCATATACCCTAACTGTATATGGACAGTTTCAACTTGGCTTCACCACAGTAGTGAGGGTGTTTTGATGATCTTTTAATGAAAATATGGCTCACAGGTGTTTGATATTTCACCAGTTAATCAGGAAAAACTATTTTGCTTTCACACAATAGCTTGAAAACAGAGTTTTTTAAACCTTCATGTCACTTAGCACTTTGTTTCAAAAACTGAGAAGGCATATGGAAATACCTTGAGAATATGATGGAGAAACTGATTGATGCATTTAGGCCAGCTCCGGAGGTGTTTTGAATAACTTAAAAGGGTCATACAGATGCGCGACGTGCTGGGCTTTCAGAATGCCGCGCCGAAAAAAACTGTCGGGTGGCTCTATCGGGTCGGCCGGGCGCCGTGTACAGGCACGTTGTGCTCACGTACAGGCGCGTCGCATGGCCGTTGAATGCCCGTGCAAATTGGCTCCTGGGCGCGTCGCGCAATTTTCCAGGCGCGTCGCGCGGTGAAAAAAAAGGCGCAAACTCCTGCAAATCGACCCGAAACTTCTTTGTTTCGATGTTGAGGGTAGCAAAAAGTCTTTGCTCAATACTCTTGCTCAGAGATTTCATAAATGACGTTGTTCAATGCACCTCACCCTTTTGAAACAACAAAAACCCAACAGTTATTTTGTTGGCTAAAATGAAAGGGGTGTTTGTTTTCAAACCAAAACCTTTAATCGTTGCCTTCGGACTTCAACATTTTCTTTGGTTCATAATGAAGCTTGGACTCTGAAATAGTGTAGGCAACAGAGGCTTTCATGTTTTTAAACCAAGTCAATATGAACCATTTTTATAACATTAATGATTTGACAAAAAGTGTTTTTTCTGCTATCATTGTCCCTCTGGTGACCATCTAACACAACAATTCCAATTTTGAGTGATAACTTAATAACCTTCAGACCATCTCTGCCACTGTGTTAATAATGCTGGTGATATTCATTATGTAAAGTAACCCCACTTTAACACTGTCAAGAAAATACTGAAGACTATTTTGCTATTTGAAAGAAAAAGGTTTATCTTTCACTTTGCTTTGACAGTTTCTGTGTTCACTTGCTTTCTCAACTTCTTTCTCACTGCAGGTACCCACATTTTCTAACATTTTTTGGATTTATTCATGGCTCTGTGATTTAAGAAAAGCGCCTCTTTTTAAAATACTTCCATGCTTGTATGGTGCTTCATCAGTCTTTTCTTCCACTGTAGGTGTCAAACTTGCTGCAGTTTTTTATAGTTTGCCATGGTCTTTTAAGGAGGGCACCTTTTCACTACATTCCTCTGCTCAAAATACATTATATAATATCTCTGTTTATTGAATAATGGAAACTTATTTTTGCCTTGAACTTTCCAAAACATTGACAGTCTATCAAAACAACTCCTTTGCCTATTCATAAACTTGTATACCTATTTACAATGTCTTTTTGGGAACTTATCTTGAATTGTCTCCCATCATTTGTGATGTATATCTGAAAGGAGAAATTTATGAACTAGGAGGAACAGGTCCCTTTGAAACACAGTTATCATTTCCTTTGACCAGTGCATTGATCTTTTTTTGTAACAAAATCATTCCAAGGTTCAAATCTGTCCACTGCTTGACACTTTTGGTGATATTTTTAACAAGGAAAAAACCACTCAAGACTGTCGAAGAGCATTGAAAGCTGTTTTGTCATTTTAAAAGGAGGTGGTCTGTCTTCTCCCAACTTGGTTGATAGTTTCTATTTCCAGGTGATTCATAAGCTCCTCCTTTGATTGTAAGTGCCATATTTTAGTTGCATCCATTCATACTATCTTTCTCTGTTTACTTGAAAGGAACTCTTTTAGACTTCTTGGAATGTGACAATGAGGTGTTGTTTGACCCCTTCTCCTAAGGGAACTACCCATTTTTGTATCAATGGCATGCATATTCAAATTGTCTCCTGTCCACTATGATGTATAGTTTGAAAGACATTTCCCTATGAGTAGGAAAACCAATACCTTTTGAAACATAAACACCATCTGTTGCCTATGTAATGACTTTTTCTTTCCTTCTTTGTCTCTTTCCACTGCATCTTTGACCAATCAGCCTTTAAAAACATTCAATGCCTTGGCCATCTGCTCATGAATGAAGGAGGCCCTTCACTTGGAAAAGTATCTGAAGATTGTTTGATAAGCCTGCCTGACAAGGGTTTTTCTTGGATATGATGGTAAGAAAACAAACTTGAAAACATTAATACTTTTACCTCTGCCTACAATCACTACTGTGCTTCAGGAAAACCCTAGTCAAGGTGTCACTGTCTCACTCTACTGCTCTTTGTTGAGGGGAACTGAAATGTCACCATTTGCCTTGGTCAAATTATGACAAATTATTTGAAAGATAATCTCTGTGAGTAGGGAGGTTAGCACCCTTTGAAAAACAACCACCTTTTCTGCTGCCTGTGTAATGACATGATTTGTCAACATTTCCTCAATTTTGTCTTGTTGAAACAACAGGCTGCTTATGATTAGAATTTTTTTCACTAATGATGTGTCTCTCTAAGGTTTTAACAATTCATATGATTTGAAAACTTCAAATGACTTCCTTTACAAGACCAAAACTCTGTTTTCCCTTTAACTTGCATACTTCAGACTCTAGCCCTGTTATGATCATCACTTACACTCAGAAAACCTAGAGTCACTGTTTCACTGTTCAGTAAAAAGCAAACCTGGGCTTTTTCAATCCTTAAAGTCAATATTGGCCAGCGCCCTCTGCTTGTAGATGAAGGAGGCACCCTAACCCTCTGCTTGTAAATGAAGGAGGTTCTTGGTCATGACAAATTACCAGTTTGCTGTGACAGTGGTGTCTTTCTCTTACTGTGATTTTCATGCTGACAGGAAGCTGCAAGGTCTTGATGAGTAACTCTCTGTCTTGCAGATATATGTCAGGCTCATTTTCACATTTTAGAAGCAACTATTCTTCTAAATGTGCATTCAAGAATTTTCTCCCGAGATGAAGTTATATTTCCTGTCTTTGTAGAATCCATAAAACACTGTGAAAAACCTAATAATCAGCTTGAGACTATGGTTTATGTAGTGCTGAGCCCTAGGGGTGTGTAAGTGGCGCGACTTAGAGCTGTGATCAACTTGATTTGTAGAGTGAGAGGTCAGTCATGATTGGTCTGTAGCAGATGGAGGTTTTTTGGCCATTTGATGGTTGCCAAGGGTAAAATGTCTTAAAGTGCCACTTCCTAACTTAGGGGAGGCTTTTGAAACAGACTTGGATTGTGCTTTTTAGAGCTGTTGGGCAGACCAGTTGGGCTAAAGCTAGATAGGATAGTGATAATGAGGTTTTGACTTAGACATGGGTGGACTGAAAAGTAGGAGGGTGAAAAAAAGTTTTATGAGGGTTTTCTAGATGACAAATTGACATATGGAAATCAGTTTCTAGAAAACTCAGCTATGGATCTAGTCATCACTAACATGTGAAAAATACTGATGACTAACAGCAGCAGCATCATGTTGTACTCAGTTCCTTTGGATGAAAAAAAATTTGCAATATCTTCAAGTACAATTTAGTGAGCCTATTCCCATATTCCGTGACAACACTAGTGCCATCAGCATCTCCAAGAATCCTGTCATGCATTCAAAAACACAACACATTCTGATCAAATATCATTTTCTTAGAGAATAATTCGCTGAAAAGAATATCGAACTTGAGTATGTTTGTACAAAAGACCAAATTGATGATATCTTCACTAAACCTTTACCTAGTGAAGCATTTGAATATCTTCGTCAGAAGCTTGGGATCCTCCCAAGTTATCATTAGATTATAGGTTTGTAGAATGGTTGTGTGACAAGGGGAGTGGAAGTGTGTACAGGTTCACAGGATGGTTGTGTTTCAGGGGGATTTACCCTTTGCCATTGATGTCAAATGGGGAGAGAATGTTGTAGGAAGAGGTGTCATGATCGCAGGGGGAGTACTTATGTTTCCATCAATGCCAAAGGGGGAGACTGTTGATCAACGGTTGTCATTGATGTCAACCTAAGCAGCACCAGGGGATAACCCAATATTTCATGGGAATTTTGACCTACCAAATTAATATATTCTGGGCCAATAATTCTTTTGATGGTTTCTACTTATCGAGATGTTTCCGTTGATATATGGCATGTCATGTAATTCTTCACAGTTTGAGAGATATTCATGTTTGAAGTTTGTAACCCTAGTTAGTGGGGTAAAACCCCATGGGGTTGTGGCATGGGTCATTGAAAAGTCATAATTAATATTTTTTAAGCTCCTAAAATCCCTCCCATTTTCACTTGTTGAAGCCCCTCTCAACCTAAGCATTTATATAAATTGTGATCCTCGTATCCTTCTTGTGCAAGAGATTTCTCCATTTGAAACATGTCATCTTGGAATTTTCACTCTAAATTTTGTTCTACAAAGGTTCAGAAGCTCAAATGTTTATGAGGTGAAGCCGAAATCCTAAGGAAGCTACTGTGAAAATTTCAGATCAAGGTGCGCAATAGTTTTAGAGATATGATCTGTGGAAGTCAATGTTTTTGCAGGCTCCTTAAATTCATCTCAAAGAAGTGACATTGGGATAATCGTCATAACTCTCTCTCTGAGTATCAGATTGCAATTATGTAGAAATTGGTATATAATGCACATAATTTAGTTTGTGCGCTATCAATTTAAGAGCCAAATGAAGAAACAGTGAGACGTGGCATGCCGTACAAGTTTGCTCTGCTGAAACAGTCCATAATTAGGGCATTGTGAGAGATTGGGTATAACTCTCCCTTGAAGAATCAAAATTGGGTCAGACCTGTGGCATTGGAAAGATGAATAAGAGGAATACTTAGAACCTAAAATTCGATATTGGGGATTTGAAATGACAGAGATACACCAGATTCAATATCGAGCTCCTAGAAGGAAAAGAAAAAGTTAGATCATGTGTTGCCAAGAGTTGCAAAGGACCAGACTTTCTAGGGAAGGGAAGCAAAGCAAGGTGCAACAGAGGGTAGCATGAAAAAAGTAGAAATCAAGGTGCATAACAGAAGCAAGAAGTTCATCACATGAAGTTTTCAAGTGGGTAGCACTGCATACAATCATTGTAAAGGTATCATTGTACTAAGTCATTGTAAATACATTATTGTACAAATTGTACTAGTGTCTATCTGCCAAGAGTTGAAGAGGCAGTGTCGGGTGGTCTAGGATCATCATTAGGTGGTTGTGTCAAGTTGGGATTATGGTCTAGTGTATCTCCTTCTTCTACATCATTCTATATCATTGTAAAGTGGACCATTTTCCCTGGTATGAGAGTCCATTTCTCTTTTATTCTTCTACAGGGTGATAGGGTGGTGCTAGGGTGAGTTGTAGCTCATTGGGTGTTGGGGCATCTGTTCAGTTGACTACTGAGGAATATTGGGCATTCAAGCATCCACCCAGTGGGAGCTGGAGAAGAATGTTTTTCTAGATTCTATGAGGTTGGAGCTTTATTTTCAATTGGAGTTGAATATTAAAGAATTATTAGAAAAGAATTAGGTGGTTTTTGTCTCGGAGTGGGTTTCCACCTTAAAATATGTGTGCATTTGTGTTCCTTTTGTTTGCTGCTATCATTGTACAAACAATGATAATAATTTAAGATTAACTAATGCTCTAATTGAAAGGAATATTGATTCACCCCCCCTCTCAGTATTTCCAACAGAGTCGATGGATCTTCTCTAGGGTTTCCATTGAACTTAGGAATATCTGAGGGTAATTTGTGATGTATCACTGGCCACCAAGGAGCATAGTTGATTAGATCATTATTTAGATGACTTAAATCTGGTAACTCTAAAGTTGCAACAAAGGGAAACTGTCGATTAAGGTCAGGTTTGGCATAGCCAGGGTAAGATGGAATTACTTGAGCAACAGGAATTTGAGCACCAACATAAGGAATCTGTTGCTGATAACCTAGATAGGGGTTGTTTTGCATAGCAAATGCTTTAGGATTCAATTGAAAAAAACCTAGATATGATAGTTTTTGAAATGAAGTTTGAGGCATTTGCGCCTATGGCTACCAAGGGGTCTGTCCACCAATGTTATAACCCAAATTAGAATAATTCAGATTCGGTTGATAGGTATAACTCATTTGCGGTTTTGACATCCCATAAAATGGTAGACCAGCTTGAGAATAAATAATTCCTGATATAGGTTGTTGTAAATTAATCAAAGGATTTGGAGTCTTTGGACCCAACATTTTATGGTATTGAGTTGAAGGCCCTGCTTGATAAGGTTGATGTACAACATTTTGATTCTGTAAAAAGGGTATAAATGTATTAACAAGTGGTAATGAAGTGGGTGTAATAGGTTGAACTGGTTGATATGATTGTACAACCGTTTGTGGTTGGATAGGCAGAGTGGGATGCCATTGACAAACATTTGTTTCAACATTAGATTGACCAAAAAGTGACAAAGTACTATCATATTGGGTGACCAAAGGTTCCCCCCAGCATGAGGGGGATAATAAGATGGAAAATATTGCTCTCCAAATTTTGGGAGTCTAGTTGATATGGTACTTGAAGGAATAGACCCAGGAGGACCGGCTTGATATTGCCCTGATGATGTGTATAATGAATCAAGTCGTTTAGTACTTACAATAGGATTACCAGTTAAAATATCGGATGATGACATTGGTAAATTCCATGGATGTGAAGATGCACCAGAGAAAATTCCAAATAATTATTTGTAACCTAATGGGACCATAGGGCCACCATGAAAATATGACTTTGGTGAAGTGGTAAACATCGACGAGGTAGCGAGGGTAGGAGCTGACGTAATTGGAACAGATGGGCCAATTGAAGATGTTGGTTTAGGCATGGTTACTTGACCAAATGTATACCTTTTTGAATCGACAAGAATTTGAAAAGGAGGAAGATCAACAAAAGCAGATGGTGTCAATTGAGAAAAAGACTCGTATAGGTAAAGGTCCTCCCCAAAATGGGTTGGAGTTAAAGGTGTATCGTCTTGTGGGATTTCTTCAACCGCAATTAAAATAGGTGGAAGTATTTCACCGTTAGTCCCAAATTATATTTCAGGTGGTTGACTGTGTAATATGGGAGATTCAATAGATACAAAAATTTGTGGGATGACCAAGGTACGAACAACTTCCAGTTGTTCGACTTCAGGATTTAGATGTTCTAGCAAAGAAGAGATAGGATCTGGATCAATTTGTGGTTGAAAAACATTGGGTCCAAGAGGTATGGTTTCACTGATTGGATGGATCGTGACCACGGGTAGTTGTGAAGACTCCGTTTTGACAACAGTAGATGAACCAGGATGTGTAGAAACAACTTGAGCTAACTCTGGTTTATTAGAAAATGATTTTTCACCAAAGGTACAGATTGTACTTGATTCGACAGATCGTGATCACCTTCGCCTACCAGAAGTAACTTCTGGTGGTAAAGGTGGTTTTAATGAAAGTCTATGCGAATGACGGGGGAAAGGATTTTGTTCTTCCACATTTAATGATTTATTTTAACCAAAAAAAAAAAAACAAATAAAAGGGTAATGCTAGGCAAAAGGGTTTACCAAGAAACTGTGAACTGCAAAATACCTCCTGGCGAACCAAGAAGTACGAGCAGGCAATCTCCCCGAATGCTGTGTTCGGTGTATCACAATTTACAGGCCAGCCGAATTGGTTCACTATGGACAGATAGCACCTAAATTTTTCCACCCAAATATACCTGAAGGTACGTGGAGGCCCAAGTTTGTATTAGCACTGTCTGATGCAAAACTGCATAGTGAGAGCACCCCTTTATACTTATCATATTGTAACACTACCCGATATACCCGAAAGTACATGGACAAGCTAAGATATACTTACATACGTGGAGTGAGGTATCACACTTGGAATGTATCGTAGACAAGTTAATGACAATTGCTATGTTTTACAACGCTGGAACACATCTCTAGCCTAGACCTTCTAAATGTTATCATTATGGTTCCAATGCTTTGTTAGGTAAATTGAGATTAATTTTATGTTGATCTTTCTTACAATTTTCCTTTCAAAGGTTCACCACGACAATGTATTGGAAAATTCCTAAAAATGCAACTAAAAGTGATAAGAAATCTTTCACTTTCATTTTTTCAATGAAAATCCTAGCTACTAGAGGGAAAGAGAAATCCATTTGTGAGCAAATAAATAAATGAGCACAAAATAAATTCATATTTCCTAATTGTTCCTTGTTGAAAACACACAAAAATCCTACATGCAAATGCATATTTTTATTTTTCAATTCCTTTAATGTTATGAATGTAGAATAGAAGCTAAGCACACTAAATCAACAAATCAAATGCCTTTTACTTTTGATAAATGAGGAATATAAACAACAATTTATCTTTTAAAGGAAATATGAGGAATGCAACAACAATTTCTCCTATCAGGAAACAAAGATCTTATGAAAATTTCCTTTTTAAAAAACAAATGGATCTAATGCGACAGTAAATATATTTTGAAATAGAGTTGCCAATGATAAAGAAAAATGCTTTAAACAAATATTGAAAATTTTTTCTTTCAATGGAGGAAGAAATATATATATTCACTGGTCAATATGAGGTTCAAACGTTTCAAAACACAATAGAAAAAAAAATGAATTAACTTGCAAAGACAAATTCAATGGAATCTGGATGGATTTAGGAGTCAACGTAGTCTCTAAGGGGAGACAGTGCTCTGCAACACAGGCCTGAAAGGGAGACAGTGCTATGCAAAGCACTATGTCTTGTCCAAGAGTGCGTTGGGCGCACTGTATAAAGAAAAACACCACTGTTTAACACAATTCATTTGTAAATTAATACTTCAAAAAGTTTGATCTTTGTCTCCTATCCTAACTTAGAGCAAACACATAGAAAGGATTAGAGGCTTACTTGTAATCCATGTGCTTCTAAATGGCTCCTTCTGTCGCTTCCATTGTAGCTTCAAATTCAAGCGATTTTTAGGAAAAATTCTTCCTGCAAGAAAGAACACTAAAACAGAAAAAGATAGCAATAATACATATGTATATTCAAGTTAGTTAGCTAAATAAGTAAAGCATAAAAAATATACATCAACTAAGATCTTACAATATGGAAAATCAAAGCCAATACAGATGCATATAGGGAAAATTAAGTTGTATTCTTTATTGATGATAGAAGGAGAGGTTACAATCCAATGACTGATTTGAAGTAAACCTTCTAGCAATGATCCTCAGCCTCATCACAGTATAAATCTCTCCAACAGCTGTTACACAAATCTAACTCTTAATTGAACATCCACCAGCATTTCTCTACTCAAATTCTTCCTTATCAAACACTCCGATTTGTGCTCAATTTATAGAGAGGCCAAAGGCTGTTTTGCAATAAATGAATTTCAAATAATAGGTAAGATATGTTTCCAATCTTGTAGATGTCAAATGGACACTTGGATTCGAAGCTTGACACATGTGAACTCTTCTAGAAGGCATTCACCAAGTGGAGATTCCAAAAGAATGAGAATTTCGCTCCCAATGTGACCAACGCACCCATAGATGTCGGGAAGTGCTTTGCATAGCATCCTTGCATGGGGCTACCTGCATATGCAACGCACTTAGTCCCCTTAGAGGCAGCATTGTTGAGCTCTCATATGCTATATAATAAACTTCAGATCTTGAAAACCTTTGCTTGATGAAAGTCATGCTTGATTTGTCTTGTTCTTGCCTTAGGGCATGTAGCAACTTGAAATGATAGGGAATGATAGACCCTTAATCATTGGTCCTGGAGATGATGCCCAGTTAACTAGGTCATTTGGAATGATACACAAATTTACCTATAATAATATGAACAAAAACCTCCTCCAATTTTCAAAAATACTTTTCCATTTGTTCAGAATCCAAGTTTGAAGTTGGTGACTAAAAATTGGAAAAGTGCAGTGCCATCTTGCAAGGCACTTTTTATTGACTTCCTAAGCTCCAAATAAAAATTTGAAGGTACCATTGGAAATATTAGGATTTTTTATACCCAGTAGAGTCATCAAGCACTGAAAACACCTTCTTCAAACCCTTGAAAAAATTGTCTTGAAGTCAAGATGTCCAGAAGTGCAGAAAACCTTGTGTAGCAATTGTATTTTTAGAATTTCTCCAAAATCATAATACCTGTGTAAAAACGGAAGGAGGGCTTTGTGCCTTGGTCTATGATGGACAAAAGCCTTTTTCACATTCGTAAAATTCATCTCTATTTGGTCATAAACACGTTTTTAAGAAAAATTGTCCCTATATGAAATCTAAACCTAAGGCAACCCACATCTTGGAAAGGAGAAGCTATGATTTATTGGAATTTCATTGGATAATACGTACTGATATAACCTCCCTTATGCCTCCTCTACTCAGTTGTTTCAGAACCCATTGCTAATCCTAGCTCAATGGGAAGGGAAATTAGGGTTTAGTGAAGGAAAAAACAGGGGATTTGGGTAGTTTTTTGGGAATGAAGGAAGATGGAGAGGTTAAGGGCTTCCTAAATTCTTGGGAAAATTTAGGGGGATAGGTAGATATGTTCAGGAGTATGGGAAAATAAAATTTTAGGGAATGAGTGAGAGGAAAGGGTCCAAGGAGGGAAAAATTAGTCCTAACCTAGAAATGTCTAGTGCACGCTCGGGTTTGTAGGAAAATAATGAAAATGAGGGATAGGAGTGATGGGAAGTGATCAAGAAGGTGTATAAAATGTGGGGGAAGGTGAGTGAGCTTCAATATCAGGGTTTTACTCAACAATTTTTCAATGAGAACATGAAACCAAGAAAATGCACTAAAAACCTTAGAAAAAGGGAATTTCTCTTTCCAAGCATGAAATGAAGACACATGAGGTGATTTGGATGCCACTTACTTGTAACTGATACACTAGACCCTACTATTGATTAATAATCCATTTGCAATGATGATTTGGCTCCCTTGAAGAATGTGTAGTGTAGAGGAGAGATACCACTCTTGGGCACAAAAATTGTTGTTCCAAGCATGCAAATGGATTTTCAAGGTGGAGAGAAGTCTCTTGAAGATGAAAAGAGAAAATGAAAGCTCATTTTGGTCTTTTGTAGCTTGAAAATTGATTTTCTCCTTTGGTGCTTAAGTGGCCCCCACCAAGTCTTTTTCACCTTTTGATTTTGAAACTGCAACTTTCAAACCTTAAGAAACATATTACATGATGATTGAAATGAAATTATAGTTTTAAAACCTTTATTGACCATTTTTCAATGTTACTACTCCTTCAATGTTGAATTTGATGTCGAAATGGTTGATTTTATGATTTTGACCCTAAGACCTAATGGTGACACTACATGAAATGAGCTGAATGATGACCATGGTGATGTGACTGAGATAGTGATGGAGACATTTCAGTGATGACACATCAAAATGAATGATGGAAAGACCAAAACATGGACTGAAAGGAGCAGTAACACACCTAGACATGCTGGCGAGTGTCCAAATTTGTATTTGAAGACCTAATGAAACCATAAAATTTTGACTTAAGACCTTAAGAAAAACTTGTAAGAGAATATTTGATCATTGGTGATTGGCAGAACTCGTAGACACTAACAACAAGGAAGACACACATGGGGAAGCATACGCAGAAGGTGAATACAGCCATCACCTTCACTTCCATGGAGGGTTCCATTTTAAGGGTCAACGACTGCCCAAGCTAGATATGTACAAATTTGATGTCTCGAACCCAACAATATGGTTGGTTCAAATGGCACAATACTTCCTCCTTAATAATTTCCTTGACTATGAAATTAATCTAAGAGTGGGAGCACTTTATTTGGAAAAATTGTTGGTCCTCTAATTTGCACCCTTTTTGACCATTTTTCCCTTTCCAAATCGTAATCATTTACCCTATATTACCTATCTTATGTGCCCTCATCCTGCACTAGTACAAGAACGATGACACATTTTTCATTAACTTCATATTTTACATATTTTAACTTAACTTAGCATTTATTAACTATTTATTATGTGATTTTCCACTTAGAATTACTTTTGTAACTCATCGTTACCTCCTATGTTATTTAACAGTTAAATGCTTACCTTGACCGCTGATTTTTAGTGTAGAATATATCTCGCACTAGGGCTAGCACTTCGAATCTTGGCAGCAAATCCGGATCTCTTTGATTGCTCCCTAATTTTGTAGCACCATATCAGAAGGCAGTCGAGTCCCAGTGGTAATAGCAAGTCAATCTGGAGTAGCGGATATCAAACATAGGAGGAACGAACAGCTGGAGATAGCTATGACCCGTTTTGTTAGAACGTTTAATTTTGAAGGCCGAAAGCTTATTCTGTAATCGGTTATGTAATTTTTTGTAACGATTTCTGCAGTTGGCTATGTAATGGTTAAGCAATCCTTTTGGCCTGCGTCCAAAAGGATCTATATAAGGAGAAATGTAAATAGGACAATATGTTCCGAATTGGGATAGAATTGAATAGATTGGAGAATAGAACCAGTGAGGTGGTAACAAACCTGTCTTTTGTTATCGCCCAAATATGGGCTATATATGTAATCACGCATGGATTTTCTTCGAGTATTTAATAAGAATAGCTCCGCCCTATGCTTCATGGATATTATTTCTTCATGCTTAAACAGTTGATGAATTGATTCAATACTGTTAACCTAGAAATGTCTAGTGCACGCTAGGGTTTGTAGGAAAATAATGAAAATGAGGGATAGGAGTGATGGGAAGTGATCAAGAAGGTGTATAAAATGTGGGGGAAGGTGAGTGAGCTTCACTATCAGGGTTTTACTCAACAATTTTTCAATGAGAACATGAAACCAAGAAAATGCACTAAAAACCTTATAAAAAGGGAACTTCTCTTTCCAAGCATGAAATGAAGACACAAGAGGTGATTTGGATGCCACTTACTTGTAACTGATACAATAGACCCTACTATTGATTAATAATCCATTTGTAATGATGATTTGGCTCCCTCGAAGAATGTGCAGTGTAGAGGAGAGATACCAATCTTGGGCACAAAAATTGTTGTTCCAAGCATGAAAATGGTTTTTCAAGGTGGAGAGAAGTCTCTTGAAGATGAAAAGAGAAAATGAAAGCTCATTTTGGTCTTTTGTAGCTTGAAAATTGATTTTCTCCTTTGGTGCTTAAGTGGCCCCCACCAAGTCTTTTTCACCTTTTGATTTTGAAACTGCAGCTTTCAAACCTTAAGAAACATATTACATGATGATTGAAATGAAATTATAGTTTTAAAACCTTTATTGACCATTTTTCAATGTTACTACTCCTTCAATGTTGAATTTGATGTCGAAATGGTTGATTTTATGATTTTGACCCTAAGACCTAATGGTGACACTACATGAAATAAGCTGAATGATGACCATGGTGATGTGACTGAGATAGTGATGGAGACATTTCAGTGATGACACATCAAAATGAATGACGGAAAGACCAAAACATGGACTGAAAGGATCAGTAACACACCTAGACATGCTGGCCAGTGTCGAAATTTGTATTTGAAGACCTAATGAAACCATAAAATTTTGACTTAAGACCTTAAGAAAAACTTGTAAGAGAATATTTGATCACTGGTGACTGACAAAACTCGTAGACACTAACAACAAGGAAGACACACATGGGGAAGCATATGAAGAAGGTGAATACAGCCATCACCTTCACTTCCATGGAGGGTTCCATTTTAAGGGTCAACGACTGCCCAAGCTAGATATGTACAAATTTGATGTCTCAAACCCAACAATATGGTTGGCTCAAATGGCACAATACTTCCTCCTTAATAATTTCCTTGACTATGAAATTAAACTAAGAGTGGGAGCACTTTACTTGGACAAATTTTTGGTCCTCTAATTTGCACCCTTTTTGACCATTTTTCCCTTTCCAAATCATAATCACTTACCCTATTTTACCTATCTTATGTGCCCTCATCCTGCACTAGTGCAAGAACGATGACACATTTTGCATTAACTTCATATTTTACATATTTTAACTTAACTTAGCATTTATTAACTATTTATTATGTGATTTTCCACTTAGAATTACTTTTGTAACTCATCATTACCTCCTATATTATTTAATAGTTAAATGCTTACCTTGACTGCTGATTTTTAGTGTAGAACATATCTCGCACCAGGGCCAACACTTTGAATCTTGGCAACAAATCTGGATCTCTTTGATTGCTCCCTAATTTTGTACCACCATATCTGAAGGTAGTCAAGTCCCAGTGGTAATAGCAAGTCAATCTGGAGTAGCGGATATCGGACTTAGGAGGAACGAATAGCTGGAGATAGATATGACCCATTTTGTTAGAACATTTAATTTTGAAGGCCGAAAGCTTATTCTGCAATCGGTTATGTAATTTTTTGTAACGATTTCTGCAATTGGCTATGTAATGGTTAAACGATCCTTTTGGCCTGCGGCCAAAAGGATCTATATAAGGAGAAATGTAAATAGGACAATATGTTCAGCATTGGGATAGAATCGAATAGATCAGAGAATAGAACCAGTGAGGTGGTAACAAGCCTGTCATTTGTTATCGCCCAAATATGGGCTGGAGATGTAATCATGCATGTATTTTCTCTGAGGATTTAATAAGAAGAGCTCCACCTTATTCTTCATGGATATTATTTCTTCATGCTTAAACAGTTGATGAATTGATTCACATTGCAGATCTACTTTCGTTAAATTCCCTTTTCTGCATCTAAATTTAAATTTTCTTTCTCTTCCTCGTTCGAACAATAGAAATTACCTATGCCAGTGCACGTTGGTGTGCTATTCACTTTCTTCATGTTTGGTTTATTTTCTACACCTGGTGCAAGCAGAAGAACTGCTTTTGCACCAGTGCTGGATAGTGTGATGTAGCAAGTCTCTTTAGTTTACTTCTAACAGCTTTCTTGCTTTCAATTAAATTTTAATTAAAAATATCGTTTCCTTATTCTCTACGGATATTAATCTTTCTGATAAGCAATTTGGTTTCATAAAACTTGGAGTAATTAATCATTGATTTCAAGGACTAAAAGTTAAAGTGTAAGAAGCTCAGATCAGGTACGAGAACTAGTTTCTTGGTACTAGATCTGAGTGCCATGGACTTGAGAAAGTTCAGGGCCCTTGCACGAAGAAAATCATTTTTTAGTATAGACATTACATTACACCTTCTGCATAGATTGTTGTTCCTGCACTAGTGCAAGAAGACTACACTAGTGCAAGATCGATTCTTGTGGGAAGGATATCTTCACATGAGTAGGTTTGAAAGGGCCCATCAATTGAAGATTTCTAAGGTGTCTTTGCTAAAGAAAACACATTCTCAGTAGATGATGAATATCCCGCTAGAGTAATTGCCTTTTTTTTTTTTTTCTGAATCTCTCTTGCAAGTACATTTCTTCTTGTTCTAGCCTCAGATTTTTTTGATGGTTTGAGTTGCCTTTTTCTCTAAAGTTTGATTCTGCAATTTTTCCTTTAAAAAGTAGGAGTTTATATTAGAAATATTCATACCATCTCTAGCATTGCCTGTGCTTCGTCTCTAAGTTTACGAATCCCTCGGGTTGACAATTTCAGTGTTGAGGACTTTACTTAAGTGTAATTCCTGCACCTAACATTTTGGCGCCATTTTCGGGGAGGCGACTTGATTTGGTAAGAATTTTCTGATGATGCAAGAGGCTTAAGTATGCCTTTATATTTTTGTATTTTTTATGCAAGTGTGGTGAGCCTTATTTCAACCAATAACTTTGAAAATCAATTATCTTCAAATCCTTAATGTTATATCATTTTTGGGGTGTTGTAAGAACCCCCGTTACTAATATGGGTGTGGATATGGGGACTATAAATCAACCAGATGGAATTAAAGATGATAAAAAGTATGAAGGTTCTCTCTCAAGCCCTAGCAGCTACTGGGACCTTGATCTCTATCTCTCAGGAAGAAAACTTCTTGATAATAGTCGAGGACTTGTCCATTTCTCCACCATGAAAAGAGGATTTAGAAGTCTCTTTTGAGGAGACAAATGAATCATGCACTATAATAAATGGAGAACATCCATTGGAACTTGAGATTGAAGAGTTCTTGACATGTCTATCAGTAGATCTAGAATGTAATCAAGAGACTACTCACCCTACGGAGAACAATCAAAATGACATGGAAGAAGAGGACGAGCATTAGGGGCAAAATCAAGAAATGGACCAAGGCTACCATGATTACATTGAACATTGGTTCCAAACAACTACTCAAGCAAGGTAACATTATCCTCTTCTAAAAATCTTGCTATCATATCATTTACATTTGTTGGTTTTTCATGCTCATGCACACTTTCAAGTTTGTATGATAAATTTGAGCATGAATATATATTTTCACCTGATCCGCACATGGATTCATTGGAAGTACTCCTATACATAAAAATAAGTCTTCCGCCTCTTGGGTAAAGTAGTGTAGGTGAATAAAGTTGTTAAGATGCTAATTGGGTATTTGATTTTTAAAGTGTAGTCATTAAAACTACTTTTGATCCGCATTGGTTGTTAACACACACATATGTGACACACCTTGTTGAGGATAATCCACTCAAATACCTCAATGATTTTTCAAGTAACCATGACTAATCACTCTAAGAATTTGTCATCTGATATATATAATTTCAGTTTCTCTTAGAAGGTACTATTGGAAACCCCCTATGGAGGACCACTCTTGTTAAGATCATAATAAGCTACTCATGAGAACACTAGCATTATTAATTCAAGAAGTCTTTTAGTCATTATATGGGATATCTCTAATAAGTATTTAGGGCAGAGGAACTAGTTAGTAATGATTAGTCATTAAAAAATGTTCACGCCATCCCGTATTCTTAAGGATTAGATCTGTCTCCCCACTTATTAAGTAACCTTTTAGGTTGGTCATAATCATAGTATACAAAATATTTAGGGGAGGATAGGAGGTCTCATGGTGAGCCTTCCTACCATAATCATGAGACCTAGCATGCATGACATTACTGCATTTGGTCACCAAGCCAGAGTAATGGCTTTCAACCGAAAATTTGGAAGACAGGAGGTCTCATCACGAGCCGACCTATTCATCCATGTTACTTCTTGTGAGTGGCACTGCTGTTAGTTGGTTATCAAGCCAAAACAGTGGCCTTCATCTAAAATTAAAATAAGATAACTCTGAATCCATGATTAGTAAGTGGGACACAGACATTTCGATGGGTCAAAAGACACCCCTGCTGAGGTTATGGACACCTGCAGGCAGTAGGGCTATGTCTGTGGTATTAAAGTTAATTGCATACTATGATTTTCTTAGCTATCTTTCTCTTCCCCTAAACTTATATTTTTTCCTTGGACAATGGTTTTAAAGATGATTTGAACATGATGCTTTGAGTTATATATTTCAAAAATCAATAATCTTTAAGGATGTTGTACCCTTAGTAAAGGTTATTCTTTGTTCTATATTAAGAGGAAATTTAGTTTGAATCCGGATGACAACGGAATTTAGAGTGTTCAACAAAACGATTGCTAATTGGTATCATAAATCATTTTGACTTTCATGATATTTAGAGTGATGAATTACTCAATGATGACTGGTCACAAAATGTTGGTTGGCAACAATGTGTATTGATGGTGATTGCCTCTAAATATGCGTTGCATAATATAGGTACAAGATTGCTATAGTAGGTGCATGAACTTGAGGTAGTTATTTTGAGATTGCACCTTTTCAATGAAATTTGATTTTCATTATAAGGTTTTGGGCAGAAACAAAACAAGGAATTCATTTGGGACAAGGTAATAGGTATGTACCATACTCTTTTGTCTATAATTCTCGCTGCAGTTATTTTTCTTGCACCAGTGCAGGCAGACCTTCCAGAAAATTTTCTGCCTTTCTTGATATCCCATTTCGTAATTTTCCCTTATATTTCTTCTCAAAATCCTAGTATAATTAACCTTCCCATATTCTTCTAAATTCAACCTATCCGCTTCAAAGAAATCCCACTTTAACCCTAATTTTTTTTTCCTATCCCACTTCTATTTTCCCTCTTTTGGTACTTTCCTAGAATCCCTGTGACATAATTCCTTCCCATTCTAAGATTTTCCTTTCCCAATCCTTTGTTCCCTCATGAGTTTATTGTAGGATCTTGCATACAAAGAGAAAAAGGATGTGCTCTGAAACATCAATAAAGGGCAAAGCAAAATTCAGAATAAGTTAAGGAAATCATGTGAAATCCAGCCTATATTTTAATTCTCTGTCTTAATATTATGCTTGCACTAGTGCAAGCATGTTGTCTTATATGATAAGATGAGCAGAAAAGTACCTGTAGAATGATATGATTTAAGCAGTGTAAAGATCAGTACAAGCATGCACCTCATCAGCAGGATAGCACAAGTTATCATATGACATAAGAAAGTGATCATGATGGAAAGTTATATCATGTTTTCATGTGATTGACAAGTATTTATGCTATTATATTACCTAGGAGGAAATTAGTTACAAGTACAAATTTTTTTAAGTAGAAATCATGATCTTTTTAATGAGTGCTAAGTACCTTTTTTTGTAATTATGAAGAAATGTAAGGATCGTGTTAATAATTGTTTGCATATAATCTACCCCACTCTGAAATCATTTGAAATTTCCTTCACTCATAACTCCCCCCGCTCATACATTTATCCTAAACGTCCCTTCATCATTATTATTACTGTACTTAATCGTTAAATCACCATTGCGCATACCAATTAAGCCTGACCAGAAATGACGTGTATTTATGGAAAATGAATCAGAGATACAGTTAGATACTTATGTATGAAAGTCGATTCCTTGGTATTGCATGCAAGCCTTGGAACTTATTGTTCATAGTCGATAGCAGCAATGCCGCCTGTCCGAAATGAGCCCCTGTCTCTTAGAAAGATTGAGAAAACTCCTGAATTTCGGAACAGTCTTGCATTGTTGTGGGAGTCAGGATTTCTACTGTTCCTGCAAAAGTTCGATGGGTATGACAGGGAGGTTGCCCTACAATTTTCAAGAAGCTTTAAGAATGGCCAAGTGAGAATTGGGCCGCTCGAATTCAAAGTCATGAAGATATTTGTAGCAGCAGCAATGGGCTTGGAGAATACGGGAGTGGAGTGGTTCAAGATCCATAAGCTGGAAAGAAAACGCTGGCAGCATTTTGTCAAGGATAAGAAGATGGAGGTGATTTGGAAATGCAGAGTCCAGCACAAAGCCCTGCTGGGTCAATGGCAGGATCTCCTGTTTGTTTTATAGAAATTTGTGACTTGCGAAGGGAGGTACACCTATACCCTGGTGTATCATTTTAGACTACTGCAAAATTTTGAAGGAGGCCGACACATTCGCTGGAGGATTAAATTCCCCTAATTTTTGCTCAAAATATTAGAGAAAATGGCTAGAAGTCTACAGGATGGAAGGGAGGACCAGGCTGATACACGATTATGCCATCTCGTCCTGATAATGATCCTGGTCCTAAAACAGCTAGAGAGCAAAGGTATGACATGGGAAGAGTTGTTGAAATAGCTGCACAGGAAGTCAGCTGAGGGAAAGAAGATGAAGAATCATACTAGTACAAGTAATGGTCTGAATAGAAGCAAAAAGGGAAGCTCTTCTCACACTAGTGCGAAAAGAAAGAGGTCAGAAAAATCGGTAGAAGAGAAGACCCCGTCTTCCATTAAGGAAATATTTGGTGCACCCGCTAAAGAAACCCCTTCTACACAGGCACAGGCCTCTGAACACGACAGTATATCGGTCCTTGCAGACGCGGAGAATATTGCACAAGTCGGGGACGATACTCTGTTGGCACATTTTATCAAAATACCCCATAAGAAGAGTAAAATCGCCGATGTAGGTAAGAAACCACAACCCCCAGAGGGTATGGAATCGAATTCTGCACCAGTACAAGAAGAACCCATAGAAGACGAGGAACCAGATGAAGATGAACCGGAGCAGAAGGAAGGAGATTTGGAAAAACAGGAACCGCAGGTAGAAGAGTTCCTTGATGCGACCATGGCAGGTATAGAAGTCCCAGAGCCAGTGACAGCCCCTGCTGAGACAGAGGGAGGAAAAGAATTGGTGACTCCTGCTGCTCGCATAGCAGAATTAGAACTCCAAGTGCAAAACTTGGAGCAAATTGTGACCAAAGCACAAGAGGAGAAAGAACAAAGTAGAGAAGAATTAATGACAGAGCTCAAACAAAAGAAAATCGAGGTTAAATTTTTGAAATATTAGGCTGGATGCTGTTTCAGGTGGTTGAGAAAAGTAGCAATGAAGTTAAGGCACATCAAGAGGAAGAAGGCTGAAACAGTGTAGCCTGAGGACAACATGCTGGAACAGGACTGAGTTGGAGTATTCAAAACTTTGGTTTTTTGGAGAGGTAAAAATTTGTGTGAGGACACACAACAGTTTAGGGATGGGAGGATGTTGGTCCTATAATTCACACCCTTTTTGACCATTTTTCCCTTTCCAAATCGTAATCATTTACCCTATATTACCTATCTTATGTGCCCTCATCTTGCACTAGTGCGAGAACGATGACACATTTTGCATTAACTTCATATTTTACATATTTGAACTTAACTTAACATTTATTAACTATTTATTATGTGATTTTATAATTAGAATTACTTTTGTAACTCATCGTTACCTCCTATGTTATTTAATAGTTAAATGCTTACCTTGACTATTGATTTTTAGTGCAGAACAGATCTCGCACCAGGGACAGCACCGTGAATATTGGCAGCAAATCTGGATCTCTTTGATTGCTGCCTAATTTTGTACCACCATATATGAAGGCAGTCGAGTCACAATGATAATAGCAAGTCAATATGGAGTAGCAGAGATCAGACTTAGGAGGAATGAATAGCTAGAGATAGCAACAACCCATTTTGTTAGAACGTTTAATTTTGAAGGCCGAAAGCTTATTTTGCAATCGGTTATGTAACTTGTTGTAACGATTTCTGAAATTATCTATGTAATGGTTAAATTATCCTTTTGGACTATGGCTAAAAGGATCTATATAAGGAGAAATGTAAATAGGACAAGATGTTCAATATTGGGATAGAATTGAATAGATTGGAGAATAGAACCAGTGAGGCGGTAACAGGCCTGTCTTTTGTTATCGCCCAAATCTCGACTGGATATGTAATCATGCATGTATTTGCTCTGAGGATTTAATAAGAAGAGCTCCACCTTATGCTTCATGGATATTATTTCTTCATGCTTAAAAAATTGATGAATTGATTCAATACTGAGTAGCATTTCCATTTGAAAGGGAAACGCGCTGGTTGGCTAGGGCCCAGCCAACCCAACGCGTTCTCCCTCCTTTTTGTTCTTGCAATTTATTTCTACTAAGTGTGATTTAATTTACAATATTTTAATTTCTGTTTGAGTGAAAGAAGATCTGCAGTGTGAAGTGGTTAAATTTCCTTTTCTGCATCTGAATTTAAATTTTCTTTCTCCGCCTGGTTCGAATAGGAGAAATTACCTTTGCTAGTGCATGTTGCTGTGCTATTCACTTTCTGCGCGTTTGGTCTATTTTCTCCACCTGGTGCAAGCAGGAGAACTATTTTTGTACCAGTGCTGGATAGTGTGATGCAGCAAGTCTCTTTAGTTTACTTCTAACAGCTTTCTTTCTTTCAGTTACATTTTAATTAAAAATATCGTTTCCTTATTCTCTATAGATATTCATCTTTCTGATAAGTAATTTGGTTTCATAACACTTGCACTAGTTAATCATTGATTTCAAGGACTAAAAGTTAAAGTGTAAGAAGCTCAGATCAGGTACAAGAACCAGTTTCTTGGTACCAGATTTGAGTGCTATAGACTTGAGAAAGTTCAGGGCCCTTGCACGAATAATTTTTTTGTTTAGTACAGACATTACTTTCCACCTTCTGCATAGATCGCTATTCCTACACTAGTGCAAGATCGATTCTTGTGGGAAGGATATCTTCACATGATTAGGTTTGAAAGGGCCCATCTGTTGAAGAATTTTAAGGTGTCTTTACTAAATAAAACACATTCTCAGTAGATGATCAATATCCCGCTAGAGTAATTTCCTTCCTTTTACTTCTAAATCTATTTTTCAAGTACATTTCTTCTTGTCCTAGCCTCAGAATGTTTTAATGATTTGATTTGCCTTTTTCTCTAAAGTTTGATTCTGCATTTTTTCCTTTAAAAAGTAGGAGTTGATATTAGAAATATTCATACCATCTCTGCCACTGCCTTTGCTTCGTCTCTAAGTTTACGAATCCCCCTGGTTGACAATTTAAGTGTTGAGGACTTTACTTAAGTGTAATTCCTACACCCAACACAAATAAAGTTGTCAATGGTGGCACTGACATCAGAAATGTTACCATTAACTATATCTTGGAACGTCTTTTGAAAATCTCATTGTGATTATTTTGATCGAGATTCTCATTTCTTGGGATGATTCACTAAGCTCCGAGAAACTAGTACAGTCAAGGACTACATTGCTACTTTTGAAATGTTGGCCCTCAGAACTAAAGGCTTATCAGATGCCTTTTATTTAGAATTTTTTCTCAGTGGCCTGAAGGAAGCAATCGAAGCCCATGTCTGGATGCACCACTCCTCTACTTGGTTGGATGTTGTTAGGATGAATTCTAATCGCAAGTGTACGAGAAAAGCTCACTTTAGTTTTGCATAAGAAATAGCCCTAACATCAAAGATGGTTGCCAATTTCTTTAGATCTGCAGTTAGTTGACCAAGATAAATGCTACAAAATCTAGATCTATGCAGTAAAAGACATTAAGCAGTAAATAAAAGCAAGATTTTCTCCATGCATCCAATAGATAAGACAAGAATATTTTTAAAGAATTTTTGTATTTTTGACACCTAGGAAGGGAACATAGAAATATTTTACTAGTCCCCCTCAATGGGATAGGTTCTTGTATGTCCTCAACTCTTTATATCTAAGATATCTCTCTCTTGATGGTGTAGAAAACCCAGACAAAAAATGGAACTCAAAGGGAACTCACAAGAAAAATGGTAGCAAAATAGGACAATGATGGAGGATCAAAGTGAGACCAAGAGTATAGATCCAGAGTGATCTTTAGGCCACAAAAGGTAGTGAGTGAATGGAAAAACCCTTCTATTTATAACAAAATATTGAGTTAGTCTAGATATTGGTGCATAATTAAAATAATATTAACCAAATCTAGATCCAAATTTTATGGAATATTTTATTATATTTCTTGGAGGGAAAAAGAATTTGGATTTGGTCAAATACCTTTATTTGTAAATAATAAATAAATAAATAAATCATTTATTTATTATTTTAAGGATGTGGTTGAGTAATAGTTAAATAAATAGATTTCTTATTCAATTATTTATAAATGATTTAGTCAAATTTAATAAGGAATATTATTTAAATAATGTTTAAATAATTATTCCTAGAAAATAATAAGATAAATAATGATTTAATTTTCCTGTTTTGGGTTAAAAATGACAAGGACTATTAATTAAATTGCAGTTTAACTAATTATTCCTTGAGGAAAATCAAATAAATATGGATTTATTAAATATTTCCTCATGGGGTTTCTTGTTTAGAACATAAACAACTTAATAAATTAAGGATTTCTAAGTTATTTTTCATAGTGAAAGCAATTTTACTTAGGGTAAATTTGGTCTTACATGGTGTACTTTGGTCCATCTAATCGTAGTAGGTTAGATGACCAAAAATTGGTGTAATAGATTGCCCCCCAACGTGCAAGCATTAGGAGCTAATCATATGAACAAATTACGTTGTATGAACTCAATCACTAGACACCGAAGGGGAAGTTAGAGAGAGAGAAATATAAGGTAGACCAAAGAACTAGAGAATAAGACCCTGAGGAGGCGATTCTTACAAGTGCGAAAAGTTTCTTTTATGAGTGAGTACCTGTGCTACAAGAGGCAGGGGGAGGTATACATATGCCCACTGAGACAAAGTACAAAGAATAATGTGTCTAGTAAACAAGGGATTGAACGATATAGTACATGCTGAAATAAACATGGGCCAGATAAAAGAATGATAATGGATCCCACATACATACTGTGACTAGGATAACAGCTAGGACTTATACAATAATATCTGAGTACATGAGATATAAGTAAAACCAAAGAGGCCTTGTAAATAGGAAAGGGCTCTAAAAATCTGAATGATACATGCAAACTAAAAGGCACTGCAAGAAGATAAGGCCGAAACCATAAAATATGTGGAGCTACATTGAAGGCTGTAATGAAGAGGTAATCCAGGCATGTGGGGGGCTACCTAAAGGGCCACCCCCTCATGAGGTCTGAAATGTCTCTCACACACCCAGGGATCACCGGTACAATTTGCTGCATCATTGAACCATCAATTATACCGATCTGGATCACCTGGTAAGGAGCTGGAACTGAGAAACAATCAAGGTAAAGGGAAATAAGGAGTCCTTATGCCTGATCCAAGGCACCGAACAAGAGTGGAAGTTGGAACCAAGGTACACCGCCCTCTAGACCTGTCTTCTAGAATGAATGATCTGATGTTGACAGAAGGAGGTCCACCATAGGTGATGCAATAAGGGATCCTCAACTAAGGCATGAGAGAAAATAGTAGAGCGACTAATAGACTGACACCAAGAATGATAATGGGGGGTACTGATTAGCGGGATGATGAATTCCATTGTTAGATCATGAAGGGCATGGATGACTTGGCAGTGACTAACACAACATCAAAGGGGACAGGGGACAGTGAGACTAAAGGCCATAATGTGTGACATGAGAGAGGAACCAAGCAAAGATGGATGGAGGACTATAGTGGGATATAAAGGGACTCGAGATAGACTCCATGGATGTGATGATGACTCAACTCAGATGCTCTAAACAAGGGCAACTCGATGATGTTGCCACCTAGAAAAGGTCCAGTGGGGACCATAAAGACATGAGTACAAGATGGTTACTCATGACGAAAATCGATATGAGCATGGAAAATTATGGAGGAAAAGTGGTGCCCCAAGTACAAGTGTTACAAGTGAGGAAATTTTATTTTTAGGAGTAGTGAAGTGACCCTTCTTAGACAAAATGTGTCCTGGTGAAGTATCAAATCACAAAAAACTAACAAATACCCATTTAAGAGTTTCAGTGATAGCTTTCCAATGGTATAGATAGTTTGTCAAACTGAGCTACAGCTTGGCCGCAACAGGCGAAAGAAAAATCTTGGTTTTCTCTTTTAATAAGGAATTTTCCCTCCAAATTCACTCATTTGCAAGTGTAGCTGTGGTGAATGTAGAGAGGAGGGAAGGCCCTAAATCTTGTGGTGATCGTAGTGGCCAAACCGACTGTTGGAATCGAGATCCATCAGTTTTAGGTAAGAGGCATAACCCTAATATTTCAGTTAAGGGGATCATAATTTCAGTTTAGGTACCCACAACTCATGAATAGGTGAGGTCACACTTTTTGGGGTCAGTTCTATGACCTGGGTAGCAGGTACTAGGCAGAAAACTGCGACCTGTCCCAAGAAATGACCTAAAAAGTGAAACTTGTTAGAGAAAGGGGGTTTCAGTGCTGTTTTTGGTTGAGAGCTGGGATTTTTATGGTTGGGAGGCATAGGTTCCCCCCAATCATGTTATGTTCATGCCAAAATGTATTTATAAATGGGGAATCTAAACACATTTTTATGATGTGGTGCACCATATGTTTTCGTTATGGTTATGTAGTTCGAGAAATGGAATGGAGGATTACCAATCTCTTTTGGTACTACATATATGAAGCAAATGGACTAAGTTTCTGGGTTTTCATACATGGTGTCACTATCCCAAATATTGGATTTGGATATAATGAACTGGTGCTCACCTAGTAAACCCACAGGTTGGTCAACAACAATGTCTAGGGGACTGGGTTGTTGATGTAAGATGAAGGAATGATGAGGGGAATCATTCCTAGAGTGATCTGAAGTGATATGGGACTCTAGAGGTTCTTCTAAATGGGGAAGAATAATAGTACTAGAGTCGACACGACCAAATGAACTAGGAGAGTTGTGGAGAATTTCTTCTCCCGGCCTATCCAATATGGGCGCCCCCTTACCCAAACATTGGGTGTCAATATAATGGCCACATGGTCTATGTGGTTCAAATGCATGGGTTCATTGTAAGGGGTGATAGATAAAGTCAGGGGTGGTGACTGTTTCCATAATTTTATCATCATAATAGAATATGGGGTGACTATTGGAAGAGAGACCACATGACGTGGTGAAGCTACTTGACTCATCATCATGAGAAGAAAGGATCACATGTGCATCATCACGGGGGGTGATGAAAGAAAAAGTATATAAGGGATCCACCGATGTTGAGCCCAGGGTGATCACTGAAGGGAGGTCAAGTGAAATATAAGGGTAAGTCTCAGAGGGAGCTTCCATCATGGATCTCATGAATGATGATAAGTAGAGGATGGTGGCCGATGGCTTTTTCATATCAACATTAGGACGGGGAATTTCAATGGTAGTGGGTAAATCCTTAAGCTGGCCCGAAGCATACTGTGCAAGGAAGGGAGAGGCGAACTGGCTTTGTTTAATCTTGTACTCCCGAACTACCTCCAAAGAGGCGTGATAATTTGTGAGGTGCAGACAACAGTAGGTATAATGGCCATGGAGATCACACAAAGCACAAGGTTGGTTGGTGTTAATAGTCTTAGGTTTCTTGGCTGCAGTTGTGGAAGAAATAGAGTCTTCAGGGACTATAGACTCAGGGAACGTAACATTAACCATGGGCTTGATACGAGGCAATTTGGGACAATGATGGGTGGCATGAACGACAACATCACACAAACCACATGAGGGAATATGCTTTGGAGGCTGAGGAGGAGCAGGGTTTGTTGGGGAAGCCTTGTCTTCTGATGCCTTCTTGCGATCTTTTCCTACTTCACCTAAAGCTATCACTACAAGAGGGATGAGGTGGCTGAGGCACGGTAGTAGAGGGAGGGGTCATGGGGATCGGTTGAATTGGGGTCAAAGCAAGACAAGGTTTGGGCTGACCAGTTGGGTTAGTGGCTGGGGTATCAATGTACCAGACTATGATCCCCAGGGTCAAGTTAGGAAGGGATAAGGTAGCCATAATAGGTATCGAAAATAGTCCAGGAAGAGGAGCTAAAAACGGTATATGACCAAAGTGGTAATGGCTAGGCAGGACAAATCTGAGATGGTTAAGGCTAGGGGAACTATTCTAGGAGGGTAGAGAGGCTCATAGATACCGGCTGTAGATGAGGGAATTAGAGGAGAGGGTCCTGAAGGCTGAGTTGAAGTGTTAGGAGTGGGTTGCAGAGGGCTGGGCTACTGACTAGTTGAAGTGGGCCACTCGAGGGAAGCCCGAGACGATTACATCATGCAAACATTCGATGAGATGGGATCAAAGACAGGAGGAGGAAGACCAGGGAAAGAACCAAGAAAATAGGAGTCTTCATAGATTTAGAGCAAGACACTAGATAGGGGTTTGATGGTTTTCTTATTGGCCACCGAAGAGATGATGGACTCTAGGGAGGTCTGAGACTTTGATTCGTAATATGTCATCATGACTATATTTTCGTTATGAGGAAAGGAAATATTGCGGTGAACCACAGATGGTACAACAGACATCACATAGGTGTAGCTACGACCCAATAGAATGTTTTAATCTAAGGGGGAATTAATGACTTCTATTTCAACACAAATAGTATTTCCCGCAAGAGTAATAAGACAATTGCGAAACATGCCAATGGGCTTGGAAGAGTGGCCATCCCATGCTCGAAGGGTGATAGTGGAAGGCGCCAACTCAGGTGATCTGATTTTCTTCCAAACCAAAGTGGACATCACATAGGTGGATGCCCCCTCATCAATGATACAATGGGATATGTTGGCATTCCGGATATTGAGAGGGATTTGGAAGGCAATGGAAGCAGGAAGGGAAGGATGTTCTGACCGGTCAACATTGAAGATGATCAAATGATTATCTGAAGGATCTACAACACCCATAGAAGTTAGTAGAGATTTTCGTTTTGAATGGCATGACTGGAGGAGTTCCAGCATTGAGATGGCAGTAGGAGATTGCGCCAAATCATCTACTATACTATATGAATGGGAAGCTTTGCCAGAAGCAGTGTTTTGGCATAATGGTCCCTTAGGATCTTGGTATGAAACTCCACCTTAGGCTGAGGGTCCTATAAAGGAACATTGGCTATCGAAAGAGGCTCTGTAGAACCTGAAGAAGGGGGCTCGGGGGCAGACGTAGCGGGAGGCTTATTGTAGTGACGGGACTGAGTTTGAAGGTTGAGGTCAATAGTAACGGGTTGGTCAGAGTTCATCATGAGAATTTGGTAATAGGAGGTACCAAATAGAGGAGGTTGAGTGGCTACCTGACCTTCAGGTGGTTGGGTAGCCACGAATCCTTGCTGAGGGAAAGGATTGGTAAACACAGCTGGCTGGATAGGTGCAACATTGGGAGGAACCAAAGGAGAGGCTTGCTGTCCTCACGATGCTTCTTGAGTCTCCCACATCTAAGGCTTATTCATGCGAACAGGCCTATCCTACATGGTATGAGTTTCCTGTTGCTGGTTAGAAGTGTTAGGTGAATTCCCTTGGGAATTAGGTCCTGCATTACTGGGGACAGATTGATTGTGGGTGCCTTTCCTCTTATTTTTGGAAGTAGGAGGATTAGTTGCACCTCGCTATGCATATACCTATCCTTCGGGGGCCGGTGGCTACTATTGCAGGGGTTGATAAGGTAAGGTAGGTGGGGGTGCTAATGCTGAAGGAGTTGGCGCACCAGGCTGCGGATATAAATAATAAGGAGGTTGCGTAACATTGTGGTAAAAAGGTTGGGAAAAAGGAGGAGGCATGCCATATCCTAGATACATGCTACTGGGAGAGGGAAAAGTGCTGGAGGAGATGGTCTCTCCCTGAGGGAAACCATAACCCATGGGAGGATGAGCGTATGGATGAGAAAGGGCTCCAATGATACTGTCAGTGACATTGGATGCCCTCGGTGTGGTGGCACCACTGGGTTTAGGAAAATCAGGTAAGATGGTATAAACATAACCAAACTGAGCATAGATTAGGTCATATTTTAACGAAATCTGGAGAGCAACTTCTTCGGTCTGAGGGAAATGTGATGCGAAATATTTTTTGATAGTAGGGGAAAGGGATCTAAGGAACAAGTCCATGTAGACACGGTCTTCGAAGGTAGGGGCTCGACATAGGCTCTTTCTTCTCTGCCATTCCTCGACATGATCTATTAGGTCCCTATATTACTAGTATATTCCCTTATTTTTGTTAGTGTAACCCCCTTATTGTTATTATTGTACCCCTGTAACCCCCATATTGTTATTATTGTGCCCTTAAATTATTATTGTTAGGTCATATAGGATTACATTGTGTCCTCATGGACTCCTATATATAGAAAGGAGGTTTTTTAATTTGTATCATTCAAGAATTGTTCATTCCTGTAATGTATTGGAGGTTGCCCCATCAAAGTGGCTTATTTGTAAGGCATTGATATCTCTTTTATTCTATTTTTGGAGATAGTTTCACAACATTTGGTATCAGAGCTTTGGATTCTAGGGTTTCGCTTCTCCAAACAAGTCATCATGGAATTTTCACTATAATTTTTTTTTATGAAGGTTTAGAAGCTAAAATGTTTATAGTGCAAAGAAAAAATCCCAAGGAACATCTTCAAAAAATTTCAGAGCTCGGTTCGCAATATTTTCAGAGATATGATCTATGGAAGTTAGGGCTTTTTGCAGGCTCCTGAATTTAACCTAAATAGGTCATCGTGGCATTTTCACTATAACATTTTTAATACGATGTTTCAAAAGCTAAAATTATTAGAGTGTGAAGTTGGAATCCTAAGGAACAATGTTCCAAAATTTTAGAGCTTGGTTCACAATAGTTTCAGAGATATGGTTTGTGGAAGTTAGGGCTTGTTCAGGCTCCTGAAGTTCATCTCAAAGAGGTGCTTGTGGGAAAATATTCATAACTCTCTCTCTGAGCATCAGATTGGAATGTTGTAAAAAGTGGCCACAAGTACACAAACTTTAGTGTCCTTTATATCTATTTTAGAGCCGAAGGAGGCAATAGTGACATGTGGCAAGTCATACAAGTTCGCTCTAATCAACCAGTCCATAATTAGGTCATTGTGGGAGATTGGACATAACTTTGTCTTGAAGAATCCAAATCAGGTCAGACCTATGGCATTTGAAAGAAGCTTCCAAGGGCTACTATGGGGCTGAATTTCAGATATTTAGGATCCACAATTAAAGAGATAATTCAATTTCAATATCGAGTTCCTCAAAAGCAAGGAAGATGTGTGTGTATTTTTTTTCAAATTGCATAAGTCCTGTTGGAAGAATCAAGTTGAATTGATTCTAGGGGCATATTGTAGAGTAGATATCAGTATTGGATTCTAAAATGGCCCCTAAAAATAATTCAAGACCCATTAAGCCTTTAGAAGGCTCTACTATGACTCATGAAGATGAAGAATGGCAACATGACATATCAAAATTACAAGAGAAAGTGCAACAAATTTCGCTCTCGCAAAGAGCAACAAAAAATGACATGGAAGCTTTGAACAAAGGCATGGAAACTAAGATGGATGGTTTGAAGAAAGGCATGGAATCTAAGATGGATGGTTTGAAGAATGGCATGGAAGCTAAGATGGATGGCATGGAAGCTGGCATGGAATCCAAGATGGATGACATGGAAGCTAAGATGGAAAACATGAAGAATGATCTAAAAGCACACATGGAAGGTTTGACAAAGTTGATACAAGAAATGTTTCGTAATGGTGAAAAGATAGTAGAGGAAACTCATGGCGAGAACAAAAGAAATGTTAATTGTTATTTCATAAACTCTAATATTGCAGGGAAGAACCACCATATTCCAAAAACGGATATGAAGAAGTTTGATGGAATGGATTCTATAACATGGATACTACATATGGAGCAATATTTTGATCTCAATAATGTGAAAAATACACAAAAGTTATGCATTGTAACTTTACATTTAGAACAAAATACGTTTGTATGGTATCGAAAACTTTGCTCCCGTAAACAAATTGTCACTTGGTCATTTTTTAAGGAGGAAATGATATAACATTATGAGGATACAAAGAAAAACACCTTATTTAGCCAATTGATAAATCTCAAAAAAAAGGGTTCAGTGGGGGAGCACATTAAGGACTTTCAAAAATTGAATATAAGGGTAACTGATATTCTAGAGGATCACAAGATTGATCTCTTCATAGGTAATTTAAAGGATAACATCCAACATGAAGTTCAAGTTTTGGAACCCGATTCATTGGAGAAGGCATTTAGGTTGGCAAGAAAAATTTAATGTAAAATTATGGCGACAAGGAAGCCTACCACTCACTTCTATAAAGCTGGGTGTGTTGCTACTCCTATATTTCCACAACCTACAAGGTTGACACCACTAAAATTGGAAGAAAAAAGATCAAATGAACTTTGCTACAATTGTGATAGCAAATACTCTAAAGGTCATAAGTGTGCTGAGAAGAAATTATTTTACATAGATTGTGAAGAGGATAGAAGAAAATGAACAAGAATATTCAAAAGAAGAGGATATACACCAGGAACTAACCTTAGAAGAGGAAGAAATGAGTCCGACCATATCGTGTAATGCATTGGCAGGAATTACCACTCCTCAAACTCTCAAGATAGAAGGACATATCAAGAAGAAAAAGGTAATAGTGCTGATTGATTCAGGTAGTACCCATAATTTAATTCATTGTAAGGTAGCCAAGGAATTGAATTATTTCCTATAACCAGCACCAGAATGTCAAGTGATGGTTGTAAATGGAGGAACTATAACTTGCTCTAGAAAATGCCATAATATCAAGCTAACCATGGGGGAATATTTATTTAATAGTCCAGTTCTTTCCATTCCTATGGGAGGTGTTGATGTTGTACTAGGAGTACAGTGGTTACAATCTTTGGGGATGGTAGCTTTTAATTTTCAAGAAATTTTCTTGAAATTTTTTTTAGAAGGAGAGGAAGTTGAATTACAGGGTATCATAGGGAAGAAATGAAATATGATAAACTCTAATGTCATGACAAAGCTTATAAATAGATATTAGCGAGGTGTAATGGCACAATTATGCTCACTAGAAGTTCCAACATCAAAATCATCTATTTTTGCAGATCTCCAAAAATTATTGGACAATCATTCCAAGGTGTTTGAAACTCCCAAAGGATTCCCACCTATTCATGATCATGATCATGCTATTCATTTGATTCCAAGAAGTGTTCCTCCAAACATCAGGCCTTATAGATATCCTTTTGTCCAAAAGAGCGAAATTGAACGTATGATTACAGAAATGTTAGAGGCTGGTATAGTTCAACCTAGTCAAAGTTCTTTCTCTGCTCCTGTAGTATTGGTACACAAGAAGGATGGATCATGCTGCATGTGTCCAGGTTATAGGGAGATCAATAAGCTCAACATTAAAGAGAAATTTACCATTCCTATGATTGATGAATTATTTGATGAATTACATGGAGCAATTTATTTTACCAAGTTGGATCTTCATTCAGGGTATCATCAAATTAGAATGAAGACTAAAGATATTATGAGAACAACATTTCGAACTCATGAGGGTCATTATGAATTTTTGGTCATGCCTTTTGGCCCTACCAATGCACCTTCTACATTTCAAGGGATGATTAATTCCATTTTCAAACCCTTCCTTAGAAAATTTGTTCTAGTATTTTTTGATGATATACTAATCTACAATAGGTCTTGGAAGGATCATGTTCAACATGTTGACAGGGTGCTCAAACTATTGCAGGAGAAACAATTATATGCAAAAACATCCAAATGTTTCTTTGGAGTACAAGAGGTGGAATATCTGGGTCATATTGTATCTCACGAGGGAGTTAAGGTAGACCCTAACAAAGTTAAAGCCATTAAGGAATGGAAAGTCCCCACAACCATAAATCAGTTGTGAGAATTTCTCAGGTTAACAGGGTATTATTGCAAGTTTGTTAGGGATTATGGGAGAATAGTAGCACCTCTAACAACATTATTGAAGAAAGATGCATTTTCATGGACTCCTGAAGCAACTAAGGCCTTTGAACATCTTAAAGAGGCAATGTGCCTAGCCCCAGTCTTAGCTATGCTAGACTTCACAAAACATTTATTGTGTAATGTGATGCCTTAGGAAATAGAATTGGTGTTGTTTTAATGCAAGAAGTAAGACCCATTGCTTTTGAAAGTCATCCAATAAAAGGAAAGTATTTACAAAAAGCTATTTATGAGAAGGAAATGTTAGCAATACTGCATGCACTAAAGAAATGGTGAACTTACCTAATGGGAAGACACTTCAAGGTAAAAAATAATCATGATAGTCTTAAACACTTTTTGGAACAAAGACTATCTTCAAAAGAGCAGCAAAAATGGGTCAAAAAGGTGTTGGGTTATGACTTTGAAATAATCTACAAAAAAGGGAAGCTAAATGTTGTTGCAGATGCACTCTCAAGAAAGAATGAAGAGGTGGAAGCCTTGCTTTGTGCCATTTCTATTATCCAAATAGATTGGATAACCAAAGCAAAGGATGAATTGAAGAAGGATGAAGAAGTGTGGACACTCATTCAAAAGTTTTAGGAATATCCTAGTACATATGATACATTTAGTTGGAAAAATGATTCCTTATGGTACAAAGATCGCTTATATATTTGTAAGAATTCCCAACTAAAACAAAAGATTCTTTTGGAATTGCACACTTCTCCTTTTGGAGGACACTCACGATTTTTAAAAACTTACCATAGGGTGAAGAAATAATTTTTTTGGGATGGCCTTAAATCTAATATTAAAAAGTTTGTGGCAGAATGTTTGGTTTGCCAGCAGAATAAAGTTGAGACAATTAAGACCCCAGGTCTTCTACAACCTTTATCCATTCCAAGTCAACGTTGGGAGGATATTTCAATGGAATTTATCATAGGTTTACCTAAGTCTGAAGGAAAGAGTGTCATCATGGTGGTAGTTGATAGACTTAGCAAGTATGCGCACTTTTGTGCATTATCTCGTCCATTTGAAGTAAGTACAGTTACTACTACATTTATGGACACAATTCAAAAGCTACATGGAAACCCAAGGGTTATTGTGAGCGACATAGATCCCATTTTTACTGGAATTTTTTGGACATAGTTATTTTCTTGTTTGGGTACTCAATTAGCTCATAGCTCATCTTATCATCCTCAATCTGATGGTCAAAATGAGATAGTAAATAAATGTTTGGAAGGATATATTCATTTTTTTGTATCTGATAAAAAAACAAAATGGGTCAAGTGGTTACATCTCGCTGAATGGTGGTATAACACTTCCTTCCATACTGTAGCAAAAATGACCCCATTTTATGGCACTTTATGGATATCATCCACCATCCATCACATCATCTTTAAGAGAAAATTCGAAGGTTCAAGCAGTGGAAGATCACATCGAGCATCAACAAGATGTTCTCCAACTCCTAAAGGATAACCTGAATTTGGCACAAAATCAAATGAAAAAACAGGCAGATCAACATCAGAGCGAGAGAAGTTTTGATGTAGGAGACTGGGTATTTTACGACTACAACCATACAAACAAATTTCCCTCAAGCAAGCTAGGAAGGATAATAAATTATCGCCAAAGTACTATGGTCCTTACAAGATGTTACAAAAGATTGGTACTATGGCATACAAATTGGAGCTTCCTGCTTCTTCATGAGTGCATCCAGTTTTCCATGTTTCATGCTTAAAGAAGTTTATAGGTGAAAATCTTCCAGTTCAAAAAATATTTCCAGAACTTGATGAGGAAGGAAAAATCATATTAGAACCTAAATCAGTCACGGAAACAAGAACTCGATGGCTACAAAATCAATCAATTTCAGAGTATCTCATTAAGTGGAAGAACTTACCCACTGAAGATTCTACATGGGAGGATGAGAATTTTATACAGAAGCACCCAGAGCTACTCAAGCATTGAGGACAACATATTTTTGAAGGAGAGGGGCATGTTAGGTCCCTATATTACTAGTATAGTCCCTTATTGTTGTTAGTGTAACCCCCTTATTGTTATTATTGTATAACTGTAACCCCCATATTGTTATTATTGTGCCCTTAAATTATTATTGTTAGGTCAGCTAGGATTACATTGTGGCCCCACTAGGATTACATTGTGGCCCCATGGACTCCTATATATAGAAAGGAGGTTTTGTAATTTTTATCATTCAAGAATTTTTCATTGATGTAATGTATTGGAGGTTGCCCCCTCGAAGTGGCTTATTTCTAAGGCGTTGGTATCTCTTTTCTTCTATTTTTGGTGTTGGTTTCACAACATCATTAGATAGGCGGGTCGTAGACGATTGATAGAAAGAGGTCAAAAGTTTAGTACCAGTGTCATAACAAAGGGGAAGCTAGAAGTAAGACAGTAAAGCCCAGGAAAGAGTTGCAAAAGTGGTATGAGAAGAGGAGGTCTGGTCAACATACCGCTTAAAAGCTTCTCTAGTAAGGGTACGTTGGAAAAACCGAAGATGGAAAAAGTCATCGGTGATGGAACTAGACAAACACCACATGTGGAAAGATCGAACATGGTTATTAGGATCTTCTCCAACAAGACCTTCAAACTTGGGGATGTCGGAAGGGAGCTTGGTTGGCATTGCAAGCTAACCAACCTCATGTCCTATGGGGTCATTAATCAACTAGTTAAAATCGAGAAGACTGAGGCCTTCCATATAAGGGAGCAAGGGAGCAGCTGGTATAGTTCCTGTTGCAGTCCCACTAGTAGTATTCCCTGCATTAGGGCTAGGGCTAACACCAGCGTTAGGTCCTGAACTAGACATGGTGAAGGTGACAGGGGGAGAACCGGGGATGGAGCCAGAAGGATAACCCAATGAACCAAAATAGGAGTCGGAATGAGGACTCGGTGGAGGACTAACTCGGATCCTACGTGGATGAGTGAGTCTTCCTAATAGAAAATGAGGATGAAGGCCAAGAAGTGTCTGGGATAAATGCCTTGGGGGCGCAATGATGATAGAACAAACACGGATCACAAAAGGAAGAGAGACCAACAAGGGTAAGGAGGTGCATGATCAAGTAATTACAATGTTGAAAAAAGGGCAAAGAGGTGTAGGATCAATTGATTACAATGTTAAAGTATTTGCCTGGCGGTGTTAACCAGGCACTTCTTCACTTTGTGTGTGTGTGTTAAGTGTGTTAATTTTAATTTTTAAACCCATACGTTTATAGAGAAAAAATAAAAAGTGTGTTGTATAACTATAAATAAATCTGGAGATAACAGTAAATAAAACTGAATATAACAGAAAATAAACAGCTAAATATGCATTAATCTAAACCCAAGGAGGCGGGCTTGTCAATAACTAGTCTGTGGGTGGGAAAAAATCTAGTCAAAACACACCAAAATAGCCAATGGATCTAAATTCAGGAGGGAAAATTATCTAAAGGTCATATATGCTAGAAATAGGTGCAAACAACAACAAAAAACCAGAGGGAAAAGTGCTACAAATGAGGGGCGAAAGGCTACAACTAGGAGGGAAGCAGAGGGGACTCTAGAGGAGGACCAAACAAAACTGAAAATAGGTGTTTTGAATGGATGAATAACCAATTTGAAGTGGATTTGAAGGTGAGGGATCAGATCTAAAAAAATGGCTGAACACACTGAAATTTCAGACGACTTGCTGCAGTTAAAATCCTCCTAGAAAGGTGGAAGGGTAGTGAAGCCATAAGGGGCTAGATTCCCAATTCAATGAGTAAAACAGAGAAAGTACAAGTCCAAAATTGGCAGAGATGGAGGTCAGACAACCCTGAACAGAGGCCCGGACAAACCCACAAAAATATCAGAAAAATTCCCGCAAAAAGTTCAGGTCGCAGTTTCTAACCTGATTTCTGAAGAGGTCACAGGTTTGGGGTTGTTTTCTGCGTCTTGAAGTTCTAGGTCGCATGTTTTGGCCCAAAATGTGCAACGTGCACTTCCAGCACTCTCGGAATCATGTTTCAGAAAAATTTGTTGTCTTAGCTGCAGCTGATGCCTGTCACCTGTGCAATAGGTCCGGAAACACACGAAAGTTAGAATTTTTACTGTTTTAGGGTTTTATAGGTTAAAAAAGACATGAAGAAGCTGAAGAAAAATCCTAGGGTTTGAAGCACTTGGTGATGCAGGTATCTGAAAAATGACAGAGCTCATAATCGTAAACCCTTGTGGAGTCTCCAGTTGTTAGGATGAATTCTAATCGCAAGTGTACGAAAAAAGCTCACTTTAGCTGTGCATAAAAAATAGCGCTAACATCAAAAATGGCTGCCAATTTCTTTATATCTACAGTTAGTTGACCAAGATAAATGCTACAAAATCTAGATCTATGCAGTAAAAGACATTAAGTATTAAATAAAAGCAAGAGTTGCTCCATGCATCCAATAGATAAGACAAGAATATTTTTAAATAATTTTTGTATTTTTGACACCTAGGAAGGGAACATAGAAATATTTTACCAGTCCCCCTCAATGGGATGGGTTATTGTATGTCCTCAACACTTTATATCTAAGATATCTCTCTCTTGATGGTGTACAAAACCAGACAAAAAATTTAACTCAATGGGAGCTCACAAGAAAAATGGTAGCAAAATAAGACAATGATGGAGGATGAAAGTGAGACCAAGAGTATAGATCCAGAGTGATCTTTAGGCAAAAAAGGTAGTGAGTGAATGGAAAAACCCTTCTATTTATAAAAAAATATTGAGTTAGTCTAGATATTGGTGCATAATTAAAATATTATTAACCAAATCTAGATCCAACTTTTATGGAATATTTTATTATATTTGCTGGAGGGAAAAAGAATTTGGATTTGGTCAAATACCTTTATTTGTAAATAATAAATAAATAAATGATTTATTTATTATTTTAAGGATGTGGTTGAGTAATAATTAAACAAATAGTGATTTATTCAATTATTTATAAATGATTTAGTCAAATTTAACAAGGAATATTATTTTAATAATGTTTAAATAATTATTCCTAGAAAATAATAAGATAAATACTGATTTATCTCATTCATTTTCCTTTTTTGGGTTAAATATGACCAGGAATATTAATTAAACTGTTGTTTAACTAACTATTCCTTGAGGAAAATCAAACAAATATGGATTTATTCAATATTTCTTCATGGGGTTTGCTGTTTAGACCATAAACAACTTAATAATTTAAGGATTAATAAGTTATTTTTCATAGTGAAAGCAATTTTACTTAGGGTAAAATTTGTCTTACATGCTGTACTTTGGTTCATCTAATAGTAACAAGTTAGATGACCAAAAATTGGTGTAAACGATGCATGTCAAAAAGCCCTAGAGGTATAATTTTCCTTACAAGCTCATTGCAATCACCTAAATTTTGTCGCAAAGCACATCCTACCCAAGCCATGGGCCCCACCCAAACATTGCAAGTTTATAAGGTGTATCTGATAGAAATGGCTGAACGATGAAAGCAAGGACTCTAATATTACTGTGATGATAAGTATGCCTCATGGAATAAATGCAAGGAACCAAAATTCTTCCAAATTGATTCCACTGACAACAATACAACAAAAGAAGTCCCCAACCCGGACATGGATGAGGAAGAACCAACTGACACTCAAATAGAACCAGACCAGAATCTCGCAGCTTCACCAGATGAGCCAGTTATATCACTACATGCCTTGGCTAGAATTTATTCACTCCAAAATCTTAAAATCAATGGCTTCATTAAACAAAGGTTAGATGTGGTGTTGATGGATAACAGAAGTACTCATAAATTTGTCCCTAAGTTTGTAGTGGAAGCCACCCATTGTTTTATAAGCATTGCCTATAATTTCCAAGTACTGATTGCTGATGGGGGATTATCACCTTAAATCCCACATGTTCTCCATTGAAATGGGTGGTTGTGACATTGTCCTAGGTGAAAAATGGCTTTGCACACTCTGCGCTATCACAATGGATTTCCAAGAGTTATATATGAGCTTTAAGAAGGAAGGCCACACTCATACACTGAGGGGAATCCAGGCGAGTTCTCCTACTATCATCAACTTGCATGGAATGGAGAAGCTTTTAAAAAAGGGCCATCGTGGGGTAGTAGCTTGATTTAATTTCATATAAGCCATTGAATCCACCACTCCCCAAATTCATCCAGATATGTAACATGTCTTAGATCACCATCAGTGAGTATTTGATAAACCACAAGAAATTCCCCTTCCTCTAAGTGAGCATGATCATAGAATCCCTCTAATCATAGGAGCTCAACCACGAAATGTTCGTTCATATTTCTCTCCTTTTTCCCAAAGGAATGAGATTGAAAAAATCACCAAGGAGCTTCTATAAGTAGGGTTTATTTGTCCCAGTATGAGCCCTTATTCATCTCTTGTAGTCATGGTTTTAAATATGGACGAAGAATGGCGCATGTGTCCTAAATTTTGGGCCCTTAAAAAGCACAATATCAAGGAAAAATTATGTATTCCTGTGGTGTATGATTTGCTTAATGGACTCCATGGTGCTAAATTCTTTACCAAGCTCGAACTTCACTCTGGCTATCTCAAATACACATGAAGGAAGTTTACATCTCCAAAAAAACTTTAAGAACTCATGAAGGCCACTCTTAATTCTTGGTCATGCCATTTGGTCTTTGTAATGATCCCTCCACTTTTCAGAGCCTTGTGAACCACCTTCTAAAACCTTATCTCAGAAAATTTGTCCTAGTATTTTTAGATTATATTCTCATCTATAGTCTCACATGGGATAAGCACCTTCAACATGTTGACCAAATACTACAATTTCTCCCAGACAATAAATTGTTTGTCAAACTCTTTGACTGCTCCTTTGGAATAGAATAAGTTGATTATTTGGAACACATTGTGGGACATAATGGAGTAAGGGTTGATCCGAAGAATATTCAAGCAATGAAGGATTGGCCCCAACTGAAAATCTTGAATAATTTGAGGGGATTCTAGGGTCTCATAGGTTTCTATCCCAAATTCGTCAGCAACTATGAACATAGTTCACATCCCCTAACTAATATTCTGAAGAAAAAAACATTCTTATGGACTGACACTGCACAACAGGATTTCATGGCTCTCAAATAATCCATGTGCTCCACTCCAATTTTTTCTTTACCTAGCTTCACCAAATCTTTTGTGATTGAATGTGATGCTTCAGATACGAGCATTGGTGCAATATTAATGCATGGAGGTAGAACATTGCCCTCCACTATTCAACAAATCAGTGCCAAACATATGGGACAATCCACATATGAGAAATAAATTATGGCCATATCACATGTAGTAGGCACTTTCCACCCATATTTATTGGGGAGACGATTCCAAATATGTACTAACCATCATAGTCTAAAATACATTCTAGAGCAGCGTCTATCCTCACCACAAAAAATAAATGGCTGGAAAAAATGTTGGGATATTATTATGAAATCAGTTACGAAAAGGGATTTGAAAATGTAGTATTTGATGCCTTATCATGAAAATTTGAGGATGAGGGCACCATTTTATCACTCTCTCTACCTCGATAAGATTAGATTGAAGATGCTCACCAGGAATGGTTCACCCACCTCTCCCTATCCTGGCTCATTAATAATCTGAGAGACGATCCCAATGCCTCAACTGACTACTCTTCGTGGGTTGATGTTCTTTGTTACAAGGATCAAATAGTGCTCTCCTGAACCTCAGTTCTCAAACCCCACATCTTGGCTGAATTGCATTCCTCTCCAATGGTTGGACATTTAGGATTTCAGAAGACTAATGTGTGCACTCACCGCTCCTCCTTTTGGACTAGCATGAAAACTAGCACTATTGCTTTTGTCTCTGAATGTGATGCATGACAATGCAAAAAAGCGGAAACAATCAAGAATCTGAGAACCTTACAACCTTTAACCCTCCTTGCTTCAGTATGGACATGCATCTCCATGGATTTCATTACTGGTGTCCCAAATTCTGGAAACAAATTAGTTGTCATGGTGGTTGTTGATAGGATTTCCAAATATTCCCATTTTCGTGCTCTACCCCACCCATTTACCCCAACATTGTTGGCACAAATTTTCGTGGACCAAATATTCAAACTACATGGCATGTTGACTTCTATTGTGTCACACCGTGACCCCACCTTTACCAGCGAATTTTCATAGGAAATTTCAAGATCCAGGGCACACAACTCCAACTCAATACAACTTATCATCCTCCAATCGATAGTTAGATAGAGGCAGTCAAAAAATGCTTGGATACCTATCTACGTTATTTTACCTCTGACAAGAAATATCAATGGGTCCAATGGCTACCTCTAGCTGAATGGTGGTATAACACTAACTATCATGAAGCCACCAAGATGACATATTATGAGGCTTTATATGGACAAATTCCACTTTCACCAGTGTCTTATCTCCTCGGTTGTTCCAAAGTACGAGAATTTGATCAAATCCTATAGAACCATGCCACCATGATCATTCATCTGAAATATAGTCTACATTAGGCATAGAACAGGATGAATTAATAGGTTGATCAACATCGATCCAAATGGTCATTTCAAGTCGGTGACTAGGTATTCCTACGACTCCAACCATATAAGTAGATATATCTCAAAGAAAAAGGATGTTAGAAACTCACACCAAAATTCTATGGACCTTATCAGGTACTTCAACATAGAGGATATGTCGACCACAAACTCGCTTTACCAACCACTTCATGAATCCACCTGTTGGGTAGTGAAAAAGGTATGAAATCATTGTGTATTTTCTCATTCTTTTACTATAGATCTACTCCTTTTTACCTTAGGAAGGTAATTTAGTATAAGAATTATGGTAGAATTGGAAAGAGTTATGTGTATTATGAAAATATGACTAAATGTTGCTTTTGTTGACAAAAACAGGAGTTAGACGAAGTGAACAGCTGTACCAGAGGCGAGGCTGAGATTAATGCAATTGCTGCTCCATCAGCGTTACATCAAGCCAAAGATAAGGAGATCTGAATGCATTGCCAAGAAAAGGCAGGGGACAGCTTGGCTTCGGTCAAAGTAAACAAGATGATAACTAAACGAAGGGGAGCGAATCCCTCAGGATCCTTCGATCCTGAGGGATCACTGTTCAAACTCATCTTATTCCTCGTCTTGTCCATCAGGGTCTGATATATAAAGAAATGTACTTTAGTGATCAAGGAGTCAGTCAGTCAGTCGAAAGTTCATATATTCAAACATTTCCTCTGTAATATTGTTTTTATTGACTCTCGGTTTTAAGAGAGAAACCTATGTAATAATTTATGTTTGATTAATATCAAAGACACATTTCGTTTCATCTCTTAAGTTCTGAAGTAGCCCAGCAGTATTTCACTGGCGCTAAGGGCTCGGCTCTGGTGGAATTACCTTGCTGTTTGTATTCTTAATTTTTGCTTACTGTTGTGTGAAGTTGTGTTTAAAGTTTATTTTGATTGCAGAGTTGATTGAATACTGTTGGATTGAATACAGATTCATTGTGATCATTAACGAATTGCATTGCTATTTTATCCTTTGCAAGAAGTGCATTCGCTATTTATTTACCTTGATATCATTATAAAGCTTTGTTGTTCTATATCTGATTCTAGTTGTTGTTCTATTGGTTTATGATCTGTTATAATTGATTTTTTCATGGTATTGTCTGTCGACAATGTTGAAGTATTGAGATTAGTTAAGTTTATAATTGTTGTTCATTTTATGTTGCTGTTCCATTTCTGTTTATTGTGCATTTCTGATTCTTAGCTTTAGATTAGTAGATATATTGGTTCCAGTTGCCATGTACGCGTAGGAGTTACAAGCTGTTGTTCCTTTCTATCCTTTGAAGTTCCTTTTAGTTATTTTCATCAACAAGTAGTTTGAGTTTGATTTCATTTCGATTGCTTTAAGAACAAGATCACCAACTGTAGAGGACACTAGTTATTGCTTCCAAGTTCCCAGATTGGTTATCTTCCATTGATTTCTATGGGAAGGAGTTACTGCTACTGTATCCCTTATCGATGTTTTGCAGATTGATTTAGTCAAGATTTTAGAGCATTTTCATTCATGTTACTGTAATTAGATTTCTTTACAAGAATTCGTTTACTCTTGTATTTAAGATTCTATACTACATATTCATAGCATTACTCTTAGTTAATTGCAGCCTCAGACAGAGTACACTCTTGAAATAAAAATTCACTCTCGGATTGATATTTAATGTAGGCTAATTAGGTGTTCAAAAGATACCTTTTCACCCCTCAACATTTTGGCTCCGTTGCCGGGGAGAGTGTATGCCATTTCAAAGGAGTGATGCACAGTTGATTTCCTTCTGCTTGTGAAGAAATGGGTATTAAATACGAAAGGTAAGAACCTACACACTGGGTAAGAAACACACTTGCTCACAGCTTGCTTCACAGCAGAAGTAGGTAAGCTTCTTTCTTTAGGTAGGAATGAAGGTTTGTTTTTTTTGAATGAATAGATCAGCTAAGCAAAACAAATTTTTTCCTAAAATTGAAAAACCTAAGGGACTGATGACCCTTGGGCGGACAAATTTTATTGACGAAATCCTTAAAATAACTGAATCTCAGCCATCAGTAGGATTTAGAAAAGATATATGTAGACAACCTACTAGTTCCCTTCAGGCTACAGAGTCACCATCTGAAGCCTTTGCTGAGAGACACAGTCAAACAGTGGGAATTGAGCAAGATTCCCAAGAATTTGAGAATCCCTGCATAATTTCCCCTAAAAAAGGGACCTCTAGTAATCTCTGTGAAGGAGAAGGGTAAATAGGAGAAACAGGAGACCCAACATCTCCTATTGAAATAGCCCAACCGGTAAGCAGTCCAAATAAAGGAAGTGTTGTTAAAATTGTTCAAAACGAAGGTCTTGAATCACCTCAAACAATAGGTCAACAAGGAATACTCATTGTTATAGATAAGGGAAGTGTTGTCAAGGCCATTCCTGCTCCTTCTAGTCAGCCTAGGAATTCCCTTGAGATCCCAGAAAGATATTGTCACGTTTTTGACCAAATGGCCCAGAACCAAAATCAGAACTAGCAGACACCCCAACAAACCTCTACGATGCAATATCCTATAGTCGATACTGCATTAAATGCACCTATGAAGGCCATTTCCCTTCAACATATTCCCACATTTCATGGCTTAACATCAGAAGATCCATATGTGTTTTTCTTTGAATTTTATGTGTTATGCAGGGGATATGATTATACCACTGATCCCCAAAAACTAAAACTATTCCCTTCTACATTAAAAGGGGTAGCCTTACGATGGTTTATGGGATTAGGTGGGGGTGTCATAACTGATTGGGATCATATGAAGGCTACATTTTTAAAAAATTATGAAGATTGTTGCAGGTCTCAGGAACTAAAATATGAAATATTCCAAATGACAGCAAAACCAAATGAAACCTCGGAAGAATATGTGGAATGGTTTCAATACAATCTTCAGAGATCTCCTTATGCATCCTTACCCTTACCTGATAATGTGTTGAAAACTACATTAATTAGGGGAATGAGATATCAATGGGTTGAAACATTGAATATTATGGGAAAAGGTGATATATATCAGGAAATTTATGCTAACATCATTGATTTGTGTATCAGGAGTTCGAGGGGAAACACAACGCTAAAATCAACAAAATGTGAGATGCTTACAAGAGACAATAATACCTCTAATGAAGGTGTGACTCATGCAAATATTGGAAATATGCTAGAAGATTTCAGGACAGACATACTTGGGACTCTAACAATGCAGTTCGACATTATGCAAGCCAAACAAAAGCAAGCAGAAGCAGAGAAAAAATTTGCAGTATTCTGTCCTAGATGCAGCAGGAAACACAACCACAAAGAATGCCTGTTGGATGTAATAAAAGTCTATGAAATTTTCACAAAATATCACCCTACAAAAGGATGTCCCTCACATCCTGGCCTAAAAGCAGTTTATAACGAGGCAGAAGAAGAATCAGAAGTGGTATGTCTGCTTAATCAGCGTTGACAATGGCAGCCACGACAATCAGGTATGCCAACTGATCCATTTTCTTCTTTTCAGCCTCCTTAATACAATGCTCAGTAATATAGTGGAATGTGGCAAAATCAACCACCTTTCCCCAATTGGTCACATCAGTAATTCCCTACAACATCTTGGTCAAATAAAAAAAATCAAACTGATTGGCCAAACTTTCGTTTCTGCCCACCATTTTGGCAAAACAATAATTATCCAACACAATGGTCCCCCTCTACTTCCCAGAGTCAGGCCTGGAAGTCAAACTGGAAAATACCTACAAATCAGCCAGCTGGAACAATCCCTCTCTCTCAATCTACATTTCCAGCTCCCTATACAAACCCCCAGACTAACTTAAGATCACAACTCCCAGCCCAACCCAACCCAAACCCAAATAATAGGCTAGTTCAGTCTGTCCAAATAATGGAATCCCCAAAATTAGAAATTGAACGAAGGGAGTGCAATGAACTTCAATTAAGGTCTGGGTTCATAGTAGAAACAGAGAGAAATAATAATGTTCATGGTAGGGCCTAAAACTACATTAGGCTGAGAAAGGAAGAATCTAGGGTAACATCAAACCACGCTTAACCTGGTAGCTAGCCCTACTAGGTCGGGAGAGGGCTCTCTCCTTGTCAATCTCAGCAAAAAATGATCAATGAGGCTTGAGATGACTTGATGTGAAGACTGATTTAGGCTAGGTATGTGTACAGAGGTGTTTGATTGAATTTGATGATGTTTTGTTGGCTCAAATGTGAAAGGTAGATTTGGGCCTGGTGAATGAGGCTCAGTTTTGTAGAGATCTCTATGGGGCAAGGTAGGCAAGTGATTTGGTACTGGAAATTTATTCAACCTCCTCATGCATCTGCTGACCGTTATTGGACATTTTGAAGACCTTTTTGATGAAACCCTAGACCTAATGAAACTGAAAACCTAGAAATGACTTGCAAATTTAAAGACAAAAAGTGACTGCAGATGATCTTGATGAATGGAAATGGGCCAGCAGGTAAAGGACATGAGGGAAAATGTACGACAAGCCACTACCGTTGGGGCATAGGGCAAGATGCCATTACATGATGAGCGGCCTTCAGGAGAGGAGGAGACCTCACAAGGGTGGCAAACATATACGAGAGGAGCCTACTTCACTTGCCGAGCTACATGCCTGCCCTCTTGCTATCACATGCTTCCAACACCAATCCTGTTATTAGTTTTGTGAGATGGTTGCTAGACTCTAGTACCATAATGAGTTGGCCAAGTTTTTTGTGCTTCATCTACATAATGGCCAAGTCACTCTTGTAGGTGTGACATTGACCCTGACACCGGAGTCTATTTCTCTAGCAATCGACATTCCAAATGTCGGAGAGCGGTGGAATAAAAGAAAGCAAATTGAAAGGGAACATTATGAGCCATACATCAAGCCTGGTTATTTGAGACAACTCAACAGATTTTTTCCATTTCGGTACTTGAAAGACTCATATGATCCCTTGATGAAACTCATAATTAAGTATTTCAGCTGTGAGGGCCAGTTTTCTCCCCTATATGCCTATCACTTCAGATTGTTGATGCACTTTACTAGGGTGAGAATGATGAATCTCCCCTAATTTATTTGCTGGAACATTGAAAAGATGACCACCTTAGTGCACAAGAAGACTCCCCAGTATGGTCGCCACTATGTTAGGGCCTAAATCTACCTCAGGCTGAGAAAGGTAGAATCTAGGGTAACATCAAACCACGCTTAACCTGGTAGCTAGCCCTACCAGGTCGGGAGAGGGCTCTCTCCTTGTCAATCTCAGCAAAAAATGATAATGAGGTTTGAGATGACTTGATGTGAAGACTAATTTAGGCTAGGTATGTGTACAAAGGTGTTTGCTTGAATTTGATGATGTTTTGTTGGCTCAAATGTGAAAGGCAGATTTGGGCCTCGGGAATGAGGCTCAGTTTTGTAGAGATATCTATGGGGAAAGGTAGGCAAGTGATTTGGTACTTCAAATTGAGTGAGATGGAGAGGTTTTAGATAGATGAGGAGTTGAAAAGGGCATGAAGAACTTAGGGATCCTTTTCAATCAGCTGAAAACATAGATAACTAAGTAAACCCTAGGTAGAGTACTGCACTTTCAATGTATTCTACCTTTATCTTTGTTTGATTTAGTTAAGATGAAATAAATAGAGATATGGCATACATAAAACACATGTAGACTTACAATTACAGAAGAAAACACAATACCAAAGTAAGATGCCACATGAATCCCATAAAGTGCTACAAACCACTGGTCTGTTCCTTACCCAAACTGCTAAAATGAGTATACAATAATCTCCAAGCTTTTCCAAAAGTCCAACCATGCTAATGACTGAAAAATCACAAGATATAGGAAAAAAAAAACCCATCCTAGCCTCTAGGGGTCTCATGACTTTAGGAGCTATTCTACTGGCTACTTTTTAGTTCTTAGTTTAGAATTTGTTGGAACAGCTCCTAAACTCATGAGGTCGACCCCTAGAGGCTAGGCTGAGTTGTTTTTTTTCTATATCTTTTGATTTTTCAGTCATTAGCATGGTTGGACTTTTGGAAAATCTTGGAGCTTATTGTATACTCATTTCAGCAGTTTGGCTAAGGAATAGACCAGTGGTTTGCAGCACTTTATGGGATTCATGTGGCATCTTTCTTTGGTATTGTGTTTTCTCCTCTAATTGTAAGTCTAAATGCATTTTATGTATGCCATATCTCTCTTTATTTCATATTAAATAAATCAAACAAAGATAAAGGTAGAATACATTAAAAGTGTAGTGCTCAACCTAGGGTTTGCTTAGTTATCTATGTTTTCAGTTGATTGAAAAGGATCCCCAAGTTATTCATGCCCTTTTCAACTCCTCATCTGTCTAAAACCTCTCCATCTCACTCAATTTGAAGTACCAAATCACTTGCCTACCTTGCCCCATAGAGATCTCTGCAAAACTGAGCCTCATTCCCCAGGCCCAACTTTGCCTTTCACATTTGAGCCAACAAAACATCATCAAATTCAATCAAATACCTCTGTACACATACCTAGCCTAAATTAGTCTTCACATCAAGTCATCTCAAGCCTCATTGATCATTTTTTGCTGAGATTGACAAGGAGAGAGTCCTCTCCCGACCTGGTAGGGCTAGCTACCAGGTTAAGCGTGGTTTGATGTTACCCTAGATTCTTCCTTTCTTAGCCTGAGGTAGATTTAGGCCCTAAAAGTTCATATAGAAGATCCGTTACCTGTAGAACAAACATTACAGAATGAGAAGGAAGTTCAACAACAAGATCAACAACAAGTAACAACTTCCTCTCCATCATTCCCAGAACGATTAATCATACCACGCCCATTAGAACATCCTAACTTCGATCTTCTGGGAGAATTAAAAAAATTGTGTATAGAAATCCCTCTCCTCCAAGCTATCCAAGACATTCCTATGTATGCAAAAACCATTAAGGAATTATGCATAAAGAAGCCAAAGAGGAGAACAACCACCAATCCAACTATCCAAATAGTCGGTACTTTATCTCACTTATTATCAGGGATTGAAACACCTATCAAATATGAAGACCCAAGGAATCCCATAGTGACAGTACAAATCAATGGGAAATCATTTCCAAATTCTTTAGATGAATTCAGAGCAAAAATCAATATCTTAACAACCACTACCTGTCGAAAACTTGGCATTACATCACTTGAACCGACAACAACTTTATTGGAATTGGCTGACCGATCGGTAGTCAAACCAGAGGGTACACTACAAGATGTAATGGTATTTGTAGATTCCTAGGAATACCCTGCCAACTTCCTGTTTATCAATCCAAAGAACTGGCTATATGGAAACCCATTAATCTTAGGTAGACCTTGGTTGGCAACTGTCGATGCTTATATTGGATGCCGACAAGGCAACATGACAATAACAAGGGGAAACCATGTCAAGAATTTAGCTTTATATCCCCCAGCCCAACCAAGTCTATCAATAATGAAAATAAGAAAACAACTTGTATCATATCTTATGGAAAGTATGAGATCACCTCTAACTATAGAAAATGCTCTTGATTTCAAAGATCAAACAGAGGATGTTATCATCAATAGTTTTATTAATAAACCACAAATCAGATCCCATCAACAATGTCACATGATCAAAGCAGCATTTGATAATAAAGAAGAAGAAGATCCTTTGAAAGACATTCCTGATCAAGTAATACCCACTACTTCTGTGTACAATAGCAAGATTGTAGAAATTGAGCCGGGAAAAACTCTAACATTAACAAAAATATGACTGCTGAACAAGAAGAGAAATTGGTCCAACTATTGCGGAAATACAAAGCAGCCTTTGCATGGGATTACCCTGATATGAAAGGAATTGACCCTCAGTTGTGTACACACCATATCTACATTGAAAAAGATGCGAGACCCATTTGCCAACCCCAAAGAAGACTAAACCCTCACCTTAAAGATATTGTGAAAGCTAAATTACAAAAATATTGGATGTTAATTTCATTTACCCAATATCTGATAGCAAGTGGGTCTCTCCATTAGTAGTGGTACCAAAAAAGAACATAAAGTGGAGAATATGTGTAGATTACCATGAACTTAACAATGCAACACAGAAAGACCACTTTCCCTTTCCTTTCATTGACTAGGTATTAGACACATTGGAAGGAAATAAATTATTTTCCTTCCTTGATGGCTTCAGTGGGTAAAATCAAATCCAGATTGACCAAGACAAAACTACTTTTACCTATCCATGGGGGACATTTTCCTACCAAGTCTTACCTTTTGGCCTATGCAATCCCTCTACTACATTCCAAAGGGCCATTCTCAGCATCTTTGCAGACTTAATAAATGAATGTCTCAAAGTATATATGGATGACTTCACACCTTATGGGGATGAATTTGAGCTAGCATTAGAAAATTTAGAAAAAGTGTTGCAAAGATGTATTGACACTAGGCTTTGTTTAAGCAATGAAAAGTGTCATATGATGATGACCGAAGGAGTTATCTTAGGGCATTATATTTCAGCAGCTGGAATTCAGGTGGACCCAGCTAAAATTCAAATAATCTTGTTAATACCCACATCCACCACACAAACAGAGGTACGTATATTTCTTGGATTTTCTGGTTATTATAGAAGATTTATAGAACATTATTCTCAAATAGCTGCACCTTTATATGCACTGACTGGAAATGTTGATTTTATTTGGATAGATAAATGTGACAATGCCTTCACTGATCTGAAGAAGCTTTTTTCAATTGCCCCAGTGTTGAGGGGCCCAAATTGGAATTTTCCATTCCAAATTTCATCCTATGCCTCAAACACAGCAATTGGAGCAGTACTCTGGCAGGAGGAAGACAAGAAACCATATGAAATCTATTACATTAGCAAAAATCTATCCCCTGCTGAATTAAATTATACTGTGACTGAGAAGGAATTTTTAATTGTAGTTCATGCTGTAGATAAGTTTAGACATTATATAACTAGGTATCCTGTAATACTATATACTGATCACTCTACCATTAAATTTTTAGAAAATAAACCTGTTACAAATGGAAGAGTGACAAGATGGTTGATTTTATTGCAGGAATTCGACATTACAATCAAGGATCGACCTAGAAAAGAGAACCCTGTAGCTGAATTTCTGTCAAGAATGCCAAAGCCAACAGATACAGAAGCAGTTGAATATCACTTCGCAGATGAACATTTGTTCGCTGTTACTGTCAGAACACCATGGTATGCTGATATAGAAAATTATTTGGCAATAGGTAAATTACCTAAACATCTATCCCTTAATGAACAAAAACAGATAATACAGCATAGTACCTGATTCTCTTGGATTGCGGGCTACCTATTTCATACAGGGGTAGATATGAAAATAAGAAGATGTGTCTGGTAGGACGAGGTATTTGATATTTTGAAAGCATGCCATGATGGGAAATGTGGTGAGAATTTTGCAGATGATAGAACTGCCCATAAGGTTTTACGAACAGGCTATTATTGACCTACTATTTTTAAAGATGCCAAAAAATTTGTGCAAACCTGTGATAGCTGCCAAAGGAAAGGTCACCCTGGGCAGTCTGATGAAATGCCTTTGAACCCTCAACTATCGATTGAACCATTTGAACGCTGGGCCCTCGATTTTGTTGGCCCTATCATCCCCCCATGAAACCAAAAAACATACATCCTAGTTGCAACTGAGTATGTCACTAAGTGGGTCGAAGCAGAGGCACTTTCAAAAGCTACAAAGGACTCTGTAATACAATTTCTTTTCCAAATATTTGTGCGATATGGCCTCCCAAGGGACATAATCAAAGATGGAGGACCACAGTTTGTAGGTAATAAATTAGCTGAAACACTACAAAAATACCACATTCAGCACAAGATTACAACTCCATACCACCCACAAGCCAATGGCAAAGTAGAGAGCATGAACAAAGTGATTGAATTTATATTAACAAAAACCATTGCGTCACACAGACGAGATTGGGCCTACATATTTCCAGAAGCATTGTGGGCATGCCGAACAACATGGAGACCCACTATGGGATATTCACCATATAAATTGGTATTTGGAAAAGAACCCATCTTTCCAATAGAATTTGAAATTCATACATTAAGAACAACTCCAAAGGTGGGTCTAGATCTAAATGAAGCCCAGGCCAAAAGACTGTGGCAAATTAATGAGTTAGATGAAATTAGGCTCTCTGCTCTTCATCACACAACATTAATTCAACAACAGAGAGCAAAATGGCATGACGCCCTTGTGAAAGAAAAGATCTTCCATGAAGTAGACTAGGCACTCTTATATGATTCTAGGTTTCAGGATTTCCCAGGAAAACTCCAGACATGATGGCTTAGACCCTATGAAATACAAACCGTGCACGATAATGGCACTATTACATTAGCCACCATTGACGGATCTGGACATTCCTTTAAGGTAAACGATCATTGAGTATGATTGTATCATAAACCGCTTACTCGAGAATCCTTTTACCAACAATTACGGGAAGATTCTACCATGGAAATTCTGGCTGAAGGGGATAACTCCTCCTCGGCACCAGTTTATTAAATCAATTATTTTCTAAATTTTGTACATAAATATTGTTCATTTATTTGGATTATTTGTTTTATCGAATTCATTTTTTTCCAAATCTCTGTTTATTTCGTTTATTTTCAGTTTTCGTTGTTTGTTTCATGGAATTCTGTTTTTTTTTCAAAAACTCTGGTTATTTCGCTTCTTTTGAGTTTTTTCTATTCCTTTATAAAGGAACAACACTCTTGTTGTTCCTTTCAAAAGGAACAATAGTTTCACAGACTGTTCTCACTATTCCTTTCAGAAGGAACAACAGTTCTGCAGATTGTTTCTACTGTTCTTTTTTTAAAGGAACAACACCTTTTGAGTGGATTGTTTCTTGTTTTAGATTAGCATTTTGAGAATTTCTGATGACTCTTCTAAAGAAAAACATATTATTAATATACAATCATACAAATTAAAGCTTACTGTAATCAGCAAATCAAAAGAAATTGTCATTTAAAAAAAAAATCTTGTTTAGTAATGATAAGAAAAAGGGAAAAGGGACATAATCAATAACATGATTTTGTTGTTTTACTACCATTCAATTAATCTGATTGATTATCCTTATCATGATTGGTTCTTTCCCATATGTTATAAATTTCTTTGATTATTTATTTATGGAGTAGGAATAAGGGCATATTCTTTGCTATTGAGATGTTCAGACTTATTCCACCATCCCTACTCTTAACGAGTGCTGAGCCATCCTTTATGTATAAGTAGGAATGAAAAAGAAAATATTTACATAGTTCACTAATAATTTTATGATTTTGCAGATGGAGGATAGGGGGTCTCATCAAGATCTAGCCTACCATGATCATAAGGAAGTTAGTGAAGTGGCATTCCCATGATGGCCACCAAACTAGGGATATGGTCCAATGGGCAATTAAAAAAGTTAAGAAGTCCTTAGAACAGGAGGTCTCATCGCGAGTCGGCCTACCCACTTTTCACTTCTTCCCCGTGAATGGCATTGTGATTTATCTGGTCACCAAGCCATCACAATGGCCTCCATTATGACATTTAACAAGAACTTCCTCAACATAAATAAAGGACAATGGTTCCAAGGGTGAGAAAGAAACTCTGTCAAGGTTATGGACACTTGTGGGCAATAGAGCTTTGCTGATGGTATTGGAGTCACATTTATACACACCAATAGTCATATTTAACCCTTTTTCCTATATCTCTATTTAAATATCAAATGAAAGTATGAATCCTTAACCTTTGATTTTGAACCTATTATACATGAAAATCATTACAAATCGATCATATTAGTTTGAAGTGGTAATAAACGCATTTGTACTTATGTTTATCTTAAGCTGTCCCTTCTCCTTATATTTGAGTCATTACAAAATGATTTTATAGCTATTTATGATTTATCACACACATTGATTTTAGTAATTGCTATAATTTGATTGAATGTATCATTATTATGCCTACTTTTTCCTGCTGTACTACTGTTGTGCCACCTTGCCTCTCTCAATTGACGGTCGAAGGCGACCTATCATCAAGTAGGTGGGGGGGGGGGGTGCGGATGTCTGCATGCAGATCAAATCCCGATATTTCTTTACCTATATGCAAACCAAATCCCTTCATTCTAGGGAATAACAAAATTTAACGATATTATTCCAATTTATTGTGCTGTGCTGTTCCATTGTGACCAATGTGTGTTTGGGAAGAACTAACAGAGTGTAGAGATAATGGGAGGATGACTAATTTGCAATGAGCTACAGGTGCTGGTCATTTCTGATGCTACACGAGAGATTTTGAAAAGACTGGGATGGATTACATATTTCACAAGGATGCAACAACCCCATGAAGCAGTGGCCACCGAATTTTTACAAAACTTGCAAGAAGGATTCTCCATGGTTAGAGGAAGACAGATAGCTGTATCCGATGAAATAATTGCAGAGGTATTTGGCATTCTAGCACAAGGAACTATATGAACTCAGAAGAAGATTAGGATCAGAGAGGCCATTAATATTTTTCCAGATGACGAACATGCATTAGTTGTTAAAGGCAAAGGATTTCAGCCAGAATCATTGGGTGAACCATGGAAGGAATTGGCCAAGATAGTGTAGGCCTACATAACATGCAACGGAAGGAAAGACGTGGTAAGACCCCGCCACTTTAAGTTATTGGCTTTATTAAAACGAAAATGCACTATAAATTTTCCTGTGTTTTTAAATTCCTTACTGCATGATATTGCCCGTAGGATAAGAAAAGCTCAGCATGCAGACATGGTGGTTAGCCACCATTGCCTAATTCGATTAATAGTAAGTCGTAGCCTTGCCCAGCAACAAACCATTTGGGAGGAGTTGATATTCTCCATTGATGGAGGGTTAGCCTTACCGACCCCGAAATGGAAGAGAATGGATGGCTCAATAGTTGAGCCATCAACTCACAGATAGTCCCTCCATTTAAAACGAAGTAGGGGGATGATGGAAGGACTTCCGAGCAGCAATAGCCAGCCCTTGGAATTGCACAGCTCATAGGATGAACAACCTCCACAATTGGAAGGAGGAAGTCCTCGTACTGATGAAGAATAGGAAACAGAAGGAGAAATTCACTATTCGGATGAAGAAGAAATAAGTCACCACACCAGTGGTGAGAAACAATCCAGTGCAGAGGAAGGAAATACTGAGGAAGAGGAAATTGAAGGAGAAATTCGACATTCAAATGAGGAAGAAGGAAGTTATCATACCTGTGAGGAGGACGAAGATAATCGTAGCAGCGACAAAGAAGGAACAAAGCCTCCCAAAAATGCTACTGTAAGCCCTTTACAGGAAGACCAATTGGCCCAAATTCTTGCCAATATGAGTGACTATGTGCAACCTCATAGCCCTTTGGACCTTAACATTGATATTAATTAGTTACCAGAGTACTCTTCCATCGAAAAAGAAATAGATGAAGAAATGTTGGATGAAACAACAAACCCTAGCGAATCTAGGGTTGCTTCCCCTGAAAGGCATGAACAAGAAAATGAGAACACTGAAACAATATCCCAACTTGGAAGCCCTCATGCGATTGCAGAGTCAACTAAGGGTATGATTCCCAAAGAATTTAGCCAAGGGCATATGAATGTGGAAGAATAACCCCAAGCAGAAGACCAAGAAGAGAAACTAACTGAAGGCACGACTAATATGGACCAAAGCCCAGTTGAGCAAATGAGTTCAGATAAAGGAAAAACTCCAATAAAAAAGTGGAGGAAAGTAAATGAGATTGAAAAGCTTTGCAGGGAACTCATGAAGTTTCACAGAATCGTAGAACAACTTAGGCAAACTATTATGGTTTTGAGAATGAAATAAATGCCTAAGCGAGCCCCCAAGAGAAGAAGAATAGCTACCAAGCAAATTTCAAAAAAGAGAAAGGTTACCGCTAATAGGAGCCCCCAAGTTACAGAAGCCATACCTGAGCCTAATTATGGAGATACGGAACAACAAACAGCGGTTCCAACACAAGTTGTTCCAGAGGGACCCAATTCAAGTGAAAAAATGCAAGCTAGTAGTCATCATACTTTTAGTGACCTGACACTAGCCAGTCTCCAATAAGAGTTGGCATAGGACCGATTAGAAAGGAAAAGGTTGGAAGAGGACACTGTCCCTAGGAAGAGATATCAGGAGTTGCAGAAACAGATGAATATTATCCATGAAGCAGAAGTTGAAGCTCATGAAAAGTGTCGAAAAGTAGATGAAAAGGCTAACAAGGTAATAAACCAATTAAAACTAGCCTACAATCAAATGGACACTCTCTGCTTATTATACACTGATGTCTTAGCCTGTAGATGCCCCACCAAAAACTATGCTTTATTTTTACTAGAAAGATATTTACAGCTAAAGATTAAGGTAGTTAGGTAAGGGAAACCCATAGAGCTAAAAACTATAGATGACTTTGTATCATGTTGAAAAATTTATGGGATCAAAGTACAACGCCTTTTATGTGAATTTTATTTGCATAATTTAATACTTGAAAACGATTATGAGTCAAACCCTAGCCCTTTTGTGGGAGATATCCAACATCAGGCATTTATTTCCTTTACTGTAAATCAATTAAAATGGCTTAAAGCCTATAATTCTTTTCAAAGACAAGAAAATGAATTAGATTTATGGGTTAGGAGTGAACCTCAGGACCCATTTCAATTTTTGGCTAGGCAGAAAAGTTTGATGACAAAGGAAGGCGTTATCCAAGCATTGGAGCCTATCCAAAAATCGGTTATCTTGAATGGCACAGATTATTTTTTATCTATTAGAAACCAGGCTTACATAGCAGCTAAGGTCCGATGGAGAATTTTAATCAGAATGTGAAAAATAGAGAACCATTTAATTATAAAAACTTTGGGCTAGCTGCAGACTGCTTGGTTTCCTATATTCATCTTATTTTAAAAGAAGGACTATTCTGGCTAGGGTGTAGGTTCCGAAGCCCCATTGCATGGTATCCTGCTTCAGACTACAAAGCCATTTACGAAGTCCCCGAAGGACAGACAGAGCTTGTTTTTGAGGAATTAGTGGCACTACATGGTTTTAGGCCTTTTGATGACAAACCTTATCCAGCTTATTCTTTGACTGCTCTTCATGTGAACTATAGTTTTCATGGGGACATGAAAAAGATTAAGCAGGGGGGTATGTTAGGCAGTGAAAAAGGTATGAAATCATTGTATATTTTCTTATTCTTTTACTATAGACCTACTCCTTTTTACCTTAGGAAGGTAATTTATTATAAGAATTATGGTAGAATTGGAAAGGGTTATGTGTATTATGAAAAGATGACTAAATGTTGCTTTTTGTTGACAAAAACAGGAGTACAGTTGTACCAAAGGCGAGGCTGAGATTAATGCAACTGCTGCTCCATCAGCATTTAACCACATCCAGCGAAAGATAAGGAGATCTGAATGCATTGCCAAGAAAAGGCAGGGGACAGCTCGGTTTCGATCAAAGTAAACAAGATGATAACTAAACGAAGGGGAGCGAATCCCTCAGGATCCTGCGATCCTGAGGGATCACTGTTCAAACCCATCTTATTCCTCGTCTTGTCCGTAAGGGTATGATATATAAAGCAATGTCCTTTAGTGATCAAGGAGTTGGTTAGTTAGTTGAAAGTTCATATATTCAAACATTTCCTCTGTAATATTGTTTTTATTGACTCTCAATTTTAAGAGAGCAACCTCTATAATACTTTATGTTTGATTAATATCAAAGACGCGTTTTGTTTCATCTCTTAAGTTCTGAAGTAGCCCAGCAGTATTTCACTGGTGCTAAGGGCCCGACTCTGGTGGAATTACCTTGTTGTTTGTATTCTTAATATTTTCTTACTGTTGTGTGAATTTGTGTTTAAAGTTTATTTTGATTGCAGAGTTGATTGACTATTGTTGGATTGAATACATATTCATTATGATCATTAACGAATTGCATTGCAATTTTATCCTTTGCAAGAAGTGAATTCACTATTTATTTACCTTGCTATCATTATAAAGCTTTGTTGTTCTATATTCAATTCTAGTTGATGTTCTATTGGTTTATGATTTGTTATAATTGATTGTTTCATGGTATTGTCTGTCGACAGGGTTGAAGTATTGAGATTAGTTAAGTTTAGAATTGCTATTCATTTTATGTTGCTGTTCCATTTCTGTTTATTGTGAATTTCTGATTCTTAGCTTTAGATTATTAGATAGATTGGTTACAGTTGCCATGTATGCATAGGAGTTACAAGTTGTTGTTCCTTTGGAGCCTTTGAAGTTCCTTTCAGTTATTTTCATCAAAAAGTAGTTTGAGTTTTATTTCATTTCGATTGCTTTAAGAACAAGATCACCAACTGTAGAGGACACTCGTTATTGCTTCCAAGTTCCCAGACTGGTTATCTTCCATTGATTTCTAAGGGAAGGAGTTACTGCTACTGTATCCCTGATCGATGTTTTGCAGATTGATTTAGTCAAGATTTTAGAGAATTTTCATTCATGTTACTGTAATTAGATTTCTTTACAAGAATTTGTTTACTCTTGTATTTAGGATTCTGTATTACATCTTCATAGCATTACTCTTAGTTAATTGCAGCCTCGGACAGAGTACACTCTTGAAATAAAAAGTCGCTCCCGGATTGATAATTAATGTAGGCTAATTAGGTGTCCAAAAGATACCTTTTTACCCCTGAATACCAGCCAGTATTTCACGTCTCGTGCCTCAAGAAAGTGGTAGGGAAAAATTGCAGGGTTCAAAGAAGTTTTCCAGAATTAGATGAGGAAGGCGCACTTTGGCTCCAACCAAAATAGGACCTAGAGACTCAGAAACATCATCTTTGTGCCCACATGATCATGGAAGTACTAATCAAGTGGAAAGACACCTCTGTGGAAGATGCGACATGGGAACCGTCCACTATTCTTCAGCAGTTTCAACAACTTCAGCCTTGACGACAAGGTTGCTTTGGATGGGGGAGGGAAAGTTAGGGTCCAACCCTAACCCCTTTATTTATGTAATAAGCCCATAAGGGCCTAGTCCAAGTCATTGTTAGTTGGTTGAGTCAATAAATCCCATAAGCAGTTATCCGCATTAATAATAATTGTATGTGGTTGACCCACATTCAAGAAAAGGGACCACGATTAGTTATAAATGGACCTTAGTTAATAAATAAGGTGGTTAACCCATGATTATGTCACAAACCACTTGTAGTTAGGGTTTTGGATTTCATTAGGCTATAAATAAAATTAGAAAGAAGTAAGAATCATTGTTTCGCATTCTAATTGAGCTTTGTTCTATTGGAGGTTTCCCCCTCAAAGAGGCAAGTGAAAATTGTATGTTGTTTCTGCATAATGAAATATCTTTGTTGCTTGTCTATTTTCTGCTGATATCTGTCTGACTTGGCTATTTTGTTTCATATTTCTTGTGTTCTGGCTCACCTAACAAGTCAAATTCATGACAATTTTTAAATATATAATGTATAAGAAGACGTTTCACAAAATGGAATCTAAGAAGTTTCCTAAAATTTCTTTAGTCAAAATCCCCACCTTCATCTCAAGGTTGGTTGGCATAAGGATGCCCATTCTTGGCTCTACCATTGGGGGATAAATGAGGAGATCATCCTCGAAAGCAAGGATAGTGTCGAAGATACTATCACCTCCAAATTTAAGGATAATTTATGGGATTATAAGGATCTAGAGGATAAAATGAAGCTAATATATTATAAGGAGGTGATCAATCCCACACTTGAGAACCAGAATTATCTTTCATTTTTGACCATCTCGAAGAAAAAAAATGAAGATTGCTAAGATTAAAAATAATTCTCATGAGCTTCGAAGTGAAACCAGGTGTTGGTCTACTCCCAAGACTTCCTCGGATGATAGAATTTGTCATATTTGCAATACTAAGAGAGTGGAGGATGAAAATCTCTTTCTTTTAGATTTTATGACCCTTACTCACATCCGCTCTCATTTCTCTAACATTTGTAACACTTCCAATCTTCTTGAATTATTAATTGAGTCCAACTACTTATTTCCCTTCTTTTTGAGCAGAGAAATAAGATTCTAAAGAATTACAATTAGATTCTTCTTCTTTTTAAGGTCCCATACACCACATTGGTCTTAGTGGACGTTAATCATCATCATCATAGTTGTAATATAAATAATATAGAAAACTACAAAATTATTATTGTTGTGTTTTTATTTCTTATTATTGTCAAGAGGAAAATAAATAGAACAAATAATATTTAAGTTTAAATTCTATATATGTATAAAGTAGTTGGTGAGAAGGTATTTTGTTAAAGCATTTATGGTGAAAAAGTTATTGGATTTTAGATTTGTGAGAGGATGGAAAAGAAAAAGAAATCCTAACAATAATTGACCCTCTACAACCCAATATAGGGGAGATGTGTAAGCATTAGATGTTAGATGAAAATAATTTTTAAATGCAATTTTTTATATTTTTATTTTGGTTTTTACTAATAAAATTGTGAACAAATTTTTAGATAAAAGAAAATCATAATATACATATGACATTAAAATTTAAACATATAAATAGTAGTTAAATATTAAGATAATTATTCTATAACCATATTTAAATTTAATTAATAAGTCTATAAAAATTCAATACTTGCAATAAACCTGATTCTTAACCACAAATATTTACTCTACTTTACCATGGATATTGTTAACTTCTAAATAGGATTTTTCTCCATAATATGGTCCAATACCATGACTTATCAATACCACAATCCCAAAAACCATAGCTCATTCAAAACCAAAATATTTTATAAATATCTTATTTATTTTTTTTATAACTTTTAAAAACTTAAATCTAAGAGCCAAAAGGTATCGAGGAGATGTTGTAGTGGTATGCATGTTTGTAAACATTTACATGTGAACTCAATTAAAAAATAATAAAAGGGAAAAAGCGATATACAACCCAATGAGTTTTTGTAATGAGTGTAAACATATGTTGGCTCAATTAATATTGAAAATTTAAAAGTAATAAAATTCAATGTGTTATATTGTAATTTAATTTTTATTAATAAATTTAAGAAATAATGTTATAATATACATATTTTATTGAAATATATAACATATAAAAAGTAATTAAAAATTTAATCCAGTTTACATATAAAGTAAAATAATAATTAGGTAATCATATTTAAATTAAATTAATAAACACATAAAAACTTAATACTCGTTAACCATGGATATTATTAAATTGTAAATAGGTTTTTTTACAATACAATACCATGAGCTAATACCATGCCTTGTTAAAACCAATTGCCCAAAAATCATAAATCATTTCAAAATCAAAATATTTTATAAATAGCTCTCTAGCCCAATATGTTAGAGACATTGTAATTCAATGTTTAACATTATGACTAAGTCAAATTACATACAAATAATAAATATAAATTAAATTAAATTAAAATATTAATGCAATGTAATATAAATTTTTAATTCATGAAAATAATAATAATACTAATAAAAAGAATAAGAATAATAATAATTATGAAAATAAAATAAAAATAAAAATAAAAATGACCCTTTATCCATGATATTCATGTTGAATATAGTCTATTTAAATGGGAAAATTAAACCGGTCTAGATCTATTTTAACTCCATATCTATCAAGCGAGTAGAGGAATCAAATTTCCAAGAGGGATAAATTTTTTTGAGATGTAAACCTTTATTAGAGTGAAAAGCTATTTGATCCCTCTCAGAGCTTGGTAGATATGGGAAAATTTCTTGGTATGTAAACCTCTTTAAAAGTGAAAATTTATTTGACCCCTCTCTATGTTTGGTATATATGGAGTTAAGATGGATCTAAGATAATTTAGACTATGTTTTGACATTTTAGGATTACTCACATTGAAATTCTTATGGTAGACGTTTCAAGCCATAAATGTGACTCATCCTCAAAACATAGATTATCCAAACTTAATGGCTTGAAACATGGACCACAAAAACTTGGATGTGACTAATCAAGAAATGCACAAAAAATTGGACGTGACAGATCACAAAGATGTAACTAATCACAAAAATCCAGAAAATAATTACTCTTCTCACAAGACTCCACTCTAAAAATAATTTAGACTTTAAACATTATTAATCATATGGTAAATTTGAGTGTTTTTATCAATTTTAATTGTTGTTTTCTATAAAATAACTATATTTGGTGTGCTAGGTAAAAGTAAAACAAGGCCGTATCCCTTTAATATTATTTAGTTTATATTTATAGATAATTGAGGAAATTGGATCATATAAAATGGGTGAATTCTCTAGCTAGAAATTTTTATTGTAGATTTATGTAAATGATGTTTTTTCGTTTTTTTTTCTAGATGAAAAAAACTAATTGGTTATAGTAGAGGATAAAATACGTGTACATTTTGAAAATATAATCATGCTTCTATCATCACATAGATAATATCTCTTTTCTCGATGTGAAATTTAATAACCTAAATATGTTGAATAACAATATCACAAACAAAAATAATCTTACATCAAGATGTTCTATCTAATATATACTAGGAGAGGAATTTTTTCATCCAACATGTTTATAGAAAAATGATCAAAAATGTTTTCAATTTCAACTATCACTATGGAATTGCAGTGCGACCTTCTTCCTAAACTTCATCATCAATGTAGAAACTATAAAATGGTAAGCCTTCAACATTGAATAAACTAACTTTAGATAGAGAATCAATAGTCCTATTTTATTTGCTATAAACATGTTGAATGTCGAAACTGGAAAGCTTGAATAAGTGCATTGATTTCGTCCTGCCATCCTCGAAGATATGGTGGATTGAAAGTTTTTGAACCCGAAATTCCATTTATACGAGTATTTTATCTTTTGTAGACATTGATATGTTATACATATTTCTCCTTGGAAAACCAAAGAAATCCCCACAATTCCATTTTTTTTTTCCTTGGAATTTGTACCCATCCCAGCATTCCAATATAACCTATACTGTGAATGTGATTTTCATTGATTCGAAGGCAAACTCAGCATCCACAATGTCCCCATTGGGTTGTATCATAAAACAAATCCTGAAAGAAAATTCTTGTGAGGAGGCATGTACCGAGTAGATATGTCCTTCTATGTCGACATATGAGGTTCTAATATTTCCAGACATGAAATGTTGGAAAGTACTCCCAAATGCACCCTAAAACAACATGACATAAAACTTCAAATTTTGATTTGAATTCAAAGGACAACAATAGCAAACTTCGTTTTGTTTTTGCACTCAACCTGTGCATTAATTTTTGTGTTAAAGCACCTGCAAATAGTCAGACTTCCATAGCCCTCTCGGATTTGCAAATCATGGTTTAAACCACACAACCTCCCACCATAAACTCTTCGCACCTACTGCTCTTAATGTTGCGCCATTTAATTTTGCATTCAAATAGTGCCACGTCACATGGACCCTACCACTGCCATGCCATCCGACCTGCGACCAATAAAAATGCTATCGCATTCCCTCTTGCCAACATCACCACTCCCTTCACGATTTCACGATAACCGTGACCCCACCACTTGCTAGCTCACCTACCTTGACCAATAGCGCATCGTTGCAAGGTTTAAATTCCCGTCAACGTGCACATTTTCTGATGCGATAAACCATCGCAAAGGCTTTCACATTATTTTATCGCACCATCCAGTGCTGACGTCATCCCACGCACAGATCCATGCGATAAACCCATTGCATGATATATTGTAATATTTTTTGTTATATGGTTTGTTAAATGCTCCGACGATATATATTTTTATTTTTATATAGTTCTTAACTTAGGTTAATTTTTAATATGTATTGTAAACATATATATGTTTACAATACAAGGAATAAAACATATGTAGAGTATAATATGTATGAGAGTAGAAAATAGGCAGTGAGCGAAATAGACTGTGTGTGCAATATTACAGAGGAGCAACATAAATCGAGAACAAGAGTCATGAAGACAAAATTTGTAATAGATGAAGATCATTGAATGAAAGACATAATTTTTTTTGTTCTCCACTGGGTATGGATTTTTTTTATGCTTCATCTACAAGTGTTATTAGCAAAATATCTGTGTTGAAAGAGGAAATTTTATTCCTCATTGTGTGTTAAGGATTTATCAGAAAATCCGAGATGGTATCAGAGCTAGTCCAGGCTCTCAGCAGTTGCTGAAGAAGCTCAAGGAAGAAGAAGATTGTTGAAGCATTTCTCTAGCAAAGTGAAGGTTTCAACAAGTCAATGAGAAAATTTTGTTCAAGTTACATAGTAAATATTTGTAGTTATGTATAGTAAAGTATGGCAGGAACTAGCAAGAGTACGAGAATGGGAAATACTTAGCTCCCACAGGTCAATGGGAAGAACTATGACTATAGGGAAATCACAATTAGAGCCCTGTTTGCATCTCAAGACTTATGGGAATTGTTGAAGATGGATTTGAGGAACCAGTTGATGCAAATGAGTTTAATGCTTTAACAAAGGCCAAAAAGGATTTGCTACAGAATAATAAGAAAAAGGACTCAAAATCCCTCTATCTCTATCAAGCAGTGCATGAAAGTATATTTCCAAGAATTTTAGCAACAAATAAGTCGAAGGAGGCATGGGATACCCTCCATATAGCCTACCAAGGTATGGAGAAAGTAAAGACAGCAAAGCTTCATGTAATGAGAAGAGAGTTTGAAGTTATTTGCATGAAAGAGTCTGATAGCTTAGACTCATTCTTCACAAAGTTGATTGGGTTGGTTACCCAAATGAGTTCTCATGTAGAGACAATGGAAGAGAGAAAAATAGTGGAGAAAATATTGAGAATTTTACCCTTAAGATTCAATGTGATATTCACTACTATTGAAGAGACAAAGGATCTCTCAACATTTATAGTTAATGAGCTTCATGTATCTTTGATAACACATGAAGAAAGGCTGAATAGAACAACAAACTCATCTTTGGAGCATGCCTTCAAGATCCAAATGTCCTTTGGAAGAGGAAGAGGTCAAGGTAGATCAAACTACCAAGGAAGAGGTAGAGGTAGAAGCCAAAACAGAGGAGGAAGAAACAACACTGCAAGTACAAGTGGAAGGGGCAGCAACCCAAGTCAGAATCAAAGCCAGGGAAATCACCAACAAGGTGGAAAAAATAAAGCACCTGGACAAAGGTATGATAAATCCCAAGTCCAATGTTAGTACTGTAAGAAGTATGGGCACTATGCCAGTGAATGTAGAAAGAAAAAGAATGACATGGGTAATATACCTAGTGCTAACTTTACTAAAAAAACTCAGAGTCAAGAGAATTTTTTTTTAGCATGTAATATGGCTAAAGAGAAAAAAACAGATATATGGTTTCTAGATTCACGATGTAGCAACCATATGACTGGAAACATCTCTATGTTTTCCATGTTGGATGAAAATGTGAAGTCTCAAGTAACATTGGGAATAGACAACAAAGTCTCTGTCATGGGGAAAGGAAGAGTAAGTGTTTTGACAAGAAAATGAGAAAGGAAATCCATATCAGATGTATACTATGTACTTGGTATGAAGTGTAACCTTTTCAGCATTGGACAACTCATTCAGAAAGGCTACAATGTATTCCTTGAAGATGATGTTTATACCATAATGGACATAGCACCAAGCAATCAAAGGATTTCACAAGTTAATATCAAAAGAAACAGAATGTTTCCTCTCAAGATGAGAGCAGATTTGAAGAAAGGAGTTGCAATGGCAGCTGTGACACAAGAGACATTCCAAAAGGAAGAAAAAGATGAAAACTGGCTATGGCATTTGAGATTTTGACATCTCAACTTTGGAGGCCTAAAATTATTATATAGAAAAGGTATGGTAAAGGGATTACCATTAATTGAGAAACGAGACAACCTATGTGAAGGTTGCATCTTGGGCAAACAACACAGAGAAATATTTCCATTAGGAAAGAGAAAAAGGGAAAAAAAACCCTTAGAAATAGTCCATTCTGATTTCTGTGGATGAATTAAAACACCATATTTAGGAGGCAACCACTATATGTTAACTTTTATTGATGATTACACAAGAAAAACATGGGTCTATTTCCTGAAGATGAAGAGTGAAGTATTTGAGAAGTTCTGCCACTTTAAATATCTTGTTGAGAATCAAAGTGGGAAGCATATAAAAGTTTTAAGGACTGATAGAGAAGGAGAATATATCTCCAAATATTTTCAACGTTTTTGTAGAGAAAATGGAATTCATAAGAAATTTATAGCAAGTTATACACCACAGAAAAATGGAGTTGCTAAAAGGAAAAACAGAACCATCATGGATATGGTAAGAAGCATGTTGAAGGAAAAATATTAACCAAATGAATATTAGGCTGAAACTATACATTGTGCAACATATATTTTTAATAGATGCCCAATAAAGATTGTCATCAACAGAGTTCTAGAAGAAGCATGGAGTGGGATAAAACAAATTTTCACCCACATGAGAGTATTTGGATGTGTGGCTTATGCACATATTACAAATCAACTGAGAAAGAAGTCGAACAGTAAGGGCGAGAAGTGCATATTTTTTGGATACAATTAAGAATCAAAGGCATACAGATTGTATAACCCATCTACCAAGAAGTTCATCGTAAGCAGATATGTATAGTTCATTGAAGAAGAAGCTTGGGATGGAAGCATTGAGAAAACAATGAATGTAAAAATGTGTTTATCTCAAGAGGGTGATGAGGACAAAATGGAAGGAAGAAATCCCTCATTAGCAGCACCACCTCCACCAACACAAGCACAACAAGGAAAACCTCAAGAAGGTATGAGAACACCCTTGAGAAGTGATGAAAGTGCCTCTCCAAGCACAACACAAGGAGTAGATTTGAGTCCTTCTACAAGCAAAAGTTCAGAAAGTGAAAGAAGAACCAGATTAAGAAGTTTGAATGAAATCTATGAGAAAGAAGAAACCAATGAAGGTATGAACTATTTATTTGCATTGTATTGTAATATAGAAGATCCTATTCATTTTGAAGAAGCAGTAAAATATAAGAAATGGATAGATGCTATGGATGAAGAAATAAATGCAATAGATAAAAGCAATACATGGGAATTAGTTGATATCCCAAAAGGTAAGGAAGTGGTTGGAGTAAAATGGGTCTATAAGACCAAAAGAAATTCTGAAGGTAAGATTGAAAGGCATAAGGCCAGACTTGTTGCCAAAGGCTACAAGAAGCAACAAGGAAGAGATTATGAAGAAACTTTTTCACTAGTTGCAAGAATGGAAATAGTGAGAGCAGTGTTGTTTATTGCATCACAACATAAGTGGAAATTTTATCAAATGGATGTGAAATCAGAATTCCTAAATGGAGTATTGATGGAAGAGGTTTATGTTGAACAACCTATAGGCTATACGAAAGAAGGCCAAGAGCACAAGGTATGCAAATTGAAGAAAGCTCTATATGGGCTGAAACAAGCACCAAGAGCATGGTATAGTAGAATAGATGCCTATCTATTGGAAAATGGGTTTGAGAAATGTGATGGAGAACCCACATTATACATCAAAGAAAAGGATGGTAAGATGCTCATTGTTTTTTTATATGCTAATGATGTGATATTCACAGGTAATGATGCTTACCTTATTGAAAATTTTAAAAGAGTCATGAAAGAAGAATTTAAGATGACTGATATGGGATTGCTGAGATACTTCTTAGCAATAGAAGTAGAGAAAAATGAAAATAAAATTTTTATTTCTTGAGAAAAATATGTGAAATAAGTTTTGTAAAGATTTAACATGCAGGATTGCAAAGAAGCAATAACTCCTAGAGTTATGGGATTGAAACTGAGCAAGGAAGACAACAACAAGGATGTAGATGCAAGTTTGTATAAGATCAGAGTTGGTAGCTCAGCAATAACTTTATCCAAGAATTCAGTGTTTCATAAAAGAATAAAACACATTGATGCAAAGTATCATTATATCAGAGAATTGGTGAACAATGGAGAAGTTGTTTTACAATGTAGGACAGAATAACAGTTTGCATATATTTTTACAAAACCATTGGGGTAGAAAAGTTTTAATTATCTCAGAAAATGTCTGGGAACACAATATAGCAGTAGTTGTGATTAAGGGAGAGTGTTGGAAATTACTCCCAACTGCAACCTAAAAAAACAGGATAGAAAACTTCAATTTTTTACTTGAAGTCAAAGGACAACAATAGCAAACTTCGTTTTGTTTTTGCACTCAACCTGTGCATCAATTTTTTTGTTAAATCACCTGAAAATAGGCAGACTACCATAGCCCTCTGAGATTTTCAAATCATGGTTTAAGCCATGCAACGTCCTGCCATAAACTCTTCGCACCTACCGCTCTTAATGCCGCACCATTTCATTTTGCTTTCAAACAATGCTACGTCATGTGGACCTCGCCACTGCCACAAAATCTGACCCGTGACCAATCAAAACGCTATCGTATGCCCTATTTCTGACATCACCACTCCCTTTGCAACAATGTGATAACTGCAACCCCACCACCTGCCATCCCACCTACCTCGGCCAATAGTGCATGATCGCAAGGTTTAAATGCATAGTGAGCGAGCATGTTTTATGATGTGATAAACCATCACAAAGGCTTTCACATTATTTTATCGCACCATCTGATGCTAATGTCATCTGGCGCGCCAATCCATTCGATAAAGCCATCACATTATATATTGTAATGTTTTGTGTTATATGGTTTGTTAAATTCTGCGGCGATATATATTTTTATTTTTATATAGTTCTTAAATTAGGTTAATTTTTAATATGTATTGTAAATATATATATGTTTACAATACAAAGAAGACAATATATGTAGAGTATACTGTATATGAGAGTAGAAAATAGGCAGTGAGCGAAATAGACTGTGTGTGAAATATTGCAGAGGAGCATTGTAAATCCATAACAATAGTTCTGAAGACAAAATTTGTAATAGATGAAGATCATTGAATGAAAGAAAGATTTTTTTTTGTTCTCCACTGTGTATGGGTTTTTTTAATGCTCCATCTATAAGTTTTATTAACAAAATATTTATGTTGAAAGAGGAAATTTTATTCCTCACTGTGTGTTAAGGATTTATCAGAAAATTCGACAAAAATGTGAAGCCTTCAACATTATATAAAACAACTTTAGATAGAGAATCAATAGTCCTATTTTATTTTCTATAAACGTGTTGAATGTCGAAAATAGAAAGCTTGAATAAGTGCATTGATGTGGTCCGGCCATCCTCAAAGATATGGTGGATCAAAATTTTTTGAACCCAAAATTCCATTTATAAGAGTATTTTGTCTTTTGTAGACATTGATATGTTGTACATATTTCTCCCTGGAAAACCAGAGAAATCCCCACAGTGCTATTATTTTCACCTTGGAATTTGTACCCATCCCACCATTGCAATATAACCTATAACATGAATGTGATTTTTCACTAATTCGAAGCCAAACTTAGCATCCACAACATCCCTGTTGGGCCGTATCATAAAAAAAATCCCACAGGAAAAATGTTTTGAGGCATGTACCGAGTAGACATGTGCTTCTATGTTGACATACGAGGTTCTAATATTTCCAGAAATGAAAGGATTTTGGAACATATCTGGATAACATTAATCTATAACCCTCTAAATATGTAATTATTTCGAGCCTTCTAGGTTTCCCAAAATATAAATAGTGAGATGTCTCGATGTAAACCATTTCTAGACATACCCCATCATAAACATTGTTCAATAGAAATAAAATTGTCTGAAAGTGATCTTGCAGTATGATATAATTTATGCCCATATTTTAAGTGTGATATTACAAAAGAGAAAAAAGTGTGAGACATATTCATTTTCTACACTACACAGGGTGCACCATTTAGGGTCTTGAAAACCTCACTTGCAAATATTGTCCCAATTTAATATTCTATTTTTCCGCACCGTCCATATACATAGAATAATATTCAAAGGGGCATTCCATCACCCAATAAAAACGAACCATGGTGGTGCACATGAGTTATGTGTGGAGTTCATGAGTTATGTGTGGAGTTCATGATGTACATTTAGTTGTCATCCACCACCACAATACCTTTTTTTGAGTATGCCAGCCCATGTGAGTGAGTCTCCTCTCACATTACTGCACTATCCAAAACTTTTTAGAATGTTGATGTACTTGTTCCAGACCAACACAATGTATCCAAGTAATGCAATCTACTCATCCTCTTTCCATATCATATGTATTCCATTATGCCTACTAATCACTTGATCCAAAAAGAAACTAACTCTCTGTTGTAAAGCCACAATAATAGAAAGATGGGCAGGATTATAAACACCCATAATACTATCTCACCCAATGATAATCATATTGCGTCTCCCAAATGACCATTTTATCCTATACATGAACTACTATTTTATATTCTCGAAGCTCATCAAGATGTATGATCCCTTCCTTTTCCTAATCTCTCCTGTTCTAATAGAGTCTATGGGAGGCCTTCCCTTATGATTTTTTTATATAATAATCTCCCTCCATAAGCCTTCACCAAATAGAGCTCACCAAAGTGACTTCAATAGCAATGACTGACCAAAAACGTGGGTGTTTAAAATACCCCAGCCTCCAACCTCCGTTGGTATGGAAATAATATCCCATTTTACTAAGTGAAAATTTTGATCCATATCAGCCCCAAACCATAAAAAGCAAGACAATATATGGCAGATATTAGAAATAATGTGAGTCTGGAGTGCAATAAAAAAACGCATCCAATATATAACCAATTTTTGTAGGAAAAATTGAATCAATGTTTATCTCCCGCCAAGAAAAATCCAATGATATGTCCAATATTTCAACTTATTTTTCTCGCAAAGCACAAATAGAGTTTAAAATGAGATCTTCCAACTCTAAACAAATTTTACACCAATGTGGTGCTAGTAACACAATTAATAATGATAGTTAGAAATAGTTCATCTTACAAATATTTGTAACTTGATTTCAATTATAATTGTAATTTTAACTCTTTGTTGAACACTTTAAACAGAAAACATGTAGGTTTTTATTCTATGAAAAATAATTACTTAAAACTAGAGAAAAAAATTGAGGTAAGTAACACATATTTCATTAAATTTAGAATTAAATAGTGGATATAGAAATGAAAAATAACCAAAAAACTCAATTCTAGTGATGTCCTTGTAATTAAATATTAATACAAACACTAATATGGTTGGTTGTGTGATCGATTTTGATATTTAAGAAAAAAAAAATGTAAATGCACATACACTAATCAATTTTATATAATTATGAAATTAGAAATTTTATAAACAATCTTGTTAAAATTAACAAACTATTATTAACCCAAAAATATTAAGAGTTACAATACATATCTTTTATAATCTATAAACAATGACATAATTTAACATCCAATGGTTATATAAGTAGTTATGAAAGGCATTGATATTTAGAATTTTTATCTTATTTATTTATGTAATGTGCTGGTTTTTGTTGTTGTTGTTGTTATTATTATTATTATTATTAGTAGTAGCAGTAGTTAATGTAAATTTTTTATATTACGATAGAATAGTAAAATGAATCATAACTTGTTAGTCTTCTAGATTGGAAACTAGACGAGTTGCAGTAAAATATAACCTTGTCCAAGAATTTAGCCAGACATGCCAAAAGGATTTTTGTCTATAGTATCTCCTAGGTATATCATCAAAATTTTATTTTATTCTACTACTACATCTCCATTTCCAACTTGTTAGTGCTCTATCTGAATATCAAACTTTCTAATATACACATATAGACCTACCTATAATCATATTAATAATAGACATAAAATCATGTTCATTTATCCAAGTACAGTGATGGATCCTCTTCCACACCTGACCCAGACGCAGGCGTAGCCTTATCCGCTAGAGTTGCTGATGTCATTTCCCCCACTCTCGACATCACTGGTTACTTGTCTATGTCTCTCGTTACCTCTCTGACCATATATTTCGTTAATTTGGCTGGACCTCCCTGTCATTGTCACACTATGATATCGAGGTTATGGATATATTTAATGTAAATTGGGAACATTTTGTTCATATCTCCAATTCTATCATCATGTAGGCTCCTTATGTTTTCCACCCTATGGAGTGCCTCCTCTACTGCTGCTCAATTTCCTTTAGTTTCACCTGGTGTTCGATTTGACATTGGGTTCACTCTTCCGCCTTCTCTGCCTGTATCTTTCCCACTAAAGTTTTAATGTGCCATGCCATATCCAAAGTTCTCTGATAGACCATCTACCTCATTTGGGATTTCCATGTGTATGTGATCTAATAGACCTATTCTTTAAATTTGTCATCTAGGATGCTCCTTCGCAGATGTGTCACTTCATTTTCCTATATTTTGACAAATTGTTTTCCTTTATCTTGGATGGTCGTGTGAAAGTTTAGTGTTGCCTCCCCTGCTACATTCTCCATTATGGTTCTCTTACCAAACATGGAGCTTTGGGAATCCACTCTCAGCCTCCACCATGGCCTACCACCCATATTTCTCCCCATAATTCTCCTAGAGGCTGTCATTATTTGATGAAAAAGATCTCTCTTGCTACTACTCCACCTTGTATCCTTCAACGTTATCACTATGTAGCCAATGCTTCTCCCATCCTTAGCATATAAAGGAAACATCTAAAGAAACTCATTTTCCTCCGTCCTTTGAGAACCTTCCCCATCTATGTATGGCACTTTCACTTACTAATGTTGTTACAATACATTTGTGCGAGGATGGGACCATATTCCTTCTCATTCGCCTCTGCATACAATTTATGGAAGCCCGTTATTGTCATAGTTTGATTCTAGTACAACTGTGCACTTTGTATTGTCGTTCTCCAATCCTTAAACCATCCTTTCCCATTCATGCAACCTCCTGATGGAAGATTGAGTGAACCTAGATTCCACTCCTTCCTATCAGCTACCATCATGTCCTTTATATCTTGATGACACATAAATCCTCGTTCATTTCTAACACCCACTAATTTTCCACTCATGATGATTATTAAAAATTCAATTCACCAAGTTGGTTACTACCCTCCTCTTGGCCCACCATATGCCTATAAATCTGGCCCTCATACCTTGAGTGATATTGCTTCGCTAGTTCTTGGAAGTATTCCTTTTGAATTCCATCCACCATTTCTTTCGAGACCATTTTAGTGATCAGCATGGTAGTCATGACCCCTTTGTTTTCCACTTTGTCTACCAATGCATTAGTCGAACGATGTACTAAGGAAGAACTCCACCATTTTCAACTCCTCTAGGCAGTCCTTAATCCTTTGAATTGCCTAGGCTAGATGCCAATGCTTCATGACCTTATTCATATGAGGGACCCATTTTAGTCTACGTGTCACTTGGATATCTAATGTTGAATCCCCATCCACTATTACATTCAGCCTTCTTTCTTGCTGCAACGTTTCTAGCCCCTTCTCCAGGGATTGAAACTCTATTGCATTATTTGTGGCTTTTCCCATATTGATGAAGTATAACCTTTGAATTTACATATCCAATCTTGAATTATTCCTCCGGCTCCAACCTTTCCTGGGTTGCCCTTGGATGCTCCATCGAAATTCAATTTCTACAAACCCTCTGGAGGAGCCTACCACACTGTAGAGCCCATCCTTATAGGAATTTATCTAGTTCAGAGGATCATTCCCCTCAAGTAAACTATGTCAAAAAAATTAAAAATTATTTCTTCCTGAGGGGATGGTTGTTCCTCTTATGTTTGAATTAATTTTATACTAATGTTTTCCTTAATTTGGCTGTGAATTTCTTCCATTAGTATTGCAAAAGGGATCTTTTTATCATGGAATATTTGACGGTTACGTTACTTCTAGATTGACCAAAGACTAAATCCCAAAATCAAGTTCCAGTCCATGTTCACCACTTCATTCTTGGTATATTGCAACCACCATGTTTTAATACTGTCTAGTATACTTTACTTATCTCTGTGAGTTTGTCTGTAGATGATAGTAAAAAATTCCATAGAGATTATGTGTATCTACAAGTATTTAGTAGGTTGTTATGAATTTATTATTCCTTGTCATATAGGAAACATCATGATGGATCGATCATACCTCTCTTAGTTATATTCTCCCAGGTCAACACCTTTTTGTGCAAAATTAACCACAAAAACAATTTAATAGTCGGCCAGTGAGAGGTCCTCTATATTTTACTCCAAGATGGGTCATGGAATTTGAGATGTTTAGCTTGAAGGTAAACCTTTGATTCCTTGAGATTGAAATATCCCCCTTCTCAATGCCCCCATTAGAGTTGGTCATGTTCCTTCTTTGCTAGTATTTGTATTTTTTTTCAGTTCCTCTATGATATCTTCAATCTATGAATCTCTCAAATTTTCTTGGTGGAGGATGTTTAAGTTCCATGTTCTCCACTTGTTATTTTCCTTTCCTTGTGTTAAGATTCAACAAGATGATGATCCTAATGAAAATTAAGCAGCTTCACTAGGTGGGGCCCACAAGATAGTTTTAGGTGTATGTCTATTTTTAGAATGTTGAGAAAAATATATTTATAGCAGGAGTCTATTTATACATGGTTGATCAAATTCTATTTATAGATGAGTTTCTATTTTTAGATGCATGGGAAAAATCTATTTATAGATCGCATGTCTAAAAATAGAATGCATGTCGATTATTATTAGCCCTTAATAATAATCAGACAATAACTAATAATATATTCTCTTGAAGCGCTTGATTTCAGTTAAATGATGTGGAAAACCAATTGATTGAAGGAATTTCACATTCCAAGGTTGGTTGATGGGACATGCACATTGGACTTCGTTGTAACTGAGTGATACAAAGTTGTAACAGAGTTGGAAGAGTAGTTATGTGAGTTGTTATTTAGTTTAACTCAGTTAAGTGAGTTAAAATCAGTTGTGCTAGTTGTAACTAATGATACAGTAGTGAGAGATCAATGAATTAATTATTTAATTTGTTCACAAGTAGTGTTATCACATGCAACTGAAAAAATGCTATTGTTAACTACATGCATATCAGATCTAGTGGAGAGATAGGTGAAAGGGTCTGGTTGACTATCAGTTGTGACTATAGTGATGCATTCAATGCATCTACACACACATTGGAGATGCCAATGAGGATTGCCCAGTCAAGGAAAGGCAAGATCGAATTCATTTAGGGATCTTCTTCAGCAAGGATTGCGCAGTGGAGGCAGGTTGTCAGGAGGTAGTAAATTGGTGCATGTCTGAGCCAATTTTTGTATGACAGTGTGAGACAATTGTATATTTCTTTTTAGAGCTCTTTGAGCAAATATTTGTATGAGATTGTTCCATGATCTGTGATATACATAATATAGGATAGTTGGGGTTTTCATCTTTAAGCTTTCCTGGTAAAAACATCTTGTTATGTGCGATTGATTTTTCTTCATGTGTTTGCAATTGATGATTAAATTTCCGCAAAGAATTAAGTAGAAGGATTATGTATTTAATAGTGGAATAATTGTTAGATCAGGAGAATCCGGTAATACATCATAGTATTTTTTAAATTTCTACATGGTATCGGAGCAGAGAAGATTGCAATATTAAAGCAGTGTTGAGTTTTGTTGCTGAAAACAATTCAAATTTGCTGCAAGAATTTCTTGGTGTGATAGTTGAGTAAACATAGAGATGGATTTCAATGGTTTGCGGTTAGAGTATGCACTCAAGGGTAGCTCGAACTACATTTTATGGAAGGATAGGATGGAAGTGGTGCTTGAAAATAATGGCTTGAAGGAATTCATTGCTAGTGATGTTCCTAAGCCCACTTCGACAGACGCTACATTACTTGACGTCTGGAAAAAGAAAGTAGTGAAGATGAGAAGGATTCTATTGGAAGGTGTGACATACCGTATTGTCTCAAGCCTTCATGGGAAATCCACTCCATTTGCAATGTGGAAGGCTTTTATAGATCTTTTCCAAAGCAGCAGCAACCATAGGAAATTGGCGTTGAAGGATAAACTCAGAAAAATCAAGACGGAGAAGGGCAAAAATATTCCAAAGTATCTCACAAGGTTTTTCCAATGTCGAGATGAACTGGGGAGTACGGGAATCATGGTTGCCGATGATGATTTGGTGAGCTTGGCTCTCTTGGGACTTCCTAAGAGTTGGCACAGCTATGAAGACTCTGTCAACGGACGGGAAAAACTACTGGATTGGGAACGAATTTGGTCAGATCTAGTGTAGGAGGAGATCAGGCAGAACACCAGGGATGGATCTTCATCAAAACATGATGATGAAGAGGATTGTGCTTTGGATGCCAAATCAAGGAAAGGGAAGGGGAAGAAATTCCACTCAAAATCCAAGGCTAAAGGCAAGAAGCTGGATTTGTCCAAGGTGAAGTATTTTTACTGTCACGAACATGGGCATCTCGCCACTAACTTCCCACAGAAAAGGAATAACAAGAAGGCTGCTACAACTGTAGCTGGTGAGGCCCTTTCCTTGCAATTTGAACTAGATTTCTCTTTGATCGCATGCTTGGTTTCAAGTGCAATTGGATCGGTGTGGTATCTTGATAGTGGTGCTTCCTTCCACATGACGGGAGTTAAGGAGATTTTTAATGACTTGGAGGAGAAATATCTCCAAATGCATATAGAGATGGGCGAAGATCAACGATATAGTGCGACCGAAATTGGTACCATTACCTTTGAGAGGGAGTCAGGTAAACCATTTCTGTTGAAATATGTTATGCATGTTCCAGGTCTAAAGAAGAACTTGGTCTCAGTCACGATGTTGGAGGACAAAAGTTATGACGTTGTTTTCAACGATGGAAAAGCTTTCCTGCAACACAAAACAACGGGTCAAACCAAGAAGATAGGGATTCGACTTAAGAATCTCTAAAAGCTGGAGGTAGATAGCTGCGTTACAATGGTGGGCAAAGCGGAAGAAATGGTGATCCAGGATGAGGGAAAATTATGGCACAGGAAATTAGGCCATCTTCACCATGGCGCCCTGAATATTTTGTAGAATATTTCTACTCAACTTCCCAAGGGTACACTTGCACAATCATATCAGTGCAAGGGATGTACTATGGATAAGTTTTTGAAGACCACCTTTCATGAAAAGGAGAACTTTGCTTCGGTGATACTGGAGAGAGTTCACACATACATGTGTGGGCCATTCTCGGTTGATTCAATAGCAAAACATAGGTATTATGTTATTTTTGTTGATGACTATTCTCGTAGATGCTGGATATTCTTCATGCAGGAGAAGGATCAAACATTCTAAAAATTCTATGAGTTTAAAGCATTGGTAGAGAAAGAGTCGGGGAAGCAAGTGAAGGCTCTGTGGAGTGATAATGGTGGTGAATATATCTCAAATGAATTCAAAGACTTCTGTAGCAAATAAGGAATTCAGAGAGAACTCATAGTGCCTCATAATCGACAACGGAATGGGGTTGAGAGAGGAGGAACAGAAAAATCGTGGGTGTTGCATGAGCTATGCTACACGATTAGGGCCTACCAATGCACTTGTGGGCGGAAGCATGCAACACTGCAGTTTATGTGAAAAACCATTGTCATCATAGAGTACTTGGCATGAGTACACCTGAAGAAACTTTTACTAGTAAGAAACCAAATGTTTCTCACTTTAAGATTTTTGGCTCATCTGTTTATGTGCATGTGACCAAGAAGGCCAAGAAGAAGCTAGAGCTGATTGCTGAAGCTGGGATATTTGTGGGGTACACAAAAACACCCCAAAATTATCGTGTGTATTTTCCAAACAGTCAAATGACCGTGGTGGGACGAGATATAAAATTCAATGAGGAAAAAGCCATGAAGTTGTCGCTTGAGAGGGAGCTAGACTTGCATGCAGAGGAGGAACTTTTGGTTCCAAAATATGAGCCTTTAGATGTGGATCAGCCACAGGAGGAGGATCATGGAGTGGAGGAGTCCACTCACATAGAGCCAAACATCAAAACAAGAAGAAGGCGTACCATATAGGCTGAGAGGCTGAAGCTTGATGCAGCACAGAATGTAGGAGTCCATACTTCACAACAAAGATAGAGACAGTCTCCTAACCATTTCACTGGATACATGGCTCTCATGAGAAAATGTATTGTGACAAAGCCATTTTCCTCTTAGGAAGCAGTGCAGGAGCCCATATGGGTAGATGAAATGGTGGAGGAGTATGACTCCATTGTCAAAAAAGTGCTTGGGAAATTGTTCCAATGCTGGTTGATAAATCAGTGGTAGCTTCAAGATGGATCTAAAAGGTAAAGCAAACTGATGATGGGAGTGTTGAGAAGTATAAAGAAATGTTTGTGGCTCAGTACTTCTCATAGATCAAGGGGATTGATTATGAAGAAACATTTGCACCTGTCACATGGTATTCTCCCATAAGGACCATCCTTGCTCTCTCAGCGCAGATGGGTTGGCACATTCATCAGATGGATATGAAGACTGCGTTACTTAATGCGATCATTGAGGAATAAGTGTACATTGAGAATCCTGAAGGATTTGAGATATTCAGCAGTGAGTCGCATGGGTGCAGACTCAAAAGAGCATTATATGGGCTGAAGCAAGCACCCCATGCTTGGTATACTCGGATCGACAACTATTTCACTATAATTTGATTCACCAAGATTGGGGCGGATGCAAACCTATACCAGATTGTGGTGGAGGGTAAGATTTTAGTCATTATTCTTTATGTTGATGATTTAATATAGACTAGTGATGGGCAACTAATACACTCATGCAAGGAAGAACTTGCAAAGGAGTTTGAGATGAAGGATATGGGCCTCCTTCACTATTTCCTTGGATTATAAATATGGCAGTGATATTGTTGGAACAGGGTCCTCCAAAGGCTGCGAATTGGGATATTTTTAAGTATATTTCTTTTAGTTTTGGCACATTTTAGTCTAACACAGGGGTTTTGGGGTGGGTCAAAGCCTTGAAAGCATTGTAATGGGTAAAAGGGTATACCTAGAGTCCGTAAACCATAGTTTTCTGACCACAAGAAATCATAGGCTAAATTGTTACAAATAGATGAACATTTTGAGTCTTAAGGTAGAGAAGAATTGGAATTGATGCTACGTGTGAACTGGTAGATCTATCTAGGGTTGTTTTGGGTAAGGACTCCTGTAGCTGTCTGCACGGAGATCGTCAGTCCTCCTATGTGCAGACCCCACTAGGCTATGTGCATAGGATGGTTTTGGGTATTGTAAGTAGATTTGAAAGACTAATGAATGCAGAAGTATTGTTGGAATATCTGAATTTGTTGGAAATTACTATTGATGTGAATTTGTGATACTTGGTTATGTTATATATGATTACGTGTTATTGATTTAAGCTATGAAAAGTGATTGTGTTATTTTCTTAGGCTGCGAAATGTTTGTGATCCAATATTTATGATTTGTAATTATTATTAGCTATGAATACTTTGCTTTGTTCTGATAATTAGCAAGACGCACGTGGATGCGAATCTCCTGAATAGATCTATAAATGATAACAACTTGATTGGGCTGAGTTTCAAGTTGTATTGTTTCTACTGCGAGCCTTCGGTGAATATATCTGTCTGGTATGAACCTCAGAGGCTACCAAATTGACTTACCTACTCTCTCTCAGGGTGCGGAAACCTGGTTCCAGCACCCTCCCATACTACTTTGGGTGAGAATTTGGCCTACAAAAGCCAGTCACTGCTGAAAGGGCCAGTAGTACAGGGATTTTTTGGCAAACCTTAACCTCTGAAACTAGGTCAGGACCCCTTGAGCCAATAAATGGTTCCTTTGACTGGACAGGGAGCATTTTGAGAGAGATCGGGTAATGCCAAGGCTGTACTAGAATCATAAAAGGAAATAAATTGATGAATGGTTTGAAAAACAAGTTCAGGAATTCGCAGTAAAAGGAAATCACAGTAATAAGTTGACCACCAAAGAGTGGAAGAACAAGTATATTTTCACATAGATAAATGAGATCTTCTTTGTAACAATTGTGATCGAGCTCCAGGAGTGGCTCGCAAGGCTAGTCGAATTCCAAAAGTGTTGGAAAAACGAGTGAGTCACACAGTGGACCCCATAATTGATCCAGTAGTTAGAGAAGATTGATAACACCATCACTTGCATGGTGGATCACTGGGTAAACAATGTGCTAGGAGGGTTTGTGACAGAGTTTACCATCGATCAATTCATCTCCTATTCTAAAGCAGAGCGACGGTTTTTCAAGTGTTTCCGGCGTAAGTTTCTGAAAACCTTACCATTACTGATAAAAATATTACTGTGTGAAAAGAGTATTTTGTGTAGCCACATCGAGTGAATGACCTCTGATCTAGACAGAAGTACAAAGCGAAGTGGAAAATATTATCAGACCAACCAAGAAGAAGATAATTATGTCTACAGTTCGGTAAGAGAAGTAGTTGTGCTGAGTCCTCCAGCCACACCACTTTCAAACCAGCATAGGGGTAAGAATTCACCTACACCTCCGCCATCACTAGAAGACGACATGGTTGCACACATGAAATTACCTACCTTTAAGGGTGTGGGAGATGAAGACATGGATCAGTTTTGGTTTGTCATAGGATCCGTATGGACTGCGTAGAACGTAGCTAATGGTGCGGTGAAAAGGAAAAAGTTATCCCTCGCCTTTGAAGGAAGAGCCTTGGAATGGTACATGGGATACATCGGCCAGCATGTGAACACAACCATTGAAGAGATTTATAACACCTTGAAACAACAGTTAAAGAAGACTAAGTCCTACTTGCAAATAGTAGTGGACTTGAAGGATTTCAAGCAAGGGCCTTCTACATCTATGTGGGAGGTCGATCAATGACTGAAGAAGGTGATCAGAGAAGGAGGATTTCAGTACAATGACAAAAAACAGACATAATGTTTCATCTCTATGTTGTTGTCGCACCTGTGCTTTCCTATGGGTCACCAAACTTTTGAATCACAGGAAAAAGGCTTGGAGGTCGCTATGAAGTTAGAAGCTGCACCTAAGGATGATACCCAGTTGGGCATCTAACAGATCCAAGGACAACTGGAGGCGATGCACATAGAGATCCAGAATCTGCAAAAGGAATGAGGAGCGGAAGCTAGCCTTGAAATATGGTGCATACGATGTAGGGTGAATGGTCACACCAAGGATAACTGTCCTCTATTAGCAGACTACATGCAGACTGGGGGACGTAGCCCGTTGCACCCTAGGGAAAATTCAGGATCAAGTGGGCCAACACTGTGTTGTGATGATTATCGCATTGCAGGGCTGCATGATACAAACCACTGTACCCGCCTTGCTGCGTATGTTCCACAGGTAAAGCAGCAATGGTGCAGGTTTTGTAGGTCGGTAGGACATGATGAACAGAACTACCGGAAATATGATTTGATGATCGATCAAGGAAAATTATATAGAGTGAAAATAGACCTCGTGTCACTGAGATCCCTCGCAGGCATAGGTGGCTCCCTAGTTAGGGTAGGGGACGGGGCCGATGTGGAAGCACAGGTCAGGGACGAGGGAAAATAATCTATTATAATTGTGGAGAAGTAGGGCACTTTGCAAGGGACTGTCCGAACCCTACAAGGTAGTCTTGTCAGTATTTAAAATAGGTGGACCATGTGATTGAAGTCTGTCCAATGTTGATAGAAAAGATGCAAGAGAAGCAATCGACACCTACACAGAATGTTCATAGGGTTAAGGCTGAACTGTGAAACAAAGATCCAAGCATGAATGTCATAACACATAGTGGAATGGACACCGGGGGACCTAGGGAGAAGGCTGCGAGTGAAAATCTGATCCGAAAAGTAGTTATCAAACAAGAAGGTTTGGATCTAAAAAAGGAAAAAGAAACATTTATCACAAATTTCAAATACTTTGCTGAGGTAGTGGCATCTACTTCTCAGGCACCTGTGAACCTCAAGGCAGAAGAGGAGGTCAAACCATTTTTTCAGGCATGTATGAAGCTATTGCGCAACCCAAAGGCTATGGAGAATCTTTAAGCATTAATATATAGCTGAACGACATAGCCTAACCTACCCCCAAAAATCAAGGATGTGCACAAACTATACAGATATAAGAAACACACCAGTAGGGAGATGCGGCTGACAGCGCAGATCAGTGACTAGGAAATGGATCAGGTTATTTTGGACTTGGGGTCAGATGCGAATATACTACCAAAAAAATCGTGGAAACACATGGGAGAACCTAAGTTGGAGTGGTTCACTATCCGGCTGCATATGGCCAATCAACAGGAGATCATACCCTTAGGGAGACTGTTGAAGATCATGGTAGATATTGCAGGGGTCAAGGTCCAGGCTAATTTTTAGGTAATTCATATTGTAGAAGATGCGAACCCTTACCATGTGATCCTAGGGTTAGACTTGGCCATAGATATGGGAGGCGTCATTAAGTTGAAGAAGAGAAGAATGGTGTTTGAAAATAATAGTACAAGGGTGATAGTACTGTTAGATCCTGCAGAAGGTGAATGATATACAAAGCCGATGCACGATGAAGAGGATGTAGATCACATTTATAAGTTGACTGCGTGGGATGAAGATTGGATCAACCCCATGGCAGATGGTCTACTCTGTTGGGAAAAGGACAGTGAATTCTTTGCTGACTCCAACAGGGAGATTCAGAACTGGAAAAATCGGTTACATAATGTCTCTATGATGCGATGCCTTTCAGTCACAAAGGACTTCCGCTGCATTTCCTCAGAGGTAAGAGACCTACCCTATTTCGATGGTTCTGGTAGTATTAAGGAATTTTTGTGAAAATTCGAAGCCAAGGTTCCCAGAGAATGAAGGCTATGGCCCCTTAATCTATCCATGCATGCAACACCTGCAATATGGTGGGATACGCATAAGGGAGCATTCCAGGACTGGGAGGGCTGTCAGGACATGATGCTCCTACATTTTGGGCCTCCGATGGAGGTGTGGGTCGAGACGTTCCTTGGCCCAGGTGATCCACGTGAAAACTTGGTTGCTTGGATAAAGGTGTGGGGCGAGCAAACCACGAAAGAATGGGTTCACTTGTTCATTCATGCGGTAGGTCAAATCCCTACTACATGGTACTTGGATGCGGAGCTACATCAATGCACCCACCATTGGGAAGCTTTGAAGGATGAATTCATAGAAATATTCGGACTGATAGGGGGTTCAGAAGTGCTTGACGAAGCTCTACAAGATATAGATACATTTGTGTTTAGGGAATCCAACTCCTCTGCAAACTTCGGGATGCCGACATGGGAAACACAGATGCAGGATATTGTCAACTGCCGCAACTTGGCAAGGGAAGAAGGAGTAGATGATCTGCAATCTATCTCTATTCCAGGGTTGAAAGGGGAGCATGTTGTTGCAGGACCTCCACTGCTAGAAATGGATGTCACTAAGCCTCTCAAGCTGCACGAAGTCAAGATTGGGACGGAAGAGCACCCTAAGTTGGCTAAGATTGGGGACGATTGGGATGAGGATATAGTAGGCACTCAAAAAATACCAGGACTTGTTCCTGACAAAGTTTTCGGAGATGAAGGGGATCATGGGGGACTTAGGGGTCATGCATATCACTCTCAAATTGGATGCACGCCCTGTAAAGTAGCAACCCTATAGGTTGAACCCCGGGGATAAGCAGAAGGTCAAGGAAGAACTTGATAAAGTGATTGTTGCAGGTATCATCGAACTTGTTGAACAATCAGACTGGGTTAGTCCGATATTGGTTCAGGAGAAAAATACTAAGGGGAGGTTTCAGATCTATGTGGACCTGCGCAAGTTGAACGATGCCTGCGTTCATGACCCATTCCCTTCACCATTCTCAGAAAAAATTTTGGACAACGTGAGAGGGGAGGAAGCATACTCCTTCATAGACGGGTTCTCAGGATACCATCAGATCAGAATTGCACCTGTGGACTGCAGAAAAACCACGTTTTCCACTGAATGGGGATATTTTTAGTATATTTTCATGTTGTTTGGACTCAAGAATGCCTCGGATATCTTCTTGCAGGTCATTGTCGCAGTATTCAAGGAATTCATCCACAAATTCCTAGAAGTGTATTTCGATGATTGGACTGTCTTTGGCTTGATAAAGGCATACCTATCAAACCTATGCATGATGTTAGATTCCTACCGAAAACATCAGATTTCCAAAAATATAAAAAAATGTATCTTCTACGTACCCTTCGTAATCTTGCTCGGCCACATAGTTTGTAAACAAGGGCTGATGGTGGATCCTGCCAAAATCGCAGTTATCATAAAATTTCCAGTACCAAAAATGGAGAAACATCTGCACTTGATCCTTGGACACATGGGCTACTATAGGAAATTCATTCGAGGCTATGCGCTAATTACTTCCTCTATGGAAAAATTTCTCAAGAAGGATGTTTCGTTCTTTTTGGATGATGAGTTTCAAAAGAGCTTTGAGTTACTTAAAGAAAATATGGTCTCAGTGCCTATTCTCATATTTCCTAATTGGGAGAAGGTATTTCATGTTCATGTCGATGCACTAGGCATTGCTCTCGAGGCTTTCCTTATGCTGCCAGGAGAAGGATATATCGACCATCCAGTTTCCTTTGCAAGTACGGAACTCTCTGGTGTGGAATGAAACTACTCCACTACAAAGTGGGAGGGACTGGCCATGGTCTATGCTTTGCAGAAATATCAAAATTGCTTTTTAGGAGGACACTTCAAAATGTTCAGAGACCATTCAGCCTTGAAGTACCTCGTAAATAAGCCTATGTTGGGGGGGGGGGAATCTGTCGATGGCTACAGCTATTTCATGAGTATGACTTTGAAATCATCATCAAGCTAGGAAAGTTGAATGTTGGGCCAGATCACTTGTCCCGAATTGAGAGTGGAGAGGAGCCAACCAACCTCGAAGATGGATTGACCGATGCACAACTATTTTCTATTAAGGTAGTATATGCACACTTCGCTGATATTATTCACTTCTTGACTACTGGGATGGCATCTCCAGAGTACTCAGTACAGTAAAAGAAAGAGTTAGTCACTCGAGAAGCAGATTGTACAATCATTGGAGGCCATTTATATAAGATGGGAGCTGACGAAGTATTGTGGAGATAGGTTTTGGAGCATGAACGGCACACTGTCTTGGCAGAGGCTCATGACGGAGTAGCAGGAGGTCACTACGTAGGGAAGGCAACAGCACAAAAGATCTTGAGAGCTGGGTTATGGTGGCCAACCTTGCATAGTGGCATGACTATTGTAAAGCGTGCAACACATGCCAACAAACAAGGAGGCCATCCCACAGAGTTGATATGCCCCTTCAACCGTAATTGGCTCTACAAGCATTTGATAAGTGGGCCATCATTTCATAGGACCTATCAACCCACCAGGGAAGAAGATTGGTGCGCGCTACATTATTACTGCCACTAATTACGTAACCAAGTGGACTGAAGCATAGGTAGTGAAGGATTGTACTGCGGATACCATTGTGCATTTCATCTTTGAAAATATCTTGACCAGATTTGGATGTCCGAAGATCCTCATGAGCGACAGAGGTATGCACTTTGTTAATGAAACAATCCAAGCACTGACTGAGGAGTTCTGGATCCATCATGCGAAGAGCACAATGTATCACCCACAAGAAATCAACGCGGTTGAAGCTTTTAACAAAATCTTGGAGCAAACACTGGCAAAGTTCTGCAATGCTGATCGTAGCGGTTGGGACGTGTGCATCCCATCAGTTCTGTGGGCCTATAGAACAACCTACAAGAAGGTAACAAGAAAAACCCCATTCAGGATGGTCTATGGCAAGGAGGCCATTATACCAATGGAGTATATTATTCCTAGTCTGCGTATCGTAGCATTTACGAACATGGCAGAACCTGACATCATGGAGGAGAAATTAGCGCAGCTTATGGTATTGGAGGAAGATTGGTTTCTTGCTAAATTCCATCAACAAGTTTATAAGGCCCGCGATAAAGCCTGGCATGATTGACATATTCACCAAGAGAAATTTGGGAGGGAAAATTACTCCTCTTATACGATAGCCAGTTTGCAAAGCATCCAGGGAAGTTCCGACAACACTGGCTTGGTCCCTACACAATTAAGGAGATCACAAATGGCGAAGCTATTAAGCTAGCCACCCTACGCAGTGATATGCTACTAGGCTACGTCAATGGTAGTCAGCTCAAAATGTACTAGATAAAATGAATAGATGGCTGGAGCATCGGTAGAGGTGCAGGTGGAGAACCCACCATCATAGTGACTCAAGATGAGTCACAAGATTGTGTTGGGGGACTGTTGGAACAGGGTCCTCCAAAGGTTGCGAATTAGGATAGTTTTGAGTATTTTTGTATATTTTTGGCACGTTTTGGTCTAAAGTAGGGGTTTTGGGGTGGGTCAAAGCCCTAAAATCATTGTAACGGGTCAAAGGGTAGACCTAGAGTTCGCAAACTACAGTTTGCAGACCATAGAAAATCTTAGGCTAAATTGTTATAAATAGATGAACATTTTTAGTCTTAAGGAAAAGAAGAATTGGAATTGATGCTACGTGCGAACTAGTAGATTTGTCTGGGGATGTTTTGGGTAAGGACTCCTGCAGCTGTGTGTGCGGAGATCCTCAGTCCTACTGTATGCGAACCGTGCTAGGTTGTGTGCGTGGGTTAGTTTTGAGTATTGTAAGTAGATTTGAAAGACTAATGAATGCAGAAGTATTGTTGGAATATTTGAATCTGTTGGAAATTACTATTGATGTGACTCTGTGATACTTGGTTATGTTATATATTATTCTATGTTATTGATTTAAGCTACGAAAAGTGACTCTATTATTTGCTTAGGCTGTGAAGTTTTTTTGATCCGATATTCATGATCTGTAATTATTATTAGATGTGAATACTTTGCTCTGTTCTGATAATTTGCAAGATGCACATGGATGCGAAGCTCCTAAATAGATCTATAAATGATAATAGCTCGATTTGGCTGAGTTGCAAGTTTTACTATTTCTACTGTGAACCTTTGGTGAATAGATCTGTCTGGTACGAACCTCGGAGGTTACCAAATTGACTTACCTACTCTCTCTCAGGGTGTGGAAACCTGGTTCCAACACCCTCCCATACTGCTTCGGGTGAGACTTTGCCTTTCGAAAGTAGGTCACTACCAAAAGGGCCAGTATATAGGGGTTTGTTGGCAAACCTTAACCTCTGAACCTTAGTCAGGACCCCTTGAGCCAACAGAGATGGTGAACTATTTGTCTCTCAAGGAAAGTATGCAAGGGAGATAATCGGTAAGTTTCACATGGAGGGCTGGAAACCCATGGAAACTCCTCTTCTAAGAAATTGGAGGAAAGAGTATGCTACATCGAAAAAGGTAGTGGATGTTACTGTCTATCGACAGTTGGTGGGTTTGCTCATGTATTTAGTCAATAAAAGACCGAACATATGCTATGCGGTGAACTAGCTTAGTAAAGCGATGGTTAAGCCTACCAAATTATTTTAGAAGGCAGGTAAGCATGTCCTGAGATATCTAAGGGGGATATCTGAGTATGGCTTATGGTATAGATAGACGGATGAGGTGAAGTTGCATGGATTCACGGATGTAGATTGGGCAGGAAACCCAACAAACAGAAAGAGCACATCAGGAGGGGTTTTTAGTATCGTATCTATAGTTGTTTCTTAGTAGAGCAGGAAGCAAAGATCCGTGGCACTTAATTCAACAGAAGAGAAATAAATGGAAGAAATTCAGGTTGCATGTGAGGCTATTTGGATGAGGACGATCCTGGTTGGTTTTTTTGGTTCTCATTTAAATCCTACAGTGATTCATTGTGATAATCATAGTTGCATAAAAATCTCGATTAATCTTGTGTTTCATGATATATCTAAGCATATAGATATCCAGTATCATCATATTAGATATTGTGTGCAACAAAAGATCATGTTGCTTCAGTAAATTCCTACGGAAGATCAGGATGCATATATTCTAATGAAGGCGCTCACCAAGAGAAAATTCAAATATCGTAGAGGTAGGATGGAGGTGAAGGATAATCGATTTATTTTTTAGACAGAGTGTTGAGATTCAAGAAGATGAAGATCCTAGTGAATATTAAGCACCTTCACTAGGTGGGGCTCACAGGGTATTTTTAGGTGTATGTCTATTTTTAGAATGTTGAGAAAATATATTTATAACATGAGTCTATTTATACATGGTTGATCAAATTCTATTTATATAAGAGTTTCTATTTTTATATGCATGGGTGAAATCTATTTATAGATTGCATGTCTAAAAATAGAATGCATGTCCATTATTTTTAGCCCTTAATCATAATCAAACAATAAATAATAATCTATTCTCTTGAAGCACTTGATTTCAGTTAATTGATGTGGAAAACTAGTTTATTGAAGGAATTACACATTCCAAAGTTGGTTGGTGAGACATGCACAATGGACTTCATTGTAATTGAGTTATACAAAGTTGTAACAGAGTTGGAAGAGTAGTTATGTGAGTTGTTATTTAGTTTAACTCAGTTAAGTGAATTAAAATCAGTTGTGTTAGTTGTAACTAATGATACACTAGTGAGAGATTAGTGAATTAAATATTTAATTAATTCACCAGCAATGGTCTCACATGCAACTCAAGAAATACTACTGTTAACTACATGCATGTCAGATCCAGTGGAGAGATAGGTGAAAGGGTCTGGTTGACTATCAATTGTGACTATAGTGATGCATTCAATGCATCTACACACACATTGGAGATGCCAATGAGGATTGCATAGTCAAGGCAAGTAAATATTAAATTCATTCAAGGATCTTCTTTAGCAAGGATTGCACAGTGGAGGCAGGCTGTCAGGAGGCAACAAATTGGTGCATGTGTGAGCCAATTTTTGTATGATAGTGTGAGATGATTGTATATGTTACTAAGAGCTCTTTGAGGAAATATTTGTATGAGATTGTTTCATGATCCATGATATACATAATATATGATAGTTGGGGTTTTTATCTTTAAGCTCTCCTGGTATATGTTACTAAGAGCTCTTTGAGCAAAGATTTGTATGAGATTGTTTCATGATCCATGATATACATAATATATGATAGTTGGGGATTTGTGTGATTGATTTTTCTTCATGTGTTTGCAATTAGTGATTAAATTTCCGCAAAGAATTAAGTAGAAGGATTTTGTATTTAACAATAGCATAATTGTTAGATTAGGAGAAACCAGTAACACATCATAGTATTGTTTAAATTTCTACACCTTGAGCCCAAAATTGATGGAATTCCCTTTTCCTTTGTCTCTATGAGGATTCCTGTCGACCCTACCATTCCGATTTGTTTAATGTTAGTCTTGTTGCTAGGAATCCTCCCAAAATAGTGAGTCCTTTCCATTTCTTACTTCCAATTTTTTTTTCTTTTGTATAATTTATTTGTTAGTCAATGTTAGGTTCTATATAGCCGACCCTAGGATTGAACCTGTGAGCCTTACTAGGTCTTTTAGTTAAAAACTAGGGGTGCATTTTTCTTTCCATTATTTCGCCCATGGCCTCTCCCCTCCTTTTAATCATTTTCACCACAATTTGGCTCCACTTTCTCTATTAAATATCTCAGGGTATTGCAGCCCAAGGCCACTTGAATGCATCGATTTAAATATTGTGTTCCACACCACTAGTGCCAATTTCATCTTTTTCTCTTCCCCTCACTAAAACAATTTTCTTTGGACCCCCCTTATTTTTTGGAGGAACTCTTTAGGAGCAGGAAGAAAATATAGCATATACCTCGGGATAGCTTGAAGCACTACCTTTACTAACACCAATCACCACAAAAATTAAATGCTCTCACCATCTATCTTATAACCATGTCTTCAAGGTTGGATGTTACTCTTTCCAAGTTATATTTATTCCAGGATTGCATTTTTATGGAAACCCATAAATACCTATAAAGGAGGGGTTTCATTTGGAACCCTAGGATAGCTGATAGATTTCTCTGGATAACAATGTGAGTGTTAAAAAATTAATTCATTTAATTTCATTGGTTTATCTCCATACATGATGCCTTCATGAAGGTATCCAGAATGGTTTTGAAATTACGAGCCTCCTTTACCATAGGAACGCCATGAATCATGGTGTCATCCACAAATTGTTGATGAGTGGTCACTTGAGCATCCTCATGCAACCTAAGTCCTATAATTCCCCCTCCTTTTTTGGTCGCTCCTATATCCCTCCCAAGTCCTCCCATCATCAATATAAACAAGAAGGGATATATTGGGTCCCCTCGTCGAATTCCTCTAGGTGGGAAGACAGGTGTTTATGGGGCTCCATTAATTAGAATTGAATAACTAGGAGATGAGATGATTTCCATGATCCAAATGATCCAGTGATCATTGAAGCCAAATGCCTTTAACACTACTACCATGTATTCTGAGTTGATCTTGTCATAAGTTTTAGATAAATCTAATTGGATAATCATACCAACCTTTTTCTGGGTCTTCAATGAGTCATCTACTTCATGCGCCATGATTACAACATCTAAAATCTATCTCTCCTCCACAAAACCCAATATTCCTCTGAGATCAGATAAGGAAGAATTGTTTTCATTCGCTTATCTACTACTTTGGATATGACTTTATATAAAATGTTTCATAGAGATATTGGCATGAAATTTTCCGGGGTACTCACGAATTATTCCTTGGAAATAAGGGTTATAAAATTTGAATTCAAATATTTGAGAATTGTTGCTGATTCTTGGGAGTCATCCATCACCTTGTATACATATTTTTTGACAATTTCCCCAAAAAATTTGAATAAATCTATAGTAAATCTATCTGTTCAAGGGGCTTTCCAATTAGCCATTTCATTCAGTGCCAAAGCCGCTTCCTCCATGGAGATCAACTTGTTTAAATTCTTGTTATGCTCTTCAGTGAGTACCTTTGGGATATGCCTCACAATTCTTTGGATATATTACCCTCCCTCCACATGGGGTTTTTATCTATAGTTTGGAAGTGTTGGACCAAGACCTCTTCAATTTCTTGGTGAGCCTCGATGGTTTCCCCCCTCTCATCCCTTATTCTAAGGATTTTGTTGGAGTTTTTATGCCTAATTGTTGATCGGTGAAATAAAATTGTGTTTTTCTCCCCCTTCCTAAGGCATGGCACTAGAGATTTTTGTCTCCGTAGGATTTCCTCTTGTTTCATATCTCCTACCACTGAATTAGTAATTCCATTTCCTCTTGTTTGTTTCCCTCTGAGTATCCTTTAGCGATCAACCATTGTTCTGGTGCTTCCATTTTCTGCTCCAATTCCTTTTCCACTTGAAATATGTTCCCAATTTCCACCTTATTCCACTACTTTAGTTTCAACTTAATATGTTTAGCCTAGCCCATAGGGTGTACATATTCGAGCCTCTTACTGGGATCATTTCCTCCCACCATGCTTTGATATTCTCCATGAAGGTATGGTTCTCTAACGAGAAGGCTTCAAATATAGAGGGCCTATTTCTAGGGGTACGTACCGACTGTAGCATTAATAACGCAAGATAATGGTCAGATCCCCCATAGAGAATGATATTTTCTTTCGCATTTACCCCTATCATCAGTAAATATTCTGAGATTAAAAAAATGTCAATTCTGGATGCTACTGGATGTTTCCCTCCCTGCTTAGTACTCCAACTAAAGCATCCATTCATAGTTTCCATATCAATGAGGTTGGTCTCCTCAATGAGTTCCTTAAATTCTCCAGTATCTCTATCTACTCTTCTTTGGCCAGCTTTCTTTTATGATAGAGAGGTTATCATGTTGAAGTCTCCCCCTAAAACCCAAGGGAAGTTCCCTTTGCTTCTCTTTATCATCCTTATATCTTGCAGAAGCTTGATTTTCTCCTCGATTATTTGAGGCCCATAAACATTACTAAACAACATTGTGCCAGGTGTTCCTATAACCTGCATTTATACTGATAAGTTTGATCTATTTCCTTCAAATTCCATAAGGATCAAGGATTGTGGGTTCCAGCAGATGGCCAATCCCCCTGTTGAGCCAAGCGCTTCCACCTCCACTGTGTCATACCTTCTCCCTAGTCTCCTACTTAACTCCTTTATTTTTTCTATTGAGAACTTTGACTCTTGTAAAAAAATGATATAAGGTTTTTCCATTTGAAATTTTTTCTTTAACGACTTTTTTTTCCTAAGGCCACTAATGCCTCTTATATTCCATGATAAAAATTTCATGATTTAACTATGGTTTAAGGAGGGCGAGCTTAAAGCTCTCATCTTACCTGAATTTACTAACATAGCTCCAAAGTCCTTGAGGGAAAGAATGTTTGTCTTCCTCCCTCTTTTCCCTTGGCTCTACCATCATACCAAAACCGTATGAGATCCCATTTCTTTCACTCCCATCTGATATCCATTCGGATATCCCACTGATTTTTTCTAGGTGTGGTATTTTCTACCCCTGTAATCTTGTCTCTTCTCTCATCATCTATAGATATTGGATTTTGTCCATTTGTTACACATTTTACTAGGGTCCTATAATAATAGGGACCACAATTTTGAATTGATTATGTTTAACCTTGTAATATTGTAAATACATTTGCTTTATACAAATGTTTTCCATATTAAAAATGAAAAGAGGCTATGTCCTAAAATAAAAATCAAAGGACCAAAAGAAAGAATATATAAAAAAAAAAGTTATAAGATATGAACCCCACAAAAAGAAACAAAAAAAAATCTGAAAGTGTTGCACATTCAAATTCCACTACTCTTAGTTTACCTTACTTGTGAAAATAAATTTGTGTGCATCTTTTCCAAAGCCACAATTCATGACGATCATACAGTTTGATCTTTATTTATTCATTCCTTTAAATTTCATGTCATGATAGTTAGTGAATAAAAATCTAACCAAACCATTTAATCTTGGAAGATCAATAGTTAGGTAGAGAATAAAATGAGATCATAAGTTTAATCTGAGCCATTGGAAGGATATAAGGTTAGATGTAAGTTAGTTTGCTTATAAAAAAGAAAATAGAAGGGTCAGCAAGATCAAATGCACCCATTAAAGGAAATAAAAATGTTAGGATAGTAATGGGTAGGTAGGATACTTTCAAGAGTGATGGAAAGCATCATTTTGGTTTATCTCATATCACTAATGTCTTTCTGATTTTTTCCCCTTATCCTAAGAAACCCTTTTCCCCTTTGGAAACCATTTCTCCTTTCTAAAATCCCTTTTCCCCTTTGGACACCATTTCCCCATGCAAAATCCCTTTCCCTTTGATAAAATCCATTTCCCCTTATTCTAGTCCTTTTCCCCTCCTAAAAACCCTTTTTTCCCTTTTGAAAATCCCATTTCCATAACTAAAACCCCTTTCCCTTGACTAACTCCTCCTTTTTCATAAAAATACAATAAACCCACTTATCCAAAATATGCAATAAAATTTTAAGCAGGTCCCATTGTCCTTTTGACATAATCCCCCATTTAATATATTCCCCCCATTATTTCATTTAACCCTCCCGCTATGATTTTAACCCCTTCGCATATTAAATCCCCGACCCACTTTATATTAACCCTTCACAAATTAAATCCCTAGCCCACTTCATAAATTAAAACCCCGAACCACTTTATATCAACCCCTTCACATATAATACCTGACCCCACCTCATTGAAAACCTGCCACTCTTACCATCCGCCTGATCACCACTATTTGATCTAATGGCCAATATGCTATTTCGCATCCCCTGACATTCAAATGTTTAAAGTTGTTATCATTCGAAAACTTTCCTAGGGTTGTTATGTGTGTGAAAGAAATTTTAGAGGTAAACACAAAACTAATTTTGAGATCAGGATCTAGCTTTCCTAATGCTCAGAGAGGGCTCTCTCTTTATGATTTAACTTTGTTGTTTTTAGTCAATTTTAGGCTAGTTATGAAAGATTTATTGGGTTTTGATTTGTTTGATTTGGTGGAATTACTGATTTAGATGGATATTTGTCTTCTCTACTTTTCCATTGGGCTAAGAAGTCAAAATATCAAGAAAAAATGACAATATCAAGTTGTAAAGGAATTGTTCATAGGGCAGGGTAGCTGAGTAAGATCAGATCTTTTAAGGCTAAGAGGTGAAGTGGTTTCAATCGAGATCAAGGAGTAGTTAAGGATTCCTTAAACCAGAATGATGAATGAAAGGGGAAAATGTCAATTGAGATGGGAGAGAAATTAAGAATTCTCAGATCTAGATATCAAAAGAAAACATTAAAATGAATAATAGTTCAGAACAAAGTGTATTTAAAATATTTTTGGAATAATATTCCTGTTATAACACTTAAATTTGGAAAATGTTAGGTTCCCGTGATTTTTTAGATTGGTGAGATCAAATGCATAGGGTAACATTAGACCAGTCTTTGGAGTCTGTTATAGCATCATTTCTCACCTTCACATGATTCATGATTGCTTTGATGGTTTTGGGCACCCATTCCTACAGACTTGGACAAATTCACTTAAAAACTGTGTAAAAATCCCCATACGCGACTATGCCCGTACTTTTCTGCGTGTATACGCGAGTCCAGCTGCACTTTTCTGCATATGCCATTAAAATTATGAAAAGATATATAAAAATTCCCTATTTTCGGGCTGGGTTGATGGTTACTCAGGTAGTTCAACCACCCCAGCACGTGGCCAACTGTTTCCAACTGTTGAAACTACTTTGAGGGAGTATAAAAGCACCTCATGTGTATGGCCTAAGGGAGGGAGAATTTATTGATATTATACTCTGTTGGTATTCCCTATCCAAGTCCGATTCCCCGTGCCTCCTGCACTTTCCCAGTTCATTACAAGAAACCCTTGTTTCCTTGAGATGCTCATCTCCCTATATGTCATCTCGTATGCACCAGTTTGGAAGGAGTCCTAGCGAGGCAAGGGCGGGACGGATCCGGACGACGGTCTGCTCGAAGATCGTGGAAGGATTCAGGTGATCTCTCCACTCATTACTTTTGTACATGCTATTTATAATACAGAAGTACCATCTTGTTCCCGAAATATACGTGTTAGTGTCCGCTTACATATATGAGAAAATTGTTATTTAAGCATTCATTATGATTTATCTGATGTTTTATATGAATTTCACTAACATTTAGAGTAGATATATGCTGTACAACCAATTCTTCGTGCTTGTTTCTTCTTGTCTTTCAGGTTAAGAAGGAAGGATGGTTGCTGGGGGTTTGAACCCTGCGAGATCTGCTTCAACCGTAGGACCTACGGGTAACTTCCTCATTCTACTCTATTTAGTTTTTCTGAACATGCATGGTTGTGTGAGTCCTTCTTAAGTAGCATGCCCCTGCTCTGTGGAGGTTGTAACCCAACGAACCTCTAGGGTGATATTCCTCGAAACAGAACTGGCGAATCCACTGGGGAGCACATTCTTGTGACTCCCCTGTTGGGTGGTTTCAGCTGTTTGGTAGGTTGTCAACAGTTTTAACTTTCATTTGCAGTCCAGCTTACTTTGTTTCAGTCAGTCTGAAGTCCTGGTTTCTTTTCCAAGATTTTCCTTTTTGTTTTTTTCATTATTTACCTTTGTATACGCGCTTTTTTCTCCACACAGCCGCGTATACACGCAATTTTGTCTAAAGGGACCCGCGTATACGCGAGTTTACTTTAGAACAGTCGCGTATGCATGCTGGTTGCATAACTGTGAAGTAGCGTATACCTAGGCAGATTTAGAATTTTTGGGTTTCTTGACTTTTTGGTCCTTTCTGGCTATGGAGATCTATTTCTACAGTGTCTCTGTACTTACTGGATTGTGAAGGAAGTGGTTTCTTGTCTTTTCTCTCTTTCGTTTGATTGAAAACTAGTCTTTTTGGCGAAGTGTTGTTTCTGGTGCTGGCACTTCTGGTTTGAGTACCAAGATAGCTTTCTAAGCATTCTTGGCTGTTCTGCTTTATCAGAACAGTGAGCTCCTGCTCATTTAATCTTTCCTATATTTGTGTTTTTCTTGGCACTACGAATTTTGCTCGTTTCTTGATTGGTTTTCTTGAGTTCAGTAGGCTAGGTCTTGTTGCCACTTTTGAAGAGTTTTTCTTGCTTCTTCGAAGTTTTTTTTTGCGACGAGTTTGCACTATTTTTCTAGGCTAAGTGGCTGAGTTTTCTTGTCTTCTTTTGCTCTTATTGATCTTGCTACGAGTTAGCCATATAAGGTTTGGGAGCATTGTTGAAGTTTGTGCTTGAAATTCAGTCTTGTTTGGTTTGGATTTTGATAGTTTTTCTTGGTCTTTTCGAGCTCTTTCTTTATAAAACTAAAAAGCTCAAAAAACATTTGTTTTGCTTTTTGTTTTTGTATTTCAAAGGCTTAAAAAAAAATTTCACTTGTTATTTGCTTTTGTTCTTGCATTTTTATTTTCGTTTTGCTATATCTTTTGAAGCTTTTGTGAGGTTTCTTGCTTTCAGTTTTTGGCTTGATAATTGGAAGGGAATTGTCATTCATTTTTTCTTCTTGTTTTTAAGTGTTTTTTGGTGTCTTCATTTTAAGAGTTCTTGATTTCGAGAACTAACTTTCTGGGCAATCAAAGAAGAGTGAAAACTGAAGGAATTTTTGGGAAATGTCACTCTGCTTTAGGAGATTTGCATCTTAGGATTTGTATGCTTGTAGTGATTTGCATTAGGTGCATTTAATCATTTAGTCAATTTCATAGTTTTTGTGAGTGTGAGTTTTCTATTCGAAAAGAAAAAATACAATTTTTAGTCTCGTAGAACCTGTATAGAGATTGCTTTTCATCGAAAGACCATAACTGCATCTGCATGTAGTTAGGTTTTTATTAATTTCTTTTGCGTCAAAAACATCGTAAGTTTCATCTCCATATCCTTGTGACTTAACATAACAGCCCATTAAAATAAGCGATTTAATTTAAAATCAACTAGCAAGTTTTCTATGTGTCATACACCAACTAGCTAGGTTGTAGGGCCTTGGATTAGGTGAGTGGAGAGTTAACTCTCCAAGGCCACTCAAACAAAACATATAATTTGATTAATTGAGCGAAATCCAACTCCGTTAGGTGGACCGGGAAAGCTCTCCTCTAGAGAGTCAAGCGTGAGGGGAAGTGAAGGTTGAGAAGAGGGATACCCCCCCTCCGATTAGCTGAATCTAACCTCAAGACCGTTCCGCCCAGCTTCTGATACGGATTGGTGCCCATAGTTGCCACTCCTAGGTTCCACACAGGTGACTGCGGGGGGGAATACCCGTGGTACCTGAGGCAGACGTCGCATCACTTTCAGCAGTACTTCTGGGGGGTGCCCTTGCGAAGCTTGGGTGCTTGAGCCAGCAAAGGCTGTCGTTAGGAGGTCGGCGTAACTGTTTCTGATACCTTCTCTAGTTGTTCTGGGCCCTAATCATCCCAGACTGCTTTCGGAAGGCCCTATACTTCGCTTTCCTGTATTTTGGTGTCCGGTCCTCATCACCCGGAGCGGAAATACTTGGAGGCTGTTTGCTTGCTGTTTCTCAGGGATTTTTATTTTAGTGAGTGCTCTTTGCTCCTAGCTTGCCTAGCTTTTCACTTTTTGAGTCTAATTTAATAAATCTATAAAAGTGGCTGATCAAGCGCCTCGACGTTCGAGGAGAATCCGGGGGTTATCTCCCGAGAGTGCAGAGCCTTCTTCGAGAAGGCGTAGGAGTGATTTAGCAGGTGGTTACCACCCTGTGGAGTCTGACGCTGTGGAGAGAGATCCTCCACCCAGATCTGAAGGTTTCGTAGCTGATTCTGGTGTCGGTCCCGAGAGGAGCGTTCCACTCACCTCGCGAGTTTTGTTTCCTCAGGAAGAAGATTTTCAAATCGAAGACGTACCTGAGCCTCCTGCTACAGGTCCATCTCCTCTTCCTCCTGATTATCCGTTCGTTGTTCAATACATCGGACCTGAGTCGGAGAGACCGGAAGATCTTCCGTATCATTCTTATCTTTCGATGGCCACGACTGGGAACGCAGCTTCTGCTGTGAGTGCTGCAGGCATTCAGACTCCTGCTTCTGTTGAAGCAGGGGGCACTATTGCTTCATCTTCGATTGCTTCTAGTGCTGCTGTGTTTGGCTCTGGGTTCACCCAAGCACATCCTTCTCATTCTGGTCCCTTCTGTTCAGGGATGCCCTCTAGTGGGAATCCCTCTTTTTCCTTTTCCGCTGCTTCAGCTGGATCTACGCCCATGTCTAACATGGCTAGTGGATCAGCTTCGTTTCAGGGTTTCCCCTTTGGGACTGGACACATTCCTAGTTCCAATCCTTCTTTAGGGTCATTTCCGTTTACGTCCCAGACCTAGAGTTTCAACCCTTGGTCTGGGGGGCAAAGTTCGACTACTTTTACAGGATGGAATCCTGTCTTTACTACAGCGGGGGCAGGGAATCAGTTTTACGTAGGTCATCAAGGGAATGCTTCTTCCCTTCGTCGAGTGCTTACCAGACCTTTTCTCCTCTTTCTAATGCCTGGAACCCCTATCAGGGGCTCTCTTCTTCATTTAATACTTCAGCGGGGGGAACTGGTCTGGGCTTTGGTAACTCTGCGTTGGGAGGAGGTTCTTCTCCTTTTTCTACGAGTCCTTTCTGGCAACTTGGTGCCTTATCAAATCCAGGCTATTCTTTTCAGAATGTTGGGAATCCGTCCCATCAAGGATGGAATCCTCAGGCTCCGCCTCGCTTACCTTTTCTGGAAATGTTAAACTTGCCAGATCTGTCGAAGTTGACTAATGATCTGATTCGTTATAGTCCGGGGTGGCCTCCGGTCCCGACTAAACTTCCTTCAGATATTCCAAAATTTGAAGGTAAGAATGGGGAGGATCCGGCTGACCACATCACCACTTTCCACTTATGGTGCTCTTCGAACTCCCTGATCGATGATTCGATTAGGTTGAGATTATTTCAATAAACCCTAACTGGAAATGCTTCCAAATGGTATATCAAGCTCACTGGGGGCATTTTTTCCACATTTGGAGAACTGGCTGTCACATTTCTAAACCATTTTCAGTTGCCTGTCAGATATGAGGCTGGGACAGAACTCCTGGCTAATTTTAAGCAAGATGAGGCAACTCACATTTCTGATCACATTCAGGAATGGAGGAGAAGGAAGAGGCTTATTAAAGCTCATATTCCAGGAGAATTCCTTCTCGAATGGTTTCTGAAATCTCTGCAGTTAGACATTTCAAAAGATGTATCCCTATTTGGGGTATTTTCTAAGGAGCAGGCCATCTTTAGAGCCCAACAACTGGAACTAATCTATTCTCAGTCTGGGGTCCTTTATAAATATTTGCCCAATGCTCCTCGCTCCAAATTGGGTTTATCGAAAACTAAGCTCGGTCCGCATGGTGATGGGCTTGTCGGATCGATCAATAGTGGTGCAGCCAGCCTGCTTTCTCAACTGCAGCAGTTGTCTTTACAATCTGCTCCTTCTAGTCAGGCTGTGCCTGCCGAGTCATCACCTTCCCAGTCTTTGTCCATAAATTTTGTCCAAGCTTCTGATCCCAAAGGAAATCAACAATACATGGGAAGAGGAAGGGACGAAATAACAAGAAGAAGGGCAAGAACGGGAAGGGTAATGCAAATAAAACCAACGAGCGTGTTGGTGAGGGTCAAAAGGAGAAGAAGAAAGTGAAGTTTCCATGCAAGCTCTGTACTGGAGACCATCTCACACACCTTTGCCCTAAAATTAAGGATGCTCAGCGCTTGTTAGCTCAGCAGGGTTCTTCTAGTTCCCAGGCTGTGTTAACAAACCCTTTTCCCCAAGGGCAGCAATTAGTTGCTGGCGTGAACCAAAATCCTGGGGCTTCCTCAGGGGGCACCCAGGAAGGGGAAATTCCATCGAACATTTTCATGATGAGTGCTCACGCGGATATCGCTACGAGATCCCGTGATTATGGCAGAGAAGAGTCTTCGAAAGCTAAGGAAGTTCCTGATGCTACTGAGCCACTTCAAATTACGAAGCCTACTGTTGAGTCTATGCCTCGGATGCCCAAAGCATCTTCTAAGCGGTCAACGATTAATCCAAACGCTAGGGCTGCCCAGAACTACTCGATTGTGGAAGATCTGGCGCAGATTCCTTGTGCTATGTCAGCTTTAGAGGTACTCCAGTCTTGTTCGGCTCAGCGCAGTGCTTTGCTCACTGCCATTGGGGCTATTGATCCAAAAAATTCTCTTCTGATTACTTTTGATATGAATAATTTCAAGAAGAGACTTCCTCATCACATGGCTTTTCATATTAAATCGTCGTATCGGAAGTGCAATATCTTTCGAACGGTTGTTGATGAGGGTGCCTCCACATGCGTGATGTCTCTCGCATGTTGGAAGACACTTGGATCTCCCAAAGCTGTTCCATCTAGCACTGTTCTTACTGCATTCGATGGTCATTCTCACAGACCCCATGGTATTGTCCCGGCTTTGCCCATCTGTGTTGGGGGCAAAACCGTTAATATAGAGGTTGAGGTAGTAGATGCAGCCTTGGACTACAACCTTCTGTTGGGGAGGAACTGGATTTATGAGATGGATGCTATTGCATCCTCATTATTTCGAATTGTATGTTTTCCCCACGAAGGGAGGATTGTCACAGTGGATCAACTGGACTGTCCTCCTGTAGACCTGGATGCGCCTTCTGACTCATCTGTTCCTAAGTTGGATAATACTAAGGCGCCTATTGAGAATCTAGGAGTTGGAATGTATTCTTCCTTGATGGGTACTTTCGATCTTCCTCCTCCTACGGTGCATATTAATGCTATTTCATCCTCCAAGGCTCCCCTTCGAAGAGAGTTCTTTCGAACTCATTATTTTTCGAACCCTTGGACCTTACCTTCCCCTACTGCCACATTAGCGGAAGGTCAAGTGGGTGGAATGGCATTTCCGATTTCTGCAGCTGAGATTGCATATCAGTCTATTGTTGACACTGCAGAATCCATCCCAGCTCCTCTTTCACCAGAAGAGTTGGATGGTGATGTGGCTCCGGCTTGGACGCTTAGTTCTTCTTCAGCCCAGGATTGCCTTGATACCACTCTTCCATCTGAAGAGGCCATCCTGGAAGCCATGACAGGTATAGATAGACCGTGGGATGATTTGCATCATCGGTCTTATTTCCTATCTGATTTGAACGAAGTTGAAACAAGTTTTCTGAGTCCTCTGTCTCCTGGTCCTGTTCACCCAGTCTTGAACCCTTTGGCACCAACACAGGTTTATGCTGAAGGGAACATGGCTGTGATCTCTCCTACTATCCCGGTGAACATTTCCAGGGATCCCAATATTGTCGAGAATGTCTTCATTGGAGCTGAATGTTCCCGTGAAGAGGTTCAAATTTATACCGAGCTCTTCAAAGAGTATAGAGATGTATTTGCTTGGTCTTATGAGGAAATGCCTGGCATAGACCCATATATTGTCCAGCATGAGATCAAGACATATGAAAACGCTAAGCCGGTGAGGCAAAAACTTCGTCCGGTCAATCCGAGGAAGGCAGCAGCTATCAAAGCTGAAGTTGAAAAGCTACTTAAGGCGGTATTCATTTTCCCTGTTCCTCTAACTGAATGGGTTTCAAACCCCGTTCCCGTAGATAAGAAGCAAGGAACGATTCGAGTGTGCATCGATTTCAGAGACCTAAATAAATCATGTCGTAAAGACAATTACCCCACACCATTTATCGATCAGATCATTGACAAGTGTGCTGGTAATGAGATTTTCTCCTTCATGGAAGGTTTCTCCGGATATAATCAAATTACTATCCGCCCTGAAGATCAACATAAGACTGCATTTATTTGTCCCTGGGGTACGTTTGCATACAAGAAGATGCCTTTTGGTCTTAAAAATGCTGGGGCTACCTTTCAGCGGGCCATGTCTTACGCCTTCCATGACATCAAGAAGATTATCGAGGCATACTTAGATGATCTAGCTGCTCATTCTCGAAAGAGGATGGATCATCCTGGTCACCTCCGGCAAATATTTGAAAGATTTCGTTTTTATAAAATTCGATTGAATCCGAACAAATGCGTTTTCGCGGTTACATCCGGTCGGCTATTGGGATTCATTGTGTCTAGGGAAGGGATAAGGGTAGATCCCTTCAAGGTTGAGGCAATACTTCGATTGCCTCCCCCGTTTTCAATTGCGTGCTGGATACTTTTGGCCCTCAATTTTCAAAGATTGTATTGAATTGGTCAAAAAGTGTCATCCGTGTCAGGTTTATACTCGAAAAATGCGTGCTCATCCAGCTCCGCTTTTTCCAGTTGTTACTGTTGGACCCTTTACAAATTGGGGTATTGATTATACTACTTGTAACCCGCCTTTGGCAAAAGGTCACAAGTACATTATCGTAGTAGTAGACTACTTTACGAAGTCGGTCGAGGCTATGCCTATTTTTGGGAATGATGGTGAGACTGCAGCTCTTTTCCTTTTCAACTAGGTTATCGCTCGTTTTGGTATTCCTAGAGAGATTGTCACTGACCATGGCAGTCATTTTCAGAATAGTATGATGGTTGAGTTCGCTCTCAAATTGGGTTTCCGGCAGGAGCATTCATCTCCATATTATCCTCAAGCCAATGGGCAAGTGGAAGCCGTGAATAAATCCTTGAAGACAATTCTTCAAAGGACAATTGATAAACATAGATCCAACTGGCATATTATGCTATATCCCGCACTTTGGGCATACAGGACGTCAGTGAAAACTGCAACTGGCTTTACTCCGTTTCAGTTAGTACACGGGGTGGAATCCGTATTTCCCATTGAATGCGAGATTCCTTCCCTTAAATTAGTTGTTGAGCTTCTTCCTGACACTTCCAGTCTGGCAGAACGGCTTCTTCATCTGGAACATCTCGATGAGCAGCGTCGAGATGCCGCCACGATGAATGAAGCGCATAAAAACCGAGTAAAGGTTCAGTACGATAAGGCGGTTAAGCCTAGGGTCTTTTTCGAAGGTGACCTTGTTTTGGTCTATGCCCAAGAAAAAGATGCCTTGGGGGCAGGAAAGTTTAAGTCGATGTGGTATGGCCCCTATATCGTTAAAAAAGTCCTTAAGAAAGGAGCTTATACCTTGGTTGATTTTGAAGGGAACGAGTTGCCGGGGCCCCGAAATGGGCTCTATTTGAAAAAGTATTATGCCTAGGCTTCGGCCTGGCATGTTGCTTTTGTATATAGTAGTTTTTTCTTTGTACATATCTGATTGATTTTCGATTTTTGATGAGTTGGTGATGTTTTTGATCTGCTTTGGCAGGTTGTGTTGGATGTCATGAGTCATTTTGGTTTCGCCGATGGTGCTAGTAGACACACCCGGAACTTAGCTTCTGTGGCTTGGGTGCTTCATTATCCATTCGATCAGTTGTTAGTATCAAGAGGAGTCTGCATTGGTCCTGCTTCCAACAATATAGCAGAATACACTGCAGTTATTCATCTACTCTCGGAGGAAATATCTTTGGGTGTTGATTCGTTGGTAGTTTTCTTGGATTCTCAGCTGGTGGTGTCGCAGTTGAACAACACTTATCGGGTACGAGACCCATTTTTATTACGATTGTTCTTGAGGGTACGTTTGTTACAAAGGTCATTTCAATTTTTAACTTTCATTCATATTCCTCGAGCTGACAATTGGTTTGCTGACTCATTAGCTAATCAAGCATTAGATTGGCATATTAATCATTCCATATAATAAATTTTTAATCATAAAAAACATCATACATTTGATACATTTATCACATCACATCAAATATCGCTGTATATATATCATCGGAGTGTCAAAAAACTTTACAAAATTTGGATCCATAATGTAGTACAAAACTTAGGGCTTATGCCCCCATCATGTTCAGTCTCAAAAAAGAATATACAGTCATCTAATACATAATATCTGTCTACTCCTGAGGTCCCTGCCCAGAAGTCGTGTTCCTATAGAACGTGACTGCGGTGGCAACTCGGCGGAATAATCTAACCCAGTCTCGGGGCACTCCTACCACCCGTCTCTGGATGGCTTCCGGCAGGTCCTCCACAGCAGCCATAGGTATTTGGCGGGTTAGTCCCTCCAAATTCCTCTGCACGGCCTGGAGAGTCCTATCTGAATCCACAGTATCTACTTCGCCCCTGCGGCGCTTGTGGCATGGGAGACCCTCAGGATGAACTGGTCCAACATCTGAAGCATGATCATTTTAAATTGTCAGTCATCATGAAGCCAATAAAAAAAATGTTTGTTTTTCATTTTTTCACACATATTTGAAAAAATCCAAAAAAAATTATATAAGTCAAAAAATTTTGCAAACTTACCGACTGTGCCCCATGCTATGCCTGGTGGAAGAACTAGATCTGGATCTCCACGGAAGTCCATCCCGGCATAGGGATAGTCGTCCACTGCGATGATTTGTTCTCCCCACCAGCGGAAGAACTCATCGTCCCATGTGGTCCGGGGTACCTCACTAACCCCCAATCTCTTCATCATGTCCGCCCAACAGGCAATTCTTGGGTCCCGCGGGCTACTGATGGTAGAGATAACTCTGGGTCTCAATGCTGGAATCTTCTCAAAGAAGAATGTTGTCAAAATTGTACCGTACCCAAAGTGTTTAGTCTTTGCTTGGCGGATTGAGGTCAACTGTTTTTTCATGTTCAGTAAAAGGGCTGTGCACCAATCATACACATGAGTCAAACATTCTACTGCTATGCTCATTTGCGTCCTGGACACCTGATGTAGAGAGGCAGATCCTGCCACTCTGCCGATGGTGAAAATTAGGATTTTCATGTGCAAATCCTGTAAATCTTTAATTTCAATCTGAGTTCCAACCTTTTTGGAGCCTTCTACGCAATACACGTGGACATAGTCTTCCACGGTTAACCCTCCCAGGGGTTTCCCGTGCAAGTCTACTGGTTCTCCCCTCCGAGAAAGTCCAGTAATAAAGTATATGTCTTCCAATTCAATGCATAGTGGCATCTGATCTATCACGAAACAGTCTTGATCTGGTTCCCAGTAATTGACGAGCATTTCTAGCAACCGAGGATTGCTTTTCATATTTGGCATTTTAAAGAATTTGAACAAACCGCAATTCCGAAGGATATTTTGTGTTGCTCGATCTTGCATGACCTCTTGGTCAATTGCGCTATGCTCACGTTCTCTCCATGAGATTGTCATCCTGTCAAATTTCATAAAATCATGCATTAGCCACGCTTTTTGAGTTTCAGACTTGCGCATACACGAATTTTTCTTTGCACAGTCGCGTGTATACGCGAGTTGCCTTCAATAAACCCGCGTATGCGCAAGTCCGCATTTTTTAGCAAGGGTTTTAAAGATAAAATTCACTTAATTTTAATTTCCGAACGGACAAAATGATTTGCAAGGACGATTTAGGAGCCTACCTGAAATTTCGGCGCGATTCGACGGTCGGTTGTTCCTGATTTGACGAAAGAAGTTTTTTGCTCCAGAGCACTATTTTCCAAATCAGCAATGCAATAATGAACCAAATATGAGGTAATTTGTCTATTTATGCCTAAAAAGTTGAAAATTTTCGCAAAAATTTATTATGCTCATTTTTTCGATCTATCTTAAGCTGCATAACTCGAATGCTTGGAAGTGCCCAGTTTGGTATGTTTTCAGGTACATTTTGACGATTTTGAGATTTTTCCCGGTTTTTGATCCATGATTTCCGACTCGTCACGGTAGGTATATGATCTTCACTGGCATATAGGTTAGGGAAATCACTCTCCGTTGCATCTTGCATACTAGCCTCCATACTGATCACTTGCCTTAGGGTCGATCCCATCAGGTCATGAGTATTACACCCATTTCACTCGCCGATTATTTAATCATGACTTGATGGTAAAGCCTTCCTTTACATGGGCTTCCTAGTTAGTTCCTCGCTATCACTTGTTGCCCATGCTGCTTTTTATGTAGGCTCGGGAGTCCTCTTTAGTCCCGCCATGTCTTCTGTGTTGAAGCTTCATTCTTCTCCTTCATCACTTATCATTTTTCTGGCTTATACCCTAGAGGCTCACTGGTGTCGTTAAGTTGTATTACTGCATTGCATATTGGCTACTTGTTTATCCTGGCCTTTAGCCGGCTTCATTTGGACTCGATGTTTAAGCCAACTTTTGACCTTGACTTTCTGTACAAGTTAACCATTGCATGCACTTAGCTATCACGACTTGACACCTTTGTACCCATGGATGGAACGTTCCTCTGAGTATCACTGACCATTTTTCGCCACCTTGCATTGAGCATAGGATTGTTCCAATCCCAGGAACTAGTGCATCTGCTTTCTTGATACTCGTTCTATCCATTGTACCATAGCATTATTTTATTATTTTTCAGGCTTATTATGAAAAAGACAAAAAAATCAAATATAATAAAAAGAGCGGGAACGGGATGTATCTTCGTTATTTTGATGGCAGTACAGAGTCAGTTTGTCGCCCTTGAACAAATCACATATACTTATATATATTTCCTTCATTTGGGATGGTTCTAGTTTTGACCTAGGTTCAGCCTTTACCATGTTTCACTTGTCAGTTCTCCCCCGGTTGGTTATCTCTTCCAATCATATGGAGAGTTTGTTATGCCTCCTGCAAGACAGACTTATACAGTGTCACTTTTTACTGCCATGGTCATCACAGAGTCGTGCTTTTGTTCAAGGGAAGTCTAGCCTGAGTCGGCCATTATGCGGTGTCTCTTGACTCATTATTCAGTCGGCCTTCCCGGTCTTGTCAGTATCATGTTCTATCACATCAGATGTTTTGATCTTCTGCTCGTGCTGGTTTGAGAAGGTCCCCATTGACTTCTTGCCGGCGGGTTTGTCTCTTATCGACTACGACACATTGCTCTAAGAGCAAACCTAGAGCCGCACCTTGGGCCTATTTCCATCATTGATAGGTGACCTCGTGCTCAGCATTTGATCATCATCATGGGTCTTTGACTGAGTGGTTTCCCCTGTGTTCGACGTCAGCACACATTATCACACTTGGGATTCGTGCGGTACCTTGATTTCCATTTGACCCTATCGGTGGATTTCTCGCCTCTGTGTCAGCTTTCATTATTGGTTGGTTCAGAGGGTTTCTTCCGTGCGCTAGCTTCATCTTGTGCATGTCGGAAACGTACTTCGGTTTTGGTTCCATCACTCTGCTTCGTCCGATTCCTTCCAAATCTTGGCCTGCGGGTTACACTCGCGCTGGACTGATGTGGGATGCCTTAATGCCTTCCTTCCAGCAGATCTTTTCCCATCGACTCCGACTCATTGCTCTGGGAATAAGGTCTAGAGTCTTTATGTCAGTACCTTAGGGTTTGCAGTCATCAGTGGCAGACTCTTCGCTATCGACAGTGGGGATTCATCATTCCCTCCTGATTGGTAGATTCTTTCAAGTGTTCGACTTCAACTAATTCATTCACACTTGTTAGATTGTACTGGGGCACCTTGACACTCATTATCATTATCGGTGGGTTGTCTCGCGTTGGTTAACGGTATACATCATTGACCGGTAATCCAATGATTTCTCAAATGGTTGACTTTAGCTCATTTATTCCCATTGTGTAGAATTGTGCCATAGTGATCGGTGAAGACCTCGGGTTGCATCAGCATCCTTCGGTTCACTTTTGACAGTCCATTCAGTTTCTGCCAGTGATGCCGTCCACCCTTATATGTTGCAGTTCAGTACAGCAGCATCTTATATGTTGGCTCCCGAGTTGCATGATTGTACCGTTTGTTCCACCTCTTATGATTCGGTACTTGGAGATTCAGTTACTTATATGATCAGACATCCAGTTGCACCATCTTTGATCAGCTTTCTATATGTGATACTTGGACATTGATTCAGACTTACATTTCCGGGCCATGCTTAGATGATTCATTGTGTACTTTCAATTCAGCTATACTTGTATACATGTTCGATCTATTCACTACTTTCTATATGATGTATTTTTGGACTGAGCATGGGTATGCCCACCTCAGCATGAGTTGACTCTCTATTTTCTTTCATTGGTTTTTGGCAGGCTGAAATCTGGTGAAGTCCTCTCTTGTCCTTGCGAAGTTCTTTCTATGTGCATAATACATTTCGGCCATCATGTACCCCTTCTAACCTCATATATTAGGGGGCATATGTTATAGCATCATTTCTCACCTTCACATGATTCATGATTGCTTTGATGGTTTTGGGCACCCATTCCTACAGACTTGGACAAATTCACTTAAAAACAGTGTAAAAATCCCCATACGCGACTATGCCTGTACTTTTCCGCGTGTATATGCGAGTCCAGCTGCACTTTTCTGCATATGCCATTAAAATTATGAAAAAATATATAAAAATTCCCTATTTTCGGGCTGGGTTGATGGTTACTCAGGTAGTTCAACCACCCCAACACGTGGCCAACTGTTTCTAACTGTTGAAACTACTTGGAGGGAGTATAAAAACCCCTCATGTGTATGGCCTAAGGGAGAGAGAGAATTATTGATATTATACTCTATTGGTATTCCCTATTCAAGTCTGATTCCCCGTGCCTCCTGCACTTTCCCAGTTCATTATAGGAAACCCTTGTTTCCTTGAGATGCTCATCTCCCTATATGTCATCTCGTATGCACCAGTTTGGAAGGAGTCTTAGCGAGGCAAGGGTGGGACGGATCCGGACGATGGTCTGCTCGAAGGCCGTGGAAGGATTCAGGTGATCTCTCCACTCGTTACTTTTGTACATGCTATTTATAATACAGAAGTACCATCTTGTTCCTGAAATATACGTGTTAGTGTCTACTTAAATATATGAGAAAATTGTTATTTAAGCATTCATTATGATTTATCTGATGTTTTATATGAATTTCACTAACATTTAGAGTAGATATATGCTGTACAACCAATTCTTCGTTCTTGTTTCTTCTTGTCTTTCAGGTTAAGAAGGAAGGACGGTTGCTGGGAGTTTGAACCCTGCGGGATCTGCTTCAACCGTAGGACCTACGGGTAACTTCCTCATTCTACTCTATTTAGTTTTTCTGAACATGCATGGTCGTGTGAGTCCTTCTTAAGTAGCATGCCTCTGCTCTATGGAGGTTGTAACCCAACGAACCTCTAGGGTGATATTCCCCGAAACAGAGTCCTAGGACCTAGCCTTCCTAGACTTAGAGAGGGCTCTCTCTATTTTGTGCAAAGGATGTCAACTTCTTTCCTTTTAGGGTTTTAATTTTAGGATAGTTGTTAAGTGTAGGGTTTTTTTGTTTTTTTTGGTTGGGTAAGATGATCAAGTAGAATAGATAGAGTGAGGAATCTTCAAGTCATTGGGCTATGGAGTCAATAAAATTCATGGAAAGTTTCAAGAATAAATCAGGGTGGATCACAGGGAAAATCTAGCATGGCTAGATGGATTTTCAATGTTTTTCTGAAATGAAATGAATATCAAGTTTTTGAATCAAAGTAGGGCAAAGGGAAATTAAGAATCCTTTGTCATGCACTTAAACAAGAAGGTACTTCAACACTATTTAGCATAAAGAAGTCATCAATATACAAGGCACACAAATAACTCTTTGATTCAACTTAAGAAAATAAGCATTTTAGACAAACAATCCAATGAAATATAGAAGGCGAGAAACTCATTTAACTTCTAGTGATTTCACCTTCAAGGTTAGAAAACATTTAAGATAAACATATAACTTTAATCAAAGAAGAGGGAACTCCTAAACATCATTGATCATAGCCATAAATATCTCCAAAACAACTATTCAAGCATGGAAAAATGGTATGATGGAAACATAGCCTCTTTGGCAAACCTAATTAGTGGTACTTTAGAGAGATATCTCAAGAACAATGTTTTAGTGACATCAAACAAGAAGGGATAACCATGAATTTTTTTTGAAACCTACTGTATTAAACCATTCATGAAATAAACAAGCTCAGGTGGTCTAGAGAGCAATTAAGATTTCTCTAAAATGACCTATCAGAGGAAAACATAGAGGTAGTGAAGAAAAAACAGACCTAAGGTGCCTTTGAAAAACATGTCTTAGTCTAAAACATTTTTCCTACTGCAATTTAGAAGGATGAAACACAATGATACATAAGAAAACAATAACTGAATAGAAGCACATCACCATTAACCAAGCTTAGGGATCATGCAAGCAGCCTTCTCCATCATCAATCAAAACAAGCCATTCACAAACTCCACAACATAAATTTCTTCTCTAATCTCCAAAAAAAAACTATGTATTGATCCAAAGAGTCATAAAATGCCAACCTTTTACAATGAGGACCTCATGTTCTATTTATCTATAAAAGGAGGAAAAAAACCCTAACTAGGGTTTTAAAATGTCAAAATCATCCATAAATGTCATTTATTCCCAAGAGACCATGCAAGGCCTGTAATATCCCAAAATAGGGAATTTCTACACTATTGGGAATATCTTAAGATATTCCAAATGTGGAGCTATAGCAGTGCATGAGCACAAATAAAGTGATGCAGAAAATGATTTCATAAAATGTGTCTTCAAACACCCTTTTATCATATTATGAATATATCAGCAAAAGTACGCCTTTATACACTGTCTCCTAGTGGGGAAAAGCAGCAAAATAGACACCCAAAACGTTATTCCCAAGTAACTACATTATTATCAGGGGAAATAATGGTTTTATCCCTTAGAATATACACTAAGGACCTCAAATACAAAAGGGGATCAGAAAGAAATCCCTTTTGATATGTTAAACAAGTCTCTTGGCCTTACAATGTCTTAGAAACACCCAAATCCCATGACATTTAATTATGCAGAAAATGTTGAAGCATGTACAACATTAATCCATGAAATTTTATACAAAATTACAATATAAAAACATATATCTGGATATTGATGGCACAATATGCTAAGAAATAGAGATCTGGCCTCCTTATTGCATTATAGAGATAACTCAACAAGGGTTTCTTGAGACTTATTAAAAAAAGAGAAGATCTAATTTATTCAGCTCAAAAATAATGAATTTTCACTACAATATTACATGTAAATTTATGAATACTATATAAGAGGGATAATAATCCCTTGCTTTAGCTTTCTGGGAGAAGGCTTGCCCCTTTCCTTAGGAAACTAGCTCAGAAACAATGCCTATAACCTTGCTGCAACAACTCTATGTAAAAGGACATAGTTCCTACAAGGGAATGCACTGTAGAAGAGTAAAGGTGCTTTTTCCTACTGCCAAGATGTGAAATAATCTTAGAAATCTCCTTTCCTGATCTCTCTAGAGAAGGTAGGCACCCTCTACTGAGAAACAGACCTGGGAGTGGAAGGATCAATCTTCCACTGCAACACCCTACAACACAACATTACACTGCTACAGAAATAATTTTGTGGCTGAAGATTGTTTCTTGGCCTTAAGCCTCGATGTGGAACAAATCAGTACAATACTCTCCCAAGAGGCCTCTCAAGGGAAGAGGTGGGATTCCCGTTGGTGAACACCTGGTGCTCAACAACACTACAACCCTACTAAACAGCAAGAGGAAGAGAAAAGTCTAAACAGACCAAATAATAATATAACATAACATGAATAACAATGGCTGCCTTGCCCTCCTTTTAAACAAGTGAAATCCCTCTCTCTATGGGTCCCACTCATTATGGTTTCCTTGTGCTAAAGTGGGAATATTACAGTCCTCCCCTGCCAAATGTTGCTTGTCCTCAAGCAACTGCAAAGATAAAATTGAGGGGCCTTCTTGAGGTATGATGTATGATATGAATTGGGATCTACCATCCCCATATGAAGCTCCCATCTCAAAGAAATCATCCATACAAAATGAGTTGCCTCCCAACATGGAAACTTATACAAATCATCCTCCACCTTGAGCTCCTGCAAAGTAGGTGGGCTGAAAATCTGATCTTGGTAGACAAAATAGTCTACCGCACGCTGTCCTCCTCTCCACTTAAGATAAGTGTAAAGTGTCTTCTAATCCTGGGCTACAATAATGTTTCCCTCAAGTGGCAAGAAGAAGATTGGATCGTCAAAGATCTCGCTTCCAACGTTATCAATCATGCTGGCCCAAATATCCCCATATATGATGAGTTGGAAATCATCATCATATGGCATCACATCAATCATAAGGCTCACCTCATAAGGAAACAAATGTTTTTCTATGGTGGCCATACCATCTCCCATGCTCCCCTTACAACATGTACTGCAGAAAGTGTGGGTAATTCCTCCCTTAAAGGACACATCCACCCAATGTGTCTCTCCCCCAATTATGCTCCCAACAAAATCAATAATAATAGCAATAAAGGGAACCATAATGAGAATCATGATTTCTTCCATATGTAGAAATGGAGAAGGAAAATGGTCACTCAAATACAACCAGTGCAGCTTGACCCTCAACTTCAATAGAGAATGAAAAATAATGCATTTTCTCAACCACTTGCTTGCTGCCCCATTCTCCTCATGTGTTTGGAGAAAGTGAATGATGTATTATGCAAGTTGAGTATGTTCTCCACAAGAAATCTCCTCCCCAAATCCTCCTAGGGAGTGATCATCTATAGTGGCCTTAAGTAGACCATGAAATCTAAAAGGAAGAATATTCCTCCTTTGAGAAAATTCCTGTACATATATGGTTAAGAGATGCATACATATATAAAAATTACTATGCAAATAACCAATACCCTTACCATATGTCTTGCTCATACAAATGGAGTGGCTCATAGATGAGTCCCCTCTCAACCTCAAAGAGAAAAGAGTTGGCTATGCTAACTCCTCCAGAGAGTTATGTGTCTCCTCCATATCCATATGATCCATGCATCTCCTCATATGCTGGTATATCTCCTCCTCAAAACGCTTCAAAAAATACCCCTCCATGATGGTGTGGTTTGCTCTCATAGAACAAGTGTGGATGAAAAGGAAATCCTCATGAGCTGCTTGTAGCAACTTCTCCTTGAGCTTGGAAGCTCTAGATAGCAATATCCTACCATGATAGTAGATGACCACAACTTTGATTGAATATCCCTCCCCATGCAACTGGTCATCCAATATCATGCAAGTGAAAAGATCCTTGGAATACTCCACCAACAGCTAGGAGTTCCAATATGGATATATCCTCCATAGTGACAATGCTGATGAGCTCTCATGAAGAACATATATCATATGTTCATCCTCCTCTTTGACATCTCCCATGCCAAAGATGCAAGTTGGAAGGCTGCTATCCTTCCCCTGCTACATTTTCCACAACACAAAATCTGAAATGAGAGTGGGTAAAGATGATGTTGAGATAATTCCTCTCTCCTCCTTGAGTCTACCCAAGACTCTCAGCATTGTACAATGACCTCCCAAGGTCTCCACTCCTCTGAAATCAATGAATGGTGCCTCAAAATGTGAAGCATCTCTCATCATCTGCTGATCTGGTGGTCTCCTTGGTGAAATGTCTCCATGCAATGAGACATCGTCATCAAGAGTAGACTGCATATATGAATGGACAAACTTGTCCCTGTTCTCATTGCGCAATCCAGTCTCCCTCTTAGGTGCATCAACCTCATGAAATAGAGAGGGGTGTGTGCTCCTCATCACATGATGATGGTCATCCTCCCTATCCCCTCCTTGTATCTCCATAGTTCCACACCTCATCATCAATGGCACATGTAAAACATGAGTTGTGCCTTGATCTCCACACATGAGATCATGGGGACTTCCTTGTAAAGATACAAGAATCCCTCTAGTTGGAGCAAAAGCTCCTCCTTCCTCTGCATGAGGTGCTAGATCAACTCCAGATCTGACAACGCTGTTGCCCTTAGCCTCCTCAACATGAATGGGCAACCCTCCAATGATTGGATCCTCTTTTGGAAAAGGGATCTTATTGCCCTCTTGTGCCAAAATACAAGATGAAGGTCTTGCCTCTAGCAAATTATAATGAAAGATATCAGCCTCCTTAATGGTTTTTTGAAGAGGTTTTGAGTCTATGGTTTCCTCCATCACATGCAAGGGTTTTGTTTGTTTAAATTTGTTTGTCTCCTCCACATGTGTTTCAAAATTCTTCATACCAAATATTTCCACCAAAGTTTTAATGAACCTTTCATAGGAAGAAGTATTCAAATTCTTTAAAGAAAAGGACTCAAATATCCACCATGCATAGGCCTTACCTCCAAAATGCAGTGTTGCTACTCTGATGGCTTCATCTTCAGAAATTTGATGCTGCTGCAAAAAGGTGTCTAGCCCCTCCACCCAATTCCTTGCTGAACAAGTAGGTGAACCATCAAAGGTAGATAGAAGAAATCTACCCACATTATGCTACTTGCTCCTCCTCACCTTGATCTTTCAAAACTACGGAAAAGTGATATGATCTCTAAACTTTTGAGTTTGAGATTCATACTCTTGCAAGAAACCACTAAGAGTTCCCCTCTTAGGCATTCGTTCTTCTTCACTCTCCCTCATGGCCAAATTGGGCATGTGACTACACTGTTCATCATAGGATGTGGCTGCATTCCCACACTCCCCATAAGAAAATATAGAGTTTGATTCAAATTAAAACCCTCTTGGAGATTCTTTACACATTTCTTCCCTCATCTTCTTGAGATCTACATGAATGCTCTGCAAAGTTTGAGACAGAAACTTTGGAAGTTTCTCCTCCTTCCTTCCTCCAAAGAATGGAGTCTTCTTTTTCTTAATCTCTCCTTCTTATTGTCCTCTGAATATCCTAAAGGTTGAGATCCACAGGCTGTGCCAGAAAGATGCTTTGATACCACTGTAATATCCCAAAATAGGGAATTTATACACTATTGGGAATATCTTAGTATATTCCAAATGTGGAGCTACAACAATACATGAACAAAAAAAAAGTACCGTAGAAAATGATTTCATAAAATGTGTCTTCAAAAACCCTTTTAACAGATTATGAATATATTAGCAAAAGTATGTCGTTATACATTGTCTCCTAGTGGGGAAAAGCAGCAAATAGACCCCCAAAATGTTATTCCCATGTAACTATGTTATAACCAGGGGAAATAATTTTTGTCTCCCTTAGCATATAGACTAAGGACCTCACATACAAAAGGGGATCAGAAATAAATCCCTTTTGATATGTTAAATAGGTCTCCTGGCCTTACAATGTCTTAGAAACACCCAAATCCCATGCCATTTGATTATGCAGAAAATAATGAAGAATGTACAATGTTAATCCATGAGGGTTTCTAAAACATTACAATAGAAAAACACAGGCTCTAGATATTGATGTCACAATATACTAATAAATAGAGATCTCACCTCCTTATTGCATTATAGAGACAACCCGACAAGGGTTTCTTGAGACACATGTACAGAAAGAGAAGATCTCATTTATTCAGCTTAGAAATAACATAGTTTCACTACAAAATTACATGGAAATAGCTGAATACTATATAAGAGGGATAAGAATCCATTTTTCTAGCTTTCCCGGAGAAGGGTTGGCCCTTTCCCTAGGAAACTAGCTCAGAAACAAAGCCTATAACCTTGCTGCAGCAACTCTCTGGAAAAGGACGCAGTTCCTGTAAGGGACTGTGCTGTAGAAGAGTAGAGGTGCTTTGGCCTACTTCCAAGATGTGAAATAAGCTCATAAATGTAATTTTCATATCTCTCAAGATAAGGAAGGCACCCTCTACTGAGAAACAGACCCGGGAGTGGAAGGATCAATCTTCCATTGCCACACCCTGCAACACAACATTACACTGCTACAGAAATAATGTTGTGACTGAAGATTGTTGCTTGGCCTCAAGCCTGGATGTGGAAAAAATTATTACAATACTCTCCCAAGAGGCCTCTCAAGGGAAGAGGTGTTATTCCCACTCGGGAACACCCAGTGCTCAATAGCACTGCAACCCCGCTAAACAGCAAGAGGAAGCCAAAAGTCTAAACAGACCAAATAATAATATAACATAACATGAATAAAAATGGCTGCCTTGCCCTACTTTTAAAAAAGTGAAAGCCCTCTATCCATGGATCCCACTCATTAGGTTTCCTTCACCAAATAACCCTCTTCCCATTCATACTGTGTTGTCTATCAAAGTGTTCTTCACCTCCTATCCCAGCAATGTTGACTTGGTCAATCTTGACCTTATCTCCATGCAAATGTCCTCATTCACACTTGAGGGTGTGAAATACAACTTTTATGAATATCCCCATCCATACTATGAGGGATTTTATTCATTATTCTGCAATGTATGGGCCTCCTTACCGATTTATTTACCTCCTATGTGCAAACAACAAAATTCAATATTCCATTTAGCTGTGTGCTAAAGTGGGAATATTACAAGGCCCAAGGCACAAAATATTTCATGAAATAAATGCCAAAATAACTCCTAGCACCTAATTTTTTATCGATTTTCCTCAAAAAAAATTAAAATATCAATTTTCAATTAATGAGTGTCTTTTGTTGACTTTTGGCAAAAAATTCACAGTGAGGTTTGAACCTGCAATGCCTTCCCAAGCAAAAAAGGATCCACTTGCAGCCAAGTTTTGGTGACCTTCCCAATGTCAGAATTTGCTCCATGATTTCTCGTTGGAAAATTCGCTGAGTGTAATTTCCTAATATACCATTTTTTTTCTGATTGAGCTCCATTATAGTAGCCAAAAGGAAAAGTTCCCAAAACTGCTCTAGGTGTAGTGCCAGGTCTATAAATAAGGTAGAAAGGTGAAAAATGAGGTGTTTTTTGGCCTTTTGAGGGGTCAAAAATGCTCCAAATGCTATGAAATTTGGTGCGAATACTATACTAGAGCCACGTATTCCAAAAATTATTAGTTTTCCTTGAGAGGATGCCTGAGATGAAAGCGTAGCGCCAGGGGTGCTGTGCTTAGAGGCCTCAAATTTGTAAAAAACCAAAATTTGTCAAAATTCTCCAAAATTTGGTGTATGGGTTCCTCATGGGGTTTGAGAAACCTGTAAAGAATATTTTGCCAAGATTCCAAGGTTAGATTGGCCTTTTACCTCTTTTAGTGCTTGGATCCTGGTTTGGGCCTTTTTGAGTTTAGCCCTTGCAACTTGGTTCCTTCGGTCATAATGGTCATCTTCCTTTGGAGATCAAGTTCCTGATTTGCTTTCTTCAATTTAGCCTCCAAGTGTATGTTGGATCTATCCAACCAAGCCTCCCGATCATGTGCTATCTCCATGGCCAAAAACTCATCTAGAGGGAGTTTCTCTACTAAGGTTGATTCTTATTATCTTTGTTTTGTCAATGCCTTCTTCAAACCTATGGTTCTTGGTCTCCTCCTAGTCTTCCCTTCTTCATCCTCACTTTCCTCATAGGTTCCCATGAACTCTTTGAGATTAACCTGTGCCTTTTGGGCTTCTTTCCGAACCTTGACTGCTCTAGCCTCATAAATGGAAATTTGTGCTCCTAGCTACCTATTCTCCATCTCAAGGGCATCCTTCACACTCTTGGCCCTATCTAGATTTACTTGGAGTTCTTCAATTAGGGCATTTTTGTTTTGGATGGGAAAGTTTGAGATCCTTGCTTCATTCTCCTCATCACTGTCTACCTAAATGATTTCAAACTTCCTCTCAACCTCATGATCTTCTTATTCTTCCTTTACCATTTCTTTTCCTTTGTCAATATTATGAGCTAAGGTGGATGACATGGTCCCTTACCTTTTAGACGCAGCAAACACATGCCTTACCCCTCTCTGATATGCCAGTAGAAGAGGTTTGCATGTGATCCTGTTGGTTTCTTCCTCATGGATGTGATCCTTGCTGCTATCATTAAACTCTTCATTTTCTTCATTATTATCATCAGTCATCATTTTTTTCTTCTTCATCATTGTCCTCTTTGTTCTCAACATCGTCACTGTCCCTATTATCACTATTAACTTCATTGTTTTCACTATTATTGAGGCTCTGAATTTTGTTTTTTTTCCTAGTATCCTCATTATCACTGTGGGGCTCACTCTTTTCATGAATATCATGAATGTTGTCATGACTGTCATGACTTCCTTCTTCCTTGTTGTCCTATTCCTCATTGATACTTACTTCATTGGTGTCACTGGTGTCTTCATCCTCTTCATTTTCTGCACCATTATCCACTTCATTTTGGCTACTCTCATTGTCTTTTCCCTCATCTTTGTCATGACTAGGAGCCTCACTGTTTTGATTGTCATTAGGGCTCTTAGTGTCACTACTGTCCTTAGGATCATCCTTTGTTTCTTGTTCACTAGCCTTATCTTCATCATTATCCACCTCCATGTGTTCTGCTTCACTTCTCACCTCTTCTTCATTAATGTTTAATTCATTTCCACTGATAGCTTCCTAATTTTCTTCATTGTTATCCTCTTCTTCTGTTTCCATGCTTTCTTTTCCTTGTTGCCTTGACTCATCATCACCCTCGTCTTCATTTTGGATTGAATGATTGTCACCCTCACTCTCATTGTCACTTTCTTGTTTACTACCACTTCCTTCTTGATATGATGCATCGAGAGAAGATGGGGAAGGGAGGTTTTATTGAGGTGAGGATACTTGTGTAGATGAAGAGTTATGGCCAGTAGGAGGTAATGGAGGAGTGGACGGAGGATGATGAGATGATGAGGGAAAAATTGGCTGATGGTGGGGTTGTGGGCTTGTGAATATCTCATGAGTAATAAACACCTCCCAAGGTATGCCTTTTTGCTCCAGCTGATGGAGTACCACCATCTTGATCAAGGAGTGGTGGAAAAAAATCTGCATTTGCTGGGTATAACTCCTCCTTCGGACAACAAAATACATCTTTGCAATACTCCTATACAACTAATAGTGCAAATGAATCATCTTCACCTTAGTGAAATGCATGAGTAATCTGATATGGTAGGAGTACAACCTAGAGTATATTCCCTCATAGGTAAAATATTTCATGATGACATTCATTAAGGGAGTATACCTCTCTAGTAGGTGTGAGAAAGGGAAAATAGTCTTGCATCCATTTTTATACCTAGGCTTGAGGAATGGCTCATAGCAGCTCATGTCCAGCTTTTCTCTATTTAACCATTTTTCACCAACATCAGGAAGTCCAGTAGCATGTGAAATAGTATCTGATGATAGCTCAAATTCCACCCCAAAAATATTTACTTGTTTATTGTGTAGGTTGAGGAAAAACAACCTAGTGAGTTCAGGGTGAATTTTCACTTGTTGGACCCTTTCACAAAAATGAAAACATCCTACATTCTGAAAACATGTGAGAATCATGGGAGAGGTGGTAATATCCACAGTGTCTTGGGGCTCAAATCTATTAACCTTCCCACCCTTGTGATTTTTCCTCATAGGCACTTGGCCCCCTTCACTGTTGATACTCCCTTCTTCTCCTGACATGGTGACTAGGGCTGCCTTTAGACAAAATCAGGTCTGCTTGTGAAACTTGGTAGGAGGAATGAAAAGAAAATATGGTCAGGGAAATTCTTGCAAATGAATGAGATGGAGGTGTGGGTTTATGAATAACCTCCGTTGAGCTTTGATGAAGGTTTATCTTGAATGGATTGCAATTACCCTAATTGACATCCCCCTTACCTGATAATTTTTTGTTTGGAGGTCAAAAAAAGTTTGTTTGCCATGAGGAATTAGGGCTTCTAGTCACTAGGGTTTAGTCATTTATTTTAACCATTTAAATCATCAAAACCACCTGGGGGATAAGGATAACCATCCACCTACCAATTTTTGACTCCTTTGTAGGCCCTTGGATGCAGCTTTGGAGGTGCTCCCTTGTGATTTTTAGCAATTTTTCAAGTGGAAGAAGGTTTTCTGCCCTAAGTGCAATGCCAGGAAAAATCTGGGTCCGTCGGGTCCTCTTGGGCACAACACTGCCCACGTGCAAGCTTGTCGGTCTCCTAAGCGTGGCTTCAAACGTTTCTGGGAATGTCGGGCCTGTCTGAGCATGCCACTACCCGCGTGCAGGCCTGTCGGGTCCTCCCTATCGAGCAAAACTGGGTGAACATGTAGCGTCCACCTATAAGCGCAACGCGCTACCTTGTAAGTGCAACATCGTGTATTTTTACACTGCGAAATTTTCCCTAAGCGCAGTGTCGAGTGCTCTAAGTGCAGCGCTTGCTCCAAAGTGTAGCGCTAAGTAACCTTTCCTAGTCTCTCACTAAAGCTTAGAAATTTCCTTTTTTCGAATTTTTTTCACTCTTTTTGCAAGTGATAAATGAGATGGGAGGAGAGAAAAATGGTCTTTTAAATATTTAGGGAAATAAATTTGAATCAAAAACCCACTTTGCTAATGTTTCTTGAGCTTTTTCATTTGACTACTAATCCTTTGACCCTTTTGCTATGGGTGACTTGAAAATTTTTAAATGGCTCTTTTTCCTTTGGTGGTAGCTTGCTTAGCACTGTCAAAACTTCCTTTCCTGGCATTGTGAAGTTGAAATCATGTTTTTACCCCCTTTAATATTTATGAGTGTGGGTTACCTGAAAAACATGGTTTCTTTTCCTCTCACTAATTTTTAGATGTTACAAACTTACCTTTTATAATGACCATAATCATTTTTACAATATCTCCTTTTTGGCCACTTCTGATTTGTTGCAGGTGCCATGACATATTGATTTGAGCTTTCTGATGTTTCTTGGTGTTTGAAACATTTAGTTACATAACAGGAACTTCATAATGGGTTATGTTTTTCCATATTTAAACTCAGCCCTATGCTTTTATCCCTTTAATTATTAAGTGCAAATGACTAAAAATGAAGGCTTGAACTTCCTTATACTGATACTCTTTCATGTTTTCCCTTTGAGGTAGTGAAATAGTTTACCTTGGAAAACCCTAGAAGTCACCTTCAAAAGCTTCTTCAAACTCTCTTTCTGCTATCATTATGGAGGCATTTTCTTCATTTTACCCTCTTGCTTATCTTTCCAAAACCTTAGGTTTTTGGGTTGTTTGAGAAGAATCATTAGAGTTGTCTTCTAAGTTCTCTATAGCCCTTTCAAGTTAATTCATTTCCATTCATTTCATCTCACCTTTTCCCCTTTTCCATCTATGATTTCTAAGAATCTTCAATTCATGCTTGGTTGTGCTGGTGTGCCTCTATCCTTGTGATTTGATGCATTGATCTTTGCTTGGAATACTGCTAGCCCAATCAGTGCTTAGAAACCTTGATTTTTATTAAACATAGGCTTCTTCCTCCTTCTTTGCTTCTGATGTTCTTTAATGAGGAGAAAACCTCTTACCTTAACTATTTCTTTGTTGATAGTTATTACAATAGTCCTACAAAAATGTCAAAATGCATAGTTTCCTTTTGCAGAATTTTGTTCTTGGAAAAGTAGTCCTTCTTAGAAATTTTCTTGATCTGACTTGGAAAAATAGGTGCTGATATTTTTCACCTTTTGATTCAGCTTCTAGCACATGAAAAACAGTGATTTGGAACACCAGATATAACCCTACAACCTATGAAACCCTAGTGACCTAGTGGAAGGCTCTTTGACTTGATCTTTGACTGAAATATTGGCTTAGGGTCTTCAAGTATGAAAAACAATTTTTTTTTGACAAATTGATGTATTGAAGATCTAAAATCCAATGTATTTGATTTATCTAAAGAGCCTGTAGAGATAGATTTAAAACCATCAATGCTTGAGGCATTTGATGAACATGCGAAAGGGTAGGTTGTTTGGAAATCCTAAATGAACAATGGAAGGGTTAAGCATAGAAGAAATAGAGTACTGAGGTTATGGGTGTGAAAATGGGACAGAGATGAGTGTCATAAGCCCATGAGGGGCCTTCTAGGAGTGATAGGCTAACCAGGGAATGAAAGAGTATTAAAGTAGTGAATTTTTTTTTTGAGAAGAATGAAGGCAATTAGCTTTATAAAACTCACAATATTCATGAATGTTGTTTTTTTAGAAATCTAGGACAAGTATTTAGTCATCTATAAATAGCAAAAATTACTGATGACTAACATAAAACATACAAGTTTAATGGAATACTTAAAAGAAATAACATTTAAAAATTGAAATGTACTTCACTAAAGTGGCTCAACACCTGAATCATGCAATGAAATGCCTTTATTACTTGTCCAGTCTACTGACTTGAAAATTGTACAATGAACTCTCAAATATTTTGATCAATCACAACTATAGAAATGTTCAGGAATCCACACTAACACTTTGAATTTCTGAAGTATTTAAACAAAAAATAATACAAAATATCCTAAACTGATTTAGGAATTATTCAAAGAAAAAGAAAATATCTTCATGCAAGAAGATAGAGACACCTAGGGGACTAAAGGCTAGATGTCCCTGTTTATTTGGATTGTTGTTTGCTCTACTGATATTTTTCTGCTTTCTCTTTTGTTGTTGTCTTCACGCTAGCTGAATTCTGCTTCTTTACACTACATATTTTCTTTAACTCTATTTTTCATATTTTAAACTCTATTTGGCCTATAATTTGTCTGACATGTTCTGCTTTCACTTTTATCACTGTCTTCTTTGTTACATTCTTTTACTTTTCACCATTATAGTAAATCATATAACTTTTCCCTAGTATCTTCATCTGGGATTTTAATCTTCATCTTCCTTATGTAAATTTCATCAACTTCAATATATTTAGTGAAATTAGGCTTGTTTATAAAGAGATGCTTTACCTCATGCTGGAGGTAAAACATATTTTCAAAAATTTGATAGAGTACCTTTCCTATTGGAATTTGTTTCAAAGATGAATTGTTGGATTGTTCTTTGGCCATTTCTCTAACCTTCTTGTCATAGTTTTCCTGCCTCATCTATATATAATTAATCAGCAGTGGATTTGGAAGACCTTTCTGCCTTAGAACATCAAACTTATTCATAAATCTCTTTATTTCTAATTCCATGGCTTGGCACTTATCTTCAAGCTGTACCATTAAGTTTATTTTAGAAATTACCTTTTTAACCTATAGAATTGTTCCAGTACTATCACTTACTCCAACTTCTTCTGATTCATGCTTGTTCTTAGAGTTTTTGAAACTTTATTATCTCTATAAAAATTTTATCACTCAGATTGAACCTCAAGGCTGAGAGAGGCAATCTCGAGGTAACCTCAAACCAAACTTTCGACTTAGTATCTAGCACTACCAAGTTAGAGAAATATCTATCAATAGAATCATAGCCAAGAGGGCTGGATGAAAAATATTTTAGGCTAGCTAAGGAGTAGAGGGGGTTTTGATTTTGATTTTAGGGTTTGCTAGATTAGGAGGAACCAAACAGCTAAGGCAAGGAGATTAGGTCAAAATCTGAAGGAGTTTCAAGGGGAAAGGTAGGTAAAATTTTTAGACATTAAAAGTGAATTAAATGATATGAATATACTGGTGAGGAGCTAGGAAAAGGATATGAAATATATTTTCCCTAAACTAGAGAGAATGAATACATTATACTAAATTTCCCAAAACAGAGCATAAATACATATGGATTCTTCCTTTCAAACTTAAAATATAGTATATTATAGACATGAAATGGTTTATGAATTAACAATAATTTCAAACAAATTTATAATAGATAGAAAACTATGTCTAAAACTCGTACCACATGGATCCCAATAAAATAGTTGCAAATTTCTATTAATGTCCAAGCCAAACTAATATATAAAGATGTCTCTTTATATGCCAAAGCTCCAAGTGATTCCAACCTCAAAAAATGAAAGAGAAAATACATCAAATAGACTTCAAAACCACTCTCCCTAGCATCAGGGAGTTGAATCCCTAGAACGAGGAGTTTTTTCACCTACTCCCAAACAAGAATTTGAAGGCTAGGAAAACTCAACAATTTGCCTCTAAAAGAGAGGAAACTGATTCATTTGACCTCCTAGGAGAGTTATCTGATGCATCTATCATAGATAAAAGTGAAAAATGTTATTTACATCCATATTGATCATTTACATTAGTAATTTTCCCATTTACCCAATCCAAAAGTCAAAAAGTCAAAAATGTTGAAAGCTGTGAAAATTGCCAATTCCTTGGTAAATGCATAGCACCATGAGAAAAAATGACCTGTCTTGCGGCCAACTTGTGGAGGCCTTCCTGATGTCCAAATAAGCTCTATGATAGCTCATTGTAAATATCTCTGAGTATAGTTTCCAAGTATGCCTCCAGTTTCAAAAATTGTGTCCATCTGCCCTGTCAAAAACCTGTTCTCCCAATACTGGTAAACACGCAGTGCCAGGGTCAAAAAGAGGGCAAAAACATGATGTTTTGGTGGTTTTTTTCCCTTTTGAGGGAGTTGTTCTACTCCAAATCTCTGGAAACGTGCTGAGGTTGATGTACTCATCATTATGAACATGCAAATGATGACCATTTTCCATTTGGATGCCCCAAAAAAGAGCGCAACGCCAGTGGCATTGCGCGTTTAGCCAATTTTCTGTGTGTTAAATTACCAAAAATCAAAATTTGCACAAAGTATGCCAAAATTGGAATTTTCTTGCTGATAAAGGTTTGGAGGCCTTTCGGGAGACCTCAACAAGAATGTTCAACTTCTCCTTATCTTTTGACTCAGTCAAAGCCTGAATCTTTGGATGGGCTCATTTGAGCTTGGCCCTTGCAATATTGTTTCTCATGGCATAGTGTTTCGCCATCTTCCTTCGAAGGTCAATATATTTCTTTGCTTTTTCTATCAGGCCCTCCAAATGAAATTTTTATCTCTCAAGCCAAGTCTCTCTATCTCTGCTAATCTCTATGGCATGCAACTCACTTGGAGTGAGTTGCTCTGCCAATACAACTTCTTTGTCCCTTTCCTGAGCTAAAGCCTTATTTAGTCCAATAGTCCTTAGTATTTGTCACAAAATCTGATCTTCCTCATCATCAATATCATCAAATCTGCCTAAGGTCTCCTTCAGCAAAGCCTTGGCCTTTCCTGCCTCTCTTTGAGCTTTGATTTTATTGACCTCACTGATGGTTTTCTTAGTCTTTAGCTCCTGATTCTCTAGCTCAAGAAAGTCAATCATGTACTGTGCTCTACCAAGATTAGCTTGAAGCTCAATAATATTGGCCTCCTTACCTCTAATCAATGCATTGGTAATTCTAACCTCATCGTTATCATCAAGTTCAAGAAACTGAAACTCCTACTCAGTTTGATGTTTGTCCTCCGGCTCAACAATGATAGGATCTGTAGCCTTTTCCTTGCCCTTGTCTACCTGATTTTCTGATGAATAAGGAATGGCCCCTTTCACACCATGTGAAGCAAGCACATGCCTTTGGCCTCTCTGATATGTCAAGGGAAATGGCTCAATATCGGTCAACTTAATGCAAGCCGCCTCAATGTCCCTTTCATTGCTTGATGCTCCAGTATCATGATTTGATGGTGAAGGGTTATAGAAAGGTGATGAGGTAGGATCAACATGAGGTGAATGAATGTGAGTAGGTGGTGATGTATGAATAGTGGGATGTGACGGAGAAGTGGATATGATAGGATGAGATGATGAAGGAATATCCAGCTCATGATCGCTAGGTGGAGTAGTGAAAACCTCATTTGCAATGTATACATCCCATGAAATGTTTTTCTGCTGAAGCTGATGCATGACCACCATTTTAATGAGTGAATGATGAAATAGGCTCTGCATTTGATGATTGGGGTCCTTCTTTTTCACAATGTAATCCATCTTGTCAATGCTGCAGAAGATATAATAAGGTAAGTGTAGCATTCTAACTCTAGTGAAATGCATGAGGAGATGGATATGGGATGAGTAGAGTCAGGTAAACCTCCCCTCACAAGTGAAATAATTCATTATTATCTTCATCATGGGGGAATAACGACCAAGGAAATGAGAGAAAGGGAAAATTGATTTCTTTTCATCCTTATACCTAGGTTCAAGGTATGGTTCATAATAGCTCATATCCAAGTTTGCTTGTTTAAAACACCTCTCTCCCACACTAGGAATCCCTGTAGCAGCTGCAATAGCATTGGCAGAAATATCAAAGGTAACCCCAACAAGAGTAACATGTTTTTCATGTAGATTGGTGATGAAAAATCTTGTTAAATCCGGGTGATTTTTGACTTACTGCACTCTCTCGCAGTACTCAAAGAAGTCCACATGCTTAAAGCAAGACATAGTGAGAGGAGACGACATAAGTTCTCTTGTAGTGATGGGTTCAAACCTATTTATTTCCCCCCCCTTATGGTCATTTATCCTTGACCTTCATGCCTCAACACCACTATATTCTTCTTCTGACATCTTAAAAATCTGACTTACGAAACCCTAGGGTGTAAGTGAAATGAGATGACGGGAAGGGGATGAGATGGCTAGCTTGAAAGGTGAAGGGAATGAGTGTAGGAAATGAGTGGAGGGGAATGGGTGTAGGGAAAAAATAAATCAATGAAAACCCTAAATCAATGAAATTACCATGTCTATGATTGATATTCTATTTAGGAAGATGAAACAAGTGTATAAATAGTGATCACAAACTGAAATTAGGGTTTCATTTAGGTTTCCATTTCAATTAATTCAAGAGTGACCAAATATCAAAGAAACAAGGTTTATGATATGTACTTACTGCTTTTTGGGCTTCTTGGAGGAATTAGGCAGAGTTTCAAGTACAGGATCAAATACCAGTTCCTTTTACAAACTCCTATAATTCGTTGAAGCATTTGTTTAAGAATTTTGTTAATGGCCTCAACTTGTCCATTTGATTGTGGATAATAAGGAGTAGAATTATCATGTGAAAATCCTAACTTGGCAGTCAATTCAGACATCATGTGGTTGTGAAAATTCTTCCCATGATCTATAACAATAGCCTGTGGGACACCAAATCGTGAAATAACATGGTTGAAGAAAAACAATGCAATTGTTTGTCTTGTTTTGTTGAATGTAGGCATCACTTCGACCCATTTGGTAAAATAGTCGACTGCGACAATAATATTACCATGCCCCCCAGATGAAGGAGGGTTACAAGTCATGAAGTCAATACCCCATTTCGTAAATGGTCCAACAGATACAAAAAGATGCATTGGTATTGGTGGTTTGTGGATTTTATGATAAAAAATCTGGCATGCATGACAACTTCTGACCATGAGGATGCAGTCTCGAAAAATAGTAGGCCAAAAGTAACCAACGTGGAGTATCTTTTGCGTGGTAGCATATCCGGATAAATTTCCACCACAAGCCCCAGCATGAAAATCATTTAACACTTTTTCGGCCTCCTCATGAGTGAGGCACCTCCTTAAAATGGTATCGACACCACGACGATAAAGTTTATCGCCCACGATCAGATAATCTTTGGCTTGGTATCGAATACGTCATTGTTCAGAGCGAGAGGTATTAGGTCGAAAAGTTTGGGTTTGGAGGTAAATGATGAAATCCCCATACCGAGGATCAGATGATCCAATCAAAAATAGAGACTCGTCTGGAATTGATGGTTCCAACGTAGTTTTAGTACTATCAGAGGGAAGGTCACAGAGAAGCTTAGCCAAAACTAAATACTTCATTGACTTGGATTTGATAAATTCCAAATAAAATTCATGCAAAATGACAATCCATTTTGAATAATTTCCACCCAGCAATTAACATGATAAGATATAAGTCATGGGGTTGCAATCCGAAAATATTGTTGTTTTTCAGAGCAGGATATAATGGTGAAATCTTTGGACAACTTGAACTACTGCCAAGGAAAGCTTTTCTACATATGAGTATTTAACTTCCGTATCATTGAGATTACAACTCAAATAATAGATCATATGTTCAATTCCATGTTCTACTTGGACCAATACCATAGAAATGGTCATTTTGGCCACGATGATATATATGAAATAATCATTTTGATAATTAGGAGGATACATTAATGACACTCGGACAAGAGTGTCTTTGACAACATCAAAAGAAGCTTGCGCAACTTGGTCCCAATGGAAGGGAACCCCCTTTTTCAAGGGTCGAGTAAATCCTTTAGCCATTTCAGCGTAATTTGGAATGAACCTACTTAGGAAGCTAGCCTTTCCTTGAAGTTTCTGTATTTGAAGTAATTTTGACGGTGCAGGCAAATCAATAATGGCCTGAACCTTCAAAGGGTCGATTTGAATCCCTTCTTTTGAGATTGAATCCGAGCAAATGACCAGAACCAACACTAAACACACATTTATGTGGATTGAGGCATATTTTGTAGTGTTGGCAGCATAAGAAAATGGTTCTCAAATGCATCAGGTGATCAGTTCAATTTTGTGAATGCACTGGTAAATCATCTAGATATGGTTGAAAAATGTGCTTGATGTCATTGAAAGCATAATCCATTACTCTCTGAAAGGTTTCCCTAGCGTTCTTTAAACCAAACAAAAGTTTCCTATAAGAGAATGTGCCCCAGGGAGAGATGAATGCTATCTTATGTTGATCATCTGGGTGGATATTGATTGGATTGTAGCCGAAAAATCCATTGATGAATGAAAAGATCTTGCATCCAGCAAAATCGTCAATAATCTGGTTGATAAACGGAGTAGGATAGTTGTCTTTTGGACAAGCAAGATTGACATCCCAATAATCGATGCACACTATAGTTGTTCCTTGTTTTTTCATGACAGGAATGATATTGGAAATCCACTCAGTTAGCGGAACAGGGTAAATGGAACCAGCACGCAAAATTTTTTCAACTTCTGCTTTGATGGTAGCAGCTTTCTTCGGATGAACAGGATGAATTCGTTGATGCACCAGTTTGACATTAGGATACATATTAATAGTGTGCTCAACTATACTAGTATCTATGCGTGGAATTTCTTCATAAGACCGAGAAAATACGTCACAAAATTCATGAAAAACAGAGCGATATGATTCGAGTTCTGATGGAGAACAAGATCCACAGACACGAATATTCTCTACAATGCCAGGTTTGGTCAAAATATCAATAGAAATGGTTTCTTCAATATTTGACAGATTTCGCTCGGAATCGATTGCATTAATGGGAAAAGAATTCGAAAATAAATTTTTGATGGATGGGTGATGTAGTTCACTAAGATTATTTTCTTCATAATTAGGAAGATGGGAACAATGATGATAATCTTCCCATGGTTCTCCTGACGTTATGGCTTCCAAAATATTCTCATCTATCAAGAATATTGAGGAAAATGGATCAGATGGAGTACCAAAATCTAATGAAGGATCAACCCAAGCACTCGATGACACTGATTTCGGATTTGTTGCCCAAGCTAGATAGATTGATTGCTATGCTAGCTCAATAGGGCTGGGTGGTAGAAACTCAGCCAATGTAGAAATATCAGAATCACCCATACTCTCCCTTAAGCCAAATAGAGTGGAAGAGATCATGTCACAGGTCTCTATACTTGCAATTTCTGCCGATGTCGCGGGTAGTGGTAATGCAAAGGTTCCCATCAGAGTGGAATCATTTAAGAGTCCTAAAAAAATGTTCTGAAGTTCTAGTTGGGCTATGCGAATGAAAAGAATGCTTCCAGTTACCTGTGAAGCAGAGGCAAAGAAGGATAGTTGATTAATGAATGTAATTGTACCTTTATCTGGAAAGGAAATCATTCTAAAATATGTAGAAACAGTAGCAATCATCACATATACCCATGGCCTTCCAAGTAAAATATTATAATCAAGGGGTTTGTCAACAACCTCAACATCAATATTTACTATTTTTCCCCGTATTTCAACATGCAGGTTATTAATAATACCACAAGGTTTATATGTACGTCCATCAAATGCCTTCAACATCATTGATGATTGTGAGAAGTGTGGCGAGCCAAGTGACTTCCAATAGTTTAGAGACATAATTCATGTAGATGCTCCCTCATCAATAATAGTGCGATGAACAAGGTGATTGAGAAAATTTAGTTTTATGGAGAATACCAGTTCTGCTGGTATTTGCGGCACATAGCCCGTATGATTTAAGATGATAAGATTAGAATGACTTGGATCAATTCCACCAATAGCCGAAAATAAATCCTGTTTTTGGGAAGGAAAATTTTGTAATACCTCAAGAGCAGACATAGCTAAAGGGGATTGAGACAAATCTTCAACTATATTATAATGTTGCGCAGCTCTTGCTCGAGGATTATATGTCAATTTATGAATTACTCCATTTGGTGGTTTGATTGTCGATTTAGGAATATAATTAGGCAGTACTGATTTTGTAGATGGATTCATTGTTGAGGTATTAGGTTGATCAGTGGTCTGACTACCATAATATTTATTTCACGTTGACACCAAAACATTTGTTGAAGGTTTTGTGATGGATAACATTAACACTTGGGAACTAGGAGTTGGATCTGTAGCAACCATGTTTGTGTTCGGATTTGGAAATGGGTTTGTCAACACAACTGATGATGGGAAGTCTTGATGATTTTTGAGACTTCAGTGCGGTGAGGAAAATCCCTAACAAATTGTTCCTCATACAGATTATGCATGGATAACGAGCTTTCCAAGGTCCAGACGGTTGATTAGATGATCTTTCCTGTGGGTTAGAAGTTTTCTTTTTCTTTGATTTCCCCTTTTTCTTACTTCCTGGTTTCTTGTCACCTTTGCCTTTGTCAAATGACATGGAATTAATTTCAGAAGTAGGAGAAGCATCAAATGCAGTAGGGTGTTGTGTGTTTTCAGTGCCTATCAAGCTTTGTCCGACATGAGAGTCCTTTAATTGAGGAGGAACATTGAAATTAGATCTCTCGACGCGTTAGGAATTTTTTCATAGAGCGTGCTAGACTGAGTATAAATAAAGTCTAAATATTGGGCACAAGCGATAACTTACTCTTCTGTGACGATGCCACCCTTAGCCACATCCTAAGTTATATACGGTAACAAGGACTTAATGAACCATTCAACAAGGAGCTGATCTAGAACAAAGGTCTTAACCATTTGATGACGACAACGCCACTGATGAATATAATTAGAAATGTGAGTAGCATTAGTTTGTTTAAAATTGGTCAAGATTTCCATTCCAGTTTCATATCTGATGGATAGCTGGAAATGAGTCAAAAACATAGTAGCTAGGGCTGTGAAATTATCGAAAGAAGATCTAGGTAATTCAATGTACAATTTTGCAGCCGAACCCGTGAGCGTACGCCGGAAAATATCTACTGAACAGAATCATAATTCAGGGAATTTGATGAACACCATAAATGATAAATCATAACATGAGTTTGTTGATCAGCGATTGTCATTGATGTCAATGCAAGCAGCACTAGGGGCTAACCCAATATTGCATGGAAATTTTTACCTACCAAATTAATATATTCCGGTTCATAAATTCTTTTGATGGTTTCTAATTTTCGAGATATTTCCGTTAATATATGGCACGCCACATAATTCTTCACGGTTTGAGAGATATTCATGTTTGAAGTTTGTAACTCCAGTTAGTGGGCTAAAACCCCATGGGGTTGTTGCATGGGTCATTGAAAAGTCATAATTAATATTTTTTAAGCTCCCGAAATCCATCCTACGTTCACTTTTTGAAGCCCCTCTCAACCTAAGCATTTATATAAATTTTGATCCTCATATCCTCCTTATGCAAGGGATTTTTCCATCTGAAACAGGTCATCGTGGAATTTTCACTCTAAATTTTTTTCCACGAAGGTTTAGAAGCTGAAATGTTTATGAGGCGAAGCCAAAATCTTGAGGAAGCTGCTGTGATTATTTCATATCAAGGTGCACAATATTTGCGGAGATATGATCTGTGGAAATTAGTGTTTTTGCAGGCTCCTGAAATTCATCTCGCAGAAGGGACCTTGGGAAAATCATCATAACTCTCTCTTTGAGTATTGGATTGGAATTCCGTAAAAAGTGGCAGATATTGAATAGAATTTTGTTTTCCCTCTATCAATTTCATATCCAAATGAATAAAAAATGACACAGGTCATGCCATACAATTTCACTCTTCTGAAACAGTCCATAATTACGACATTGTGAGAGATTGGGTATAACTCTCTCTTGAAGAATCCAAATTGGGTCAGACCTGTGGCATTGGAAAGATGACTCAGAGGACTACTACAAGACCTAAAAATAATATATTGGGGGTCTGAGATGATAGAGATACACTAGATTCAATATTGAGCTCCTAGAAGGTAAAAGAAAAAGCTAGATCATGTGTTGTCAAGGGCTGCAAAGGACCAGACTTTCTAGGGAAGAAAAGCGAAGAAAGGTGCAGCAAAGGGTAGCATGACAAGAGAAACAACCAAGATGCATAACAACAACAATAATTTCATCACATGAAGTCTTCAAGTGGGCAGCACTGCATACAATCATTGTAAAGGTACCATTGTACTAAGTCATTGTAAATACATTATTGTACAAATTGTACTAGTGCCTATCTACCAAGAGTTGAAGAGGTAGTGTCAGGTGGTCTAGGATCATCATTAGGTGGTTGTGTCAAGTTGGGGTTAAGTTCTATTGTATCTTCTTCTTCTACATCATTCTATATCATTGTAAAGTGGACCATTTTCCCTGGTACGGGAGTCCATTCTTATTTTATTCTTATACAGGGTGGTAGGGTGATGCTAGGGTGAGTTGTAGCTCATTGGGTGTTGGGGCATCTATTTAGTTGACTACTGAAGAATCACGGGCATTGGAGCATCCATCCAGTGGGAGCTGGAGAAGAATTCTTTTTTAGATTCTAGGAATTTGGAGCTTTATTTTCAATTGGAGTTGAATATTAAAGAATTATTAGAAAAGAATTAGGTGTTTTTGTCCCGGAGTGGGTTTCCACCTTAAAATATGTGTGCATTTGCGTTCCTTTTTTTTGCTTCTATCATTGTACAAACACTGATAATAATTGAAGATTAACTAATGCTCTAATTGAAAGTAATACTGATTCACCCCCCTCTAAGTATTTCCAACAATTGGTATCAGAGCTTGGTTCCTTCAATAGTAGTTTAATAGTTGGAAGGAGGTCATGGAGCATACCAAGAATGATGTACCTATGTTCAATGAAAATAATTATGCTCTATGGAAATGAAGAATGGAGGTCTATCTCTTGGTGCAAGGTTACGAAGTATGGGAGACTGTTCAAAATGGATTTACATCAAGCACAGATGAATAAGGTAAGAAGAATTTGGTAAATGATGCAAAAGAAAAGAATATTATTATCAGTGGACTTATTGAATCTACTTATCATAAGGTGTTGGGTTGTAAAATCACCAAAAATGTATGGGAAAAGCTTGAGAATATATATGCAAGTGACTCAAATGTCAAAGAAGAAAAGCTTCAAATCTATAGAGAAAAATTTGAGCAACTCATAATGAAATAATATTGCAACATTGTTGCATACTTCCAATATGTTGATGAAATAACCAATACTCTGGAAGGATTGGGAGAGCCATTTGACGAGAATACTATTATATGGAAGATTCTTAGAACATTACCAGGGAGATTCAACCCAAAGGTATCGGTCTTAGAATATAGTGAAAATCTGGACAAACTCAACAAAGAGGAATTACATGGAGTTCTCATAGCATATGAAATGAGACTTGATGAAGAAGAGGGTACTTAAAATCTTGAAATTGCGTTTGTTGCATCTAAGAAAACCAATAATGACAAACAACCTTCAATTGAAATGACATGCACCTGCAAGTGTGAAGAAAAGGGAGATGAAGGAGAAGTATTTCAGATGAAGAATATGCTTCCTTTACGAGAAAACTAAAAATTGGTAAGGGAAAATTCAATGTTAAAATTCCATGGATATGTTTCGGTTGTGGTGAGGTTGGGCATTTCGCAACAAAATTTCTGAACAAAAGTGATGGCAACTCAAAAGGAAAGAAATTCTTTAAGAAATTCAACAAGAAAGGAAAAAGGAAAGGTTCCAAAAGGAACTTTCTCTCTAAAGAAGATAGCTCATCATCTAATGAAGAAAGTGACAACAAAGAAGAAGCCAATAAGAAAGTATTGTTTATGGCCAAGCATAATAAACAAGAGGTATCAAACAATGAAGAAGAAGGGTTGACCATAGAATAATTTTCTGAGGAGGCAATCAAGCTTATAAAAGAGCTCAATGCTAAGAAGATCCATTCCAATACTCTTGAAGAAAAATTTCAAGGTATCAAAATTGAAGTTGAAGAACACAAATGTATTGAAGAGTCACCTCAAAATAAGTTGGAAGACAACAACCAAGAAAGGGAAGCATTAGAAGCCGAAGTAGTCTCGCTGCGTAAGTAAGTGAAGAAGGGAAAAACTATCCTAAATTATGCCAACAGCTCAAGGGAATTGGAAGAGCTCATCAAAAATCAATGATATTACAATGATAGAACTGGCCTCGGTTATAAAGAAGAAGAAGCAGGACCTTCTACAACAAAATACAATGAACTTATAAGATTTGACATGCATGTAGAATTAGTTGGACAAGATTTGCAAGCACACCCTTGGAAGACGATTCCTCGACAAATATTTCCTCTAGGTACCAACATATTTTTCATGGATATTTTTATTCGTGTGGAAAATTTGGTCATAAAGTTGTAGAATGTCGCACATACCCTAGGAACCAATACAATTCCAGGAGATATTTCAAATATGAACCTCCAAGGGCTCAAAGAAACATCAATAGATTTTAACAATTAAGAAATAATATGGAATGTTAAAAATGTCAAAACTTTGGACACATCGCCAGAGATTGCGGACTTGAAAATCCTCGAGAAGAATCTTTGAAGCCACAAAATGAACGAACATAGAAGAAGAAGAAGACTGATAATTGTGCTCTCGCTCTCAAGGCTCAAAACAATAAATATGTGTGTTATGTTGACAGCGGTTTCTCAACGCATATGACTGGAGATAGAAGGAAATTTGTATCTCTAAAATAAAATAAGGATGGAACCGTATCCTTTGGAAATGATGGATCTTCAAATGTTATAGGATCAGGTACTGTCACTCTCGGAAGAAAATATGTTATAGCCAAGAATGTTCTATTGGTTGAAAACAAGAATCACAATCTACTCAGTGTTGGAAAAATGTGTGATCAAGGACACACAATGCTATTCAAATCCACAAAATGTGAAATTTGGAAAGGTAGGAATGGTAAAATTGTGGCTACAGCAAGTCAAGCTTCAAAAGACATATATGCTCTGGATGAAGCAACTAAAGCATGTCTACTAGCTAAAGAAGATGAAAGTTGGTTATGGCACAAACGAATGGGTCACATAAACTTTGACAATCTTGTCAGGATAAGCAAAAAGGAAGCAGTATGAGAAATGCTGAAAATCTCAAAACCTTCCAACACACTATGTGAGGCCTATCGGCACGGTGAGCAGAAAAAAGTCCAATTTGAAACAAAAGAACATGTTGCATCAAATCCATTGGAATTGATACATACTGATCTATGTGGTCCTATGAGAACAAAAGGCTTAGATGGAGAATTATATTTCATGTTAATGATAGATGACTATACTAGGATGACAACCATCAGTTTCCTAAAGAAAAAATCTGAAGCATTTGAGTGCTTTAAGATATACAAGGAGTTGGTTGAAAATGAAACTGATTTGAAAATAAGTGTCTAAGATCATATAATGGTGGAGAATTCACTTCCAAATTATTTTAGCAATACTGTGATGAAAATGGAATAAAAAGACAATTTTCAATAGCATGAACTCCTCAGCAAAATGGAGTTGTTGAAAGAAAGAATAGAACCGCATAGGAAATGGGTAGAACAATGTTGAAGGACTCAAAATTGGATGAAAAATTATGGGTTCAAGCAATTGATACGACAGTCTTCATTATTAACTGAAGTCATCTAAAAAATAATAGCAACAAGACCCCATATGAATTATCAAAAGGAAAACCAGCTAATGTAAAATATTTCAGAATCTTCAGAAGCAAATGTTATATCAAAAGAGAAGATCAAAATTTGGGTAAGTTTGAATCACGTGTTGATGAAGGTATCTTTGTTGGTTACTCATGAAAAATAAAGGCCTATAAATGTTATAATCTAAGACGAAAACAGATAGTGGAGAGCATAAATTTTACATTTGATGAAGATGGTGTTCTAGCAAATAATGATGAGGATCTGGAATCTTTGGAACTTGAGACAGAAGCTGAAAAAGACACAGATAAAACTATAGAACAAGAAGCAACTATCAATGAGGAAGAAGTAAATAATGATCATCAAGATCTACCAAAAAAAGAACAAGAAGCTCCTCCAAGGACAACAAAAGAATGGATTCAAAAGAACCATCCATCAAATCAAATCATTGGTGACATAAATGAAGGTCGATAGCTTCGTTCATCACAACAACCTCACATTGTTTTTCTAGCAACCTTTGAGCCTAGTAGTTTTGAGGAAGGCATCCGGAATGGACATTGTGTAGTAGCTATGAATGAAGAAGTGAATCAAATCGAGAAGAATAACACTTGGAAATTAGTTTCACGACCAAAAGATAAAAATGTCATTGGGACTAAATGGGTGTTTAACAAATTGAATGAAGATGGGCAGGTTACCAGAAAAATTTGCACCAGTTTCCAGAATGGAAGCCATCCAAATTTTTCTCGCCTATGCATGTTTAAGAAAAATCAGATTCTACCAAATGGATGTTAAGTCAACATTTCTAAATGGAGAATTAGAAGAAGAAATTTACATCGAACAACCTAAAGGTTTTATACTATCAGAAAAAGAAGACTATGTTTGTAGGTTAAAGAAGGCTCTATATGGTCTCAAGTAGGCTCCCAGAGCATGGTATGCTCATCTTGATGGATATCTACATCAAGAAGTGTTCAAGAAAGGTACTGTTGATAGCAATCTTTATGTACAAATAGATAAATATAATTTAACAATCATTGAGGTACATGTGGATGATATAATATCTGGTAGCAATGATGATCGACTAAGTAATAAATTTTCTACAAAGGTGAAAAGTGAGTTTGAGGTGTCTTTACTTGGTGAGCTGACATAATTCTTAGGGCTTCAAATATCTTAGCAAGAGAAAGGAATATTTATATGTCAAGCCAAGTACATCAAGGAAATGCTCAAGAAATTCAAAATGGAAGATTGCAAACCTGTCCTTACTCCGATGGTAACAGTTTGCAAATTGAGCATAGACGACTCATCTAAGGATGTGGATCAGAGGTTGTATTGATTTATGATTGGTAGTCTTCTATATGTAACAGCCTCTTGACCAGATGTTATGCAAGCAGTTGAACAAGTAGCAAGATTACAAGCAGCACCAAAAGAATCACATATTATTGTTTTCAAAATAATTCTTCGATATCTAAAGGGCATAGAAGAATATGGCTTGTGGTATCCTAAGGGTAACAATCTCATTATTCAAGCCTTTACAGATGTAGATTGGGCAAGAAGCATTGATGATCGTAAGAGTACTGGTGGAGCAGCATTCTATCTATATAGTTGTCTCGTATCATGGTTGAGCAAAATAAAACCTCAATCTCCTTATCTACAACGGAAGAAAAATACATTGCAGCAGCATCATGTTGTACTGAAGTCCTTTGGATGAAACAAACTTTGCAAGATCTCAAGTACAATTTAGTGAGCCTATTCCCATATTCTGTGACAATACTAGTGCCATCAACATCTCCAAGAATCCTGCCATGTATTAAAAAACACAACACATTCCGATCAAATATCATTTTTTAGAGAATAAGTCGCTGAAAATAATATCAAACTTGAGTATGTTTGTACAAAAGACCAAATTGCTGATATATTCACTAAACCTTTACCTCGTGAAGCATTTGAATATCTTCGTTAGAAGCTTGGGATTCTCCCAAGTTCTCATTAGATTACAGGTCTGTAGAATGGTTGTGTGTCAAGGGGGAGTGGAAGTGTGTACAGGTCCACAGGATGGTTATGTTTCAGGGGGAGTCACCCTTTGCCATTGATGTCAAATGGGGAGAGAATGTTGTAGGAAGAGGTGTCATGATCGCAGGGGGAGTACTTATGTTGCCATCAATGCCAAAGGGGGAGACTATTGATCAGCGGTTGTCATTGATGTCAACCCAAGAAGCACCAGGGGCTAACCCAATATTTCATGGGAATTTTGACCTACCAAATTAATATATTCTGGGTCAATAATTATTTTTATGGTTTCTACTTATCGAGATGTTTCCGTTGATATATGGCATGTCACATAATTATTCACGGTTTGAGAGATATTCATGTTTAAAGTTTGTAACCCTAGTTAGTGGGCTAAAATCCCATGGGGTTGTGGCATGGGTCATTGAAAATTCATAATTAATATTTTTTAAGCTCCTAAAATCCCTCCCACGTTCACTTGTTGAAGCCCCTCTCAACCTAAGAATTTATATAAATTGTGATCCTCGTATCCTCCTTATGCAAGCGATTTCTCCATCTGAAACATGTCATCTTGGAATATTCGCTCTAAATTTTGTTCTACAAAGGTTCAGAAGCTCAAATTTTTATGAGGTGAAGCCAAAATCCCGAGGAAGCCACTGTGAAAATTTTAGATGAAGGTGCACAATAGTTTCAGAGATATGATCTGTCGAAGTCGGTGTTTTGGCAGGCTCCTGAAATTCATCTCAAAGAAGTGACATTGGGAAAATCGTCATAACTCTCTCTCTCTGAGTATTGAATTGGAATTCCATAGAAAGTGGAAAATAATGCACATACTATGGTTTTTGCACTATCAATTTAAGATCCAAATGAAAAAACAGTGACACGTGGCATACCGTACAAGTTTGCTCTGCTGAAACAATACATAATTAGGGCATTGTGAGAGATTGGGTATAACTGTCCCTTGAAGAATCAAAATTGGGTCAGACCTGTGGAATTGGAAAGATGAATCAGAGTAATACTATAGAACCTAAAATCCAATATTGGGGATCTGAAATGATATAGATACACCATATTCAATATCGAGCTCCTAGAAGGAAAAGAAAAAGTTAGATCATGTGTTGCCAAGGATTGCAAAGGACCAGACTTTCTAGGGAAGGGAAGCAAAGCAAGGTGCAATAGAGGGTAGCATGAAAAGAGAAGAAGCCAAGGTGCATATTAGTATCAAGAAGTTCATCACATGAAGTCTTCAAGTGGGCAGCACTGCATACAATCATTGAAAAGGTATCATTGTACTAAGTCATTGTAAATACGTTATCGTACAAATTGTACTAGTGTCTATCTGCGAAGAGTTGAAGAGGCAATGTTGGGTGGTCTAGGATCATCATTAGGTGGTTGTGTCAAGTTGGGATTATGGTCCAGTGTATCTTCTTCTTATACATCATTCTATATCATTGTAAAGTGGACCATTTTCCCTGGTACGGGAGTCCATTCTTCTTTTATTCTTCTACTAGGTGGTAGGGTGGTGCTAGGGTGAGTTTTAGCTCATTGCGTGTTGGGGCATCCATTTAGTTGACTACTGAGGAATATTTTACATTGGAGTGTCCATCCAGTGGGAGCTGGAGAAGAATGCTTTTCTAGATTCTATGAGGTTGGAGCTTTACTTTCAATTGGAGTTGAATATTAAATAATTATTAGAAAAGAATTAGGTTGTTTTTGTCCTAGAGTGGGTTTCCACCTTAAAATCTGTGTGCATTTGTGTTCCTTTTGTTTTCTGGTATCATTGTACAAACACTGATAATAATTTAATATTAACTAATGCTCTAATTAAAAGGAATACTAATTCACCCCCCCTCTCAGTATTTCCAACAGAGTCGATGGATCTTCTCGAGGGTTTCCATTGAACTTAGGAATATCTGAGGGTAATTTGTGATGTATCACTGGCCACCAAGGAGCATATTTGATTAGATCATTAGTTAGCCGATTTAAATCTGGTAACGCTAAAGTTGCAACAAATGGAAACTGTCGATTAAGGTCAGGTTGAGCATAGCCAGGGTAAGATGGAATTACTTAAGCAACAGGAATTTGAGAACCAGCATATGGAATCTGTTGTTCATAACCCAGATAGGGATTGTTTTGCATAGCAAACTCTTGAGGATTCCATTGAAAAAAACCTAGATATGATAGTTTCTGAAATGAAGTTTGAGGCATTTGTGCCTATGGCTACCAAGGGGTCTGTCCACCAATGTTATAACCCAAATTAGAATAATTCGGATTCGGTTGATAGGTATAACTCATTTGCGGTTTTGACATCCCATAAAATGGTAGACCAGCTTGAGAATAAATAATTCCTGATACAGTTTTTTGCAAATTAATCAAAGGATTTAGAGTCTGTGGACCCAACATTTTATGGTATTGATTTGAAGGACCTGCTTGAAAAGGTTGATGTAAAACATTTTGATTCTGTAACAAGGTTATATATTTATTAACAAGTGGTAATGAAGTGGGTGTAATAGGTTGAACTGGTTGATACGATTGTACAAACGTTTGTGGTTGGATCGGAAGAGTGGGATGCCATTGAAAAACATTTGTTTCAACATTAGATTGACCAAAAAGTGACAGAGTACTGTCATATTGGGTGACCAAAGGTTGCCCCCCAGCATGAGGAGGGTAATAAGATAGAAAATATTTCTCTCCAAATGTTGGGAGTCTAGTTGATATGGTACTTGAAGGAATAGACCCAAGAGTACCGGCTTGATATTGCCCTGATGATGTGTATAATGAATCAAGTCATTTAGTACTTACAATAGGATTAACATTTAAAATACCAGATTATGACATTGGTAAAGTCCATGGATGTGAAGATGCACCAGAGAAAATTCCAGATAATGATTTGTAACCTAATGAGACCATAGGGCCACCATGAAAATATGATTCTGGTGAAGTGGTAAACATCGACGGGGTAGCTAGGGCAGGAGCTGACGTAATTGGAACAGATGGCCCAACTGAAGATTTTGGTTTAGGCATGGTTACTTGACCAAATGTATACCCTTTTTAATCGATAAGAATTTGAAAAGGAGGAAGATCAACAAAAGCAGATGGTGTCGATTGAGAAAAAGACTCGTACAGGTAAAGGTCCTCCCCAAAATGGGTTGGAGTTAAAGGTGTATTGTCTTGTGGGATTTTTTCAATCGAAATTAAACCAGGTGGAAGTATTTCACCGTTAGTCCCAAATTATATTTCAGGTGGTTGACTATGTAATATGGGAGATTCAATAGATACAAAAATTTTTGGGATGAACAAGGTACGAACAAATTCCAGTTGTTTGACTTTAGGATTTAGATGTTCTAGCAAAGAAGAGATAGGATCTGGATCAATTTGTGGTTGAAAAACATTGGGTCCAAGAGGTATGGTCTCACTGATTGGATGGATCATGACCACGGGTAGTTGTGAAGACTCCGTTTTGACAACAGTAGACGAACTGGGATGTGTAGAAACAACTTGAGCTAGCTCTGGTTTATTAGAAAATGATTTTTCACCAGAGGTACAAATTGTACTTGATTCGACAGATCATGATTGCCTTCGCCTACCAGAAGTAACTTCTAGTGGTAAAGGTGGTTTTAATGAAAGTCTATGCGAATGACGGGGGAGAGGATTTTTTTCTTCCATGTTTACTGATTTATTTTAACCAAAAAAAAATAAAAAAAATAAAAGGGTAATGCTAGGAAAAAGGGTTTACCAAGAAACTGTGAACTGCAGAATACCTCCTTGCGAACCAAGAAGTACGAGCAGGCAATATCCCTGAATGCTGTGTTCGGTGTATCACAATTTACAGGGTGGTCCACTTGGTTCACTATGGATGGATAGCACCTAAATTTTTCCTCCAAAATATACTTGAAGGTACGTGGAGGCCCAACTCTATATTAGCACTGTCTGATGCAGAACCGCACAGTGAGAGCACCCCTTTATACTTATCATACTGTAACACTACCCGATATACCCGAAAGTACATGGACGAGCTAAGATATACTTATGTACATGGAGTGAGGTATCACACACGGAATGTATCATAGACAAGTCAACAAAAACTGCTATGTTTCATGACACTGGAACACATCTCTAGCCTAGACCTTCTAAATGTTATTGTTATGGTTCCAATGCTTTGTTAGGTAAATTGAGATTAATTTTATGTTGATCTTTCTTACAATTTTCCTTTCAAAGGTTCACCATGACGATGTATTGGAAAATTCCTAAAAATGCAACTAAAAATGATAAGCAATCTTTCACTTTCATTTTTTCAATGAAAATCCTAGCTACTAGAGGGAAAGAGCAATCCATTTGTGAGCAAATAAATCAATGAGCACAAACTAAATGCATATTTCCTAATTGTTCCTTTTTGCAAAACACACAAAAATCCTACATGCAAATGCATATTTTCTTTTTCAGTTCCTTTAATGTTATGAATGTAGAATAGAAGCTAAGCACACTAAATCAACAAATAAAATGCCTTTTACTTTTGAGAAATGAGGAATATAAATAACAATTTCTCTTTTAAAGTAAAAATGAGGAATGCAACAACAATTTCTCCTATCAGGAAACAAAGATATTATGAAAATTTCCTTTTTAAAAAACAAATGGATCTAATGCGACAATAAATATATTTTAAAATAAACTTGCCAATGATAAAGAAAAATGCCTTAAACAAACATTGAACAAATTTTCTTTCAATGGAGGAAGAAATATAAAGATTCATTGGTCAATATGAGGTTCAAAAATTTCAAAACACAATAGAAAACAAAATGAATCAACTTGCAAAGACAAATTCAATGGAATTTGGATGGCTTTAGGAGTCAACGTAGTCTCTAAGGAGACACAGTGCTCTGCAACACAGGCCTGAAAGGGAGACAATGTTATGCAAAGCACTGTGTCTTGTCCAAGAGTGCGTTGGGCGCACTGTATAAAGAAAAACACCACTATTTAACACACTTCTTTTGTAAATTAATACTTCAAAAAGTTTGATCTTTGTCTCCTATCCTAAATTAGAGCAGACACATAGAAAGGATTAGAGGCTTACTTGTAATCCATGTGCTTCTAAATGGCTCCTTCTGTCGCTTCCGTTGTAGCTTCAAATTCAAGTGATTTTTAGGCAAAATTCTTCCTGCAAGAAAGAACACTTAAACGGAAAAATATAGCAATAATACATATTTCTATTCAAGTTAGTTAACTATATCAGTAAAGCATAAACAATATACATCAACTAAGATCTTACAATATGGAAAATCAAAGCCAATACAGATGCATATAGGGAAAAGTGAGTTGTATTCTTTATTGATGATAGAAGGAGAGGTTACAACAAAATGACTGATTTGAAGTGAACCTTCTAGCAACGATCCTCAACCTCATCACAGTATAAATCTCTCCAGCAGCTGTTACACAAATCTAACTCTTAACTGAAAATGCACCAGCATTTCTCTACTCAAATTATTCCTTATCAAACACTCAGATCTGTGCTCAATTTATAGAGAGGCCGAAGGTTGTTTTGCAATCAATGACTTTCCAATAATAGGTAAGACATGTTTCCAATCTTGTAGATATCAAATGGACACTTGGATTCGAAGCTTGACACATGTGAACTCTTCTAGAAGGCACTGGCCAAGTGGAGATTCCAGAAGAATGAGAATTTTGCTCCCAATGTGACCAACGCACCCATAGATGTCGAGAAGTGCTTTGCAGAGTAGCCTTGCATGGGGCTACCTGCATATGCAACACACTTATTCCCCTTAGAGGCAGCATTGGTGAGCTCTCATATTCTATATAATAAACTTCAAATCTTGGAAACCTTTGCTTGATGAAAGTCATGCTTGATTTGTCTTGTTCTTGCCTTAGGGCATGTAGCAACTTGAAATGATAGGGAATGATAGACCCTTAGTCACTGGTCCTAGAGATTATGCCCAGTTAAATAGGTCATTTGGAATGATACACAAATTTACCTATAATATTATGAGAAAAATCCTCCTCCAGTTTTCAAAAATACTTTTCCATTTGTTCAGAATCCAAGTTTGAAGTTGGTGACTAAAAATTGGAAAAGTGCAGCGCCATCTTGCAAGGCACTTTTGATTTCCTTCCTAAGCTCCAAATCAACATTTTAAGGTACCATTGGAAATATTAGGATTTTTTATACCCAGTAGAGTCATCAAGCACTGAAAACACCTTTTTCAAACCCCTAAAAAAACTGTCTTGAAGTCAAGATGTCCAGAAGTGCAGAAAACCTCGTGTAGCAATTGTATTTTTAGAATTTATCAAAAATCATAACACCTGTGTAAAAGTGGAAGGAGGTCTTTGTGTCTTGGTCTATTATGGACAAAAACCTCTTTCACATTCGTAAAATTCATCTCTATTTGGTCATAAACACGTTTTTAAGAAAAAATGTCCCTATATGCAATCTAAACCTTAGTCAACCCACATCTTGGAAAGGAGAAGCTATGATTTATTGGAATTTCATTGGCTAATACCTACTGATATAACCTCCCTTATGCCTCCTCTACTCAGTGGTTTCAGAACCCATTGCTAATCCTAGCTCAATGGGAAGGGAAATTAGGGTTTAGTGAAGGAAAAAACAGGGGATTTGGGTAATTTTTGGGAATGAATGAAGATGGAGGGGTTAAGGCTTCCTAAATTATTGGGAAAATTTAGGGGGATAGGGAGATATGTTTGGGAGTACGGGAAAGTGAAATTTTAGGGAATGAGGGAGAGGAAAGGGTCCAAAGAGGGAAAAATTAGTCCTAACCTAGAAATATCTAGTGCACGCTAGGGTTTGTAGGAAAATAATGAAAATGAGGGATAGGAGTGATGGGAAGTGATCAGGAAGGTGTATAAAATGTGGGGGAAGGTGAGTGAGCTTCAATATCAGGGTTTTACTCAACAATTTTTCAATGAGAACATGAAACCAAGAAAATGCACTAAAAACCTTAGAAAAAGGGAATTTCTCTTTCCAAGCATGAAATGAAGACACAAGAGGTGATTTGGATGCCACTTACTTGTAATTGATACACTAGACCCTACTATTGATTAATAATCCCTTTGCAATGATGATTTGGCTCCCTTGAAGAATGTGCAGCACAGAGGAGAGATACGACTCTTGGGCACAAAAATTGTTGTTTCGAGGGTGCAAATGGTTTTTCAAGGTGGAGAGAAGTCTCTTGAAGATGAAAAGAGAAAATGAAAGCTCGTTTTGGTCTTTTGTAGCTTGAAAATTTATTTTCTCCTTTGGTGGTTAAGTTGCCCCCACCAGGTCTTTTTCACCTTTTGATTTTGAAACTAAAGCTTTCAAACCTTAAGAAACATATTACATGATGATTGGAATGAAATTATAGTTTTAAAACCTTTATTGACCATTTTTCAATGTTACTACTCCTTCAATGTTGAATTTGTTGTCGAAATGGTTGTTTTTATGATTTTGACCCTAAGACCTAATGGTGACAATACATGAACTGAGCTTAATGATGACCATGGTGATGTGACTGAGATAGTGATGGTGACATTTCAGTGATGACACATCAAAATGAATGATGGAAAGACCAAAACATGGATTGAAAGGAGCAGTAACACACCTAGACATGCTGGCCAGTGTCCAAATTTATATTTTAAGACCTAATGAAACCATAAAATTTTGACTTAAGACCTTAAGAAAAACTTGTAAGAGCATATTTGATCACTGGTGACTGGAAAAACTCGCAGACACTAACAACAAGGAAGACACACATGGGGAAGCATACGAAGAAGGTGAATACAGCCATCACCTTGACTTCCATGGAGGGTTCCATTTTAAGGGTCAACGACTGCCCAAGCTAGATATGTACAAATTTGATGTCTCGAACCCGACAATATGGTTGGCTCAAATGGCACAATACTTGCTCCTTAATAATTTCCTTGACTATGAAATTAAACTAAGAGTGGGAGTACTTTACTTGGACAAATTGTTGGTCCTCTAATTTTCACCCTTTTTGACCATTTTTTCCTTTCCAAATCGTAATCATTTACCCTATTTTACCTATCTTATGCGCCCTCATCCTGCAGTAGTGCAAGATTGATGACACATTTTGCATTAACTTCATATTTTACATATTTTAACTTAACTTAGCATTTATTAACTAATTATTATGTGATTTTCCACTTAGAATTACTTTTGTAACTCATCGTTACCTCCTATGTTATTTAATAGTTAAATGCTTACCTTGACCTCTGATTTTTAGTGTAGAACATATCTCGCACCAGGGCCAGCACCACGAATCTTGGCAGCAAATCCGGATCTCTTTGATTTCTGCCTAATTTTGTACCACCTTATTTGAAGGCAGCCGAGTCCTAGTGGTAATAGCAAGTCAATCTGGAGTAGCGGATATCAGACTTAGGAGGAACGAACAACTGGAGATAGCTACGACCCATTTTGTTAGAGCGTTTAATTTTGAAGGCCGAAAGCTTATTCTGCAATCGGTTATGTAATTTTTTGTAATGATTTCTGCAATTGGCTATGTAATTTTTAAACAATCCTTTTGTCCTGTGGCCAAAAGGATCTATATAAGGAGAAATGTAAATAGGACAAGATGTTCAGTATTGGGATAGAATTGAATAGATCGGAGAATAGAACCAGTGAGGTGGTAACAAGCCTATCTTTTGTTATCGCCCAAATATGGGTTGGATATGTAATCACACATGTATTTTCTATGAGGATTTAATAAGAAGAGCTCCGCCTTATGCTTCATGGATATTATTTCTTCATGCTTAAATAGTTGATGAATTGATTCAATACTGAGTAACATTTCCATTTGAAAGGGAAACACGTTGGTTGGCTAGGGCCCAACCAACTCAGCGCGTTCTCCCTCATTTCTGTTCTTGCAATTTATGTCTGCTAAGTGTGATTTAATTTACAACATTTGAATTTCTTTTTGAGTGAAAGTAGATCTGCAGTGTGAAGTAGTTAGATTCCCTTTTCTGCATCTGAATTTAAATTTTCTTTCTCTTACTGGTTTGAACAAGAGAAATTACCTTTGCTAGTGCACGTTGGTGTGCTATTCACTTTCTGCATGTTTGGTTTATTTTGTCCACCTGGTACAAGGAGGAGAACTGTTTTTGGACCAGTGCTGGATAGTGTGATGCATCAAGTCTCTTTAGTTTACTTCTAGTAGATTTCCTGCTTTCAGTTACATTTTAATTAAAAATATCATTTCCTTATTCTCTACAAATATTCATCTTTCTGATAAGCAATTTGGTTTCATAACACTTGCAGTAATTAATCATTGATTTCAAGGACTAAAAGTTAAAGTGTAAGAAGCTCAAATTAGGTACGAGAACTAGTTTCTTAGTACCAGATCTGAGTGTTGTGGACTTGAGAAATTTCAGGGCCCTTGCACGAAGAAAAGCATTTTTTTAGTTCAGACATGACTTTACACGTTCTGCATAGATTTTTGTTCCTGCACTAGTGCAAGAAGACTGCACTAGTGCAAGATCGATTCTTGTGGGAAGGATATCTTCACATGAGAAGGTTTGAAAGGGCCCATCAGTTGAAGATTGCTAAGGTGTCTTTGCTAAAGAAAACACTTTCTTAGTAGATGATAAATATCCCGCTAGAGTAATTGCCTTCTTTTTTTTCTTCTAAATCTCTCTTGCATGTACATTTCTTCTTGTTCTAGCCTCGGATTGTTTTGATGGTTTGAGTTGCCTTTTTCTCTAAAGTTTGATTCCACAACTTTTCCTTTAAAAATTAGGAGTTGATATTAGAAATATTCATACCATCTCTGGCATTGCCTGTGCTTCGTCTCTAAGTTTACGAATCCCCCGGGTTGACAATTTCAGTGTTGAGGACTTTACTTAAGTGTAATTCTTGCACCTAACATTTTGGCATCATTTTTTGGGGAGGTGATTTGATTTGGTAAGAATTTTCTGATGATGCAAGAGGGGTATGTCTGGCTTTATCTTTTTTTTATTTTTTATGCAAGTGTGGTGAGCCTTATTTTAGCCAATAACTTTGAAAATCAATTATCTTCAGATCCTTAATGTTATATCATTTTTGGGGTGTTGTAAGAACCCCTGTTACTAATATGTGTGTGGATATGGGGGCTATCAATCAACCAGATGGACTTAAAGATGATAAAAAGTATGAAGTTTCTCTCTCAAGCCCTAGCAGCTGCTGGGATCTTGATCTCTATCTCTCAGGAAGAAAAATTCTTGATAATAGTCGAGGACTTGTCCATTTCTCCACCATGACAAGAGGATTTAGAAGTCTCTTTTGAGGAGACAAATGAATCATGCACTATAATCAATGGATAACATCCATTGGAACCTGAGATCGAGGAGTTCTTGACATGTCTATTAGCAGATACAGAATGTAATCAAGAGACTACTCACCCTACGGAGAACAATCAACATGACATGGAAGAAGAGGATGAGCATCAGGGGCTAAATCAAGAAATGGACCAAGGCTACCATGATTACATAGAACATTGGTTCCAAACAACTACTCAAGCAAGGTAACATTATCCTCTTCTAAAACTCTTGCTGTCATATCATTTACAATCGTTGGTTTTTCATGCTCATGCACACTTTCAAGTTTGTATGATAAATTTGAGCATGAATATATATTTTCACTTGATCTGCACATAGCTTCATTGGAAGTACTCCTATACATAAAAAAAAGTCTCCCACCTCTTAGGTAATGTAGTGTAGGTGAATAAAGTTGTTAAGATGCTAATTGGGTTTTTGACTTTTAAAGTGTAGTCGTTAAAACTACTTTTGATCCGCATTGGTTGTTAACACAAACATATGTGACACATATTGTTGAGTATAATCCACTCTAATACCTCATGATTTTTCAAGTAACCATGAATAATCACTCTAAGAAGTTGTCATCTGATATATATAATTTCAGTTTCCCTTAGAAGGTACTATTGGAAACCCCCTATGGAGGACCAATCTTGTTAAGATCATAATAAGCTACTCATGATAACACTAGCATTCTTAATTCAAGAAGTCTTTTAGTCATTATATGGGATATCTTTAATAATTATTTAGGGCAGAGGAACTAGTCAGTAATGATTAGTCATTAAAAACTTTTCACGCCATCCCATATTCTTAAGGATTAGATCTGTCTCCCCACTTATTAAGTAACTTTTTAGGTTGATCATAATAAGAGTATACAAAAGATTTAGGGGAGGATAGGAGGTCTCGTGGTGAGCCGACCTACCATAATCATGAGACCTAGCATGCATGACATTACTGCTTTTGGTCACCAAGCCAGAGTAATGGATTTCACCCGAAAATTTGGAAGATAGGAGGTCTCATCACGAGCTGACCTGTTCATCCATGTTACTTCTTGTGAGTGGCACTGTCGTTAGTTGGTTACCAAGCCAAAACAGTGGCCTTCATCTAAAATTAAAATAAGATAACTCTGAATCCATGCCTAGTAAGTGGGACACAGACATTTCGATGGGTCAAAAGACATCGCTGCCGAGGTTATGGACACCTGCAGGTAGTAGGGCTATGTTTGTGGTATTAAAGTTAATTGCATACTATGATTTGCTTAGCTATCTTTCTCTTCCCCTCAAATTATCTTTTTTCCTTGGAAAATGGTTTTAAAGATGATTTGAACATGATGCTTTGAGTTATATATTTCAAAAATCAAGAATATTTAAGGATGTTGTACCCTTAGTAAAGGTTATTCTTTTTTCTATATTAAGAGGAAATTCAGTTTGAATCTGGATGACAACGGAACATAGAGTGTTCAATAAAACGATTTCTAATTGGTATCATAAATCATTTTTAATTTCATGATATTTAGAGTGATGAATTACTCAATGATGACTGCTCACAAGATGCTAGTTGGCAACAATGTGTATTGATGGTGTTTGCCTCTAAATATGTGTTACATAATCTAGGTACAAGATTGCTATAGTAGGTGCATGAACTTGAGGTAGTTATTTTGAGATTGCACCTTTTCAACAAAATTTGATTTTCATTATAAGGTTTTGGGCAGAAACAAAACAAGGAATTCATTTGGGACAAGGTAACAAGTATGTACCATACTCTTTTGTCTATCATACTCTTTTGTCTATAATTCTCGCTGCAGTTATTTTTCTTGCACCAGTGCAGGCAAACCTTCCAGAAAATTTTATGCCTTTCTTCATATCCCATTTTGTAATTTTCCCTTAGCTTTCTTCTCGAAATCCTAGTATAATTAACCTTCCCATATTCTTCTAAAGTCACCCTATCTGCTTCGAAGAAATCCCACTTTAACCCTAAATTTTTTTTCCTATCCCACTTATATTTTCCCTCTTTTGGTACTTTCCTAGAATCCCTGTAACAGAAATCCTTCCCATTCTAATATTTTCCTTTCCCAATCCTTTGTTCCCTCATGCTTTTATTTCAGGATCTTGCATACAAAGAGAAAAATGATGTGCTCTGAAACATCAAGAAAGAGTGAAGAAAAATTCAGAATAAGTTGAGGAAATCATGTGAAATCCAACCTATATTTTAATTCTCTGTCTTAATATTATGCTTGCACTAGTGCAAGCATGTTATCCTATATGATAAGATGAGTAGAAAAGTACCAGCATAATGATATGATTTAAGCGGTGCAAAGATCAGTACAAGCATGCACCTCATCAGCAGGATTGCACAAGTTATCATATGACATAAGAAAGTGATCATGATGTAAAGTTATATGATGTTTTCATATGGTTGACAAGTATTTACGCTATTATATTACCTAAGAGGAAAATAGTTAAAAGTACAAAGTTTTTTAAGTAGAAATCATGATCTTTTTAATGAGTGCTAAGTTCCTTTTTTTTGTAATTATGAAGAAATGTAAGGATCATGTTAATCATTGTTTTCATATAATCTACCCCACTCTGCAATGATTTGAAATATCCTTCACTCATAACTCGCCCCACTCATAAATTTATCCTAAATGTCCCTTCATTGTGATTATTACTGTACTTAATCGTTAAACCATCGTTGCGTGTACCAATTAAGCTTGACCGGAAATGATGAGTATTTATGGCAAATGAATCAGAGATACAGTTAGATATTTATGTATGAAACCCGATTCCCCAGTATTGCATGCAAGCCTTGGAACTTATTGTTCATAGTCGATAGTAGCAATGCCACCTATCCGAAATGAGCCCCTGTCTCTTAGCAAGATTGAGTAAACTGCTGAATTTCGCAACAGTCTTCCACTGTTGCGGGAGTCGGGATTTCTACTGTTCCTGCAGAAGTTAGATGGGTATGACAGGGAGGTTTCCATACAATTTTCAAGAAGCTTTAAGAATGGCCAAGTGAGAATTGGGCCGCTCGAATTCAAAGTCACGAATTAATTTGTAGCAGCAGCAACGGGCTTGGAGAATATGGGAGTGGAGTGGTTCAAGAACTAGAAGCTGGAAAGAAAACGCTAGTAGCGTTTTTTTAAGGATAAGAAGATGAAGGTGGGTTGGAAATGCGAAGTCCCGCACAAATCCCTGCTGGGTCAATGGCAGGATGTCTTGTTTGTTTTGCAGAAATTTGTGACCTATGAAGGGAGGTACACCTGTACCCTGGTGTATCATTTTAGACTATTGCAAAATTTTGAAGGAGGCTGGCACATTCATTGGATGGTTTAAATTCCCCTAATTTTTGCTCAAAATATTAGAGAAAATGGCTAGAAGTGTACAGGATGGAAGGAAGGACCAGGCTGATACACAATTATGCCATCATGGCCTGATAATAATCCTAATCTTAAAACAGCTAGAGAGAAAAGGTATGACATGGGAAGAGCTGTTGAAACAGCTGCACGGGAAGTCAGCCGAGGGAAAGAAGATGAAGACTCATACTAGTACAAGTAATGGTCTGAACAAAAGCAAAAAGGTAAGTTCTTCTCGCACTAGTGCAAAAAGAAAGCGGTCAGAAAAATCGACAGAAAAGAAGACCTCGTCTTCCATTAAGGAAACAGTTGGCGCACCTGTTAAAGAAACCCCTTCTACACAGGCACATGCCTCTGAACACAAAAATCTGTCGATCCTTGCAGACACGGTGAATATTGCACAAGTCGGGGACGATACTCTACTGGCACATTTTATCAAAAGACCCCATAAGAAGAGTAAAATCGCCCATGTAGGTAAGAAACCACCAGTACAAGAAGAACCCACAGAAGAAGAGGAACCGGGTGAAGAGGAACCGAAAGAAGAAGAAGAGGTAGAAGAACCCATAGAGGACAAGGAACCAGATGAAGATGAACTAGAGCAGAAGGAAGGAGACCTAGAAAAAGAGGAACTGCAGGTAGAAGAGTTCCTTGACGCGACCATGGAAGATATAGAAGTCCCGGAGCTAGTGACAGCCCACGCTGAGATAGAGGGAGGAAAAGAATTGGTGACTCCTGTTGCTCGCATAGCAGAATTAGAGCTCCAAGTGAAAAACTTGGAGCAGCTTGTGACCAAAGCACAAGAGGAGAAAGAGCAAAGAAGAGAAGAATTAATGACAGAGCTCAAACAAAAGAAAAGCGAGGTTAAAGTTTGGAAATATTGAGCTGGATGCTGTTTCGGGCGGTTGAGAAAAGTAGCAAGGAAGTTAAGGCACATCAAGAGGAAGAAGGTTGAAACAGTGTAGCCTGGACAACATGCTGGAACAGGACTGAGTTGGAGTATTCAAAATTTTGGTTTTTGCAGAGGTAAAAATTTGTGCGAGGACACACAACAGTTTAGGGATGGGAGGATGTTGGTCCTCTAATTTTCACCCTTTTTGACCATTTTTCCCTTTCCAAATCGTAATCATTTACCCTATTTTACCTATCTTATGTGCCCTCATCCTGCACTAGTGCGAGAAAAATGACACATTTTGCATTAACTTCATATTTTACATATTTTAACTTAACTTAGCATTTAGTAACTATTTAATATGTGATTTTATAATTAGAATTACTTTTGTAACTCATCGTTACCTCCTATGTTATTTAATAGTTAAATGATTACCTTGATCACTGATTTTTAGTGCATAACAGATCTAGCACCAGGGACAACACCGTGAATCTTGGCAACAAATCTGGATCTCTTTGATTGCTGCCTAATTTTGTACCACCATATCTGAAGGCAGTCGAGTCCTAGTGATAACAGCAAGTCAATTTGGAGTAGCGGAGATCGGACTTAGTTGGAATGAACATCTAGAGATAGCGATGACCTGTTTTGTTAGAACATTTAATTTTGAAGGCCGAAAGCTTATTTTGCAATCGATTATGTAACTTGTTGTAACAATTTCTGCAATTAGCTATGTAATGGTTAAACGATCCTTTTCGCCTACGGCTAAAAGGATATATATAAGGAGAAATGTAAATAGGAAAAGATGTTCAATATTGGGATAAAATTGAATAGATTGGAGAATAGAACCACTGAGGCGGTAACAAGCCTATCTTTTGTTATCGCCCAAATCTCGGCTGGATATGTAATCACACATTTATTTTCTTTGAGGATTTAATAAGAAGAGCTCTGCCTTATGCTTCATTGATATTATTTCTTCATGCTTAAACTATTGATGAATTCATTCAATACTGAGTAGCATTTCCATTTGAAAGGGAAACGTGCTGCTTGGCTAGGGCCCAGCCAACCCAGCGCGTTCTCCCTCCTTTCTGTTCTTGCAATTTATGCCTGCTAAGTGTGATTTAATTTATAATATTTGTATTTATGTTTTAGTGAAAGAAGATCTGCAGTGTGAAGTAGTTAAATTTCCTTTTCTGCATCTAAACTTAAATTTTCTTTCTCTGCCTGGTTCAAATAGGATAAATTACCTTTGCCAGTGCATGTTGGTGTGCTATTCACTTTCTACACGTTTGGTTTATTTTCTCCACCTGGTGTAAGCAGGAGAACTGTTTTTGCACCAGTGCTAGATAGTGTGATGCAACAAGTCTCTTTAGTTTACCTCTAACATCTTTCTTGCTTTCAGTTACATTTTAATTAAAAATATCGTTTCCTTATTCTCTACAGATATTCATATTTCTGATAAGTAATTTGGTTTCATAACACTTGCAGTAATTAATCATTGATTTCAAGGACTAAAAGTTAAAGTGTAGGAAGCTTAGATCCGGTACAAGAACCAGTTTCTTGGTACTAGATCTAAGTGCTGTGGACTTGAGAAAGTTCAGGGCCCTTGCACAAAGAAAAGCATTTTTTAGTATAAACATTACTTTACACCTTCTGCATAGGTCGTTGTTCCTGCACTAGTGCAAGATCGATTCTTGTGGGAAGGATATCTTCACTTGAGTAGGTTTTAAAGGGCCCATCTGTTGAAGACTGCTAAGGTGTCTTTACTAAATAAAACACATTCTCAGTAGATGATCAATATCCCGCTAGAGTAATTGCCTTCTTTTTATTTCTGAATCTCTCTTGCAAGTACATTTCTTCTTGTCCTAGCCTCAGATTGTTTTGATTATTTGAGTTGCCTTTTTCTCTAAATTTTGATTCTACAATTTTTCCTTTAAAAAGTAGGAGTTGATATTAGAAATATTCATACCATCTCTGGCATTGCCTGTGCTTCATCTCTAAGTTTACGAATCCCCCTGGTCGACAATTTAAGTGTTGAGGACTTTACTTAAGTGTAATTCCTGCACCCAACACAAATAAAATTGTCAATGGTGGCACCGACGTCAGAAATGTTACCCATTGACAATATCTTGGAACGTCTCTTAAAAATCTCTTTATGATTGTTTTGATCGAGATTCTCATTTCTTGGGATGATTCACTAAGCTCCAAGAAACTAGTACAATCAAGGACTACTTTTCTACTTTTGAAATGTTGGCCATCAGAACTAAAGGCTTATCAGATGCCTTTTATTAAGAAATTTTTCTCAGTGGCCTGAAGGAAGCAATCCAAGCCCATGTCTAGATGCACCACTCCTCTACTTGGTTGGACGTTGTTAGGATGAATTCTAATCGCAAGTGTACGAGAAAATCTCACTTTAGTTGTATATAAGAAATAGCCCTAACATCAAAGATGGCTGCCAATTTCTTTAGATCTGCAGTTAGTTGACCAAGATAAATGCTATAAAATCTAGATCTATGCAATAAAAGACATTAAGCAGTAAATAAAATCAAGAGTTTCTCCATGCATCCAATATATAAGACAAGAATATTTTTAAAGAATTTTTGTATTTTTGACACCTGGGAAGGGAACATAGAAATATTTTACCAGTCCCCCTCAATGGGATGGGTTCTTGTATGTCCTCAGCTCTTAATATCGACGATATCTCTCTCTTGATGGTGTAGAAAACCCAGACAAAAAATGGAACTCAAAGGGAGCTCACAAGAAAAATGGTAGCAAAATAGGACAATGATGGAGGATCAAAGTCAGACCAAGAGTATAGATCTAGAGTGATCTTTAGGCAACAAAAGGTAGTGAGTGAATGGAAAAACCCTTCTATGTATAACAAAATATTGAATTAGTCTAGATATTGGTGCAGAATTAAAATATTATTAACCAAATCTAGATCCAACTTTTATAGAATATTTTATTATATTTGTTGGAGGGAATTTTTTTTTGGATTTGGTCAAATACCTTTATTTGTAAATAATAAATAAATAAATCATTTATTTATTATTTTAAGGATGTTGTTGAGTAATAGTTAAATAAATAGATTTTTTATTTAATTATTTATAAATTATTTAGTCAAAATTAATAAGGAATATTATTTAAATAATGTTTAAATAATTATTCCTAGAAAATAATAAGATAAATAATGATTTATCTCATTAATTTTCCTATTTTGGGTTAAAAATGACAAGGAATATTAATTAAGTTGCAGTTTAACTAAGTATTCCTTGAGGAAAATCAAACAAATATGGATTTATTAAATATTTCCTCATGGGGTTTCTTGTTTAGAACATAAACAACTTAATAAATTAAGGATTTCTAAGTTATTTTTCAGAGTGAAAGCAATTTTACTTAGGGTAAATTTGGTCCATATAATCGTAGTAGGTTAGATGACCAAAAATTGGTGTAATAAATTGCCCCCCAACGTGTAAGCATTAGGAGCTAATCGTATGACCAAATTACATTGTAAGAACTCAATCACTAGACACCGAAGGGGAAGTTAGAGAGAGAGAAATATACGGTAGACCAAAGAACTAGAGAATAAGACCCTGAGGAGGCGATTCTTACAAGTGCGAAAAGTTTCTTTTATGAGTGAGTACCTATGCTACAAGAGGCAGGGGGAGGTATACATATGCCTGCTGAGACATAGTACAAAGAATAATGTGTCTAGTAAACAAGGGGCTGAACAATATAGTACATGCTGGAATAAACATGAGCCAGATAAAAAAATGATAATGGATCCCACGTACATACTATGTCTCGGATAACAGCTAGGACTTATACAATAATATCTGAGTACATGAGATATAAGTAAAACCAAAGAGGCCTTGTAAATAGGAAAGGGCTCTAAAAATTTGAATGATACATGCAAACTAAAAGGCACTGCAAGTAGCTGAGGACGAAACCATCAAATATGTGGAGCTGCATCAAAGGCTGTAATGAAGAGGTAATTCAGGCATGTGGGGGGCTACCTAAAGGGCCACCCCCTCATGAGGTTTGAAACGTCTCACACACAACCAGGGATCACCGGTAAAATTTGCTGCATCACTGAACCATCGAGTATACTGATCTTGATCATGTGGTAAGGAGCTGGAACTAAGAAACAATCAAGGAAAAGGGAAATAAGGAGTCCCTTTTCCTGATCCAAGGCACTGAACAAGAGTGGAAGTTGGAACCAAGGTACACCACCCTCTAGACCTGTCTTCTGGAATGAATGATCTGATGTTGATAGAAGGAGGCCCACCATAGGTGAGGCAATAAGGGATCCTCAACTAAGGCATGAGAGAAAATAGTAGAGCGACTAATATACTGACACCAAGGATGATAATGGGGGGTACTGAGTAGTGGGATGACGACTTCCCTTGTTAGAGCATGAAGGGCATGGATGACTTGGCAGTGACTAACACAACATCAAAGGGGTCAGGGGACAGTGAGACTGAAGGCCATAATGTGTGACACGAGAGAGGAACCAAGAAAATATGGATGGAGGACTATAGTGGGATACAAAGGGACTCGTGATAGACTCCATGGATGTGATTATGACTCAACTCGGATGCTCTAAACAAGGGCAACTCAATGATGTTTCCACCTAGAAAAGGTCCGGTGGGGACCATAAAGACATGAGTACAAGATGGTTACTCATGACGAAAATCGACATGAGCATGGAAAATTATGGAGGCAAAGTGGTGCCCCAAGTACAAGTGTTTCAAGTGAGGAAATTTGATTTTGAGGAGTAGTTAAGTGACCCTTATTGGAAAAAATGTGTCTTGGTGAAGTATCAAATCACAAAAAACTAACAGATACCCATTTAAGAGTTTTGGTGAGAGCTTTCCAACGGTACAGATAGTTTGTCAAACTGAGCTATGGCTTGGCCGCAACGGGAGAAAGAAAAATATGGGGTTTCTCTTTTAATAAGGAATTTTCCCTCCAAATTCACTCATTTTCAAGTGTAGCTGTAGTGAATGTAGAGAGGAGGGAAGGCCCTAAATCTTGAGGCGATCTTAGTGGGAAAACCGACCGTTGGAATCGAGATCCATCAGTTTTAGGTAAGAGGCCTAACCCTAATATTTTAGTTAAGGGGAGCATAATTTCAGTTTAGGTACCCACAGCTCATGAACAGGCTGGGTCGCACTTTTTGGGGTAAGTTCCACGACCTGGGTAGCAGGTACTGGGAAGAAAATTGCGACCTATCCCAAGAAATGACCTAAAATGTGAAACTTGTGAGATAAAGGGGGTTTCAGTGCTGTTTTTGGCTGAGAACTGGGATTTTTATGGTTGGGGGGCATAGGTTCCCCCTAATCATGTTATGGTCATGCCAAAATGTATTTAGAAATGGGGAATCTAAACACATTTTTATGATGTGGTGCACCATTTGTTTCCGTTATGGTTATGCAATTCGAGAAATGGAATGGAGGATTACCAATCTATTTTGGTACTGCATATATGAAGCAAATGGACTAAGTTTCTAGGTTTGCATACATGGTGTCACTATCCCAAAGATTGGATTTGGATATAATGAACTGGTGCTCACCTAGAAAACCCACAGGTTTGTCAACAACAATGTCTAGGGGACTGGGTTGTTGATGTAAGATGAAGGAATGATGAGGGGGATCATTCCTAGAGTGATCTGAAGTGATATGGGACTCTAGAGGTTCTTCTAAATGGGGAAGAATAATAGTACTAGAGTTGACATGACCAAATGAACTAGGAGAGGTGTGGAGAATTGCTTCTCCTGGCTTATCCAATATGGGTGCCCCCTTACCCAAACACTGGGTGTCAATATAATGGCCACATAGTGTATGTGGTTCAAATGCATGGGTTCAATGTAAGGGGTGATAGATAAATTCAGGGGTGGTGACTGCTTCCATAATGTCATGATCATAATAGAATATGGGGTGACTGTTGGAAGAGAGACCACATGACGCGGTGAAGCTACTTGACTAATCATCATGAGAAGAAAGGATCACATGTGCATCATCATGGGGGGTGATGAAAGAAAAAGTATATAAGGGATCCACCGATGTTGAGCCCAAGGTGATCACTAAAGGGAGGTCAAGTGAAATAGAAGGGTAAGTCTTAGAGGGAGCGTCCACCGTGGATCTCATGAATGATGATAAGTAGAGGATGGTGGCCGATGGCTCCATCATCTTGACACTAGGATGGGGAATGTCAATGGGAGTGGGTAAATCCTTAAGCTAGCTTGAAGCATACTGCACAAGGACAAGAGAGGCGAACTGGTTCTGTTCAATCTTGTACTCCCAAAATACCTCCAAAGAGGTGCGATAATTTGTGAGGTGGGGACAAAAATAGGTATAATGGCCATGGAGATCACACAAAGCACAAGGTTTGTTGGTGTGAATAGTCTTAGGGTTCTTAGCTGCAGTCGTGGAAGAAATAGAGTCTTTAGGGACTATAGACTCAGGGAACGTAACATTAACCATGGGCTTGATACGAGGCAATTTGGGACAATGATGGGTGGCGTGACCGAAAACATCACACAAAGCACATGAGGGGATATCCTTTGGAGGTTGAGGAGGAGCAGGGTTTGTCAAGGCAGCCTTGTCTTTCGATGCCTTCTTGTGATCTTTTCCCACTTCACCTAAAGCTTTCACAACAAGAGGAGATCCCTGTTGAGGTGACTGAGGCATGATAATAGAGGGAGGGGTCATGGGGATCTGTTGAATTGGGGTCAAAGCAAGATAAGGTTTGGGTTGACTAGTTGGGTTAGTGGCTAGGGGATCAATGTACCAGACTACAATCCCCAGGGTCAAGTTAAGAAGGGATAAGGTAGCCATAATATGTACCGAAAATAGTCTAGGAAGAGGAGCTAAAAACGGTATATGACCAAAGTGGTAATGGCTAGATGGGACAAATCCGAGATGGTTAAGGCTAGGAGGAACTATTCCAGGAGGGTAGAGAGGCTCATAGATACTAGCTGTAGATGACAAGCCTAGAGGAGACGATCCTGAAGCCTGAGTTGAAGTGATAGGAGTAGGTTGTAGAGGACGGGGCTACTGACTAGTTGAAGTGGGCCACTTGAGCGAAGCCCGAGATGATTGCATCATGCAAATTTTCGACGAGCTGGGATCAAAGACAGGAGGAGGAAGACTAGGGAAAGAACCAAGAAAAGAGGAGTCTTCATAGACTCCGAGCAAGACACTAGATAAAGGTTTGATGGTTTTCTTATTGGCCACTGAAGAGATGATGGACTCTGGGGAGGTCTAAGACTTCGGTTCGTAATATGTCAAGTGGTCAATCGTGACTATATTTTCGTTATGAGGAAAGGACATATTGCAGTGAACCACAGATGGGAGAACAAACGTCACATAGGTGTAGCTACGACCCAACAGAATGTTGTAATATAATGGGGAATCAATAACTTCTATGTCAACACAAACAATATTACCCGCAAGAGTAATAGGGCAATTGCGAAACATGCCAATGGGCTTGGAAGAGTGGCCATCCTACGGTCGAAGGGTGATAGTGGAAGGTACCAACTCAGGTGATCTGAGTTGCTTCCAAACCAAAGTGGACATCACATAGGTGGATGCCCCCTCATCAATGATACAATGGGATATGTTGGCATTTCGGATCTTGACGGGGATTTGGAAGGTGACGGAAGCAGGAAAGGGAGGATGTTCTGACCGGTCAATATCAAAGATGATCAAATGATCATCTGAAGGATCTATAGCACCCATAGAAGCTAGTAGAGCTTTTCATTGTGAAGGGCACAACTAGAGGAGTTCCAGCATTGATATGGAAGTAGGATATTGCGCCAAATCATCTACTATACTATACGAATGGGAAGCTTTGCCAGAATAATTGTTTTGGCATAATGGTCCCTTAGGATCTTGGTATGAACTTCCACCTTAGGCTAAGGGACCTATAAAGGAACATTGATTGTCGAAAGAGTCTCTGTAGAACTTGAAGAAAGGGGCTCGGGGGTAGATGTAGCAGGAGGCTTATTGTAGTGACGAGACCGAGTTTGAAGGTTGAGGTCAATAGTAATGGGTTGGTCAGAGTTCATCATGAGAATCTGGTAATAGGAGGTACCAAATAGAGGAGCTTGAATGGCTTCCTGACCTTCAGGTGGTTTGGTAGCCACGAATCCTTGCTGAGGGAAAGGATTGGTAAACACACCCGGCTGGATAAGTGCAGCATTGGGAGGAACCGAAGGAGAGGCTTGTTGTCCTCACGATGCTTCTTGAGTCTCCCACATCTGACTTATATGTGGTAAAAGAGAAAAATCGTGGGTGTAATGACCATAGACACCGCAACAAGAACAAGGCTTATTCATGTGAACACGCCTATCCTGCTTGGTATGAGTTTCCTGTTGCTGGTTAGAAGTGTTAGGTGCATTCCCTTGGGAATTAGGTCTTGGATTACTGGGGGCAGATTGATTTTGCATGCCTTTCCTCTTCTTTTTGGAAGTAGGAGGATTAGTTGCGCCCCGCTATGCATATACCTGCCTTTGGGGGGCCGGTGGCTACTGTTGCAGGGGTTTAGAAGGTAAGGGAGGTGGGGGTGCTAATGCTGAAGGAGTTGGAGCAGCAGGCTGCGGATACAGATAATAAGGAGGTTGGGTAACATTGTTTTAAAAGGGTTGGGAAAAAGGATGAGGCATGCCATATCCTAGATACATGCTACCGAGAGAGGGAAAAGTGCTGGAGGAGATGGCCCCTCCCTGAGGGAAATCATAACCCATGGGAGGATGAGCGTATGGATGAGAAAAAGCTCCAACGAAACCATCAGTGACATTGGATGCCCTCGGTGTGTTGGCACCACCAGGTTTAGGAAAATCAGGTAAGATGGTATAAACATAACTAGACTAAGCGTAGATCAGGTCATATTTTAATGAAATCTAGAGAGTAGATTCTTCGGTCTGAGGGAAATGCGATGCAACATTTTTTTCGATAGCAGGGAAAATGGATCTAAGGAACAAGTCCATGTAGACACGGTCTTCGAAGGTAGGGGCTCGACATAGGCTCTTTCTTCTTCGCCATTCCTCGACATGATCTATTAGGTCCCTATATTACTAGTATAGACCCTTATTTTTGTTAGTGTAAACCTGTTATTGTTATTATTGTACCCCTGTAACCCCCATATTTTTATTATTGTGCCCTTAAATTATAAATGTTAGGTCAGATAGGATTACATTGTGTCCTCATGGACTCCTATATATAGAAAGGAGGTTTTGTAATTTGTATCATTCAAGAATTGTTCATTCATATAATGTATTGGAGGTTTCCCCATCAAAGTGGCTTATTTGTAAGGCATTGATATCTCTTTTATTCTATTTTTGGAGATAGTTTCACAACATTTGGTATCAAAGCTTTGGATTCTAGTGTTTCGCTTCTCCAAACAAGTCATCATGGAATTTTCACTATAATTTTTTTTACGAAGATTTAGAAGCTTAAATTTTTAGAGTGCAAAGCCAAAATCCCAAGGAACATCTTCACAAAATTTTAGAGCTTGGTTCGAAATATTTTCGGAGATATGATCTGTGGAAGTTAGGGCTTTTTGCAGGCTCCTGAATTTAACCTAAATAGGTCATCGTGGCATTTTCACTATAACCTTTTTACTACAACATTTCAGAAGCTACAATTGTTAGAGTGTGAAGCTCAAATCCTAAGGAACAATGTTCCAAAATTTTAGAGCTTGGTTCACAATAGTTTCAGAGATATGTTCTATGGAAGTTAGGGCTTGTTCAGGCTCCTGAAGTTCATCTCAAAGAGGTGATTGTGGGAAAATATCCATAACTCTCTCTCTAAGCATTAGATTGGAATGTTGTAAAAGGTGGCCACAAGTACATAGACTTTAGTGTCCTTTATATCAATTTTAGAGCCGAAGGAGGCAATAATGACATGTGGCAAGTCGTACAAGTTCGATCTACTGAACTAGTCCATAATTAGGTCATTGTGGGAGATTGGACATAGCTTTTCCTTGAAGAATCCAAATCAGGTCAGACCTATGGAATTTGAAAGAAGCTTTCGAGGGCTACTACAGGGCTGAATTCTAGATATTGAGGATACACAATTAAAGAAAAAAATCAATTTCAATATCGAGTTCCTCAAAAGCAAGGAAAAGTTGTATATATTTTTTTTCCAAATTGAATAAGTCATGTTTGAAGAATCAAGTTGAATTGATTCCAAGGACATATTTTTAGAGTAGATATCAGTATTGGATTCTAAAATGGCCCCTAAAAAGAATTCAAGACACATTAAGCCTTTAGAAGGCTCTACTATGACTCATGAAGACGAAGAATGGCAACATGACATATCAAAATTACAAGAGGAAGTGCAACAAATTTCGCTCTCACAAAGAGCAACAAAAAATGACATGGAAGCTTCGAAGAAAGGCATGGAAACTAAGATGGATGGTTTAAAGAAAGGCGTGGAATCTAAGATGGATGGTTTGAAGAATGGCATGGAAGCTAAGATGGATGGCATGGAAGCTGGCATGGAATCCAAGATGGATGACATGGAAGCTAAGATGGAAAACATGAAGAATGATCTAAAAGCACACATGGAAGGTTTGACAAAGTTGATACAAGAAATGTTTCCTAATGGTGAAAAGATAGTAGAGGAAACACATGGTGAGAACAAAAGAAATGTTAATTGTTATTTCATAAGCTCTAATATTGGAGGGAAGAACCACCATATTCCAAAAATGGATATGAGGAAGTTTGATGGAAAGGATTCTGTAACATGGATACTACATATGCAGCAATATTTTGATCTCAGTAATGTGAAAAATACCCAAAAGGTATGCATTGCAACTTTACATTTAGAACAAAATATGTGTGTATGGTATTGACAACTTTCCTCCCATAAACAAATTGTCACTTAATCAATTTTTACGGAGGAAATGATAGAACATTATGAGGATACAAAGATCAACACCTTATTTAGCCAATTGATAAATCTCAAACAAAATGGTTCAGTGGGGGAGCACATTGAGGACTTTCAAAAATTGAATATAAGGGTAACTGATATTCCAGAGGAACACAGGATTGATCTCTTCATAGGTAATTTAAAGGACAACATCCAACATGAAGTTCATGTTTTGGAACCTGATTCATTGGAGAAGGCATTTAGGTTGGCAAGAAAAATTGAATGTAAAATTATGGCGAGAAGGAAGCCTACCACTCACTTCTATAAAGATGGATGTGTTGCTACTCCTATATTTCCACAACCTACAAGGTTGACACCACAACAATTGGAAGAAAAAAGAGAAAATGAACTTTTCTACAATTGTGATAGCAAATACTCTAAAGGTCATAAGTGTGCTGAGAAGAAATTATTTTACATAGATTGTGAAGAGTATAGAAGAAAATGGACAAGAATCTTCAAAAGAAGAGGATATACACCAGGAACCAACCTTATAAGAGAAAGAAATGAGTCTGACCATATCGTGTAATGATTTGGTAGGAATTACCACTCCTCAAACTCTCAAGATAGAAGGACATATCAAGAACAAAAAAGTAATAGTGTTGATTGATTCAGGTAGTACCCATAATTTAATTCATTGTAAGGTAGCCAAGGAATTGAATTGTTTCCTATACCCAGCACCAGAATGTCAAGTGATGGTTGCAAATGGAGGAACTATAAATTGCTCTGGAAAATGCCATAATATCAAGCTAACCATGGGGAAATATGTATTGAATAGTCTAGTTCTTTCCATTCCTATGGGAGGTGTTGATGTTGTACTGGGAGTACAATGGTTACAATCTTTGGGGACAATAGCTTTTAATTTTGAAGAAATTTTCTTGAAATTGTTTTCAGAAGGAGAGGACGTTGAATTATAGGGTATCATAGGGAAGACATGAAATATAATAAGCTCTAATGTCATGACAAAGCTTCTAAATAAAGATCAGCGAGGTGTAATGGCACAATTATGCTCACTAGAAGTTCCAACATCAAAATCATCTGTTTCTGCAGATCTCCAAAAATTATTGTACAATCATTCCAAGGTGTTTGAAATCCCAAAGGATTCCCACCTATTCGTGATCATGATCATGCTATTCATTTGATTCCAGGAAGTGTTCCTCCAAACATCAAGCCTTATAGATATCCTTTTCTCCAAAAGAGAGAAATTGAACGTATGATTGTAGAAATGTTAGAGCCTGGTATAGTTCAACCTAGTCAAATTTCTTTCTCTGCTCCTGTAGTATTGGTACACAAGAAGGATGGATCATGCTGCATGTGTCCACGTTATAGGGAGCTCAATAAGCTCACCATTAAAGAGAAATTTCCCATTCCTATGATTGATGAATTATTGGATGAATTACATGGAGAAAATTATTTTACCAAGTTGGATCTTCATTCAGGATATCATCAAATTAGAATGAAGACTGAAGATATTATGAAAACAACATTTCGAACTCATGAGGGTCATTATGAATTTTTGGTCATGCCTTTTGGCCTTACCAATGCACCTTCTACATTTCAAGGGCTGATTAATTCCATTTTCAAACCCTTCCTTAGAAAATTTGTGCTAGTATTTTTTGATGATATACTAATCTACAATAGGTCTTGGAAGGATCATGTTCAACATGTTGACTGGGTGCTCAAACTATTGCAGGAGAAACAATTATATGCAAAAACATCCAAATGTTTCTTTGGAGTACAAGAGGTGGAATATCTGGGTCATATTGTATCTCACGAGGGAGTTAAGGTAGACCCTAACAAAGTTAAAGCCATTAAGGAATGGAAAGTCCCCACAACCATAAAGCAGTTGTGAGAATTTCTCCGGTTAACAGGGTATTATCGCAATTTTGTTAAGTATTATGGGAGAATAGCAGCACCTCTAACAACATTATTGAAGAAAGATGCATTTTCATGGACTCCTGAAGCAACTAAGGCCTTTGAACATCTTAAAGAGGAAATGTGCCTAGTCCTAGTCTTAGCTACACCAGACTTCACAAAAAACTTTATTGTGGAATGTGATGCCTCAGGAAATAGAAATGGTGTTGTTTTAATGCAAGAAGGAAGACCTATTGCTTTTGAAAGTCATCCAATAAAAGGAAAGTATTTACAGAAAGCTATTTATGAGAAGGAAATGTTAGCAATAATGCATGCACTAAATAAATGGCGAACTTACCTAATGGGAAGACACTTCAAGGTAAAAACTAATCATGATAGTCTTAAACACTTTTTGGAACAAATACTATCTCCAAAAGAGCAACAAAAATGGGTCACAAAGGTGTTGGGTTATGACTTTGAAATAATCTACAAAAAAGGGAAGCTAAATGTTGTTGCAGATGTACTCTCAAGAAAGAATGAAGAGGTGGAACCCTTGCTTTGTGCCATTTCTATTATCCAACCAAATTGGATAAACAAAGCAAAGGATGAATGGAAGAAGGATGAGGAAGTGTGGACACTTATTCAAAAGTTGTAGGAAGATCCTAGTACATATGATACATTTATTTGGAAAAATGATTCCTTATGGTACAAAGATCGCTTATATATTTGTAAGAATTCCCAACTAAAACAAAAGATTCTTTTGGAATTGCACACTTCTCCTTTTGGAGGACACTTAGGATTTTTAAAAACTTACCACAGGGTGAAGAAATAATTTTTTTTGGATGGCCTTAAATCTAATATTAAAAATTTTGTGGCAGAATGTTTCGTTTTCCAGCAGAATAAAGTTGAGACAATTAAGACCCCGGGTCTTATACAACCTTTATCCATTCCAAGTCAACGTTGGGTGGATATTTCAATGGAATTTATCATAGGTTTACCTAAGTCTGAAGGAAAGAGTGTCATCATGGTGGTAGTTGATAGACTTAGCAAGTATGCATACTTCTATGAATTATCTCATCCATTTAAAGCAAGTACAGTTAATACTACATTTATGGACACAATTCAAAAGCTAGATGGAAACCCAAGGGTTATTGTGAGCGAAAAATATCCCATTTTTACTAGAATTTTTTGGACAGAGTTATTTTTTTGTTTGGGTACTCAATTAGCTCATAGCTCATCTTATCATCCTCAATCCGATAGTCAAAATGAGATAGTAAATAGATTTTGGAAGGATATATTCATTTTTTTCTATCTGATAAACAAACAAAATGGGTCAAGTGGTTACCTCTTGTTGAATGGTGGTATAACAATTCCTTCCATACTGTAGCAAAAATGACCCCATTTATGGCACTTTATGGATATCATCCACCATCCATCACATCATCTTTAAGAGAAAATTTGAAGGTTCAAGCAATGGAAGATCACATCGAGCATCAACAAGAAGTTCTCCAATTCTTAAAAGATAACCTGAATTTGGCACAAAATCGAATGAAACAACATGCAGATCAAAATCACAGCGAGAAAAGTTTTGATGTAGGAGACTGGGTATTTTACGACTAGAACCATACAAACAAATGTCCCTCAAGCAAGCTAGGAAGGATAATAAATTATTGCCAAAGTACTATGGTCCTTACAAGGTGTTGCAAAATATTGGTACTATTGCATACAAATTGAAGCTTCCTGCTTCTTCATGAGTGCATCTAGTTTTCCATGTTTCATGCTTAAAAAAGGTTATAGGTGAAAATCTTCCAGTTCAAACAATATTACTAGAACTTGATGAGGAAGGAAAAATCATATTAGAACCTAAAGCGGTCATGGAAACAAGAACTCGACAGCTACGAAATCAATCAATTTCAGAGTATCTCATCAAGTGAAAGAACTTACCCACTAAATATTCTACATGGGAGGATGAGAATTTTATACAGAAGCACCCAGAGCTACTCAAGCATTGAGGACAACACTTTTTTGAAGGAGAGGGGCATGTTAGGTCCCTATATTACTAGTATAGTTCCTTATTGTTGTTAGTGCAACTCCCTTATTGTTATAATTGTAGCACTGTAACCCCCATATTGTTATTATTGTGACCTTATATTATTATTGTTAGGTCAGATAGGATTACATTGTGGCCCCATGGACTCCTATATATAGAAAGGAGGTTTTTTAATTTTTATCATTCAAGAATTGTTCATTGATGTAATGTATTGGAGGTTGCCCCCTTGAAGCGGCTTATTTCTAAGGCGTTGATATCTCTTTTCTTCTATTTTTGGTGCTTGTTTCACAACATGATCAGATAGGCGGGTCGCAGACGATTGACGAAAAGAGGTCAAAATTTCGGTACCAGTGTCATAACAAAGGGGAAGCTAGAAGTAAGACAGAAAATCCCAGGCAAGAGTTGCAAAAGTGGTATGAGAAGAGGAGGCCTGGTCAACATACCACTTAGAAGCTTCTCCAGTAAGGGTACGTTGGAACAACTGAAGATGGAAAAAGTCATCGGTGATGAAACTAGACGAACACCACATGTGGAAAGATCGAACATGGTTATTAGGATCTTCTCCAACAAGACCTTCAAACTTGGGGATGTCAGAAGAGAGCTTTGTTGGCATTGCAGGCTAATCAACCTCATGGCCTATGGGGTCATTAATTAACTGGTTAAAATTGGGAAGACTGAGGCCTACCATATAAGGGAGCAAGGGAGCAGCTGATATAGTTCTTGTTGCAGTCCCACTAGCAGATTCCCTGCATTAGGGCTAGGGCTACCACCAGCGTTAGGTCGTGAACCAGACATGGTGAAGGTGACAGGGGGGGAACCGGGGATGGAACCAGAAGGAGAACCCAATGAACCAGAATAAGTGTCGGAATGAGGACTCGGTGGAGGAATAACTCAGATCCTACGTGGATGAGTTAGTCTTCCTAACAAAAAATGAGGATGAAGGCCAAGAAGTCTCTGGGATAAATGCCTTGGAGGCGTAATGATGATAGAACAAACACGGATCACAAAAGGAAGAGAGACCAACAAGGGTAAGGAGGTGCATGATCAAATAATTACAATGCTGAAACAAGGGCAAAGAGGTGTAGGATCAATTGATTACAATGTTAAAGTGTTTGCTTGGCGATGTTAACTAGGTGCTTCTTCACTTAGGGTGTGTGTGTTAAGTGTGTTAATTTTAATTTTTAAACCCATACGTTTATAGAGAAAAAAGAAAAAGTGTGTTGTATAACTATAAATAAATCTGGAGATAACAGTAAATAAAAATTAATATAACAGAAAATAAACAACTAAATATGCATTAATCTAAACCCAAGGAGGTGGGCTTGTCAATAACTAGTCTATGGGTGGGAAAACATCTAGTCAAAACACACCAAAATAGCCAATGGATCTAAATTCGGGAGGGAAAATTATCTAAAGGTCAGATCTACTCGAAATAGGTGCAGACAACAACAAAAAACCAGAGGTAAAAGTGCTACAAATGAGGGGCGAAAGGCTACAACTAGGAGGGAAGTAGAGGGGACTCTAGAGGAGGACCAAAAAAAATTGAAAAGAGGTGTTTTGAATGGATGAATAACAAATTTGAAGTGAATCTGAAGGTGAGGGATCAGATATAAAAGATGGCTGAACACACTGAAATTTCAGATGATTTGCTGCAGTTAAAATCCTCCTAGAAAGGTGGAAGGGTAGTGAAGCCCTAAGGGGCTAGGTTCCCAATTCAATGAGTAAAATAGAGAAAGTACAAGTCCAAAATTGGCGGAGACGGAGCTCATCCAACCCTGAATAGAGGCCCAGACAAACCCACAAAAATCTCAGAAAAATTCCTGCAAAACGTTCAGGTCGCAGTTTCTAATATGATTTCTGAAGAGGTCATAGGTTTGGGGTTGTTTTCTACGCCCTAAAGTTCTAGGTTGCAGATTTTGGCCCAAAATGTGCAACCTGCACTTCCAGCACTCTCGGGAGTAGGTTTCAGAAAAAATTGTCGTCTTAGCTGTGGCTGATTCCTGTCACCTGTGCAATAGGTCTGGAAACACACGGAAGTTAGAATTTTTATTATTTTAGAGTTTTATAGGTTAAAAAAAACATCAAGAAAAGAAAAATAAGAAGCTGAAGAAAAATCAGTTTGAAGCACTTGGTGATGCAGGTATCTGAAAAATGACAGAGGTCGTAATCGTAAACCCTTGTGGAGTCTCCAGTTGTTAGGATGAATTCTAATCGCAAGTGTACGAAAAAAGCTCACTTTAGCTATGCATAAAAAATAGCCCGAACATCAAATATGGCTGCCAATTTCTTTATATCTGCAGTTAGTTGACCAAGATAAATGCTACAAAATCTAGATCTATGCAGTAAAAGACATTAAGCAGTAAATAAAAGCAAGGGTTTCTCCATGCATCCAATAGATAAAACAAGAATATTTTTAAAGAATTTTTGTATTTTTGACACCTGGGAAGGGAACATAGAAATATTTTACCAGTTCCCCTCAATGGGATGGGTTCTTGTATGTCCTCAACACTTTATATCTAAGATATCTCTCTCTTGATGGTGTAGAAAACCCAGACAAAAAATGGAACTCAATGGGAGCTCACAAGAAAAATGGTAGCAAAATAGGACAATGATGGAGGATGAAAGTGAGACCAAGAGTATAGATCCAGAGTGATCTTTAGACAAAAAGGGGTAGTGAGTGAATGGAGAAACCCTTCTATTTATAACAAAATTTTGAGTTAGTCTAGATATTGGTGCATAATTAAAATATTATTAACCAGATCTAGATCCAACTTTTATGGAATATTTTATTATATTTGTTGGAGGGAAAAATAATTTGGATTTGGTCAAATACCTTTATTTGCAAATAATAAATAAATAAATGATTTATTTATTATTTTAAGGATGTGGTTGAGTAATAATTAAATAAATAGTGATTTATTCAATTATTTATAAATGATTTAGTCAAATTTAACAAGGAATATTATTTAAATAATTATTTCTAGAAAATAATAAGATAAATAATGATTTATCTCATTCATTTTCCTTTTTTGGGTTAAATATGACCAGGAATATTAATTAAACTGTTGTTTAACTAACTATTCCTTGAGGAAAATCAAACAAATATGGATTTATTCAATATTTCCTCATGGGGTTTGTTGTTTAGACCATAAACAACTTAATAACTTAAGGATTAATAACTTATTTTTCATAGTGAAAGAAATTTTACTTAGGGTAAAATTTGTCTTACATGCTATACTTTGGTCCATATAATAGTAACAGGTTAGATGACCAAAAATCAGTGTAACAGATGCATGTCAAAAAGCCTTAGAGGTAGAATTTTCCTTACAAGCTCATTGCAATCGACGGACTTTTGTCGCGAAGCACATCCCACCCAAGCCATGGGCCCCACCCAAACATTGAAGGTTTAGAAGGTGTATCTGATATAAATGGCCCAACGATGAAAACAAGGACTCTGTTATTACTGTAATGATAAGTACGCCCCAGGGAATAAATGCAAGGAACCAAAATTCTTCCAAATTGATTCCACTAACAACAATACAACAGAGGAAGTCTCCAACCTGGACATGGATGAGGAAGAACCAACTAACACTCAAATAGAACCATACCAGGATCTCGCAGCTTCACCAGATGAACCAGTTATATCACTACATGCCTTGGTTGGAATTTATTGACTCCAGACTCTTAAAATCAATGGCTTCATTAAACATAGGTCAGTCGTGGTGTTGATGGATAACAGAATTAATCATAACTTTGTCCATAAGGTTGTAGCAGAAGCCACCCATTGTTTTATAAGGGTCGCCTATAATTTCCAAGTACTGATTGTTGATGGGGAATTATCACCTTAAAGCCCACATGTTCTCCATTGAAATGGGTGGATGTGACATTGTCCTAGGTGCAAAATGTCTTTGCACACTCTGCCCTATAAAAATGGATTTCCAAGAGTTATATATGAGCTTTAAGAAGGAATGCCACACTCATACACTGAGGGGACTCCAGGTGAGTTCTCCTACTATCATCAACTCGCATGGAATGGAGAAGCTTTTAAAAAAGGGCCATTGTGGGGTAGTAGCTCAATTTAATTTCATATAAGCCATTGAATCCACCACTCCCCAAATTCATCCAGATATGTAACATGTCTTAGATCACCATCTGTGAGTATTTGATAAACCACAAGAACTTCCCCTTCCTCTAAGTGAGCATGATCATAGAATCCCTCTAATCGTAGGAGATCAACCACGAAATGTTCATCCATATTTCTCTCTTTTTTCCCAATGGAATGAGATTGAAAAAATCATCAAGGAGCTTCTATAAGAATGGTTTATTTGTCCCAGTATGAGACCCGTACGAAGGAGGCTGCGACGTCAGAACTCGGTTGTAACTTCTATTTGTTTATCACTTTAATAGATGACTATGATTATGGTTCCACTCCTTTTGCAATCATGTTAATGCGAGTAATATCTTTTCTGACCGATATTTAGTTACGTATGCTGGTTCCTATGCATGTATCTGTTCGTCTCTTCTGTGTGCAGGTGTTCGTCTACGGAGATCGTGGAAGGATTGTGATCTGCGAGGGTTGAAGGACGGGGGCATCTTCTTCTTCAGATCTGAATTGGAATCGGGGCAGGCTCTTATCCCAGTCTTTCATTTATTAATAACTAGGAGCTTGCGTCATAGCATTGTTTGTTTGTTGCTAGACCTGTTGGGCCTAGTAGGGATCATGTCTGTCCACTTGGAGAAGGATTTACCTCCTCAACAGTATGAGCCCTTATTCATCTCTTGTAGTCATGGTTTTAAATATGGATGAAGAATGGTGCATGTCTCCTAAATTTAGGGCCCTTAAAAAGCACAATATCAAGGAAAAATTATGTATTCCTGTGCTGGATGATTTGCTTAATGGACTCCATGGTGCTAAATTCTTTACCAAGCTCGACCTTCGCTGTGGCTATCTCAAATACGAATGAAGGAATTTTACATCCCCAAAACAACTTTACGAACTCATGAAGGCCACTATTAATTCTTGGTCATGCCATTTGGTATTTGTGATTTTCCCTCCACTTTTCAGAGCCTCGTGAACCACCTTCTAAAACCTTATCTCAGAAAATTTGTCCTAGTATTTTTAGATTATATTCTCATCTACAGTCTCACATGAGATAAGAACCTTCAACATGTTGACCAAATACTACAATTTCTCCCAGACAATAAATTGTTTGTCAAACTCTCTGACTGCTCCTTTGGAATGGAATAAGTTGATTATTTGGAACACATTATGGGACACAATGGAGTAAGGGTTAATCTGAAGAATATTCAGGCAATGAAGGATTGGCCCCAACCAAAAACCTTGAATAATTTGAGGGGATTCTAGGGTCTCATAGGTTTCTATCACAAATTCGTCAGCAACTATGGACATATTTCACGTCCCCTAACTAATATTCTGAAGAAAAAAACATTCTTATGGACTGACAATGCACAACAGGATTTCCTGGCTCTCAAATAATCCATGTCCTCCACTCCAATTTTGGCTTTACCTAGCTTCACCAAATATTTTGTGATTGAATGTGATGCTTCAGGTACGAGCATTGGTGCAATATTAATGCATGAAGGTAGAACATTGTCCTCCATTATTCAAGAACTCAGTGCCAAACATATGGGACAATCCACATATGATAAATAAATTATTTCCATCTTACATGTAGTAGAAACTTTCCACCCATACTTATTGGGGACACGATTCCAAATCCGTACTAACCATCATAGTCTAAAATACATTCTAGAGCAGCGTCTATCCTCACCATAAAAAATAAATGGCTGGAAAAAATGTTGGGATATTATTATGAAATCATTTACAAAAAGGGATCTGACAATGTATTATTTGATGGCTTATCATGAAAATTTGAGGATGAGGGCACCATTTTATCACTCTCTCTACCTTAATAAGATTAGATTGAAGATGCTCACCAGGAATGGTTCACCCACCTCTCCCTATCCTGGCTCATTAACAATCTGAGAGACGATCCCAATGCCTCAAATGACTACTCTTCATAGGTTGATGTTCTCTGTTACAAGGATCAAATAGTGCTCTCCCCAACCTCAATTCTCAAACCCCACATCTTGGCTAAATTACATTCCTCTCCAATGGCTGGACATTCAGGATTTCAAAAGACTAATGTGTGCACTCACCGCTCCTCCTTTTGGACTAGCATGAAAACTAGCATTCTTACTTTTGTCTCTGAATGTGATGCATGACAATGCAACAAAGTGGAAACAATCAAGAATCCGAGAACCTTACAACCTTTACCCTCACTGATTCAGTATGGACATGCATCTCCATGGATTTCATTACTGGCATCCCAAAGTCTGGAAACAAATCAGTTGTCATGGTGGTTGTTGATAGGATTTCCAAATATGCCCATTTTCATGCTCTACCCCACTCATTTACCCCAACATTGGTGGCACAAATTTTCATGGACCAAATATTCAAACTACATGGCATGCCGACTTCTATTGTGTCACACTGTGACCCCACCTTTGCCAGCAAATTTTCATAGGAAATTTCAAGATCCAGGGCACGCAAATCCAACTCAGTACAACTTATCATCCTTCAATCGATAGTTAGATAGAGGGAGTCAACAAATGCTTGGATACCTATCTACGTTATTTTACCTCTGACAAGAAACATCAATGGGTCCAATGGCTACCTCTAGTTGAATGGTGGTATAACACTAACTATCATGAAGCCACCAAGATGACATCTTATGAGGCTGTATATGGACAACTTCCACTGTCACCAGTGTCTTATCTCCCCGGTTGTTCCAAAGTATGAGAATTTGATCAAATCCTATAGAACCGTGCCACCATGATCATTCATCTGAAAGATAGTCTACATTAGGCATAGAATAGGATGAATGAATAGGTTGATCAACATCGATCCAAATGGTCATTTCAAGTTGGTGACCAGGTATTCCTATGACTCCAACCATATAAGTAGATATATCTGAAAGTAAAAGGATGTTAGAAACTCACACCAAAATTCTATGGGCCTTATCAGGTACTTCAACATATAGGATATGTCGGCTACAAACTGGTTTTACCAACCACTTCATGAATCCACCTGTTCGGCAGTGAAAAAGGTATGAAATCATTCTGTATTTTCTCATTCTTTTACTATAGACCTACTCCTCTTTACCTTAGGAAGGTAATTTATTATGAGAATATGGTAGAATTGGAAAGGGTTATGTGTATTATGAAAAGATGACTAAATGTTTCTTTTTGTTGACAAAAATACGAGTTAGATGAAGTGAACAGCTATACCAAAGGCGAGGCTGAGATTAATGCAACTGTTACTCCATCAACGTTAAACCACATCCAGCCAAAGATAAGGATATTCGAATGCATTGCCAAGAAAAGGCAGGGGATAGCTCGACTTTGGTCAAAGTAAAGAAGATGATAACTAAACAAAGGGGAGCGAATCCCTTAGGCTCCTTCGATCCCTCACGATCGCTGTTAAAACTCATCTTATTCCTCGTCTTGTCCGTTAGGGTCGATATATAAAGCAATTTTGTTTAGTGATCAAGGAGTTGGTCAGTCAGTCGAAAGTTCATATATTCAAACACTTCCTCTGTAATATTGTTTTTATTGACTCTCGGTTTTAAGAGAGCAACCTCTGTAATAATTTATGTTTGATTAATATCAAAGATGCGTTTTGTTTCATCTCTTAAGTTCTAAATTAGCTCGGCAGTATTTCACTGGCGCTAAGGGCCTGGCTCTGGTGGAATTACCTTGTTGTTTGTATTCTTAATCGTTGCTTACTGTTGTGTGAAGTTTTGTTTAAAGTTTATTTTGATTGCAGAGTTGATTGACTACTGTTGGATTGAATACAGATTCATTATGATCATTAATGAATTGCATTGCTATTTTATCCTTTGCAAGAAGTGCATTCGTTTTTTATTTACCTTGCTATCATTATAAAGCTTTGTTGTTCTATATTCGATTCTAGTTGCTATTCTATTGGTTTATGATTTGTTATAATTGATTTTTTCATGGTATTGTCTGTCAACAGGGTTGAAGTATTGAGATTAGTTAAGTTTATAATTGTTGTTCATTCTATGTTGTTGTTCCATTTCTGTTTATTGTGCATTTCTGATTCTTAGCTTTATATTAGCAGATATATTGGTTACAGTTGCCATGTACGCATAGGAGTTACAAGCTGTTGTTCCTTTCCAGCCTTTGAAGTTCCTTTCAGTTATTTTCATCAACAAGTAGTTTGAGTTTCATTTCATTTTGATTGCTTTAAGAACAAGATCACTAACTGTAGAGGACACTGGTTATTACTTCCAAGTTCCCAGATTGGTTATCTTCCATCGATTTCTGAGGGAAGGAGTTACTGCTACTATACCCCTGATCGATGTTTTGCAGATTGATTTAGTCAAGATTTTAGAGCATTTTCATTCATGTTACTGTAATTATATTTATTTACAAGCATTATTTTACTCTTGTATTTAAGATTCTGTACTAAATCTTCATAGCATTACTCTTAGTTAATTGTAGCCTCAGACAGAGTACACTCTTGAAATAAAAAGTCACTCCCGGATTGATAATTAATGTAGGCTAATTAGGTGTTCAAAAGATACCTTTTTACCCCTCAACATTTTGGTGCCATTGCTGGGGAGAGTGTATTCCATTTCAAAGGAGTGATGCACAGTTGATTTCCTTCTGCTTGTGAAGAATTGGGTATTAAAGATGGAAGGTAAGAACCTACACACTGGGCAAGAAACACACTTGCTCACAGCCCACTTCACAGCAGAAGTAGGTAAGATTCTTTCTTTAGGTAGGAATGAAGGTTTGTTTTTCTTGAATGAATAGATCAACTAAGCAAAACAAAATTCCTCCTAAAATTGAAAATCCTAAGGGACCGGTGTTCGTTGGGCGGACAAATTTTATTCACGAAATCCTTAAAAGAAATGAATCTCAGCCATCAGTAGGATTTAGAAAAGCTATCTCTAGATAGCCTAATAGTTCCCTTCAGGCTGCAGAGTCACCATCTGAAGCCTTTGCAGAGATACATAGTCAAACAGTGGGAATTGAGCAAGATTCCCAAGAAATTGAGAATCCCTGCATAATTTCCCCTAGAGAAGGGAACTCTAGTAATCTCCGTGAAGGAGAAGGGGAAACAAGAGAAACAGGAGACCCAACATCTCCTATTGAAATAGCCCATCCGGTAAGCAGTCCAGATAAAGGAAGTGCTATTAAACTTGTTCAAAACCAAGGTCTTGAATCACCTCAAACAATAGGTCAACAAGGAATACTCATTGCTATAGATAAGGGAAGTGTTGTCAAAGACATTCCTGCTCCTTATAGTCAGCCTAGGAATTCCCTTGAGATCCCAGAAGGATATTGGCACATTTTTTACCAAATGGCCCAGAACCAAAATCAGAACCAGCAGACACCCCAGCAAACCTCTACGCTGTAATATCCTATAGTAGATACTATAGTCAATGCACCTATGAATGCCATTCCCCTTCAACATATTCCCACATTTCATGGCTTAACATCAGAAGATCCAGATGCATTTTTGTTTGAATTTTATGTGTTATGTAGGGGATATTATTATACCACCGATCCCCAAAAACTAAAACTATTCCCTTCTACATTAAAAGGGGCAGCCATACGATGGTTTATGGGATTTGGTGGGGGTGTCATAACTGATTGGGATCAGATGAAGGTTGCATTTTTAAAAAAGTATGAAGATTATTGTAGGTCTCGGGAACTAAAAGATGAAATATTCCAAATGACAGCAAAACCAAATGAAACCCTGGAAGAATATGTGGAACGATTTCAATACAATCTTCAGATATCTCCTTATGCATTCTTACCCTTACCTGATAATGTGTCGAAAAATACATTAATTAGGGGAATGAAATATCAATGGGTTGAAACATTGAATATTATGGGAAAAGGTGATATATTTCAGGAAATTTATGCTAACATCATTGATTTGTGTATCAGGAGTTCGAGGGGCAACACAAGGCTAAAATCAAAAGAACGTGATATGATTACAAGAGACAATAAGACCTCTAATGTAGGTGTGACTCATGCAGATATTGGAAATATGCTAGAATATTTCAAGACAGACATACTTGGGACTCTAACAATGTAGTTCGACATTATGAAATCGAAACAAAAGAAAGCAGAAGCAGAGCAAAATTTGGCAGTATTCTGTCCTAGATGCAGGAAGAAACATAGCCACAAAGAATCCCCGTTGGATGTAATCAAAGTCTATGCCATTTTCACAAAAGATCACCCTACAGAATGATGTCCCTCACTTCCTCGCCTAAAATCAATTTACAAGGAGGCAGAAGAAGAATCAGAAGTGGTATGTCTACTTAATCAACATCGACAATGGTAGCCACGACAATCAGGCATGCCAACTGATCCATTTTCTTCTTTTCAGCCTCCTCAATAAAATGCTCAGCAATATAGTGGAAGGTATAAAAATCAACCACCTTTCCCAAATTGGCCACACCAACCATTCCCTACAACATCTTGGCCAAATCAAACAAATCAAACTAATTGGCCAAACTTTCCTTTCTGCCCACCGTTTTGGCAAAACAATAATTATGTAACACAATGGTCCCCCTCTATTTCCTAGAGTTAGGCCTGGCACTCGAACTGGAAAATACATACAAATCAGCCAGCTGGAACAATCCTTCTCTCTCAACCTACATTGCCAGCTCCCTATACAAACCCCCAGACTAACTTAAGACCACAACTCCCAGCCTAGCCCAACCCAAACCCAAACAATAGGCTAGTTCAGTCAGTGACCTTCAATTAAGGTCTGGGTGCATAGTAGAAAAAGAGAGAAATAATAATTTTCATGTTAGGGCCTAAATCTACCTCAGGCTGAGAAAGGCAGAATCTAGGGTAACATCAAACCACGCTTAACCTGGTAGCTAGCCCTACTAGGTCAGGAGAGGGCTCTCTCCTTGTCAATATCAACAAAAAATGATCAATGAGGCTTGATATGACTTGATGTGAAGAATGATTTAGGTTAGGTATGTGTACAAAAGTGTTTGATTGAATTTGATGATGTTTTTTTGGCTCAAATGTGAAAGGCAGATTTGGGCCTGGGAATGAGGCTCAGTTTCGTAGAGATCTCTATGGGGCAAGGTAGGAAAGTGATTTGGTACTGGAACTTTATTAAACCTCCTAATGTGCCTGCTGACCGTTATTGGATATTTTGAAGACCTTTTTGATGAAACCCTAGACATAATGAAACTGAAACCCTAGAAATGACTCTTGCAAATTTAAAGACAAAAAGTGACTGCAGATGATCTTGATGAATGGAAATAGGCCAGCAGGTAAAGGACACGAGGGAAAATGTACAACAAGCCACTATCGTCGGTGCATAGGGCAAGAGGCCATTACATGATGAGGGGCCTTCAGTAGAGCAGGAGACTTCACAAGGGTGGCAAACATATATGAGAGGAGCCTACTTCAATTGCCAAGCTGCAGGCCTGCCCTCTTGCTATCACATGCTTCCAACACCAATCCTGTTATTAGTTCTGTGAGATGGTTGCTAGAGTCCAGTACCATCATGAGTTGGCCAGTTTGTTTGTGCTTCATCTACATAATGGCCAAGTCACTCTTGCAGGTGTGACATTCACCTTGACACCAGAGTCTATTTCTGTAGCAACCGACATTCCAAATGTCGGAGAGCAGTGGAATAAAAGGCAGCAAATTGATAGGGAACATTATGAGCCATACATCAAGCCTGATTATTTGAGACAAATCAGTATATTTTTTCCCTTTCGATACCTAAAAGACTCATATGCGCCCTTTATGAAACTCATAATTAAGTATTTCAGCTGTGAGGGCCAGTTTTCTCGCCTATATGCCTATCACATCAGATTGTTAATGCACTTTACTAGGGTGATAATGATGAATCTCCCCTAATTTATTTGTCGGAACATTGAGAATATGACCACCTTATTACACAAGAAGACTCTCCATTATGGTCGCCACTATGTTAGAGCCTAAATCTACCTCAGGCTGAGAAAGGCAGAATCTAGGGTAACATCAAACCACACTTAACCTAGTAGCTAGCCCTAGCAGGTCGAGAGAGGGCTCTCTCCTTGTCAATCTCAGTAAAAAATGATCAACGAGGCTTGAGATGACTTGATGTGAAGACTGATTTAGGCTAGGTATGTGTACAGAGGTGTTTGGTTGAATTTGATGATGTTTTGTTGGCTCAAATGTGAAAGGCAGATTTGCGCCTGGGAATGAGGCTCAGTTTTACAGAGATCTCTATGGGGCAAGGTAGTCAATTTATTCGGTACTTCAAATTGAGTGAGATGGAGAGGTTTTATACAGATGAGGAGTTGAAAAAGGCATGAAGAACTCATGGATCCTTTTTAATCAGCTGAAAGCATAGATAACTAAGCGAACCCTAGGTAGAGTACTACACTTTCAATGTATTCTACCTTTATCTTTGCTTGATTTAGTTTATATAAAATAACGAGAGATGTGGCATATATAAAACACATGTATACTTACAATTACAGAAGAAAACACAATACCCAAGCAAGATGCCACATGAATCCCATAAAGTGCTGCAAACCACTGGTTTATTCCTTAGCCAAACTGCTGAAATGAGTATACAATAAGCTCCAAGATTTTCAAAAAGTCCAACTATGCTAATGACTAAAAAATCACAAGATATAGGCAAAAAAAAACTCATCCTAGCCTCTAGGGGTCGAGCTCATGAGTTTAGGAGCTATTCCACTGCCTACTTTTTAGTTCTCAATTTAGAATTTGTTGGAACAGCTCCTAAAATCATGAGCTTGACCTCTAGAGGCTAGGATGAGTTGTTGTTTGCCTATATCTTGTTATTTTTTAGTCATTAGCATGGTTTGAATCTTGGAAAATCTTGGAGCTTATTGTATACTCATTTCAGCAGTTTGGCTAAGGAATAGACCAGTGGTTTGCAGCACTTTATGGGATTCATGTGGCATATTTCTTTGGTATTGTGTTTTCTTCTGTAATTGTAAGTCTACATGTGTTTTATGTATGCCATATCTCTCTTTATTTCATGGTAACTAAAACAAACAAAGATAAAGGTATAATAAATTGAAAGTGCAGTGCTCTACCTAGGGTTTTCTTAGTTATTTATGTTTTCAGCTGATTGAAAAGGATCCATGAGTTATTCATGCCCTTTTCAACTCCTCGTTTGTCTAAAACCTCTCCATGTCACTCAATTTGAAGTACCAAATCACTTGCCTACCTTTCCCCATAGAGATCTCTGCAAAACTGAGCCTCGTTCCGTAGGCCCAAGTCTCTCTTTCACATTTGAGCCAACAAAACATAATCAAATTCAATCAAAAACCTCTGTACACATATATAGCCTAAATCAGTCTTCATATCAAGTCATCTCAAGCCTCATTGATCATTTTTTGCTGAGATTGACAAGGAGAGAGCCCTCTCCTGACCTGGTAGGGCTAGCTACTAGGTTAAGCATGGTTTGATGTTACCCTAGATTCTACCTTTCTCAACCTAAGGTGGATTTAGGCCCTAAAAGTTCATATAGAAGATTCGTTACCTGTAGAAAAAACATTACAGAAAGAGAAGGAAGATCAACAACAAGTAACAACTTCCTCTCCACCATTCCCAGAATGATTAATCATACCACGCCCATTAGAACATCCTAACTTCGACCTTATGGGAGAATTAAAAAAATTGTGTATAAAAATCTCTCTGCTCGAAGCTATCCAAGACATTCATATATATGCAAAAACCATTAAGGAATTATGCATAAAGAAGCCAAAGAGGAGAACAACCACCAATCCAACTGTCCAAATAGTCAGTACTTTATCTGAGTTATTATCAGGGATGGAAACACCTATCAAATATGAAGACCTACGAAATCCCATAGTGATAGTAAAAATCAATGGGCAATCATTTCCAAATGCCTTAGTTGATTTGGGAGCAGCAATCAATATCTTAATAACCACTACCTATCGAAAACTTGGCATTACATCACTTGAACCAACAACAACTTTATTGGAATTGGCTGACTGATCGGTACTCAAACCAGAGGGTACACTACAAGATGTAATGGTATATGTAGATTCTTGGGAATACCTTGCTGACTTCCTGGTTATCAATCCAAAGAACCGGCTATATGGACACCCGTTAATCTTAGGTAGACCTTGGTTGGCAACTACCAATGCTTATATTCGATGCCGAAAAGGCAACATGAAAATAACAAGGGGAAACCATGTCAAGAATTTAGCTTTATATCCCCCAGCCCAACCAAGTCTATCAATAATGAAAACAAGAAAACAACCTGTATCATATCTTATGGAAAGTATGATATCACCTCTAACTATAGAAAATGTTCTTGATTTCAAAGATCAAACAGAGGATGATATCATCAATAGTTTTATTAATAAACCCCAAATCAGATCCCATCAACAAGGTCACATGATGAAAGCAACATTTGATAATAAAGAAGAGGAAGATCCTTTGAAAGACATTCCTGATCAAGTAATACCCACTAATTCTATGTACAATAGCAATATTGTAGAAATTGAGCCGGGAAAAACTCTAAACATTAACAAAAATCTGACTGCTGAACAAGAAAAGAAATTGGTCTAACTATTGCGGAAATACAAAGTAGCCTTTGCATGGGATTACCCCGATATGAAAGGAATTGACCCTAAATTGTGTACACACCACATCTACATTGAAAAAGATGCGAGACCCATTCACCAACCCCAAAGAAGACTAAACCCTCATCTTAAAGGTATTGTGAAAGCTGAATTACAAAAACTATTGGATGTTAATTTCATCTACCCGATATCTGATAGCAAGTGGGTCTCTCCATTAGTAGTGGTACCAAAAAAGAACGAAAAGTGGAGAATATGTGTAGATTACTGTGAACTTAACAAGGAAACACGGAAATACCACTTTCCCCTTCCTTTCATTGACCAGGTGTTAGACACATTGGCAGGAAAGAAATTATTTTCCTTCCTTGATGGCTTCAGTGGGTACAATCAAATCTAGATTGCCCCTGAAGACCAAGACAAAACTACTTTTACCTATCCATGGGGGACATTTTCCTACCGAGTCTTACCTTTTGGCCTATGCAATGCCCCTGCTACATTCCAAAGGGCCATTCTCAACATCTTTGCAGACTTAATAAATGAATGTCTCGAAGTATATATGATGACTTCACACCTTATGGGGATGACTTTGAGCCAACATTAAAAAATTTAGAAAAGGTGTTGCAAAGATCTATTTACACTAGGCTTTGTTTAAGCAATGAAAAGTGTCATATGATGATGACCAAAGGAGTTATCTTAGGGAATTATATTTCAGCAGCTAGAATTCAGGTGGACCCAGCTAAAATTCAAATAATCTTGTTAATACCCACAGCCACCACACAAACAGAGGTGCGTAGCTTTCTTGTATTTTCTGGTTATTATAGAAGATTTATAGAACATTATTCTCAAATAGTTGCACCTTTATATGCACTGACTGGAAATGTTGATTTTATTTGGACAGATAAATGCGACAATGCCTTCAGTGATCTGAAGAAGCTTGTTTCAATAGCCCCAGTGTTGAGGGGCCCAAATTGGAATTTGCCTTTCCAAATTTCATCCGATGCCTCAGATGCAGCAATTGGAGCAGTACTCTGGTAGGAGGAAGACAAGAAACCATATGCAATCTATTACATTAGCGAAAATATATCCCCTGTTGAATTAATTTATACTGTGACTGAGAAGGAATTTTTAGCTATAGTTCATGCTGTAAATAAGTTTAGACATTATATAACTAGGTATCCTATAATACTATATATTGATCACTCTGCCATTAAATTTTTAGCAAATAAACCTGTTACAAATGGAAGAGTGACAAGATGGTTGATTTTATTGCAGGAATTTGACATTACAATCAAGGATCGACCTGGCAAAAAGAACCATGTATCTGACTTTCTTTCAAGAATGCCAAAGCCAACAGATATAGAAGCAGTTGAAGATCACTTCCTAGATGAACATTTGTTCGTTGTTACTGTCAGAACACCATGGTATGCTGATATATAAATTTTTTTGGCAATAGGTAAATTACCTAAACATCTATCCCTTAATGAACAAAAACAGATAATACAGCGTAGTACCTGATTCTCTTGGATTGGGGGCTACCTATTTCATACAGGGGCAGATATGAAAATAAGAAGATGTGTCCGAGAGGACGAGGTATTTGATATTTTGAAAGCATGCCATGAAGGGAAATGTTGCGGGCATTTTGCAGATCATAGAACTGCCCATAAGGTTTTACCAACAGGCTATTATTTACCTACTATTTTTAAAGATGCCAAAAAATTTGTGCAAACCTGTGATAGCTGCCAAAGGGCAGGTCACCCTGGGAAGTCTCATGAAATGCCTTTGAACCCTCAACTAGTGATTGAACCATTTGAACGTTGGGCCCTTGATTTTTTTGGCCCTATCAGCCCCCCATCAAACCAAAAAACATACATCCTAGTTGCAACTGAGTATGTCACTAAGTGGGTCGAAGCAGAGGCACTTTCAAAATCTACATAGGACTCTGTGATACAGTTTCTTTTCCAAATCTTTGTGCGATATGGCCTCCCAAGGGACATAATCACAAATGGAGGACCACAGTTTATAGGAAATAAATTATCTGAAACACTACAAAACTACCACATCCAGCACAAGATTACAACTCCATACCACCCACAGGCCAATGGCCAAGTAGAGAGCACGAATAAAGTGATTGAATCTATATTAACAAAAATCGTTGCCTCACACAGACGAGATTGGGCCTACAGATTTCCAGAAGCATTATGGGCATGCCGAACAACATGGAGACCCACTACGAGATATTCACCATATCAATTGGTATTTGGAAAAGAACCCATCTTTCCAATAAAATTTGAAATTCAGACATTAAGAATAGCTCAAAAGGTGGGTCTAGATCTAAATGAAGCCCAGGCCAAAAGACTACAGCAAATTACTGAGTTAGATGAAATTAGGCTCTCTTCTCTTCAGCACACAGCGTTAATTCAACAACAGAGAGAAAAATGGCATGATGCCCTTATCAGAGAAAAGATCTTCCACGAAGGAGACTGGGCACTCCTATATGATTCTAGGTTTCAGGATTTCCTAGGGAAACTCCAGACATGATGGCTTGGACCCTATGAAATAAAAACCGTGCACGATAATGGCACTATTACATTAGCCACCATTGATGGATTTGGACATTCCTTTAAGGTAAACGGTCATCGAGTATGATTGTATCATAAACCGCTTACCCAAGAATCCTTTTACCAACAATTATGGGAAGATTCTACCATGGAAATTTTGGCTGAAGGGGATAACTCCTCCTCAGCACCAGTTTATTAAATCATTTATTTTCTAAACTTTGTACATAAATATTGTTCATTTCTTTGGATTGTTTGTTTTATCGAATTCATTTTTTTCCAAATCTCTGTTTATTTCGTTTATTTTTAGTTTTCGTTGTTTGTTTCATGGAATTCCTTTTTTTTTTTCAAAAACTCTACTTATTTCGCTTGTTTTGAGTTTTTGTTGTTCCTTTCTAAAGGAACAACACTCCTGTTGTTGCTTTCGAAAGGAACAATAGTTTCGCAGACTGTTTTCGCTGTTCCTTTCAGAAGGAACAACAGTTCTGCAGATTGTTTCTGATGTTATTTTTTTGAAGGAAGAACACCTTTTGAATGGATTGTTTCTTGTTTTAGATTAGCATTTTGAGAATTTTTGATGACTCTTCTAAAGGAAAACATATTATTTATATACAATCATACAAATTAAAGCTTACTGTAATCAGAAAATCAAAAGAAATCATCATTTAAAAAAAAAAAAATCTTGTTTAGTAATGATAAGAAAAAGGGAAAAGGGACATAATCAATAACATGATTTTGCTGTTTTACTACCGTTCAATTAATCTGATCGATTATCCTTATCATGATTGGTTCTTTCCCATATGTTATAAATTTCTTTGATTATTTATTTATGGAGTAGGAATAAGGGCATATTCTTTTCTATTGAGATGTTCAGACTTCTTCCACCATCCCTACTCTTAAGGAGTGTCGAGCCATCCTTTATGTATAAGTAGGAAAGTGATATATGAAAAAGAAAATATTTACATAGTTCACTAATAATTTGATGATTTTGCAGATGGAGGATAGGGGGTCTCATCAAGAGCCAACCTACCATGATCATAAGGAAGTTAGTGAAGCGGCATTCCCATGATGGCCACCAAACTAGGGATATGGTCCAATGGGAAATTCAAAAAGTTAAGAAGTCCTTGGAACAGGAGGTCTCATCGCGAGCCTTCCTGCCCACTTTTCACTTCTTCCCAGTGAATGGCATTATAATTTATCTGGTCACCAAGCCAGCACAATGGCCTCCATTATGACATTTAACAAGCACTTCCTCAGCATAAATAAAGGACAATGGTTCCAAGGGTGAGAAAGCAACTCTATCAAGGTTATGGACACTTGTGGGCAACAGAGCTCTGTTGATGGTATTGGAGTCACATTTATACACACCAATAGTCATATTTAACCCTTTTTCCTATATCTCTATTTAAATATCAAATGAAAGTATGAATCCTTAACCTTTGATTTCGAACCTATTATACATGAAAATCATTACAAATCGATCATATTAGTTTGAAGTGGTAATAAATGCATTTGTACTTATGTTTATCTTAAGCTATCCCTTCTCCTTATATTTGAATCATTAAAAAATGATTTTATAGCTATTTACGATTTATCACATGCATTGATTTCAGTAATTGCTATAATTTGATTGAATGTATCATAACTAAGCCTACTTTTTCCTGTTGTAATATTGTTGAAGCACCTTACCTCTCAATCGATCTGGCCGAAGGAGACTCCATCAACAAAGGGGGCGCGGATGTCTACATGTAGATCAAATCCTGATATTTCTCTACCTGTATGCGAACCAAATCCCTGCATTATAGGGAATAACAAAATTTAACGATATTATTCCAATTTATCATGCTGTACGATATGAGAACACCGAAGCAATATACCAACTTGGAAGCCCTCAGGGGATTGCAAAGTCAACTGAGGGTATGATTTCAGAATAATTTAGCCAAGGGCATATGAATGTGGAAGAAGAACCCCAAGCAGAATACCAAGAAGAGAACCTAACTGAAGGCACGACTGATATGGACCAAAGCCCTGTTGAGAAAACGAGTTCAGATAAAGGAACAACTGTTCCATTAAAAAAGAGGAGGAAAGTAACTGAGATTGAAAAGCTTCGCAGGGAACGAATGAAGCTTCACAGACTCATAGAACAGCTCAGGCAAACTATTAGGGTTCTGAGAATGAAACAAATGCCTAAGCAAGCCCCCAAGAGAAGAAGCATAACTACCAAGCGAATTTCAAAAAAGAGAAAGGTGACTGCTAATAGGAACCCCCAAGTTACAGAAGCCATACCTAAGCCTAATTATGGAGATACGAAATAGAAAATAGTTGTTCCAACACAAGTTGTTCCAGAGGGACCTGCTTCAAGTGAAAACATGAAAGCTAGTAGTCAACATAATTTTAGTGACCCGACACTAGATAGACTCCAAGAGGAGTTGGCACAGGCCTGATTAGAAAGGAAAAGGTTGGAAGAGGAGACTATCCCTAGGAAGAGATATCAGGAGTTGCAACAACAGATGAAGATTATCCATGAAGCAGAAGCTGAAGCTCATGAAAAGTGTCGAAAATCAAAGGAAAAGGCTGACAAGGCAATAAACCAATTAAAACTAGCCTACAATCAAATGGACACTCTCTGCTCATTATACACTGATGTCTTAGCCTGTAGATGCCCCACCAAAAACTATGCTTTATTTCTACTAGAAAGATATTTACAGCTAAAGATTAAGGCAGTTAGGGTAGGGAAATCCATAGAGCTAAAAACTATAGATGACTTTGTATCATGTTGCAAAATTTATGGGATCAAAGTACAACGCCTTTCGTGTGAATTTTATTTGCATAATTTAATACTTGAAAACGATTGTGAGTCAAACCCTAGCACTTTTGTGGGAGATATCCAACATCAGGCATTTATTTCCTTTGTTGTAAATCAATTAAAATGGATTAAAGCCTATAATGCTTTTCAAAGGCAGGAAAATGAATTAGATTTATCAGTTACGAGTGAACCTCAGGACCCCTTCAATTTTGGGCTAGGAAGAAAAGTTTGATGACAAAGGAAGGCGTTATCCAAGCATTTGGGCCTATCCACAAATCAGTTATCTTAAATGGCACATATTATTTTTTATCTATTAGAAACCAGGCTTACATAGAAGCTAAGGTCTGATGGAGAATTTCTAATCAGAATGTGCAAAATAGAGAACCATTTAATTATAAAAACTTTGGGCTAGCTGCAGACCACTTGGTTTCCTATAGTCATCTCATTTTAAAAGAAGGACCATTCTGGCTAGGGTGTAGGTTCCGAAGCCCCATTGCATGGTATCCTACTTCAGACTACAAATCCATTTACGAACTCCCCGAAGGACAGACAGAGCATGTTTTTGAGGAATTAGCTGCACTGCATGGTTTTAGGCCTTTTGATGACAAACCTTATCCTGCTTATTCTTTGACTACTCTTCATATGAACTATAGTTTTCATGAGGACATGAAAAAGATTAAGTAGAGGGGTATGTTGGGTAGTGAAAAAGATATGAAATCATTGTGTATTTTCTTATTCTTTTACTATAGACCTACTCCTTTTTACCTTAGGAAGGTAATTTACTATAAGAATTATGGTAGAATTGGAAAGGGTTATGTGTATTATGAAAAGATGACTAAATGTTGCTTTTTTTTGACAAAAACAGCAGTTAGACGAAGTGAACAGCTGTACCAAAGGCGAGGCTAAGATTAATGAAACTTCTACTCCATCAGCGTTAAACCACATCCAGCCAAAGATAAGGAGATTCGAACGCATTGCCAAGAAAAGGCAGGGGACAACTCAACTTCGGTCAAAGTAAACAATATGATAACTAAACGAAGGGGAGTGAATCCCTCAGGATCCTTCGATCCTGAGGGATCGTTATTCAAACTCATCTTATTCCTCATCTTGTTTGTCAGGGTCTGATATATAAAGAAATGTCCTTTACTGATCAAGGAGTCAGTCAGTCAGTTGAAAGTTCATATATTCAAACATTTTCTTTGTAATATTTTTTTTATTGACTCTCGGTTTTAAGAGAGCAACCTCTGTAATACTTTATGTTTGATTAATATCAAAGATGCGTTTCATTTAATCTCTTAAGTTCTGAAGTAGCCCAGCAGTATTTCAATGGCGCTAAGGGCCTAGCTTTGGTGGAATTACCTTTTTGTTTGTATTCTTAATATTTGCTTACTGTTGTGTGAAATTGTGTTTAAAGTTTATTTTGATTGCAGAGTTGATTGACTATTGTTGGATTGAATACAGATTCATTATGATCATTAATGAATTGCATTTCTATTTTATCCTTTTCAAGAAGTGCATTCGCTATTTATTTACCTTGCTATCATTATAAATATTTGCTATTCTATATTCGATTCTAGTTGTTGTTCTATTGGTTTATGATTTTTTATAATTGATTGTTTCATGGTATTGTCTGTCGACAGGGTTGAAGTATTGAGATTAGTTAAGTTTATAATTGTTGTTCCATTTCTGTTTATTATCCATTTCTGATTCTTAGCTATAGATTAACAGATAGATTGGTTATAGTTGCCATGTATGCATAGGAGTTACAAGTTGTTGTTCCTTTCTAGCCTTTGAAGTTCCTTTCAGTTATTTTCATCAAAAAGTAGTTTGAGTTTCATTTCATTTCGAGGACACTGGTTAGTGCTTCCAAGTTCCCAGATTGGTTATCTTCCATCAAAATCTAAGGGAAGGAGTTACTGCTACTGTATCTCTAATCGATGTTTTGCAGATTGATTTAGTCAAGACTTTAGAGAATTTTCATTCATGTTACTGTAATTAGATTTCTTTACAAGCATTTTTTTACTCTTGTATTTAAGATTCTATACTACATCTTCATAGCATTACTCTTAGTTAATTGCAGCCTCGGACAGAGTACACTCTTGAAATAAAAAGTCGCTCCCGGATTGATAATTAATGTAGGCTAATTAGGTGTCCAAAAGATACCTTTTTACCCCTGAATACCAGCCAGTATTTCACGTCTCGTGCCTCAAGAAAGTGGCAGGGAACAATTGTAGGGTTCAAACAAGTTTTCCAGAATTAGATGAGGAAGGCACACTTTGGCTCCAACCAAAACAGGACCTGGATACTCGGAAACATCATCTTCATGCCCACATGATCATGGAAGTACAAATCAAGTGGAAATACACGTCTGTGGAAGATGCGACATGGGAACCGTCCACTATTCTTCAGTAGTTTCAACAACTTCAGCCTTGAGGACAAGGCTACTTTTGATGGGGGAGGGAAAGTTAGGGTCCAACCCTAACCCCTTTATTTCTGTAATAAGCACATAAGGGCCTAGTCTGAGTCATAGTTAGTTGGTTGAATCAATAAATCCCATAAGCAGTTATCCGCATTAATAATAATTGTATGTGGTTGACCCACATTCTAGAAAAGGGACCACAATTAGTTCTAAACGGGACTTAGTTAATAAATAAGGTGGTTAACCCATGATTATGTCAGGGACCACTAGTAGTTAGATTTTTTGATTTCATTAGGCTATAAATAGCCTTAGATATAAGGAAGAAATGTTGTATCGTATTGTAATTGAGCTCTGCTCTGTTGGAGGTTGCCCCCTCGAAGAGGCAAGTGAACATTGTATCTTGTTTCTGCATAATTAAATATCTTTGTTGCTTTCGTTTTATTTTCTAGTGATATATGTCTCGACTCTGGCTATTTTGTTTCATACTTTTGTTCTCGTTCATCTAATGTGTCAAATTCATAACAATTTTTAAATATCTAATGTATAAGAAGAAACTTTACAACATGGAATCCAAGAGGCTTCCTAAAAATACTTCTAACTTTAATCAAAACCCCCACCTTCGCCTCAAGCATGTGTGGCATAAGGATGCCTAATCTTGGCTCAACCACTGGGGGATGAATGAGGAGATCATCCTAGGAAGCAAGAATAGTGTCAAAGATACTATCACCTCCAAATTTAAGGATAAGTTATGGGATGCTAAAGAGTTGGAGGGTAAAAGGAAGCTAAGATATTATAAGGAGGTGATCAACCCCACCCTTGAGAAACATAATTCTCTTTATGTTTTGACCAACTTGAAGAAAAATATGAACATCACTAAGATTGGAAATAATTCTCATGAACTTCAGAGTCAAATCGGGTGGTGGTCTACTCCCAAGATTCCCTATGATGATAGAATTTTTTAGCTTCACGATAATAAGAAAGTGGAGAATGAAAGCAATTTATTTTAGATCGTCTAGCCCTTACTCACATCCACTCTTATTTCTCTAACATCTGTCACACTTACAATATTCTTGACTCACTAAGTCAGCCCAACTATAGTGATCTTGGTGCGCTTCTTTCTCTTCTTTTTGAGCAGAGAAATAATATTCTAAAGAATTACAATTAGATTCTACTTCTTAAGTTCTGATAGGCCACATTGGTCTTAGTGGACGTTAATCATCATCATCATCATCATAGTTTTAATATAAATAATAGAGAAAACTAAAAAATTAGTATTGTTGTGTTTTTTATTTCTTATTATCATTAAGAGGAAAATAAATAACAAATAATATTTAAGTTTAAATTCTATATGTGTATAAAGTAGTTGGTGAGAAGGTATTTTGTTAAAGCATTTATGGTGAAAAGTTATTGGATTTAGATTTGTGAGAGGATGGAAATAAAGAAAATCCTAACAATAATCGAGACACTCTACAACCCAATATAGTGGAGATGTGTAAGCATTGGGACAGATGAAAATAATTTTTAAATGCAATTTTTTATATTTTTATTTTGGTTTATACTAATAAAATTGTGAATAAATTTTTAGATAAAAGAAAATCATAATATACATATGACATTAAAATTTAAACATATAAATAATAGTTATAAATTAAGATAATTATTCTATAACCATATTTAAATTTAATTAATAAGCCTATAAAAATTCAATACTTGCAATAAACCTGATTCTTAACCACAAATATTTACTCTACTTTACCATGGATATTGTTAACTTCTAAATAGGATTTTTCTCCATACTATGGTCCAATACCATGACTTATCAATACCACATTCCCCAAAACCATAGCTCATTCAAAACCAATATATATATATATATATCTTATTTATTTTTTTTATAACTTTTAAAACTTAAATCCAAGAGCCAAAAGGTATCGAGGAGATGTTGTAGTGGTATGCATGTTTGTAAACATTTACATGTGAACTCAATTAAAAACAATAAAAGGGAAAAGCTATATACAACCCAATGAGTTTTTGTAATGAGTGTAAACATTCACCATCGTCTAATTAATAATGAAAATTTAAAAAGTAATAAAATTCAATGTGTGTTATATAGTAATTTTTATTTTTATTAATAAATTTAAGAAATAAGGTTATAATATACATATATAATGAAATATATAACATATAAAAAGTAATTAAAAATTAAATCAAATATATAAAGTAAAATAATAATTGTGTAATCATATTTAAATTAAATTAATAAACACATTAAAAACTTAATACTCGTTAACCATGGATATTATTAACATGTAAATAAGATTTGTTACAATACCATGGGCCGATACCATGACTTATGAATACCACATTTCCAAAAAAACATAAATTATTTCACAACCAGAATATTTTATAAATATCTCTCTAGCCCAATATTGTTGTAGATATTGTAATCTGTCTATGCTTATGACTAAGTCAAATTACATACAAATAATAAATATAAATTAAATTAAATTAAAATATTAATGCAATGTAATATAACTTTTTTAATGCGTGAAAATAATAATAATACTAATAATAAGAATAAGAATAAGAATAAGAATAATTATGAAAATAAAATAAAAATAAAAATAAAAATGACCCTTTACCCATGGTATTCATGTTGAATATAGTCTATTTAAATAGGAAAATTAAATTGGCCTAGATCCATCTTAACTCCATATCTATCAAGCGAGTAGAGGAATCAAATTTCCAAGAGGGATAAAATTTCTTGAGATGTAAACCTTTATTAGAGTGAAAAGATATTTGATCCCTCTCAGAGCTTGGTAGATATGGGAAAATTTCTTGGTATATAAACCTCTTTAAAAGCGAAAATTTATTTGATCCCTCTCGGCGTTTGGTAGATATGGAGTTAAGATGGATCTAAGATAATTTAGACTCTGTTTTGACATTTTAGGATTACGCACATTGAAATTGTTATGGTAGACATTTCAAGCCATCAAGTGTTGCTCATCCTCAAAACATAGATTATCCAAACTTGATGGCTTGAAACATGGACCACAAAAACTTGGATGTGACTAATCAAGAAATGCACAAAAACGTGGACGTGACAAATCACAAAGATGTAACTAATCAAAAAAATCTAGAAAATAATTACTCTTCTCACAAGACTCCACTCTAAAAATAATTTAGACTTTAAACATTATTAATCATATGGTAAATTTGAGTGTTTTTATCAATTTTAATTGTTGTTTTCTATAAAATAACTATCTTTGGTGCACTAGGTAAAAGAAAAACAAGGATGTATCCCTTTAATATTATTTAGTTTATATTTATAGATAATTGAGGAAATTGGATCATATAAAATGGGTGAATTCTCTAGCTAGACATTTTTATTGTAGATTTATGTAAATGATGTTTTTTTCGTTTTTTTTTCTAGATGAAAAAAAATAACTGGTTATAGTAGAGGATAAAATACTTGTACATTTTGAAAAGATAATCATGCTTCTATCATCACATAGATAATATCTCTTTTCTCGATGTGCAATTTAATAACATAAATATGTTGAATAACAATATCACATAAACAAAAATAATCTTACATCAAGGTGTTCGATCTAATATATACTAGGAGAGGAATTTTTTCATCCAACATGTTTATAGAAAAATGATCAAAAATGTTTTCAGTTTCAACTATCACTATGGGATTGCAGTGCGATCTTCTTCCTAAACTTCATCATCAATGTAGAAACTATAAAATGATAAGCCTTCAACATTAAATAAACCAACTTTATATAGAGAATCAGTAGTCCTATTTTATTTGCTATAAACATGTTGAATGTCGAAACTGGAAAGCTTGAATAAGTGCGTTGATGTCGTCCCACCATCCTTGAAGATATGGTGGATTGAAATTTTTTGAACCTGAAATTCCATTTATAAGAGTATTTTATCTTTTGTATACATTGATATGTTATACATATTTCTCCTTGGAAAACCAAAGAAATCCCCAAAATTCCATTTTTTTTCCTTAGAATTTGTACCCATCCCACCATTCCAATATAACCTATACTGTGAATGTGATTTTCACTGATTCGAAGCCAAACTCAACATCCACAATGTACCCATTGGGTTGTATCATAAAACAAATCTTGCAGGAAAAAGCTTGTGAGGAGGCATGTACCAAGTAGACATGTCCTTCTATGTTGACATACGAGGTTCTAATATTTCCAGACATGAAATGTTGGAAATTACTCCCAAATGCAACCTGAAACAACATGACATAAAACTTCAAATTTTGAATTGAAGTCAAAGGACAACAATAGAAAACTTCATTTTGTTTTTGCACTCAACCTGTGCATTAATTTTTGTGTTAAATTACCTGCAAACAGTCGGACTACCATAGCCCTCTCGGATTTGCAAATCATTTTTTAAACCACACAACCTCCCACCATAAACTCTTCGCACCTACCTTTTTTAATGTTGTGCCATTTCTTTTTGCATTCAAATAGTGCCATGTCACATGGACCCTACCACTGCCATGTCATCTAACCCGAGACCAATAAAAATGCTATTGCATTCCCTCTTGCCAACGTCAGCACTACATTCATGATTTCACGATAACCGTGACCCCACCACTTGCCAGCTCACCTACCTTGACCAATAGCGCATCGTCGCAAGGTTTAAATGCTCGTCAACGGGCACATTTTCTGATGCGATAAACCATCGCAACGGCTTTCACATTATTTTATCGCACCATCCAGTGCTGACGTGATCCCGCGCGCCGATCCATGTGATAAACCCATCGCATGATATATTGTAATGTTTTTTGTTATATGGTTTGTTAAATGCTGCGACGATATATATTTTTATTTTTATATAGTTCTTAACTTAGGTTAATTTTTAATATGTATTGTAAACATATATATGTTTACAATACAAGGAATAAAACATATGTAGAGTATAATGTGTATGAGAGTAGAAAATAGGCAGTGAGCGAAATAGACTGTGTGTGCAATATTATAGAGGAGCAACGTAAATCGAGAACAAGAGTTATGAAGACAAAATTTGTAATAGATGAAGATCATTGAATGAAAGACATAAATTTTTTTTGTTCTCCACTGGGTATGGATTTTTTTTATGCTCCATCTACAAGTGTTATTAGCAAAATATCTGTGTTGAAAGAGGAAGTTTTATTCCTCACTGTGTGTTAAGGATTTATCAGAAAATACGACATGGTATCAGAGCTAGTCCAGGCTCTCAGCAGTTGCTGAAGAAGCTGAAGGAGGAAGAAGATTGTTGAAGCATTTCTCTAGCAGAGTGAAGGTTTCAAAAAGTCAGTGAGAAAGTTTTATTCAAGTTACACAGTCAATATTTGTAGTTATGTACAGTAAAGAATGACAAGAACTAGCAAGAGCATGAGTATGGGAAATACTCAGCTCCCACAGGTCAATGGAAAGAAATATGACTATAGGGCAATCACAATTAGAGCCCTGTTTGCATCTCAAGACTTATGGGAATTGTTGAAGATGGATTTGAAGAACCAGTTGATGCAAATGAGTTTAATGCCTTAACAAAGGCCGAAAAGGATTTGCTAAAGAGTAATAAGAAGAAGGACTCAAAAGCCCTCTATTTCTATCAAGCAATGCATGAAAGTATATTTCCAAGAATTTCAGCAACAAATAAGTCCAAGGAGTCATGGGATACCCTCCAGATAGCCTACCAAGGTATGGAGAAAGTAAAGACAACAATGCTTCATGTAATGAGAAGAGAGTTTGAAGTTATTTGCATGAAAGAGTCTGATAGCTTAGACTCATTCTTCACAAAGTTGATTGGGTTGGTTACCCAAATGAGTTCTCATGCAGAGACAATAGAAGAGAGAAAAATAGTGGAGAAAATATTGAGAATTTTACCCTTATGATTCAATGTGATAGTCACTAATATTGAATAGACAAAGGATCTCTCAACATTTATAGTTAATGAGCTTCATGTATCTTTGATAACACGTGAATAAAGGCTGAATAGAACAAAAAACTCATCTTTGGAGCATGCCTTCAAGATCTAAATGTCCTTTGGAAGAGGAAGAGGTCAAGGCAGATAAAACTACCAAGGAAGCGGTAGAGGTAGAAGCCAAAATAGAGGAGGAAGAAACAACACTACAAGTACAAGTGGAAGGGACAACAACCCAAGTCAGAATCAAAGCCAAGGAAATAACCAATAAGGTGGAAAAAATAAAGCACCTAGACAAAGGTATGATAAATCCCAAGTCCAATGTCATTACTGTAAGAAGTATGGGCACTATGCCAATGAATGTAGAAAGAAACAGAGTGACATGGGTAATATACCGAGTGCTAACTTTACTAAATAAACTTAGAGTCAAGAGAATTTTTTTTTAGCATGTAATATGGCTGAAGAGAAAAATGAAGATATATGGTTTCTAGATTCAGGATGTAGCAACCATATGACTGGACACATCTCTATGTTTTCCATGTTGGATGAAAATGTGAAGTCTCAAGTAACATTGGGAATAGACAGAAAAGTCTCTGTCATGGGGAAAGGCAGAGTAAGTGTTTTTACAAGAAAAGGAGAAAGGAAATCCATATTAGATGTATACTATGTACCTGGTATGAAGTGTAACCTTTTGAGCATTGGACAACTCATTCAGAAAGGCTACAATGTATTCTTTGAAGATGATGTATGTACCATAATGGACATAGCACCAAGAAATCAAAGGATTTCACAAGTTAATATGAAAAGAAACAGAATTTTTCCTCTCAAGATGAGAGTAGATTTGAACAAAGGAGTTGCAATGGCAACTGTGACACAAGAGACATTCCAGAAGGAAGAAAAATATGAAAACTGACTATGGAATTTGAGATTTTGACATCTCAACTTTGGAGGCCTAAAATTATTACATAGAAAAGGTATGGTAAAGGGATTACCATTAATTGAGAAACCAGACAACCTATGTGAAGGTTGCATCTTGGGAAAACAACACAGAAAAAACTTTCCATCAGGAAAGAGCGAAAGGGGAAAAGGACCCTTAGAAATAGTCCATTCTGATTTCTGTGGACGAATGCAAACACCATATTTATGAGGCAACCACTATATGTTAACTTTTATTGATGATTACACAAGAAAAACATGGGTCTATTTCATGAATATGGAGTGTGAAGTATTTGAGAAGTTCTGCCACTTTAAATCTCTTTTTGAGAATCAAAGTGGGCAGCATATAAAATTTTTAAGGACTGATAGAGGAGGAGAATATATCTCAAAATATTTCCAATTTTTTTGTAGAGAAAATGGAATTCATAAGCAATTTACAGCAAGGTATACACCACAGAAAAATGGAGTTGTTGAAAGGAAAAACAAAACCATCATGGATATGGTAAGAAGAATGTTGAAGGAAAAATATTAACCAAATAAATATTGGGCTGAAGCTATACATTGTGCAACATATATTTTGAATAGATGCCCAATAAAGAGTGTCATCAATAGAGTTCTAGAAGAAGCATGGAGTGGGATAAAACAATTTTTCACCCACATGAGAGTATTTGGATGTGTGGCTTATGCACATATTCCAGATCAACTGAGAAAGAAGTCGGACAGTAAGGGGGAGAAGTGCATATTTTTTGGATACAATTAAGAATCAAAGGCATACATATTGTATAACCCATCTACCAAGAAGTTCATAGTAAGTAGATATGTATAGTTCATTGAAGAAGAAGCTTGGGATGGAAGCATTGAGAAAACAGTGAATGTAAAAACTTGTTTGTCTCCAGAGGGTGATGAGGACGAAATGGAAGGAAGAAATCCCTCATTAGCAGCACCACCTCCACCAACACAAGCACAACAAGTAACACCTCAAGAAGGTATGAGAACACCCTTGAGAAGTGATGAAAGTGCTTCTCCAAGCACAACACAAGGAGTAGATTTGAGTCCTTCTACAAGAAAAAGTTCAGAAAGTGAAAGAAGAACCAGATTAAGAAGTTTAAATGAAATCTATGAGCAAGAAGAAACTAATGAAGGTATGAACTATTTATTTGTATTGTATTTTCATATAAAAGATCCTATTCATTTTGAAGAATCAGTAAAAGATATGAAATGGATAGATGCTATGGATGAAGAAATAAATGCAGTAGAGAAAAGCAATACATGGGAATTAGTTGATATCCCAAAAGGTAAGAAAGTGGTTGGAGTAAAATGGGTCTATAAGACCAAAAGAATTGCTGAAGGTAAGATCGAAAGGCACAAGGCTAGACTTGTTGTCAAAGGCTACAAGAAGCAACAAGGAAGAGAATATGAAGAAACTTTTGCACTAGTTGCAAGAATGGAAATAGTGAGAGCAATGTTGTCTATTGCATCACAACATAAGTGGAAATTTTATCAAATGGATGTGAAATCAACATTCCTAAATGGAGTATTGATGGAAGAGTTTTATGTTGAACAACCTATGGGCTATAAGAAAGAAGGCCAATAGCACAAGGTATGCAAATTGAAGAAATCTCTATATGGGCTGAAACAAGCACCAAGAGCATGGTATAGTAGAATAGATGCCTATCTACTAGAAAATGGGTTTGAGAAATGTGAAGGAGAACCCACATTATACATCAAAGAAAAGGATGGTAAGATGCTCATTGTTGTTTTATATGTTGATGATGTGATATTCACAGGTAATGATGCTTACCTTATTGAAAATTTTAAAAGAGTCATGAAAGAAGAATTTGAGATGACTGATATGGGATTGCTGAGATACTTCTTAGGAATAGAAGTAGAGAAAAATGAAAATAAAATTTTTATTTCTCGAGAAAAATATGTAAAATAATTTTTGTAAATATTTAACATGCAGGATTGCAAGGCAGCAATAACTCCTAGAGTTATGGGATTGAAACTGAGCAAGGAAGACAACAAGAAGGATGTAGATCTAAGTTTGTATAAGATCACAGTTGGTAGCCTTATGTATTTGACTAAAACTAGGCCAGATATTATGCATGTTGTAAGTTTAATTTCTAGATTCATGGAAAAGCCAAAGGAGACACATTTGCAAGCAAAAAAAATAATTCTAAGGTATGTGAAAGGAACAAAGGGGTATGGTATTTTATACACCTCTTCAGAAAATTTTGAGTTAATTGGATAATCTGACAATGATTGGGCTGGAAGTATAGATGACAAGAAAAGTACCTCTGGATGTGTTTTTCATTTAGGATCAGGTGCCATCTCATGGGATTCTAAGAAACAACCAGTTGTGGCTTTATCAACAACAGAGGCAGAGTATGTGGCAGCTACAACAACAACATGTCAAGCAGTATGGATGAGAAGAATGTTAAGATATTTGTGCCATGAACAAGTAAAAGGTACAACAATTTACTGTGATAATAGCTTAGCGATAGCGTTATCCAAGAATTCAGTGTTTCATAAAAGAATAAAACACATTGATGCAAAGTATCATTATATCAGAGAATTGGTGAACAATGGAGAAGTTGTTTTACAACATTTTAGGACAGAATAACAATTTGCATATATTTTGACAAAACCATTGGGGTAGAAAAGTTCTAATTATCTCAGAAAATGTCAGGGAACGCAAGATAGCAGCAATTGTGATTAAGGGAGAGTGTTGGAAATTACTCCCAACTGCAACCTAAAACAACAGGATAGAAAACTTCAATTTTTGACTTGAAGTCAAAGGACAACAATAGAAAACTTCGTTTTGTTTTTTCACTCAACCTGTGCATTAATTTTTGTGTTAAATCACCTGAAAACAGGCAGACTACCATAGCCCTCCCTGATTTTCAAATCATGGTTTAAACCATGCAACCTCCTTCCATAAACTCCTTGCACCTACCGCTCTTAATGCCGCACCATTTCATTTCACTTTCAAACAATGCCACGTCATGTGGACCTTTCCACTACCACGCAATCTAACTTGTGACCAATAAAAATGCTATCGTATGCCCTATTTTCGACGTCACCACTCCCTTTGCAATCACGTGATAACTGCGACCCCACCACCTGCCATCCCACCTACCTCGGCCAATAGTGCATGATCGCAAGGTTTAAATGCCTAGTCAGCGAGCACGTTTTATGATGCAATAAACCATCACAAAGGCTTTCACATTATTTTATCGCACCATTCGATGCTAATGTCATCCGGCGCGCCAATCCATTCAATAAAGCCATCACATGATATATTGTAATTTTTTGTGTTATATGGTTTGTTAAATGTCGTGGCGATATATATTTTTATTTTTATATAGTTCTCAGCTTAGGTTAATTTTTAATATGTATTGTAAATATATATATATGTTTACAATACAAAGAAGACAATATATGTAGAGTATACTATATATGAGAGTAGAAAATAGGCAGTGAGCGAAATAGACTGTGTGTGAAATATTGCAGAGGAGCAGCGTAAATCCAGAAAAATAGTTCCGAAGACAAAATTTGTAATAGATGAAGATCATTGAATGAAAGAAAGATTTTTTTTTTGTTCTCCACTATGTATGGGTTTTTTTTATGCTCCATCTATAAGTGATATTAATAAAATCTTTATGTTGAAAGAGGAAATTTTATTCCTCACTGTGTGTTAAGGACTTATCAGAAAATTTGACAAAAATGTGAAGCCTTCAACATTACATAAACCAACTTTAGATAGAGAATCAATAGTCCTATTTTATTTTCTATAGACGTGTTGAATGTCGAAAATAGAAAGCTTGAATAAGTGCATTGATGTGGTCCTGCTATCCTCGAAGATATGGTGGATCAAAAGTTTTTGAACCCAAAATTCCATTTATAAGAGTATTTTATCTTTTGTAGACATTGATATGTTGTCATATTTCTCCCTGGAAAACCAGAGAAATCCCCACAGTACCATTGTTTTCGCCTTCTAATTTGTACCCATCCCACCATTCCAATATAGCCTATAACATGAATGTGATTTTTCACTAATTCGAATCCAAACTCAGCATCCACAACATCCCTGTTGGGCCGTATCATAAAAAAAATCCCACAGGAAATTTTTTTTGAGGCATGTACCGAGTAGACATGTCCTTTTATGTCGATATACGAGGTTATAATATCTCTAGAAATGAAAGGATTTTGGAACATATCTGGATAACATTAATCTATAACCCTCTAAATATGTAATTATTTCGAGCCTTCCAGGTTTCCCAAAATATAAATAGTGAGATGTCTCGATGTAAACCATTTCTAGATGTACCCCATCATAAACATTGTTCAATAGAAATAAAATTTTCTGAAAGTGATCTTGCAGTATGATATAATTTATGTCCATATTTTAAGTGTGATATTACAAAAGAGAAAAAAATGTGAGACATATTCATTTTCCACACTACACAGGGTGCACCATTCAAGGTCTTGAAAACCTCACTTACAAATATTGTCCCAATTTAATATTCTATTTTTCCGCACCGTCCATATACATAGAATAATATTCAAAGGGGCATTCCATCACCCAATAAAAATGAACCATGGTGGTGCACATGAGTTATGTGTGGAGTTCATGACGTACATTTAGTTGTCATCCACCACCACAATACCTTTTTTTGAGTATGCCAGCCCATGTGAGTGAGTCTCCTCTCACATTACTGCACTATCCAAAACTTTTTAGAACATTGATGTGCTTGTTCCAGACCAACACAATGTATCCAAGTAATCCAATCTACTCATCCTCTTTCCATATCATATGTATTCCATTCCGCCTACTAATCACTTGATCCAAAAAGAAACTACCTCTCTGTTGTAAAGCCACAATAATGTCTTCAGAAATATGGCCGGGATTATAAACACCCACAATACTATCTCGCCCAATGATAATCATATTGCGTCTCCCAAATGACCATTTTATCCTCTACAGGAACTACTATGCTATATTCTTGAAGCTCAACAAGATGTATGATTTCTTCGTTTTCCGAATCTCTCCTATTCTAATAGAGTCTACAGGAGGCCTTCCCTTATGATTTTTTACTATAATAATCTCCCTCCATAAGCCTACACCAAACAGAGCTCGCCAAAGGGACTTCAATAGCAATGACCGACCAAAAATGTGGGTGTTTAAAATACCCCAGCCTCCAACCTCCCTTGGTATGGAAATAACATCCCATTTTACTAAGTGAAAATTTCGATCCATATCAGCCCCAAACCATAAAAATCAAGATAATATATGGCAGATATTAGAAATAATGTGAGTCCGGAGTGCAATAAAAAAACACATCCAATATATAACCAATTGTTGTAGGAAAAATTGAATCAATGTTTATCTCCCGCCAAGAAAAATCAAATGATATGTCCAACATTTCAACTTATTTTTCTCGCAAAGCACAAATAGAGTTTAAAATGAGATCTTCCGACTCTAAACAAATTTTACACCAATGTGGTGCTAGTAACACAATTAATAATGATAGTTAGAAATAGTTCATCTTACAAATATTTGTAACTTGATTTCAATTATAATTGTAATTTTAACTCTTTGTGGAACACTTTAAATATAAAACATGTAGGTTTTTATTCTATGAAAAATAATTACTTAAAACTAGAGAAAAAAATTGAGGGAAGTAACACATATTTCGTTAAATTTAGAATTAAATAGTGGATATAGAAATGAAAAATAACCAAAAAACTCAATTCTAGTGATGTCCTTGTAATTAAATATTAATACAAACATTAATATGGTTGGTTGTGTGATTGATTTTGATATTTAAGAAAAAAGAAAGTGAATGCACATACACTAATCAATTTTATATAATTATGAAATTAGAAATTTTATAAACAATCTTGTTAAAATTAACAAACTATTATTAACCCAAAAATATTAAGAGTTACAATACATATCTTTTATAATCTATAAACAATGAGATAATTTAACATCCAAAGGTTATATAAGTAATTATGAAAGACATTGATATTTAGAATTTTTATCTTATTTATTTATGTAATGTGCTGGTTGTTGTTGTTGTTGTTATTATTATTATTAGTAGTAGTTAATGTAAAATTTTTATATTACGATAGAATAGTAAAATGAATCATAACTTGTTAGTCTTCTAGATTGGAAACTAGACGAGTTGCAGTAAAATATAACCTTGTCCAAGAATTTAGGCAGACATGCCAAAACGATTTTTGTCTATAATATCTCCTAGGTATATCATCAAAATTTTCTGTTCTTCTACTACTACTTCTCCATTTCTGACTTGATGGTGCTCTATCTGAATATCAAACTTTCTAATATACACATACAAACCTACCTATCATCATATTAATAATAGACATAAAATCATGCTCATTTTTCCAAGGACAGTGATGGATCCTCTGCCACACCTGACCCAGATGCAGGCGTAGCCTTCTCCGCTGGAGTTGCTGATGTCATTTCCCCCACTCTCGACATCATTGGTTGCTTGTCTATGTCTCCCGTTACCTCTCTGACCATATATTTCGTTAATTTGGTTGGACCTCCCTGTCATTGTCGCACTATGATATCTAGGTTATGGATATATTTAATGTAAATTGGGAACATTTTGTTCATATCTCCAATTCTATCATCATGTAGGCACCTTATGTTTGCCACCCTATGGAGTGCCTCCTCTACTGCTGCTCAATTTCATTTAGTTTCACCTGGTGTTCGATTTGACATTGGGTTCACTCTTCCGCCTGCTCTGCCTGTAGCTTTCCCACTAAAGTTTTAATGTGCCATGCCATATCCAAATTTCTCTGATAGACCATCTACCTCATTTGGGATTTCCACATGTATGTGATCCAATAGACCTCTTCTTTACTTTGTCATCCAGGATGCTCCTTCGTAGATGTGTCACTTCATTTTCCTAGATTTTGACAAATTGTTTTCCTTTATCTTGGACGGTCGTGTGATAGTTTACTGTTTCCTCCCTTGCTACATCCTCCATTATGGTTCTCTTACGAAAATTGGAGCTTTGGGAACCCACTCTCAGCCTCCACCATGGCCTACCACCCATATTTCTCCCCATAATTGTCCTGGAGGTCATCATTATTTGATGAACAATATCTCTCTCGCTACTACTCCACCTTGTATCCTTCAACATTATCATTATGTAGCCAATGCTTCTCCCATTGTTATAGCATCATTTCTCACCTTCATATGATTCATGATTGCTTTGATGGTTTTGGGCACCCATTCCTACAGACTTGGACAAATTCACTTAAAAACAGTGTAAAAATCCCCATACGCGACTATGCCCGTACTTTTTCGCGTGTATACGCGAGTCCAGCTGCACTTTTCCGCGTATGCCATTAAAAATGATTAAAAAATATATAATTATTCCCTATTTTCGGGCTGGGTTGATGGTTACTCAGGTAGTTCAACCACCCCAGCACGTGGCCAACTGTTTCCAACTGTTGAAACTACTTGGAGAGAGTATTAAAACCCCTCATGTGTATGGCCTAAGGGAGAGAGAGAATTATTGATATTATACTCTGTTGGTATTCCCTATCCAAGTCTGATTCCCCATGCCTCCTGCACTTTCCCAGTTCATTATAAGAAACCCTTGTTTCCTTGAGATGCTCATCTCCCTATATGTCATCTCGTATGCACCAGTTTGGAAGGAGTCTTAGCAAGGCAAGGGCTGGACGGATCCGGACGACGGTCTTCTCGAAGGTCGTGGAAGGATCAGGTGATATCTCCACTCGTTACTTTTGTACATGCTATTTATAATACATAAGTACCATGCTGTTCCCAAAATATATGTGTTAGTGTATGCTTATATGTATGAGAATATTGTTATTTAAGCATTCATTATGATTTATCTGATGTTTTATATCGATTTCACTAACATTTAGAGTAGATATATGCTGTACAACCAGTTCTTCGTGCTTGTTTCTTCTTGTCTTTCAGGTTAATAAGGAAGGACGGTTGTTGGGGGTTTGGACCCTGCGGGATCTGCTTCAACCGTTGGACCTACGGGTAAGTTCCTCGATCTACTCTATTTAGTTTTTTCTGAACATGCATGGTTGTGTGAGTCCTTCTTAAGTAGCATGCCCCTGCTCTGTGGAGGTTGTAACCCAACGAACCTCTAGGGTGATTTTCCCCGAAATAGAACTGGTGACTCCGCTGGGGATCACATTCTTGTGACTCCCCTGTTGGGTGGTTTCAGCTGTTTGATAGGTTGCTGACAGTTTTAACTTTCATTTACAGTCCAATTTACTTTTTCTCAGTCAGTCTGAAGTCCTGTTTTCTTATCCAGGCTTGTCCTTTTTGTTTTTTTCATTATTTAACTTTGTATACGCGCTTTTTTCTACACACAGTCGCGTATACATGCAAGTTTGTCTAAAGGGACCCGCGTATACGCGAGTTTCCCTTAGCACAGTCGCGTATGCACGCTTGTTGCTAAACTGTGAAGTAGCATATACCTAGGCAAATTTTGAATTTTTGGATTTCTTGACTTTTTGGTCCTTTCTGGCTATGGAGACCTGTCCCTACAGTGTCCTTGCACTCTCTGGATTGTGAAGAAGGTGGTCTTTTGCCTTTTCTCTCTTTCGTTTGATTGAAACCTAGTCTTTTTGGCAAAGTGTTGTTTCTGGTGCTGGCACTTCTGGTTTGAGTACCAAGATAGCTTTCTGAGCATTCTTGGCAGTTCTGCTTTATCAGAACAGTGAGCTCCTGCTCATTTACTCTTTCCTGTCTTTGTGTTTTGCTTGGCACTACGATTTTTTCTCGTTTCTTGATTGGTTTTCTTGAGTTCAGTAGGCTAGGTCTTGTTGCAACTTTTGAAGATTTTTTCTTGCTTCTTCGAAGTTTTTTCTTGCAGCAAGTTTATACTATTCTTCTAGGCTGAGTGGCTGATTTTTCTTGTCTTCTTTTTCTCTTATTGATCTTGCTACTAGTTAGCTTTATAAGGTTTGGAGCATTGTTGAAGTTTGTGCTTGAAATTCAGTCTTGTTTGGTTTGGATTTTGATAGTTTTGCTTGGTCTTTTCGAGCTCTTTCTCTATAAAACTAAAAAGCTCAAAAAACATTTGTTTTGATTTTTGTTTTGGCATTTCAAAGGCTCAAAAAACATTTTCTCTTATTATTTGCTTTTATTGTTGCATTTTCATTTTCGTTTTGCCATATCTTTTGAAGCTTTTGTGAGGTTTCTTGCTTTTGGTTTTTGGCTTGATAATTAGAAGGGAATTGTTATTCATTTCTTCTTGTTGTTTTTTAAGCATTTTTGGTGTCTTCATATTAAGAGTTCTTGATTTCGGGAACTAGCTTTCTGGACAACCAAGAAGAGTTAAAACTGAAGGAATTTTTGGGAAATTTCACTCTGCTTTAGGAGATTTGCATCATAGGATTTGCATGCTTGTAGTGGTTTGCATTAGGTGCATTTAAACATTTAGTCAATTTCATATTTTTTGTGAGTGTGAGTTTGCTATTTGAAAAGAAAAAATACAATTTTTTAGAACCCGTGTAGAGATTGCTTTTCATCGAAAGAAAATAACTGCATTTGCATGTAGTTAAGTTTTTATTAATTTATTTCTGCGTCAAAAACATCATAAGTTTCATCTCCATATCCTTGTGACTTAACATAACAACCCATTAAAATAAGCGATATAATTTAAAATCAACTAGAAAGTTTTCTAAGTGTCATACACCAACTAGCTAGGTTGTAGGGCCTTGGATTAGGTGAGAGGAGAGTTAACTCTCCAAGGCCGCTCAAACAAAACATAGAAGTTGATTAATTGAGCGAAATCCAACTCCGTTAGGTGGACCGGGAAAGCTCTCCTCCAGAGAGTCAAGCGCGAGGGGAAGTGAAGGCCGAGAAGAGAGATACCCCCTCTCTAATTTGCTGGATCTAACCTCAAGACCGTTCCGCCCGGCTTCTGACATGGATTGGTGCCCATAGTTGCCACTCCTAGGTTCCACATAGGTGACTGCGGGGGGGAATACCCGTGGTACTTGAGGCAGACGTCGCATCACTTTCAGCAGTACTTCTGGGGGGTGCCCTTGCGAAGCTTGGGTGCTTGAGCCGGCAAAGGCTGTCGTTAGGAGGTCGGCGTAACTGTTTCTGATACCTTCGCTAGTTTTTCTGGGCCCTAATCATCCCAGACTGCTTTCGGGAGGTCCTATATTTCTCTTTCCTGTATTTTGGTGTCCGGTCCTCATCACCCGGAGCGGAAATACTTGGAGGCTGTTTGCTTGACTGTATCTCAGGGATTTTTATTTTAGTGAGTGCTCTTTGCTCCTAGCTTGCCTAGCTTTTCACTTTTTTGAGTCTAATTTAAAATCTATAAAAGTGGTTGATCAAGCGCCTCGTCGATCGAGGAGAATCCGGGGGTTATCTCCCGAGAGTCCAAAGCCTTCTTCAAGAAGGCGTAGGAGTGATTTAGCAGGTGGTTACCACCCTGTGACGTCTGACGCAGTGGAGAGAGATCCTCCACAAAGGTCTGAAGGTTTCATAGCTGATTCTGGTGTCGGTTCCGAGAGGAGCGTTCCGCTCACCTCGCGAGTTTTGTTTCCTCAAGAAGAAGATTTTCAAATTGAAGACGTACCTGAGCCTCCTGCGACAGGTCCATCTCTTCTTGCTCCTGACTATCCGTTCGTTGTTTAGTACATCGGACCTGAGTTTGAAAGACCGGAAGATCTTCCGTATCATTCATATCTTTCGATGGCCAGGACTGGGAACACGGCCTCTGCCGTGAGTGCTGCAGGCATTTAGACCCCTGCTTCTGTTGAAGGAGGGGGCACTATTGCTTTAACTTCGATTGCTTCTAGTGCTGCTGTGTTTGGCTCCAAGCACATGCTTCTCATTCTGATCCCTTCTGTTCAGGGATGCCCTCTAGTGGGAATCCCTCTTTTTCCTTTTCCGCTGCTGCAGCTGGATCTACACCCATGTCTTCTATGGCTAGTGGATCAGCTTCTTTTCAGGGTTTCCCCTTTGGAACTGGGCACATTCCTAGTTCTAATCCTTCCTTAGTGTCCTTTCCGTTTATGTCTCAGACCCAGAGTTTCAACCCTTGGTCTGGGGGGAAAAGTTCGACTACTTTTACAGGGTGGAATCCTGTGTTTACTACAGGCTTGGGTGCTTCATTATCCATCCGGTTAGCTGTTAGTATCAAGAGGAGTCTGCATTGGTCCTGCTTCCAATAATATAGCAGAATACACTGCAGTTGTTCATCTACTCTCGGAGGCAATATCTTTGGGTGTTGATTCGTTGGTAGTTTTCTTGGACTCTCAGCTGGTGGTGTCGCAGTTGAACAACACTTATCGGGTACGAGATCCATTTTTATTACGATTTTTCTTGAGGGTACGTTTGTTACAAAGGTCATTTCAATTTTTAACATTCATTCATATTCCTCGAGCTGACAATTGGTTTGCCGACTCATTAGCTAATCAAGCTTTAGATTGGCATATTAATCATTCAATACAATAAATTCTAATCATCAAAAACATCATACATTTGATACATTTATCACATCACATCAAATATCGTTGTATATATATCATCGGAGTGTCAAAAAACTTTACAAAATTTGGATCCATAATGTCATACAAAACTTGGGCTTATGCCCCCATCATGTTCAGTCTCAAAAAATAATATACAGTCATCTAATACATAATATCTGTCTACTCCTGAGGTCCCTGCCCAGAAGTCGTGTTCCTATAGAACGTGACTGCGGTGGCAACTCGGCGGAATAATCTAACCCAGTCTCGGGGCACTCCTACCACCCGTCTCTGGATGGCTTTCGGCAGGTCCTCCACAGCAGCCATAGGTATTTGGCGGGTTAGTCCCTCCAAATTCCTCTGCAAGGCCTGGAGAGTCCTATCTGAATCCATAGTATCTGCTTCGCCCCTGCGGCGCTTGTGGCGCGGGAGACCCTCAGGTCGAACTGGTCCAACATCTGAATCATGATCATTTTAAATTGTTAGTCATTATGAATCCAATCAAAAACATGTTTTTTTTTTCATTTTTTCATACATATTTGAAAAAATCCAAAAAAAATTATATAAGTCAAAAAATTTTGCAAACTTACCGACTGTGCCCCATGCTGTGCCTAGTGGAAGAACTAGATCTGGATCTCCACGGAAGTCCATCCCGGCATAGGGATATTTGTCCACTGCGATGATTTGTTCTCCCCACCAACGGAAGAACTCATCGTCCCATGTGGTCCAGGGTACTTCACTACCCCCCAATCTCTTCATCATATCCGCCCAACGGGCAATTCTTGGGTCCCGCTGGCTACTGATGGTAGAGATAACTCTGGGTCTCAATGCTGGTATCTTCTCAAAGAAGAATGTTGTCAAAATTGTACCGTAGCCAAAATGTTTGGTCTTTGCTTGGCGGATTGAGGTCAACTGTTGTTTCATGTTCAGTAATAGGGCTGTGCACCAATCATACACATGAGTCAAACATTCTACTGCTATGCTCATTTGCGTCCTGGACGCCTGATGTAGAGAGGCAGATCCTGCCACTCTGCCGATGGTGAAAAGGAGGATTTTCATGTGCAAATCCCGTAAATATTTAATTGCAATCTGAGTTCCAACCTTTTTGGAACCCTCTACGCAATACACGTGGACATAGTCTTCCACAGTTAACCCTCCCAGGGGCTTCTCGTGCAAGTCTACTGGTTCTCCTCTCCAGGAGAGTCCAGTAATAAAGTATATGTCTTCCACTTCAATGCGTATTGGCATCTGATCTATCATGAAACATTCTTGGTCTAGTTCCCAGTAATTGACGAGCATTTCTAGCAACCGAGGATTGCTTTTCATATTTGGCATTTTAAAGAATTTGAACAATCCGCAATTCCGAAGGATATTTTGCGCTGCTCGATCTTGCATGACCTCTTGGTCAATTGCGCTATGCTCACGTTCTCTCCATGAGATTTTCATCCTGTCAAATTTCATTAAATCATGCATTAGCCATGCTTTTTAAGTTTCGGACCTACGCATACGCGACTTTTTCTTTGCACAGTCGCGTGTATACGCGACTTGCCTGCAATGAACCCGCGTATGCGCAAGTCCACATTTTTTAGCAAGGGTTTTAATGGTAAAATTCACTTAATTTTAATTTCCAAATGGACAAAATGATTTGCAAGGACGATTGAGGAGCCTACCTGAAATTTCGGCGCGATTCGACGGTCGGTTGTTCCTGATTTGACGAAAGAAGTTTTTTGCTCCAGAGCACTTTTTTCCAAATCAGCAATGCAATAATGAACCAAATATGAGGTAATTTGTCTATTTATGCCTAAAAAGTTGAAAATTTTCGCAAAAATTTGTTATGCTCATTTTTTCGATCCATCTTAAGCTGCATAACTCGAATGCTTGGAAGTGCCCAGTTTGGTATGTTTTCAGGTACATTTTGACAGTTTTGAGATTTTTCCCGGTTTTTGATCCATGATTTCCGACTCGTCACGGTAGGTATATGATCTTCACTGGCATATAGGTTAGGGAAATCACTCTCCGTTGCATCTTGCATACTAGCCTCCATACTAATCACTTGCCTTAGGGTCGATCCCATCAGGTCATGAATATTACACCCATTTCACTCGCCGATTATTTAATCATGACTTGATGGTAGAGCCTTCCTTTACATGGGCTTCCTAGTTAGTTCCTCGCTATCACTTGTTGCCCATGCTGCGTTTTAACTAGGCTCGGGAGTCCTCTTTAGTCCCACCATTTCTTATGTGTTGAAGCTTCATTCTTCTTCTTCATCACTATCATTTTTTCTGGCTTTTACCCTAGAGGCTCCCTGGTGTCGTTAAGTTGTATTACTACATTGCATATTGGCTACTTGTTTATCCTGGCCTTTAGCCGGCTTCATTTGGACTCGATGTTTAAGCCAACTTTTGACCTTGACTCTCTGTACAAGTTAACCATTGCATGCGCTTAGCTATCACGACTTGACACCTTTTACCCATGGATGGAACGTTCCTCTGAGTATCGCTTACCAGTTTTCGCCACCTTGCATTGAGCATAGGATTGTTCCAATCCCAGGAACTAGTGCATCTGATTTTTTGATACTCGTTCTATCCATTGTACCATAGCATTCTTTTATTCTTTTTCAGGCTTATTATATGAAAAAGACAAAAAATCAAATATAACAAAAAGAGCGGGAACGGGATGTATCTTCGTTGTTTTGATGGCAGTACAGAGTCAGTTTGTCGCCCTTGAACAAAGCACATATACTTATATATATCTCCTTCATTTGGGATGGTTTTAGTTTTCACCTAGGTTCAGCTTTTACCATGTTTCACTTGTCAGTTCTCCCCCGGTTGGTTATCTCTTCCAATCATATGGAGAGTTTGTTCTGCCTCCTGCATAACAGACTTATACAGTGTCACTTTTTACTGCCATGGTCATCACGAGTCGTGCTTTTGTTCAAGGGAAGTCTAACCCGAGTCGGCCATTCTGCGGTGTCTCTTGACTCATTATTCAGTCGGCCTTCCCGGTCTTGTCAGTATCATGTTCTATCACATCAGATGTTTTGGTCTTCTGCTCGTGCTGGTTTGAGAAGGTCCCCATTGACTTCTTGCCGGCGGGTTTGTCTCTTATCGACTATGACACATTGCTCTGAGAGAAAACCTAGAGCCGCACCTTGGGCCTATTTCCATCATTGATAGGTGACCTCGTGCTCAGCATTTGATCATCATCATGGGTCTTTGACCGAGTGGTTTCCCCTGTGTTCGACGTCAGCACACATTATCACACTTGGGATTCGTGCAGTACCTGGATTTCCATTTGACCCTATCGGTGGATTTCTCGCCTCTGTGTCAGCTTTCATTATTGGTTGGTTTAGAGGGTTTCTTCCGTGTGCTAGCTTCATCTTGTGCACGTCGGAAACGTACTTCGGTTTTGGTTCCATCACTCTCCTTCGTCCGATTCCTTCCAAATCTTGGCCTGCGGGTTACACTCGCGTTGGACTGATGTGGGATGCCTTAATGCCTTCCTTCCAGCAGATCTTTTCCCATCGACTCCGACTCATTTCTCTGGGAATAAGATCTAGAGTCTTTTTGTCAGTACCTTAGGGTTTGCAGTCATCAGTGGCAGACTCTTCGCTATCGATAGTGGGGATTCATCATTGCCTCCTGATTGGTAGATTCTTTCAAGTGTTCGACTTCAACTCATTCATTCGCACTTGTCAGATTGTACTGGGGCACCTTGACACTCATTATCATTATCGGTGGGTTGTCTCGCGTTGGTTAACGGTATACATCATTGACCGGTAATCCAACGATTTATCACATGGTCGACTTCAGCTCATTTATTCCCATTGTGTAGAATTGTGCCATAGTGATCGGTGAAGACCTCGGGTTGCATCAGCATTCTTCGGGTTCACTTTTGACAGTATATTCAGTTTCTGCCAGTGATGTCGTCCACCCTTATATGTTGTAGTTCAACACAGCAGCATCTTATATGTTGGCTCCCGAGTTGCGTGATTGTACCGTTTGATCCACCTCTTATGATCCGGTACTTGGAGATTTAGTTACTTATTTGATCAGACATCCAGTTGCACCATCTTTGATCAACTTTCTATATGTGATACTTGGACATTGATTCAGACTTACACTTCCGGGCCATGCTCAGATGATTCATTGTGTACTTTCAGTTCATCTATACTTGTATACATGTTGGATCTATTCACTACTTTCTATATGATGTATTTTTGACTGAGCATGGGTATGCCCGCCTCAGCATGAGTTGACTCTCTGTTTTCTTTCATTGGTTTTTGGCAGGCTGAAATCTGGTGAAGTCCTCTCTTGTCCTTGCGAAGTTCTTTTTATGTGCATAATACATTTCGGCCATCATGTACCCCTTCTGACCTCATATATTAGGGGGCATCTGTTATAGCATCATTTCTCACCTTCATATGATTCATGATTGCTTTTATGGCTTTGGGCACCCATTCCTACAGACTTGGACAAATTCACTTAAAAACAGTGTAAAAATCCCCATACGCGACTATGCCCGTACTTTTCCGTGTGTATACGCGAGTCCAGCTGCACTTTTCCGCGTATGCCATTAAAATGATTAAAAAATATATAAAAATTCCCTATTTTCGGGCTGGGTTGATGGTTACTCAGGTAGTTCAACCACCCCAGCACGTGGCCAACTGTTTCCAACCGTTGAAACTACTTGGAGGGAGTATAAAAACCCCTCATGTGTATGGCCTAAGGGAGAGAGAGAATTATTGATATTATACTCTATTGGTATTCCCTATCCAAGTCTGATTCCCCGTGCCTCCTGCACTTTCCCAGTTCATTACAAGAAACCCTTGTTTCCTTGAGATGCTCATCTCCCTATATGTCATCTCGTATGCACCAGTTTGGAAGGAGTCTTAGCGAGGCAAGGGCGGGACAGATCCGGACGACGGTCTGCTCGAAGATTGTGGAAGGATTCAGGTGATCTCTCCACTCGTTACTTTTGTACATGCTATTTATAATACAGAAGTACCATCTTCTTCCCGAAATATACGTGTTAGTGTCTGCTTACATATATGAGAAAATTGTTATTTAAGCATTCATTATGATTTATCTGATGTTTTATATCGATTTCACTAACATTTAGAGTAGATATATGCTGTACAACCAGTTCTTTGTGCTTGTTTCTTCTTGTCTTTCAGGTTAAGAAGGAAGGAGGGTTGCTGGGGGTTTGGACCCTGCGGGATCTGCTTCAACCGTAGGACCTACGGGTAACTTCCTCGATCTACTCTATTTAGTTTTTTCTGAACATGCATGGTTGTGTGAGTCCTTCTTAAGTAGCATGCCCCTGCTCTGTGGAGGTTGTAACCCAACTAACCTCTAGGGTGATTTTCTCGGAAACACCCATCCTTAGCATATAAAGGAAACATCCAAAGAAACTCATTTCCCTCCATCCTTTGAGAATCTTCCCCATCTATGTATGGCAACTTTCACTTACTAATGTTGTTACAATACATTTGTGCGAGGATGGGACCGTCTTCCTTGTCATTCGCCTTTGCATACAATTTATGGAAGCCCATTATTGTCATAGTTTGATTCTAGTACAACTATGCACTTTGTATTGTCGTTATCCACTCCTTAATCCATCCTTTCCCATTCATGCAACCTCCTGATGGAAGATTGAGTGAACCTAGATTCCACTCCTTCCCATCAGCTACCATCATGTCCTTTATATCTTGATGGCACATAAATCCTCGATCATTTCTAACACCCGCTAATTTTCCACTCATGGTGATTATTAAAAATTCAATTCACCAAGTTGGTTACTACCCTCCTCTTGGCCCACCATATGCCTATAAATCTGACCCTCAGACCTTGAGTGATCTTGCTTCACTAGTTCTTGGAAGTATTCCTTTAGAATTCCATCCACCATTTCCTCCGAGACCATTTTAGTGATCAGCATGGTAGTCACGACCACTTTGTTTTCCACTCTGTCTACCAATGCATTAGTTGAGAGATGTACTAAGGAAAAAATCCACCATTTTCGACTCCTCTAGGCGGTCCTTAATCCTTTGGATTGTCTAGGCTAGATGCCAATGCTTCATGACCTTATTCATATGAGGGACACATTGTAGTCTACGTGTCATTTGGATATCTAATGTTGAATCCCCATCCACTATTACATTCAGCCTTCTTTCTTGCCGCAACGTTTCCAGCCCCTTCTCCAGGGATTGAAAGTCTATTGCATTATTTGTGGCTTCTCCCATATTGATGAAGTCTAACCTTTGAATTTACATGTCCAATCCTCAATGATTCCTCCAGCTCCAACCTTTCCTGGGTTGCCCTTGGATGCTCCATCGAAATTCAATTTCTAGAAACCCTCTGGAGGAGCCTACCACACTGTAGAGCCTATCCTTATAGGAATTTATATAGTTCAGAGGATCATTCCCCTCAAGTAAAATATGTCAGAAAAATTAAAAATTATTTCTTCCTGAGGGGATGGTTGTTCCTCTTATGTTTGAATTAATTTTATACTAATGGTTTCCTTAATTTGGCGGTGAATTTCTTCCATTAGTCTTGCAAAAGGGATCTTTTTATCATGGAATATTTTACAGTTACGTTTCTTCAAGATTGACCAAAGACTAAATCCCAAAATCAAGTTCCAGTCCATGTTCACCACTTCATTCTTGGTATATTGCAACCACCATTTTTTAATAGTGTCTAGTATACTTTACTTATCTCTATGAGTTTGTCTGTAGATGATAGTAAAAAAATTCCATAGAGATTATGTGTATCTACAAGTATTTAGTAGGTAGTTATGAATTTATTATTCCTTGTCATATAGGAAACATCATGATGGATCGATCATACCTCTCTTAATTATATTCTCCCTGGCTAGCACCTTTTTGTGCAAAATTAACCACAAAAAAAATTTAATAGTCGGTCAATGAGAGGTCGTCTAGATTTTACTCCAAGATGGGTCATGGAATTTGAGATGTTTAGCTCGAAGGTAAACCTTTGATTCCTTGAGGATGAAATCTCCCCCTTCTTAATGCCCCCATCGAAGTTGGTCATGTTCCTTCTTTTCTGGTATTTGTATATTTTTTCAGTTCCTCTATGATATCTTTAATCTATGAATCTCTCAAATTTTCCTGGTGGAGGATGTTTAAGTTCCATGTTCTCCACTTGTTATTTTCCTTTCCTTGTGTTAAGATTCAACAAGATGATGATCCTGACGAAAATTAAGCACCTTCACTAGGTGGGTCCACAAGCTATTTTTAGGTGTCTGTCTATTTTTAGAATGTTGAGAAAAATATATTTATAGCAGGAGTCTATTTATACATGGTTGATCAAATTCTATTTATAGATTGCATGTCTATAAATAATCAGCCAATAATCAGACAATAACTAATAATATATTCTCTTGAAGCACTTGATTTCCGTTAACTGATGTGGAAAACCAATTGATTGAAGGAATTACGCATTCCAAGGTTGGTTGGTGGGACATGCACATTGGACTTCATTGTAACTGAGTGATACAAAGTTGTAACAGAGTTGGAAGAGTAGTTATGTGAGTTGTTATTTAGTTTAACTCAGTTAAGTGAGTTAAAATCAGTTGTCCTAGTTGTAACTAATGATACACTAGTGAGAGGTCAGTGAATTAATTATTTAATTAATTAACAAGCATTGGTATCACATGCAACTGAAAAAATACTACTGTTAACTACATGCATGTCATATCTAGTGGAGAGATAGGTGAAAGGGTTTGGTTGACTATCAGTTGTGACTATAGTGATGCATTCAATGCATCTACACACACATTGGAGATGCCAATGAGGATTTCCCAGTCAAGGAAAGGAAATATCAAATTCATTCAGGGATCTTCTTTAGCAGGGATTGCACAGTGGAGGCAGGTTGTCAAGAGGTAGTAAATTGGTGCATGTGTGAGCCAATTTTTGTATGACAGTGTGAGACGATTGTATATTTCTTTTTAGAGATATTTGAGAAGAGATTTTAATGAGATTGTTCCATGATCCATGATATACATAATATATGATAGTTGGGGTTTTCATCTTTAAGCTTTCTTGGTAAAAACATCTTGTTATGTGCGATTGATTTTTCTTCATGTGTTTGCAATTGGTGATTAAATTTCTGCAAAGAATTAAGTAGAAGGATTATGTCTTTAACAGTGGAATAATTGTTAGATCAAGAGAATATGGTAATACATCACAGTATTGTTTAAATTTATACATGGTATTAGAGCAGAAAATATTGCAATATTAAAGCAGTGCTAAGTTTTGTTGCTGGAAACAATTCGAATTTGCTGCAAGAATTTCTTGGTGTGATAGTTGAGTAAACATAGAGATGGATTTCAATGGTTTGCAGTTAGAGTATGCACTCGAGGGTAGCTTGAACTACATTTTATGGAAGGATAGGATGGAGGTGGTGCTTGAAAATAATGGCTTGAAGGAATTCATCGCTAGTGATGTTCCTAAGCCCACTTCGATAGACACTACATTACTTGATGTCTGGAAAATGAATGTAGTGAAGACGAGAAGGATTCTGTTGGAAGGTGTGAAAGACCATATTGTCTCAAGACTTCATGGGAAATCCACTCCATTTGCAATGTGGAAGGCTTTGAAAGATCTTTTCCAAAGCAGCAGCAACCATAGGAAATTGGCGTTGAAGGATAAACTCAGAAAAATCAAGACGGAGAAGGGCAAAAATATTCCAAAGTATCTCACAAGGTTTGTCCAATGTCGAGATGAACTGGGGAGTATGAGAATCATGGTTTCTGATGATGATTTGGTGAGATTGGCTCTCTTGGGACTTCCTAAGAGTTGGCACAGCTATGAAGACTCTGTCAACGGACAAGAAAAACTACCAGATTGGGAACGACTTTGGTCAGATCTAGTGCAGGAGGAGATCAGGCAGAACACCAGGGATGAATCTTCATCAAAGCTTGATGATGAAGAGTATTGTGCTTTGGATGCCAAATCAAGGAAAGGGAAGGGGAAGAAATTCCACTCAAAATCCGAGGCTAAAGGCAAGAAACTGGATTTGTCCAAGGTGAAGTATTTTTACTGTCACGAACATGGGCATCTCGCCGCTAACTGCCCACATAAAAGGAATAACAAGAAGGCTACTGCAGTTGTAGCTGGTGAGGCCCTTTCCTTGCAATTTGAACTAGATTTCTCTTTGATCACATGCCTGGTTTCAAGTGCAATTGGATCGGTGTGGTATCTTGATAGTGGTGCTTCCTTACACATGATGGGAGATAAGGAGCTTTTCAGTGACTTGGAGGAGAAAGATCTCCAAATGCATATAGAGATGGGCAAAGATGAACGATACAGTGCGATCGACATTAGTACCATTACCTTTGAGAGGGATTCAGGTAAACGATTTCTGTTGAAAGATGTTATGCATGTTCTAGGTCTAAAGAAGAACTTGGTCTCAGTCGCGATGTTGGAGGACAAAGGTTATGACATTTTTTTCAGCGATGGAAAAGCTTTCCTGCGACACAAAACAACGAGTCAAACCAACAAGATAGGGATTTGAATTAAGTGGGAAAAGCAGAAGAAATGGTGATCCAGGATGAGGGAAAATTATGGCATAGGAAATTACGCCATCTTCACTATGGTGCCCTGAATATTTTGCAGCAAATTTATACTAGACTTCCCAAGGGTACACTTGCGCAGTTATATCAATGCAAGGGATGTACTATGGGTAATTTTTTGAAGACCACCTTTCATGAAAAGGAGAACTGTGCTTCGGTGATACTGGAGAGAGTTCACACATACGTGTGTGGGACATTCTCAGTTGATTCAACCACAAAACATAGGTATTATGTTATTTTTGTTGATGACTATTCTCGTAGATGCTGGATATTCTTCATGCAGGAGAAGGATCAAACATTCTCAAAATTCTGTGAGTTTAAAGCATTGGCAGAGAAAGAGTCGGGGAAGCAAGTGAAGGCTCTGTGGAGTGATAATGGTGGTGAATATATCTCAAATGAATTCAAAGACTTCTGTAGCAAAGAAGGAATTCAGAGAGAACTCATAGTGCCTCATAATCGACAACATAATGGGGTTGCAGAGATGAGGAACCGAACGATCATGGGTGTTACACGAGCTATGCTACATGATCAGGGCCTACCAATGCACTTATGGGAGGAAGCATGAAACACTGCGGTTTTTGTGAAAAACCATTGTCTTCATAGAGTACTTGGCATGAGTACACTTGAAGAAACTTTTACTGGTAAGAAACCAAATGTTTCTCACTTTAAGATTTTTGGCTCATCTGTTTATGTGCATGTGACCAAGAAGGCCAAGAAGAAGCTAGAGCCGATTGTTGAAGTTGGGATATTTGTGGGGTACATAGAAACACCCCAAAATTATTTTGTGTGTTTTCCAAACAGTCGAATGACCGTGGTGGGATGAGATATAAAATTCAATGAGGAAAAATCCATGAATTTGTCGCTTGAGAGGGAGCTAGACTTGCATGCAGAGGAGGAACTTTGGTTCCAAAAGATGAGCCTCTAGATGTGGATTAGCCACAGGAGGAGGATCATGGAGTGGAGGATTCCACTCACATAGAGCCAAACATTAGAACAAGAAGAAGGTGTACCATAGAAGCTGAGAGGCTAAAGCTTGATGCGACACAGAATGTAGGAGTCCATACTTCACAACACAGACAGAGACAGTCTCCTAACCATTTCATTGGATACATGGCTCTCATGAGAAAATGTATTGTGATAGATTCATTTTCCTTTTAGGAAGCAGTGCAGGATCCCATATGGGTAGATGCAATGGTGGAGGAGTATGACTCCATTGTCAAAAACGTGCTTGGGAAATTGTTCCAATGCCAGTTGATAAATCAGTGGTAGCTTCAAGATGGATCTAAAAGGTAAAGCAAACTAATGATGGGAGTGTTGAGAAGTATAAAGAAATATTTGTGGCTCAGTGCTTCTCATATATCAAGGGGATTGATTATGAAGAAACATTTTCACCTATCACATGGTATTCTCGCAGAAGGACCATCCTTGCTCTCTCAGCGCAGATGGGTTGGCACATTCATCAGATGGATGTGAAGAATGTGTTACTTAATGTGATCATTGAGGAAGACGTTTACATTGAGCATCCTGAAGGATTTTAGATATTTAGTAGTGAGTCGCATGTGTGCAGACTTAAAAGAGCATTTTATGGGCTGAAGCAAGCACCCCGTGCTTGGTATACTCGGATCAACAACTATTTCACTAGACTTTGCTTCACCAAGAGTGAGGCGGATGCAAACCTATACCAGATTGTGGTGGAGGGTAAGATTTTAGTCATTATTCTTTATGTTGATGGTTTAATACAGACTGGTGATGAGCAGCTAATACACTCATTCAAGGGGGAACTTGCAAAGGAGTTTGAGATGAAGGATATGGGCCTCCTTCACTATTTCCTTGGATTAGAAATATGGCAGTGAGATTTTTGGAACATGGTCCTCCAAAGGCTGCGAATTGGGATATTTTTGAGTATATTTCTTTTAATTTTGGCACATTTTAGTCTAACACACGGGTTTTGGGGTGGGTCAATGCCCCGAAAGCATTGTAATGGGTAAAAGGGTATACCTAGAGTCTGTAAACCATAGTTTCCAGACCACAAATAGATGAACATTTTGAGTCTTGAGGCAGAGAAGAATTGGAATTGATGCTACATGTGAACTGGTAGATATTTCTAGGGTTTTTTTGGGTAAGGACTCCTGCAGTTGTCTGCATGGAGATCCTCAGTCCTCCTATGTGCAAACCGCACTAGGCTGTGTGTGTAGGATGGTTTTGGGTATTGTAAGTAGATTTGAAAGACTAATGAATGTAGAATTATTGTTGGAATATCTGAATTTGGTGGAAATTACTATTGATGTTAATCTGTGATACTTGGTTATGTTATATATGATTACATGTTATTGATTTAAGCTATGAAATGTGACTGTGTTATTTGCTTAGGCTGCGAAGTGTTTGTGATCCAATATTTATGATTTGTAATTATTATTAGCTATGAATACTTTTCTCTGTTCTGATAATTGGAAAGATGCACGTGGATGCAAATCTCTTGAATAGATTTATAAATGATAATAGCTCGATTGGGCTGAGTTTCAAGTTGTAATGTTTCTGTTGTGAGCCTTCGGTGAATAGATCTATCTGGTACAAACCTCGGAGGCTACCAACTTGACTTACCTACTCTCTCTCAGGGTGCGGAAACCTAGTTCCAACACCCTCCCATACTATTTTGGGTGAGACTTTGGCCTACGAAAGCTGGTCACTGCTGAAAGGGCCAGTAGTATAGGGGTTTGTTGGAAAACCTTAACCTCTGAACCTGGATCAGGACCCGTTGAGCAAATAAATGGTTCCATTGCCCGGACGGGGAGCATTTTGAGAGAGATCGGGTAATGCCAAGGCTGTACTAGAATCCTAAAAGAAAATAAATCGATGAATGGTTTGAAAAACAAGTTTAGGAATTCACACTAAAAGGAAATCATAGTAAGAATTTAACCACCGAAGAGTGGAAGAAAAAAGTATATTTTCACGGAGATCAATGAGATATTCTTTGTAACAATTGTGATCAAGCTCCAGGAGTGGCTCGCAAGGCTAGTCGAATTCCAAAAGTGTTGGAAAGATGAGTGAGTCGCACAGTGGACCCCATAATTGATCCAGTAGTTAGAGAAGACTGATAACAGCATCACTTGCATGGTGGATCACTGGGTGGATAGTGTTCTAGGAGGGTTTGTGACAGAGTTTACCATCGATCAATTCATCTCCTATTCTGAGGTAGAGTGACGGTTTTTCAAGTGTTTTCAGGGTAAGTTTATGAAAACCTTACCATTACTGATAAAAATATTACTGTGTGAAAAGAGTATCCTGTGTAGCCACATCGAGTGAATGACCTCTGATCTAGACAAAAGTACAACGAAAAGTGGCAAATATTATCGGACCAACCAAGAAGAAGATAATTATGTCTACAGTTCGATAAGAGAAGCAGTTGCGCTGAGTCCTCCAGCCACACCACTTTCAAACCAGCATAGGGGTAAGAATTCATCTACACCTCCGCCATCACCAGAAGACGACATGGCTACGCACATGAAGTTACCTACCTTTAAGGGTGTGGAAGATGAAGACATGGATTAGTTTTGGTTTGTCATAGGATCCATATGGACTGCGTAGAACGTAGCTAATGATGCAGTGAAAAGGGCACAGCTATCCCTTGCCTTTGAAGGAAGAGCCTTGGAATGGTACATGGGATAAATCGGCCAGGATGCGAACACAACCATTGAAGAGATTTAGAAAACCTTGAAACAACAGTTAAAGAAGCCTAAGTCCTACTTGCAAATAGTACTGGACCTGAAGGATTTCAAGCAAGGGCCTTCTAAGTATATGTGGGAGGCTGATCAATGACTGAAGAAGGTGATCAGAGAAGGAGGATTTCAGTACAATGACAAACAACAGATATAATGTTTCATCGCTATGTTGTTGTCGCACTTGTGCGTACCTATGGGTCACCAAAATTTAGAATCACGGGAAAAAGGCTTGGATGTCGCTATGAAGTTAGAAGCTACGCCTAAGGATGATACCCAGCTGGGCATCCAACAGATCCAAGGACAACTGGAGGTGATGCACATAGAGATCCAAAATCTATGAAAGGAACAAGGAGCAGAAGCTAGCCTTGAAATATGGTGCATATGATGCAGGGTGAATTTTCACACCAAGGATAACTATCCTCCGTTAGTAAACTACATGCAGGCTAGGGGACCTAGCCCGTTGCACCATAGGGAAACTTCAGGATCAAGTGGGCCAGCACTGTGGTGCGATGATTGTCACATTACAAGGCTGCATGATACAAACCACTATACCTGCATTGCTACGTATGTCCCATAGGTAAAGTAGTAATGGTGCAGGTTTTGCAGGTCGGTAGGACATGATGAACAGAACTGCCAGAAATATGATTTGATGATCGATCGAGGAAACTTATATAGAGTGCAAATAGACCCCATGTCATTGAGATCCCTCACAGGCATAGGTGGCTCCCTAGCTAGGGTAGGGGAGGGGGCCAATGTGGAAGCCCAAGTCGGGTATGAGGGAAAATAATCTGTTATAACTGTGGAGAAGTAGGGCACTTTGCAAGGGACTCTCCGAACCCTACAAGGTAGTATTGTCAGTATTGAAGATAGGTGGACCAAGCGATTGAAGTCTATCTAATGTTGATAGAAAAGATGCAGGAGAAGCAATCGACACCTACACAGAATGTTGATAGGGTTAAGGCTGAACTGTGAAACAAAGATCCAAGTGTGAATGTTGTAACACGCAGTGGAATGGACATCGGCGGACCTAGGGAGAAGGTTGCGAGTGAAACTCTGATCCGACAAGCAGTTATCAAACAAGAAGGTTTGGATCTAAAAAAGGAAAAAGAACATTTGTCGCAAATCACAAATACTTTGCTGAGGCAGAGGCATCTACTTCTCAGGCACCTGTGAACCTCAAGGCAGAAGAGGAGGTCAAACCATTTTTGCAGCCATGTATGAAGCTATTGCGCAACCCAAAGGCTATGGAAAATCTTCAGGCATTAATAGATAGTTGCACGGCATAGCCTAACCTACCCCCAAAAATCAAGGATGTGCACAAACTATACAGATATAAGAAACACACCGATAGGGAGATGCAGTTGACAACGCAGATCGGTGACTAGGAAATGTATCAGGTTATTTTGGACCTGGGGTTAGATGCGAATATACTACCAAAAAAATGTGGAAATGCATGGGAGAACCTAAGTTGGAGTGGTCCACTATCTAGCTATGTATGGCCAATCAACAGAAGATCATACCCTTAGGGAGACTGTTGAAGATCTTGGTAGATATCGCAAGGGTCAAGATCCGGGCTGATTTTGAGGTAATTCATATTGTAGAAGATGCAAACCATTACCATGTGCTCCTAGGGTTAGACTTGGCCATAGATATGGGAGGTGTCATTAACTTGAAGAAGAGAAGAATGGTGTTTGAAAATAACGGTACAAGGGTGATAATACTCTTAGATCCTGCAAAAAGAGAATGATATACAAAGCCGATGCATGATGAAGAGGATGTAGATCACATTTATAAGTTGAATACGTGGGATGAAGATTGGATCAACCCCATGGAAGATGGTCTACTCTATTGGGAAAAGCACAGTGAATGCTTCGCTAACTCCGACGGGGAGATGGAGAACTGGAAAAATTGGTTACATGATGTCTCTACGCTGCGATGCCTTTGGGTCACAAAGGACTTCCGCTGCATTTCCTCAGAGGTAAGAGACCTACCCTATTTTGATGGGTATGGTAGTATTAAGGAATTTTTGTGAACATTAGATGCCAAGTTTCCCAGAGAACGAAGGCTATGGCCCTTAATCTATCCATGCGTGCAATACCTGCAAGATGGTGGGATACGCATAAGGGGGCATTCCAGGACTGGGATGGTTGTTGGGACATGATGCTCCTACATTTTGAGCCTCCGGTGGAGGTGTGGTTCAAGACGTTCCTTGGCCCAGGTGATCCGCGTGATCACTTGGTTGCTTGGATAAAGGTGTGGGGTGACCAAACCATGGAAATATGGGTTCACTTGTTCATTCATGCAGTAGGTGAAATCCCTACTACATGGTACTTGGATGCGGAGCTACATCAACGCACCCACCATTGGGAAAATTTGAAGGATGAATTCATAGGAATCTTCAGACTAATAGGGGGTTCGGAAGTGCTTAACGAAGCTCTATAGGATATAGATACATTTGTGTTTATGGAATCCAAATCCTCTGCAAACTTTGGGATGCTGACATGGGAAACACAGATGCAAGATATTGTCAACTGCCGCAGCTTGGCAAGGGAAGAAGGAGTAGATGATCTACTTTCTGTCTCTATTCCAGAGTCGAAAGGGGAGCGTGTCATTGCAGGACCTCCACTACTAGAGGTGGATGTCACTAAGCCTCTCAAGCTACGCAAAGTCAACATTGGGACGAAGGAGCACCCTAAGTTGGCTAATATTGGGGACGATTGGGATGAGGATATAGTAGGCACTCACAAAATACTAGGACTTATTCCCGACAAAGTTTTCAGAGCTGATGGGGATCATGGGGGACTTAGGGGTCATGCATATCACTCTCAAATTGGATGCATGCCTCGTAAAGTAGCGACCCTATAGGTTGAACCCCAGGGATAAGCAGAAGGTCAAGGAAGAACTTGATAAAGTGATTGTTGCAGGTATCATCAAACTTGTTGAACAGTTAGACTGGGTTAGTCCGATATTGGTTCAGGAGAAAAAGAATAAGGGGAAGATTCGGATCTGTGTGGACTTGCGCAAGTTGAACGATGCCTGCGTTCATGACCCATTCCCTACACCATTCTCAGACAAAATTTTGGACAACGTGAGAGGGGAGGAAGCATACTCCTTCATAGACGGGTTCTTAGGATACCATCAGATCAGAATTTCACCTGTGGACCGTAGAAAAACCATGTTTGCCACTGAATGGGGATCATTTTAGTATATTTTCATGCCGTTTGGACTCAAGAATGCCTCTGATATCTTCTCACAGGTCGTTGTCGCAGTATTCAAGGAATTCATCCACAAATTCCTAGAAGTGTATTTCGATGATTGGACTATCTTCGGCTTGATAAAGGCACACCTATCAAACCTGTGCATGATGTTAGATTCCTACCGAAAACACTAGATTTCCCTAAATATAAAAAAATGTATCTTCTGCGTACCCTTCGTAATCTTGCTCGGCCACATAGTTTGTGAACAAGGGCTGATGGTGGATCCTGCCAAAATCGTAGTTATCATAAGCTTTCCAGTACCAACAACGGAGAAAAATTTGTACTCGATCCTTGGACACATGAGCTACTATAGGAAATTCATTCAAGGCTATGCGCTAATTACTGCCTCTATGGAAAAATTGCTCAAGAAGGATGTTTCATTATTTTTGTATGATGAGTTTCAAAAGAGATTTGAGTTACTTAAAGAAAATATGGTCTCGATGCCTATTCTCATATTTCCTAATTGGGATAAGGTATTTCATGTTCATGTCGATGCGCTAGGCATTGCTCTCAGGGTTGTCCTTATGCTGCCAGGAGAAGGAGATATTGACCATCCAGTTTCCTTTGCAAGTGTGAAACTCTCTGGTGAGGAAGGAAAATATTCCACTACAGAGTGGGAGGGACTGGCCATGGTCTATGCTTTGCAGAAATATCGGCATTACTTGTTAGGAGGACACTTAAAAATTTTCATAGACCATTCAGCCTTGAAGTACCTGGTAAATAAGCCTGTGTTGGGGGGGGAATCTATCGATGGCTACTGCTATTTCAGGAGTATGACTTTGAAATCATCATCAAGCCGGGAAAGTTGAATGTTGGGCCATATCACTTGTCCCGAATTGAGAGTGGAGAGGAGCCAACCAACTTGGAGGATGGATTAACTGATGCACAACTATTTTCTATTAAGGTAGTATATGCACACTTTGCTGATATTATTCAGTTCTTAACTACTAGGATGGCACCTCCAGAGTACTCGGTACAACAGAAGAAAGAGTTAGTCACTCGGGCAGCAGATTGTACCATCATTGGAGGCCATTTATATAAGATGGGAGCTAACGAAGTATTGTGGATATATGTTTTGGAGCATGAACGACACACTATCTTGGCAGAGGTTCATGACGGAGTAGCAGAAGGTCACTACGTAGGGAAAGAAACAACGCAAAATATCTTGAGAGATGGGTTATTGTGGCCAACCCTACATAGTGGCATGGCTATTGTAAAGCCTACAACACGTGCCAATGAACAAGGAGGCCATCCCATAGAGTTGAAATGCCCCTTCAACCGCAATTGGCTCTACAAGCATTTGATAAGTGGGCCATCGTTTCATAGGACCTATCAACCCACCAGGGAAGAAGATGGGTGCGCACTACATTATTACTGCCACTGATTATTTAACCAAGTGGACTGAAGCACAAGTAGTGAAGGATTGTACTGCAGATACCACTGTGCATTTCATCTTTGAAAAAATCCTGACCAAATTTCGATGTCTGAAGATCCTCATGAGCGACAGAGGTACGCGCTTTGTTAATGAAAAAATCCAAGCGTTGTCCTAGGAGTTTCGGATCCATCATGTGAAGAGAACAACGTATCACCCACAAGCAAGTAGCACGGTTGAAGATTTTAACAAAATCTTGGAGCAAACACTGGAAAAGTTCTGCAATGTTGATCGCAACAGTTGGGACATGTGTATCCCATCGGTTCTGTGGGCCTATAGAACAACCTAAAAGAAGGTAATAGGAAAAACCCAATTCAGGATGGTTCATGGCAAGGAGGCCATTATGCCAATGGAGTATATTATTCCTAGTCCACGTATCATAGCATTTACAAACATGTCAGAACCTGACATCATGGAGGAGCAATCAGCGCAGCTTATGGCATTGGAGGAAGATTGGTTTCTTGCTAATTTCCATCAACAATTTTAGAAGGCCCGCGATAAAGCCTGGCATGATCGACATATTCACCAAAATAAATTTGGGAGGGTGAATTAATCCTCTTATACGATAGCCAGTTTGCAAAGCATCTAGGGAAGTTCTGACAACACTGGCTTGGTCCCTACACAATTAAGGAGATCACAAATGGCAGAGCTATTAGGCTAGCCACCCTATGCAGTGATATTCTACTAGGCTACGTCAATGGTAGTCGGCTCAAACTATACTAGATCAAATGAATAGATGGTTGGAGAATCGGTAGAGGTGCAGGTGGAGAACCCACCATCATAGTGACTCAGGATGAGTCACAAGATTGTGTTGGGGGACTGTTGGAATAGGGTCCTCCAAAGGATGCGAATCGGGATAGTTTTGAGTATTTTTTTTATATTTTTGGCACTTTTTAGTCTAACGCAGGGGTTTTGGGGTGGGTCAAAGCCCTAAAATCATTGTAACGGGTCAAAGGGTAGATCTAGAGTTCGCAAACCACAGTTTGCAGACCATAGAAAATATTAGGCTAAATCATTATAAATAGATGAACATTTTTAGTCTTAAGGCAAAGAAGAATTGGAATTGATGCTACGTGCAAACTGGTGTATTTTTCTGGGGTTGTTTTGGGTAAGGACTCTTGCAGCTGTGTGCGCGGAGATCCTCAGTCCTACTATGTGCAGACTGTGCTAGGTTGTGTGCGTGGGTTGGTTTTGAGTATTGTAAGTAGATCTGAAAGACTAATGAATGCAGAAGCATTGTTGGAATATTTGAATCTGTTGGAAATTACTATTGATGTGAATCTGTGATACTTGGTTACGTTATATATGATTCTATGTTACTGATTTCAGCTACGAAAAGTGACTCTGTTGTTTTCTTAGGCTGTAAAGTGTTTTTGATCTGATATTCATGATCTGTAATTATTATTAGATGTGAATAATTTGCTTTGTTTTTATAATTGGCAAGATGCACGTGGATGCGAAACTCCTAAATAGGTCTATAAATGATAATAGCTCGATTGGGCTGAGTTGCAAGTTGTACTATTTCTGCTGCGAACCTTCGGTGAATAGATCTATCTGGTATGGACTTCGGAGGCTACCACCTTGACTTACCTACTCTCTCTTAGGGTGCAGAAACCTGGTTCCAACACCCTCCCATACTGCTTCGGGTGAGACTTTTCCCTGCGAAAGCAGGTCACTACCGAAAGGGCCAGTAGTATAGGGGTTTGTTGGCACACCTTAACCTCTAAACCTCAGTCAAGACCCCTTGAGCCAATAGAGATGTTGAACTATTTGTCTCTCAAGGAAAGTATGCCAGGGAGATACTCGATAAGTTTCACATGGAGGGCTGTAAACCCATGGATACTCCTCTTCTAAGAAATTGGAGGAAAGAGGATGTTACATCAACAGAGGTAGTGGATGTTACTATCTATCGACAGTTGGTGGGTTTGCTCATGTATTTAGTCAATAAAAGACTGAACATATGCTATGCAGTGAACCATCTTAGTAAAGCGATGGTTAAGCCTACCAAGCTCTTTTGGAAGGCAGGTAAGTATGTCCTGAGATATCTCAGGGGGATATCTGAGTATGTCTTATGGTACAGACAGACAGATGAGGTGAAGTTGCATGGCTTCATGGATGTAGATTGGGTAGGAAAGCCAAGAAACATAAATAGCACATCAGGAGGGGATTTTAGTATCGGATCTATAGTTGTTTCTTGGTACAGCAGGAAACAAAAATCCGTGGCACTTACTTCAACAGAAGAGAAATACATGGCAGCAATTCAAGTTGCATGTGAGGCTATCTAGATGAGGAAGATCTTGGTTGGTTTGTTTGGTTCTCATTTAGATCCTACAGTGATTCATTGTGATAATCATAGTTGCTTAAAACTCTCGATTAATCTTGTGTTTCATGATAGATCTAAGCATATAGATATCCAGTATCATCATATCAGATATTGTGTGTAGCAGAAGATCATGTTGCTTTAGTAAATTCCTACAGAAGATCAGGATGCATATATTCTGATGAAGGCGCTCACCAGGAGAAAATTCAAATACCGTAGAGGCAGGATGGAGGTGATGGATAATCCATTTATTTTTGAGACGGAGTGTTGAGATTCAAGAAGATGACGATCCTAGTGAAAATTAAGCACCTTCACTAGGTGGGTCCCACAGGGTATTTTTAGGTGTATGTCTATTTTTAGAATGTTGAGAAAATCTATTTATAACAGGAGTCTATTTATAGATGGTTGATCAAATTCTATTTATAGAAGAGTTTCTATTTTTAGATGCATGGGCAAAATCTATTTATAGATCGTATGTCTAAAAATAGAATGCATGTCGATTATTTTTAGCCCTTAATCATAATCAAACAATAAATAATAATCTATTCTCTTGAAGCACTTGATTTCAGTTAATTGATGTGGAAAGCTAGTTGATTGAAGGAATTACACATTCCAAGGTTGGTTGGTGGGACATGCATAATGGAATTTGTTGTAATTAAGTTATACAAAGTTGTAACAGAGTTGGAAGAGTAGTTATGTGAGTTGTTATTTAGTTTAACTCAGTTAAGTGAATTAAACTCAATTGTGTTAGTTGTAACTATTGATACACTAGTGAGAGATTAGTGAATTAATTATTTAATTAATTCACCAACAATGGTCTCACATGCAACTCAAGAAATACTACTGTTAACTACATGCATGTCATATCCAGTGGAGAGATAGGTGAAAGGGTCTGCTTGACTATCAATTGTGACTATAGTGATGGATTCAATGCATCTACACACACATTGGAGATGCCAATGAGGATTGCACAGTCAAGGCAAGGAAATATCAAATTCATTCAAGGACCTTCTTCAGCAAGGATTGCACAGTGGAGGCAGGCTATTAGGAGGCAGTAAATTGGTGCATGTGTGAGCCAATTTTTGTATGACAGTGTGAGATGATTGTATATGTATATTGGTGCATGTGTGAGCATCCTATATGTTGGCTCCCGAGTTGCGTGATTGTACCGATTGTTCTACCTCTTATGATTCGGTAATTGGAGATTCAGTTACTTATATGATCAGACATCCAGTTGCACCATCCTTGATCAAATTTCTATATGTGATACTTGGACATTGATTCAGACTTATATTTCTGGGCCATGCTCAGATGATTCATTGTGTACTTTCAGTTCAGATATACTTGTATACATTTTGTATCTATTTTGTACTTTCGATATGATGTATTTTTGACTGAGCATGGGTATACCTGCCTTAGCATGAGTTGACTCTCTATTTTCTTTCATTGGTTTTTGGTAGGCTGAAATCTAGTGAAGTCCTCTCTTGTCCTTGCGAAGTTCTTTCTATGTGCATAATACATTTCGGCCATCATGTACCCCTTCTGACCTCATATATTAGGGGGCATCTGTTATAGCACTAGCTTCACACCTTCATATGATCTGACATTGCTTTTATGGCTTTGGGCACCCATTCCACAAATATTTTGGACAAATTCAATGAAAACATGTAAAAAATCCCCATACGCGACTATGCCTGCACTTTTCCGCGCAAAGTACGTGAGTCCATACGTACTTTTCCGCGTATGCCATTAAAATCATTAAAAATATATATAAAAATTCCCTATTTTCGGGCTGGGTTGATGGTTACTCTGGTAGTTCAACCACCCCAGCACGTGGCCAACTATTTCCAACTGTTGAAACTACTTTGAGGAAGTATAAAAACACCTCATGTGTATGGCCTAAGGGAGAGAGAGAAATTATTGATATTATACTCTGTTGGTATTCCCTATCCAAGTTTGAATTCCCGTGCCTCCTGCACTTCCCAGTTCATTAGAGGAAACCCTTGTTTCCTGGAGATGTTCATCCCTTTATATGTCATCTCGTATGCACCAGTTCGGAAGGAATCTTAGCGGGGCAAGGGTGGGATGGATCCGGACGATGGTCTACTCGAAGATCGTGGAAGGATTCAAGTGATCTCTCCACTTGTATTTCTGTACATGCTATTTATAATACAGAAGTACCATCTTGTTCCCGAAATATACGTGTTAGTGTCTTCTTACATATATGAGAATATTGTTATTTAAGCATTCATTATGGTTTATGTAATGTTTCATATGAATTTCACTAACATTTAGAGTAGATATATGCTGTACAACCAGTGCTTCGTGCTTGTTTCTTCTTGTCTTTCAGGTTAAGAAGGAAGAAGGGTTGGTGGGGGTTTGGACCCCGCGGGATCTGCTTCAACCGTAGGACCTACGGGTAACTTCCTCGATCTACTCTATTTAGTTTTTCATGAACATGTATGGTTGTGCGAGCCCTTCTTAAGTAGCATGCCCTTGTTCTGTGGAGGTTTAAACCCAACAAACCTCTAGGGTGATTTTCCCCGAAACAGTTACTAAGACCTCTTTGAGCAAAGATTTGTATGATATTGTTTCATGATCCATGATATACATAATATATGATAGTTGGGGTTTTTAGCTTTAATATCTCCTGGTAAAAACATCTTGTTATTTGTGATTGATATTTCTTCATGTTTTTGCAATTAGCGATTAAATTTCCACAAAGAATTAAGTAGAAGGATTCTATATTTAACAACGGCATAATTGTTAGATTAGGATAAACTAGTAATAGATCACAGTATTGTTTAAATTTCTACACCTTGAGCCCAAAATTTATGGAATTCCCTTTTCCTTTGTCTCTATGAGGATTCCTATTGACCCTACCATTCCGGTTTGTTTAATGTTAATTTTGTTGCTAGGAATCCTCCCAAAATAGTGAGTCCTTTCCATTTCTTACTTCCAAAAAGTTTTTCTTTTGTATAATTTCTTTTTTAGTCAATGTTAGTTTCCATATAGCCGACCCTAGGATTGAACCTGTGAGCCTTACTAGATCTTTTAGTTGAAAACTAGGGGTGCATTTTTCTTTCCATTATTTCGCCCATGGCCTCTCCCCTCCTTTTAATAATTTCCACCACAATTTGGCTCCACTTTCTCTGTTAAATATCTTAGGGTATTGCAGCCCAAGTCCACTTGAATGCATCGATTTAAATATTGAGTTCCACACCACCAGTGCCCATTTCCTCGTTTGCTCTTCCCCTCGCCAAAAAAAGTTTCTTTGGACCCCCCTTATTTTTTGGAGGACCTCTTTAGGAGCAGGAAGAATAGATAGCATATACCTCGGGATAGCCTAAAGCACTGCCTTTACTAACACCAATCACCCCAAAAAATTAAATTCTCTCACCATCTATCTTTTAACCATGTCTTCAAGGTTGGATATTACTCTTTTCGAGTTATATTTCTTCCAGGATTGCATTTTTATGGGAACCCATAAATACCTATAAAGGAGGGGTTTCCTTTGGAACCCTAGGATAGCTGATAGATTTCTTTGGATAACAATGTGAGTGTTAAAAAATTAATTCATTGAATTTCATTGGTTTATCTCCATACATGATGCCTTCATGAAGGTATCCAGAATGGTTTTAAAATTATGAGCCTCCTTTACCATAGGAATGCCATGAACCATGGTGTCATCCACAAATTGTTGATGAGTGGTCACTGGAGCATCCTCATGCAACTTAATTCCTATAATTCCCCCTCCTTTTTTGGTCGCTCCTATATCCCTCCCAAGTCCTCCCATCATCAATATAAACAAGAAGGGATATATTGGGTCCCCTTGTCGAATTCCTCTAGGTGGGAAGACAGGTGTTTATGGGGCTCCATTAATTAGAATTGAATAACTAGGAGATGAGGTGATTTCCATGATCCAAATGATCCAGTGATCATTGAAGCCAAATGCCTTTAACACTACTACCATGTATTCAGAGTTGATCTTGTCATAAGATTTAGATAAATCTAATTGCATAATCATACCAACCTTTTTCTGGGTCTTCAACGAGTCATCTCTTCATGCGCCATGATTACAACATCTAAAATCTATCTCTCCTCCACAAAACCTGATATTCCTCTGAGATCAGATAAAGAAGATTTTTTTTCATTTGCTTATCTACTACTTTGGATATGACTTTATATAAAATGTTGCATAAAGCTATTGGCATGAAATTTTCCGGGGTACTCGTGAATTATTCCTTGGAAATAAGGGTAATAAAATTTGAATTCAAATATTTGAGAATTGTTTTTGATTCTTGGGAGTCATCCATCACCTCGTATACATCTTTTTTGACAATTTGCCAACAAACATTGAATAAATCTATAATAAATCTATCTGTTCAAGGGGCTTTCCAATTAGCCATTTCATTCAGTGCCAAAGCCACTTCCTCCATGGAGATCAACTTGTTTAAATTCTTGTTATGCTCTTCAGTCAGCACCTTTGGTATATGCCTCACAATTCTTTGGATATATAACCCTCCCTCCACATGGGGTTTTTCATCCATAGTTTGGAAGTGTTGGACCAGGACCTCTTCAATGTCTTGGTGAGCCTCGATGGTTTCCCCCCTCTCATCCCTTATTCTAAGGATATTTTTGGAGTTTTTATGCCTAATTTTTGATCGGTGAAATAAAATTGTGTTTTCCCCCCTTTCCTAAGGCATAGCACTAGAAATTTTTGTCTCCATAGGATTTCCTCTTGTTTACATATCTCCAACCAATGAATTAGTAATTCCATTTCCTCTTATTTTTTTCCCTCTAAGTATCCTTTAGTGATCAACCATTGTTGTCGTGCTTCCATTTTCTGTTCTAATTGCTTTTCCACTTGAAATATGTTCCCAATTTCCACCTTATTCCACTTCTTTAGTTTCAACTTAATATGTTTTAGCCTAGCCCATAGGGTGTACATATTCGAGCCTCTTACTGGGATCATTTCCTCCCACCATGCTTTGATATTCTCCATGAAGGTAGGATTCTCTAACGAGAAGGCTTCAAATATAGAGGGCCTATTTCTAGGGGTACGTACCAACTGTATCATTAATAACGCAAGCTAATGGTCAGAGCCCCCATAGAGAATGATATTTTCTTCCGCATCTACCCCTATCATCAGTAAATATTATGAGATTAAAAAACTATCAATTTTGGATGCTACTGGATTTTTCCCTCCCTGCTTATTACTCCAACTAAAGCATCCATTCACAGTTTCCATATCAATGAGGTTGGTCTCCTCAATGAATTCCTTAAATTCTCCAGTATATTTATCTACTCTTCTTTGGCCACCTTTATTTTATGATAGAGACGTTATCATGTTGAAGTCTCCCCTGAAAACCCAAGGAAAGTTCCCTTTCCTTCTCTTTATCATCCTTATATCTTGCAGAAGCTTGATTTTCTCCACGATTATTTGAGGCCCATAAACATTACTAAACAACATTGTGCCAGGTGTTCCTATAACCTACATTTCTACTAATAAGTTTGATCTATTGCCTTCAAATTCCATAAGGATCAAGGATTGTGGGTTCCAGCAGATGGCCAATCCCCCTGTTGAGCCAAGCGCTTCCACCTCCACTGTGTCATATGTTCTCCCTAGTATCCTACTTAACTCCTTTATTTTTTCTATTGAGCACTTTGACTCTTGTAAAAAAATGATATCAGGTTTTTCCATTTGAAATTTTTTCTTTAACGACCTTTTTTTCCTAAGGCCACTAATGCCTCTTATATTCCATGATACAAATTTCATGATTTAACTATGGTTTAAGAAGGGCGAGCTTAAAGCTCTCATCTTACCTGATTTTACTAACATAGCTCCAAAGTCCTTGAGGGAAACAATGTTTGTCTTCCTCCCTCTTTTCCATTGGCTCTACCATGGTACCAAAACCGTATGAGATCCCATTTATTTCACTCCCATCTGATATCCATTCGGATATCCCACTGCTTTTTTCTGGGTGTGGTATTTTATACCCCTATAATCTCGTCTCTTCTCTCATCATCTATAGATATTGGATTTTTTCCATTTGTTCTACATTTTATTAGGGTCCTATAATAATAGGGATCACAATTTTGAATTGATTATGTTTAACCTTGTAATATTGTAAATACCTTTGCTTTCTGCAAATGTTTTCCATATTAAAAATGAAAAGAGGGTATGTCCTAGAATAAAAATCAAAGGACCAAAAGAAAGAATATAAAAAAAAAGTTATAAGAGATGAACCCCACAAAAAGAAACAAAAAAAAATTCTGAAAGTGTTGCACATTCAAATTCCACTACTCTTAGTTTACCTTACTTGTGAAAATAAAGTTGTGTGCATCTTTTCCAAAGCCACAATTCATGACGATCATACAATTTGATCTTTATTTATTCATTCCTTTAAATTTCATGTCATGACAGTTAGTGAATAAAAATCTGACCAAACCATTTAATCTTGGAAGATCAATAGTCAGGTAGAGAATAAAATGAGCTCATAAGTTTAATTTGAGCCATTGGAATGACACAAGGTTAGATATAAGTTATTTTTCTTATAAAAAAGAAAATAGAAGGGTCAGCAAGATCAAATGCACCCATTAAAGGAAATAAAAATGTTAGGATAGTAATGGGTAGGTAGGATACTTTCAAGAGTGATGGAAAGCATCATTTTGGTTTATCTCATATCACTAATGTCTTTGACATTTCCCCTTATCCTAAAAAACTTTTTCCTCTTTGGAAACCATTTCCCCTTTCTAAAATCCCTTTTCCCCTTTGGACACCATTTCCCCATGAAAAATCCCTTTCCCTTTGATAAAATCCATTTCCCCTTATTCTAGTACTTTTCCCCTCCTAAAAACCCTTTTTTCCCTTTTTAAAATCCCATTTCCATTACTAAAACCCCTTTCCCTTGACTAACTCCACCTTTTTCATAAAAATACAATAAACCCACTTATCCAAAATTTCAAAATATGCAATAAAATTTTAAGCAGGTCCCATTGTCCCTTTGACATAATTCCCCATTTAATATATTTCCCCCATTATTTCATTTAACCCTCCCACTATGATTCTAACCCCTTCGCATATTAAATCCTTGGCCCACTTTATATTAAACCCTTCACAAATTAAATCCCCGACCCACTTTATATTAGCCACTTCATAAATTAAAACCCCGGACCACTTTATATCAAACCCTTCACATATAATACCCGACCCCAAATCATTGAAAACCTGCCACTCTTACCATCAGCCCGATCACCACTATATGATCTAATGGCCAATATGCTATTTTGCATCCCTCGACATTCAAATGTTTAAAGCTGTTATCACTCGAATAATTTCCTAGGGTTGTTATGTGTGTGAAAGAAATTTTAGAGGTAAACACAAAACTACTTTTGAGATCAGGATCTAGCTTTCCTAATGCTCAGAGAGGGCTCTCTCTTTATGATTTAACTTTGTTGTTTTTAGTCAATTTTAGGCTAGTTATGAAAGATTTATTGGGTTTTGATTTGTTTTATTTGGTGGAATTACTGATTTAGATGGATATTTTTCTTCTCTACTTTTCCATTGGGATATGAAGTCAAAATATCAAGAAAAAATGACAATATCAAGCTCTAAAGGAAGTGTTCACAGGGCAGGGTAGCTGAGTAAGATCAAATCTTTTAAGGCTAAGTGGTGAAGTGGTTTCAATCGAGATCAAGGAGTAGTTAAGGATCCCTTAATCCAAAATGATGAATGAAAGGGGAAGATGTCAATCAAGATGGGAGAGAAATTAAGGATTCTCAGATCTAGGTATCAGAAGAAAAGATTAAAATGAATAATATTTCAGAACAAAGTGTATTTAAAATATTTCTGGAATAATATTCCTATTATAACACTTAAATTTGGAAAATGTTAGGTTCCTGTGATTTGTTAGATTGGTGAGATAAAATTCATAGGTTAACATCAGAGCAGTCTTCGGAGTCCTAGGACCTAGCCTTCTTGGACTTAGAGAGGGCTCTCTCTATTTTGTGCGAAGGATGTCAACTTCTTTCCTTTTAGGGTTTTGATTTTAGGTTAGTTGTCAAGTGTAGGGGTTTTTTTGTTTGTTTTGGTTGGGTAAGATGATCAAGTAGAATAGATAGAGTGAGGAATCTTCAAGTCATTGGGCTATGGAGTCAATAAAATTCATGGAAAATTTCAAGAATAAATTAGGGTGGATCACAGGGAAAATCTAGCATGGTCAGATGGATTTTCAAGGTTTTTTTGAAATGAAATGAATATCAAGTTTGTGAATCAAAGTAGGGCAAAGGGAAATTAAGAATCCTTTGTCATGCACTTAAACAAGAAGGGACTTCAACACTATTTAGCATAAAGAAGTCATCAATATACAGGGCACACAAATAACTCTTTGATTCAACTTAAGCAAATAAGCATTTTAGACAAACAATCCAATGAAATATAGAAGGCAAGAAACTCATTTAACTTCTAGTGATTTCACCTTCAATGTTAGAAAACATTTAAGATAAACATATAACTTTAGTCAAAGAAGAGGGAACTCCTAAACATCATTTATCATAGCCATAAATATCTCCAAAACAACTATTCAAGCATGGAAAAAGGGTATGATGGAAAGATAGCCTCTTTGGCAAACCTAATTAGTGGTACTTTAGAGAGAGATCTCAAGAAAAATGTTTTAGTGACATCAAACAAGTAGGGATAACCATGAAAAATATTTGATACCTACTGTATTAAACCGTTCATGAAATAAACAAGATTAGGTGGTCTAGAGAGCAATTAATATTTCTCTAAAATGACCTAGCAGAGGAAAACATAGAGGCAATAAAGAACAAACAGAACTAAGGTGCCTTTGAAAAACATGTCTTAGTCTAAAACATTTTTGCTACTGCAATTTAGAAGGATGAAACACAATGATACATAAGAAAACAATAACTGAATAGAAGCACATCACTATTAACCAAGATCAAGGATCATGCAAGCAGCCTTCTCCATCATCAATCAAAACGAGCCATTCACAAACTCCACAACACAAATTTATTCTCTAATCTCTGAAAAAAAACTATGTATTGATCCAAAGAGGCATTAGATGCCAACCTTTTACAATGAGGCCCTCATGCTCTATTTATCTAGCAAAGGAGGGAAAAAATCCTAAATAGGGTTTTAAAATGTCAAAATCATCCATAAATGTCATTTATGCCCAAGAGACCATGCAAGGCCTGTAATATCCCAAAATAGGGAGTTTATACACTATTGGGAATATCTTAAGATATTCCAAATGTGGAGCTAAAACAGTACATGAGCACAAATAAATTGATGCAGAAAATGAGTTCATAAAATGTGTCTTCAAACATCCTTTTATCAGATTATGAATATATCAGCAAAAGTACGCCTTTATACACTATCTCCTAGTGGGGAAAAGCAGCAAAATAGACACCCAAAACGTTATTCCCAGGTAACTGCATTATTAGTAGGGGAAATAATGGTTTTATCCCTTAGCATATACACTAAGGACCTCATATACAAAAGGCGATCAGAAAGAAATCCCTTTTGATATGTTAAACAAGTCTCTCGGCCTTACAATGTACTCGAAACACCCAAATCCCATGACATTTGATTATGCAGAAAATAATAAAGCATGTATAGCATTAATCCATGAGGGTTTCTACAAAATTACAATAGAAAAACATATATCTGGATATTTATGGCACAATATGCTAAGAAGCAGAGATCTGGCCTCCTTATTGCATTATAGAGATAACTCAACAAGGGTTTCTTGAGATGCATGTACAAAAAGAGCAGATCTGATTTATTCAGCTCAGAAATAATGTAGTTTCACGACAACATTACATGAACATGGCTGAATACTATATAAGAGGGATAATAATCCCTTTCTTTAGCTTTCCGGGTGAAGGGTTGCCCCTTTCCCTAGGAAACTAGCTCAGAAACAAGGCCTATAACCTCGCTGCAACAACTCTCTATAAAAGGACATAGTTCCTGCAAGGGACTACACTGTAGAAGATCAGAGGTGCTTTGGCCTACTGCCAAGATGTGAAATAAGCTTAGAAATCTCCTTTCCTAATCTCTCAAGAGAAGGTAGGCACCCTCTACTGAGAAACATACCTGGGAGTGGAAGGATCAATCTTCCACTGCAACACCCTGCAACACAACATTAAACTGCTACAAAAATAATGTTGTGGATGAATATTGTTGCTTGGCCTTAAGCTTCGATGTGGAACAAATCAATACAATACTCTCCCAAGAGGCCTCTCAAGGGAAGAGGTGGGATTCCCACTGGGGAACACCTGGTGCTCAACAGCACTGTAACCCTGCTAAATAGCAAGAGGAAGCCAAAATTCTAAATAGACCAAATAATAATATAACATAACATGAATAAAAATGGTTGCCTTGCCCTCATTTTAAATAATTTAAATCCCTCTCTCCATGGGTCCCACTCATTAGGGTTTCCTTCACCAAAGAACCCTCTTCCCATTCATACTCCATTGTCTATCAAAGTGTTCTTCACCTCCTCTCCCAGCACTATTCACTTGGTCAATATTGACCTTGTCTCCATGCAAATGTCCTCTTTCACACTTGAGTGTGTGAAATCTAGCTCTTATGAATATCCCCATCCATACTATGAGGGATTTTATTCATTCTTCTACAATGTATGGGACTCCTTACCCATTTATTTACCTCCAATGTGCAAACAACAAAATTTAATATTCCATTTAGTTGTGTGCTAAAGTGGGAATATTACAGTCCTCCCCTCCCAAATGTTGCTTGTCCTCAAGAAACTGCAAAGATAAAACTGAGGGGCCTTCTTGAGGCATGAGGTATGATATGAATTGGGATATACCATTCCCATATGAAGCTACAATCCCCAAGAAATCATCCATACAAAATGAGTTACCTCCCAACATGGCAACTTATACAAATCATCCTCCACCTTGAGCTCCTGCAAAGTAGGTGGAATGAAAATCTGATCTTGGTAGACAAAATAGTCTACCCCACGTTGTCCTCCTCTCCACTTAAGATAAGTGTAAAGTGTTTGCTAATCCTAGGCTACGATAATGTTGCCCTCAAGAAGCAAGAAGAAGATTGGATCCTCAAAGATCTCCCCTCCAATGTTATCAATCATGATGGCCCAAATATCCCCATATATGATGAGTTGGAAATCATCATCATATGGCATCACATCAATCATATGGCTCGCCTCATAAGGAAACAATTTTTTTTCTATGGTGGCCATACCATCTCCCATGCTCCCCTTAGAACATGTAGTGCAAAAAGTGTGGGGAATTCCTCCCTCAAAGGACACATCCACCCAATGTGTCTCTCCCCCAATTATGCTCCCAGGAAAAGAAATAACAATAGCAATAAATGGAACCATAATGAGAATCATGCTTGCTTCCATATGTAGCAATGGAGAAGGACAATGGTCACTCAACTGAAACCAGCGTAGCTTGACCCCCAACTGCAATAGAGAATGACAAATAATGTGTTTTCTCAACCACTTTCTTGTTGCCCCATTCTCCTCATGTGTTTGGGGAAAGTGAATGATGTATTATGTAAGTTGAGTATGTTATCCACAAGAAATCTCCTCCCCAAATCCTCCTAGGGAGTTATCATCTATAGTGGCCTTAACTAGACCATGAAATCTAGAAGGAAGAATATTCCTCCTTTGAGAAAATTCCTATACATATATGGTTAAGAGATGCATACATATATACAAATTACTATGCAAATCAACAATACCCTTACCATATGTCCTTCTCACACAAATGGAGTGGCTCGTAGATGAGTCCCCTCTCATCCTCAAACAGAAAAGAGTTGGCTATGCTAACTCCTCTAGAGAGTTATGTGTCTCCTCCATCTCCATATGATCCATGCATCTCCTCATATGCTGATATATCTCCTCCTCAAAATGCTTCCAAAAATACCCCTCCATGATGGTGTGGTATGCTCTCATAGAACAAGTGTGGATGAAAAGGAAATCCTCATGAGCTGCTTGTAGAAACTTCTCCTTGAGCTTGGAAGCTCTAGATAAGAATATGCTACCATGATAGTAGATGACCGCAACTTTGACCGAATATCCCTCCCCATGCAACTGGTCATCCAATATCATGCAAGTGAAAAGATCCTTGGAATACTCCACCAACAGCTAGGAGTTCCAATATGGATCTATCCTCCATAGTGACAACGCTGATGAGCTCTCATGAAGAACATATGTCATATGGTCATCCTCCTCTTTGACATCTCCCATGCCAAAGATGCAAGTTGGAAGGATACTATCCTTCCCCCGCTACTTTTGCCACAATGCAAAATCTGAAATGAGAGTGGGTAAAGATGTTGAGAGAATTCCTCTCTCCTCCTTGAGTCTACCCAAGACTCTCAACACTGTACAATGACCTCCAAAGGTCTCCACTCCTCTGAAATCAATGAATGGTCCCTCAAAATGTGAAGCATCTCTCATCGTCTGCTGATCTGGTGGTCTCCTTGGTGAAATGTCTCCATGCAATGAGACATCATCATCAAGAGTAGACTGCATATATGAATGGAAAAAATTGTCCCTTCTCTCACTGCGCAATCTAGTCTCCCTCTTAGGTGCATCAACCTCATGAAATAGAGAGGGGTGTGTGCTCCTCATCACATGATGTTGGTCATCCTCCCTATCCCCTCCTTGTATCTCCATAGTTCCACACCTCATCATCAATGGCACATGTAAAACATGAGTTGTGCCTTGATCTCCACACATGAGATCATGGGGAATTCCTTGTAAAGATACAAGAATCCCTCTATTTGGAGCAAGAGCTCCTCCTTCCTCTGCATGAGGTGCTAGATCAACTACATATCTGACAGCGTTGTGGCCCTTAGCCTCCTCAAAATGAATGGGCAACCCTCCAATGATTGGATCCTCTTTTGGAAAAGGGATCTCCTTGCTCTCTTGTGCCAAAATACAAGATGAAGGTCTTGCCTCTAGCAAATTATAATGCAAGATATCAGCCTCATTTATGGTTTTCTGAAGAGGTTTTGAGTCTATGGTTTCCTCCATCACATGAAAGGGTTTTGTTTGTTTAAATTTGTTTGTCTCCTCCACATGTGTTTCAGAATTCTTCATACCAAATATTTCCACCAAAGTTTTGATGAACCTTGCATAGAAAGAAGTATTTGCATTCTTTAAAGAAAAGGACTCAAATATCCACCATGCATAGGCCTTACCTCCAAAATGTAGTGCTGCTACTCTGATGGCTTCATCTTCAGAAATTTGATGCTACTGCAAAAATGTGTCTAGCTCCTCCACCCAATTCCTTGCTGAACAAGTAGGTGAACCATCAAAGGTAGATAGAAGAAATCTACCCACATTATGCTACTTGCTACTCCTCACCTTGATCTTTAAAAACTATGGAAAAGTGATATGATCTCTAAACATCTAAGTTTGAGATTCATACTCTTGCAAGAAACCACTAAGAGTTCCCCTCTTAGGCATTCCTTCTTCTTCTCTCTCCCTCATGGCCAAATTGGGCATGTGACTGCACTGTGCATCATAGGGTGTGGCTGCATGCCCACACTCCCCATAAGAAAATATAGAGTTTGATTCAAATTCAAACCCTCTTGGAGATTCTTTACACATTTCCTCCCTCATCTTCTTGAGATCTACATGAATGCTCTGCAAAGTTTGAGACAGAAACTTTGGAAGTTTCTCCTCCTTCCTTCCTCCAAAGAATGGAGTCTTCCTTTTCTTCATCTCTCCTTCTTCTTGTCCCCTGAGTAGAATAAAGGCTGAGATCCATAGGCTGTGCCAGAAACATGCTTTGATACCACTGTAATATCCCAAAATAGGGAATTTCTACACTATTGGGAATATCTTAAGATATTCCAAATGTGGAGCTACAACCATACATGAACAAAAATAAAGTATTGTAGAAAATTATTTCATAAAATGTGTCTTCAAACACCCTTTTATCAGATTATGAATATATCAGCAAAAGTATGCCTTTATACATTGTCTCCTAGTGGGGAAAAGCAGCAAATAGACCCCCAAAAATTTATTCCTAGGTAAATGCATTATAACCAGGGAAAATAGTGGTTTTCTCCCTTATCATATAGACTAAGGACCTCACATACAAAAATGGATTAGAAAGAAATCCCTTTTGATATGTTAAATAGGTCTCCTGGCCTTACCATGTCTTAGAAACACCCAAATCCCATGACATTTGATTATGCAGAAAATAATGAAGCATGTACAACGTTAATCCATGAGGGTTTCTACAAAATTAAAATAGAAAAACATAGGGTCTGGAGATTTATGGCACAATATACTAAGAAATAGAGATCTCGCCTCCTTATTGCATTATAGAGATAACCCGACACGGGTTTCTTGAGACACATGTACAAAAAGAGGAGATCTGATTTATTCAACTAAAAAATAATGTAGTTTCACTGCAACATTACATGGAAATTGCTGAATACTGTATAATAGGAATAATAATCCCTTGCTCTAGATTTCTAAGAGAAGGGTTGGCCCTTTCCCTAGGAAACTAGCTCAGAAACAAAGCCTATAACCTTGCTGCAGCAACTCTCTGGAAAAGGACGCAGTTCCTGTAAGGGACTGTGCTGTAGAAGAGTAGAGGTGCTTTGGCCTGCTGCCAAGATGTGAAATAATCTCAAAAATTTCCTTTTCATATCTCTCAAGAGAAGGAAGGCACCCTCTACTGAGAAACAAACCCGGGAGTGGAAGGATCAATCTTCCACTGCCACACCCTGCAACACAACATTACACTGTTACAGAAATAACACTGTGATTGAAGATGGCTACTTGGCCTCAAGCCTGGATGTCGAAAAAATGATTAAAATACTCTCCCAAGAGGCCTCTCAAGGGAAGAGGTGGGATTCCCACTCAGGAACACCCAGTGCTCAATAGCATTGCAACCTTGCTAAACAACGAGGAAGCCAAAAGTCTAAACAGACCAAATAATAATATAACATAACATGAATAACAATGGCTGCCTTGCCCTCCTTTTAAACAAGTGAAAGCCCTCTATCCATGGATCCCACTCATTAGGATTCCTTCACCAAATAATCCTCTTCCCATTCATACTGCGCTGTCTATCAAAGTGTTCTTCACCTCCTATCCCAGCGATGTTGACTTGGTCAATCTTGACCTTGTCTCCATGCAAATGTCCTCTTTCACACTTGAGGGTGTGAAATCCAGATTTTATGAATATCCCCATCCATTATATGAGGGATTTTATTCATTCTTCTACAATTTATGGGCCTCCTTACCCATTTATTTACCTCCTATGTGCAAACAACAAAATTTAATATTCCATTTAGTTGTGTGCTAAAGTAGGAATATTACAAGGCCCAAGGCACAAAATATCTCATGAAATAAATGCCAAAATAACTCCTAGCACCTAATTTTTGATTGATTTTCCTCAAAAAACATTAAAATATCATTTTACAATTAATGAGTGTCTTTTTTTGACTTTTGGCCAAAAATGCACAGTTAGGTTTGAACCCACAACGCCTTCCCAAGAAAAAAATGGATCCACTTGCAGCCAAGTTTTCGTGACCTTCCCAATGTCGGAATTTGCTCCATGATGGCCTGTTGGAAATTTGGATGAGTATAATTTCCTAATATACCATTTTTTTTCTGATTGAGCTCCATTATAGTAGCCAAAAGGAAAAGTTCCCAAAACTGCTCTAGGTGTAGTGCCAGGTCTGTAAATGAGGTAGAAAGGTGAAAAATGAGGTGTTTTTTGGCCTTTTGAGGGGCCAAAGATGCTCCAAATTCTATGAAATTTGGTGCGAATATTGTACTAGAGCCAAGTATTCCAAAAATTCTTAGCTTTCCTCGATAGGATGCCTGAGATGAAAGCGTAGCGCTAGGGGTGTTGCGCTTAGAGGCCTCAAAATTTGTAGAAAACCAAAATTTGTCAAAATTCTCCAAAATTTGGTGTATGGGTTCCTCATGGGGTTTGAGAGACCTATAGAGAATATTTTTCCAAGATTCCAAGGTTAGCTTGGCCTTTTACCTCTTTTAGTCCTTGGATCTTGGTTTGGGCCTTTTTGAGTTTAGCCCTTGCAACTTGGTTCCTTCAAGCATTATGGTCATCTTCCTTTGCAGATCAAGATCCTGATTTTCTTTCTTCAATTTAGCCACCAAGTGTATGTTGGCTCTATCCAACCAAGCCTCCCAATCATGTGCTATCTCCATGGCCAAAAACTCATCTAGAGGGATTTTCTCTGCTAAGGCTGATTCTTATTCTCTTTGTTTTGCAAATGCCTTCTTCAAACCTATGGTTCTTGGTCTCCTCCTAGTCTTCCCTTCTTCATCATCACTTTCCTCATAGGTTCCCATGAACTCTTTGAGCTTTACTTGTGCCTTTTGGGCTTCTTTCCGAGCCTTGATTGCTCTAGCCTCATAAATGGCAATTTGTGCTCCTAGCTGCCTGTTCTCCATCTCAAGGGCATCCTTCACACTCTTGGCCCTATCTAGATTTACATGGAGGTCTTCAATTAGGGCATTTTTGTTTTGGATGGGAAAGTTTGAGATCCTTGCTTCATTCTCCTCGTCACTTTCTACCTAAATTATTTCAAACTCCCTCTCAACCTCATGATATTCTTATTCTTCCTTTACCTTTTCATTGCCTTTGTCAATATTATGATCTGAGGTGGATGGCATGTTCCCTTACCTTTTAGAGGCAGCAAACACATGCCTTACCCCTCTCTGATATGCCAGTAGAAGAGGTTTGCATGTGATCCTGTTGGTTTCTTCCTCATGGCTGTGATACTTGCTACTATCATTAAACTCTTCATTTTCTTCATTAGTATCATTAGTCATCATGTTTTATTCTTCATCATTGTCCTCTTTTTTCTCAACATCGTCACTGCCCCTATTATCACTAGTAACTTCATTGTTTTCACTGTTATTGAGGCTTTGAATTTTGCTGTTGTTCCTAGTATCATCATTATCACTCTGGGGCTCACTGTTGTCATGACTATCATGAATGTTGTCATGACTTTCATGACTTCCTTCTTCCTTGTTGTCCTGTTCCTCATTGATACTTACTTCATTGGTGTCACTACTGTCTTCATCCTCTTCATTTTTTGCACCATTATCCACTTCATTTTGGCTACTCTCATTGTCTTTTCCCTCATCTCTATCATGACTAGGAGCCTCACTGTTTTGAATATCATTAGGGCTCTTAGTGTCACTGTTGTCCTTAGGATCATCCTCTATTTCTTGTTCACTAGCCTAATCTTCATCATTATCCACCTGCATGTGTTTTGCTTCACTTCTCACCTCTTCTTCATTAATGTTTAATTCATTTCCACTGATAACTTCCTCATTTTCTTCATTGTTATCTTCTTCTTCTGTTTCCATGCTTTCTGCTCCTTGTTGCCTTGACTCATCATCACCCTCATATTCATTTTGGATTGACTGATTGTCACCCTCACTCTCATTGTCACTGTCTTGTTTACTACCACTTCCTTCTTAATCTGATGCATCGGGAGAAGATGGGGAAGGGAGGTTCTCTTCAGGTGAGGATAATTGTGTAGATGAAGAGTTATGGCTAGTAGGACGTGATGGAGGAGTGGAGGGAGGATGATGAGATGATGAGGGAAAAATTGGCTGATGGTGGGGTTGTGGGCTTCTGAATATCTCATGAGTAATAAACACCTCCCAAGGTATGTCTTTTTTCTCCAGCTGATGTAGTACCACCATCTTGATCAAGGAGTGGTGGAACAAACTCTTCATTTTATGAGTATAACACCTCCTTGGGACAACATAAGACAAATTTCCAATACTCCTATACAACTAATAGTGCAAATGAAGCATCTTCACCCTAGTGAAATGCATGAGTAATCTGATATGGTAAGAGTACAACCTAGAGTATGTTCCCTCATAGGTAAAATATTTCATGATGACATTCATTAAGGGAGCATACCTCTCTAGTAGGTGTGAGAAATGGAAAACAGTCTTGCATCCCTCTTTATACCTAGGCTTGAGAAATGGCTCATAGCAGCTCATGTCCAGCTTTGATCTCTTGAACCATTTTTCACCAACATCAGGAAGTCCAGTAGCATGGGAAACAGTATCTGATGATAGCTCAAATTCCACCCCAGCAAGATTTACTTGTTTATTGTGTACGTTGAGGACAAAAAACCTAGTGAGTTCAAGGTGAATTTGCACTTGTTGGACGCTTTCACAAAACTGAAAACATCCTACATTCTAAAAACATGTGAGAATCATGGGAGAGGCGGTAATCTCCATAGTGTCTTGGGGCTCAAATCTATTAACCTTCCCACCCTTGTGATTTTTCCTCATAGGCACTTGGCCCCCTTCACTACTGATACTCCCTTCTTCTCCTAACATGGTGACTAGGGTTGCCTTTAGACAAACTCAGGCCTTGTTGTGAAACTTTGTAGGAGGAATGAAAAGAAAATATGGTGAGGGTAGTTCTTGTAAATGAATAAGATGGAGGTGTGGGATTATGACTGACCTCCCTTGAGCTTTGATGAAGGTTTATCTTGAATGGATTGCAATTACCCTAATTGACATCCCCCTTAACTGATAATTTTTTGTTTGGAGGTCAAAAAAGGTTTCTTTTCCATGAGGAATTAGGGCTTCTAGTCACTAGGGTTTAATAATTTATTTTAACCATTTAAATCATCAAAACTACTTGGACGATAAGGATAAGCATCCACCTACCAATTTTTGACTCCTTTGTAGGTCCTTGGATGCATCTTTGGAGGTGCTCCCTTGTGATTTTTAGCAATTTTGCAAGTGGAAGAAGGTTTTCTGCCCTAAGTGCAATGCCAGGAAAAATTTGGGCCTGTGGGGTCCTGTTGGGCACAACACTACTTGCGTGCAGGCTTGTCGGTCTCCTAAGCATGGCATCAAACGTGTCTGGGAATGTTGGGCCTCTTTGAGCATTCCACTACCCGCGTGCAGGCCTACTGGGTCCTCCTTATTGGGAAAAACTAGGCGAATGGGTAGCGCCCACCTGTAAGCGTAGCGCACTACCTTGTAAGTGCAACATAGTGTATTTTTACGCTGCGAAATTTTCCCTAAACACAGCGCTGAGTGCTCTAAGTGTAGTGCCTGCTCCAAAGTGTAGCGCTAAGTAACCTTTCCAAGTCTCCCACTAAAGCTTAGAAATTTCCTTTTTTTGAATGTTTTTCACTCTTTTTGCAAGTGATAAATGAGATGGGAGGAGAGAAAAATGGTCTTTTAAATATTTAGGGAAATAAATTTGAATCAAAAACCCACTTTGCTAATGTTTCTTGATATTTTTCATTTGACTACTAATCCTTTGACCTTTTTGCTGTGGGTGACTTGAAAGCTTTTAAATGGCTCTTTTTCCTTTGGTGGTAGCTTGCTTAACACTGTCAAAACTTCCTTTCCTAGCATTGTCAAGTTGAAATCATGTTTTTACCCCCTTTAATATTTATGAGTGTGGGTTACATGAAAAACATGGTTTCTTTTCCTCTCACTAATTTTTAGACGTGACAAACTTACCTTTTATAATGACCATAATCATTTTTTCCATATCTCCTTTTTGGCCACTTTTGATTTGTTGCAGGTGCCATGACATATTGATTTGAGCTTTCTGATGTTTCTTGGTGTTTGACACATTTAGTTACACAACAGGAACTTCATAATGGGTTATGTTTTTCCATATTTAAACTCAACCCTATGCTTTTATCCCTTTGATTATTAAGTGCAAATGACTAAAAATGAAGGCTTGACCTTCCTTATACTGATACTCTTTCATGTTTTCCCTTTGAGGTAGTGAAACAGTTTACCTTGGCAAACCCTAGAAATCACCTTCAAAAGCTTCTTCAAACTCTCTTTCTGCTGTCATTATGGAGGCCATTTTCTTCATTTCATTGTCTTGCATATCTTTCCAAAACCTTAGGTTTTTGGGTTGTTTGAAAAGAATCATTAGTGTTGCCTTCTAGGTTCTCTATAGCCCTTTCAAGTTCATTCATTTCTATTCAGTTCACCTCACCTTTTCCCCTTTTCCATCTATGATTTCTAAGAATCTTCAATTCATGCTTGGTTGTGCTGGTGTGCCTCTATCCTTGTGATTTGATGCATTGATCTTTGCTTGGCATACTGCTAGCCCAATAAGTGCTTAGAAACCCTGATTTTTATTGAACATAGGCTTCTTCCTCCTTCTTTGTTGTGGATGTTATTTAATGAGGAGAAAACCTTTTACCTTATCTATTTCTTTGTTGATATTTATTACAACACTCCTGTAGAAATGTCAAAATGCATAGTTTCCTTTTGTAGAATTTTGTTCTTCGCAAAGTAGTCCTTCTTAGAGATTTCTTGATCTGACTTGGAAAAATAGGTGCTAATATTTTTCACCTTTTGATTAAGCTTCTAGCACATGAAAAACAGTGATTTGGAACACCAAATATAACCCTACAACCTATGAAACCCTAGTGACCTAGTGGAAGGCTCTTTGACTGAAATATTGGCTTAGGGTCTTCAAGTATGAAAAACAATGTTTTTTTGACAAATTGATGTATTGAAGATCTAAAATCCAATGTATTTGATTTATCTAAAGAGCCTGCAGAGATAGCTTTAAAACCATCAATGCTTGAGGCATTTGATGAACATGTGAAAGGGTAGGTTGTTTGGCAATCCTAGATGAACAGTGGAAGGGTTAAGCATAGAAGAAATAGAGTACTGAGGTTATGGGTGTGAAAATGGGACAGAGACGAGTGTCATAAGCCCATGAGGGGCCTTCTAGGAGTGATAGGCTAACCAGGGAATGACATAGTAAAGTAGTGAAAATTTTGTTTTGAGCATAATGAAGGCAGTGAGTTTTCTAAAACTCACAATATTCATGAATGTTGTTTTTTTAGAAATCTAGGAAAAGTATTTAGTCATCTATAAATAGAAAAAATTACTGATGACTAACAGAAAACATACAAGTTAAATGGAATACTTAAAAAAAATAACATTTAACAATTGAAATGTACTTCACTGAAGTGACTCAACACATGAATCATGCAATGCAATGCCTTTATTACTTGTCCAGTCTACTGACTTGAAAATTGTACAATGAACTCTCAAATATTTTGATCAATCACAACTATAGAAATGTTCAGGAATCCACACTAACACTTTAAATTTCTGAAGTCTTTATACAAAAAATAATACAAAATATCCTAAACTGATTTAGGAATTATTCAAAGAAAAAGAAAATATCTTCATGCAAGAAGATAGAGACACCTAGGGGACTAAATTCTAGATGTCCCTATTTATTTGGATTGTTGTTTTCTCTACTAATATTTTTCTTCTTTATCTCTTTTGTTGTTGTCTTCATGCTGGCTAAATTCTGCTTCTTTACACTGCATCTTTTCTTTAACTCTATTTTTCATATTTTAAACTCTGTTTGACCTGTGATTTGTCTGACCTATTCTGCTTTCACTTTTATCATTTTCTTCTTTGTTACATTCTTTTACTGTTCACCATTATAGTAAATCATATAACTTTTCCCAAGTATCTTCATCTCGGATTTTAATCTTCATCTTCCTTATGTACATTTCATCAGCTTCAATATATTTAGTGAAAGTAGGCTTGTTTATAAAGAGATACTTTACCTTATGCTGGAGGTAAAACATATTTTCAAAAATTCGATAGAGTACCTTTCCTATTGGAATTTGTTTCAAAGATGAATTGTTGGACTGTTATTTGGCCATTTCTCTGACCTTCTTGTCATAGTCTTCCTACCTCATCTATCTATCATTAATCACCAATGGATTTGGAAGACCTTTCTGCCTTAGAACATCAAACTTATTCATAAATCTCTTTATTTCTAATTCCATGGCTTGGCACTTATCTTCAAGTTGTACCATTAAGTTTATTTTAGAAATTACCTTTTTAACCTATAGAATTGTTCCAGTACTATCACTTACTCCAACTTCTTATGATTCATGCTTGTTCTTAGAGTTTAGAAACTTTATTATCTCTCTAAAAATGTTATCACTCAAATTGAACCTCAAGGCTGAGAGAGGCAATCTCGAGGTAACCTCAAACCAAACTTTCGACTTGGTATCTAGCACTACCAAGTCAGAGAGGGATCTATCAATAGAATCATAGCCAAGAGGGCTGGATGAAAAATATTGTAGGCTAGCTAAGGAGTACAGGGGGTTTTGATTTCTATTTTAGGGTTTGCTAGATTAGGAGGAACCAAACAGCTAAGGCAAGAAGATTAGGTCAAAATCTGTAGGAGTTTCAAGGTGAAAGGTAGGTAAAAGGTTTAGACATTCAAAGTAAATTAAATGAGATGAATAGACTGGTGAGGAGCTAGGAAAAGGATATGAAATATATTTTCCCTAAACTAAAGAGAATGAACACATTATACTAAATTTCCCAAAACAAAGCATAAATACATATGGATTCTTCCTTTCCAACTTAAATCTAGTATATTATAGACATGAAATGGTTTATGAATTAAAAATACTTTCAAACAAATTTATAATAGATAGGAAAATATGTCTAAAACTCGTACCACATGGATCCCAATAAAATAGCTGCAAATTTCTATTAATGTCCAAGCCAAACTAATATACAAAGATGTCTCTTGATATGCCAAAGCTCCAAGTGAGTCCAACCTAAAAAAAATGACTGAGAAAATACATCAAATAGACTTCGAAACCACTCTCCCTAGCCTCTAGGTGTCGAATCCCTAAGAGGAGGAGTTGTTTCACCTACTCCCAAACAAGAATTTGAAGGCTATGAAAACTCAACAATTTGTCGCTAAAAGAGAGGAAACTGATTCATTTGACCTCCTAGGAGACTTATTTGATGCATCTATCCTAGATAAAAGTGAAACATGATATTTAAATACATCTTGATCATTTACATTAGTAATTTTCCCATTTACCCAATCCAAAAGTCAAAAAGTCAAAAATGATGAAAACAGTGAAAATTGCTAATTCCTTGGTAAACGCATAGCACCATGAGAAAAAACGACCTATCTTGCGGCCAACTTGTGGAGGCATTCCTGATGTCCAAATGAGCTCCATGATATCTCATTGTAAATATCTCTGAGTATAGTTTCCAAGCATTCCTCCAGTTTCTAAAATGGTGTCCATCTATCCTGTCAAAAACCTGTTCTCGCAATACTGGTAAACGCGCAACACCAGGGTCAAAAAGAGGGCAGAAACATGACGTTTTGGTGGTTTTTTTCCCTTTTGAGGGACTAGTTCTGCTCCAAATCTCCTGAAACATGCTGAGGTTGATGTACTCATGATTATGAACATGAAAATGATGACCATTTTCCATTTGGATGCCCCAAAAAATAGCGCAATGCCAGTGGCGTTGTGCGTTTAGCCAATTTTCTATGTGCTAAATTACCAAAAATTAAAATTTGCACAAAGTATGCCGAAATTGGAATTTTCTTGTTGATAAAGGTTTGGAGGCCTAGAGGGAGACCTCAGCAATAATTTTCAACTTCTCCTTATCTTTTGACTCAGTCAAAAGCCCGAATCTTTGGATGGGCTCGTTTGAGCTTGGCCCTTGCAATCTTGTTTCTCATGGCATAGTGTTTCGCCATCTTCCTCCGAAGGTCAATATATTTCTTTGATTTCTCTAGCAAGCTCTCTAGATGAAAAATTTATCTCTCAAGCCAAGTCTCTCTATCTCTGCTAATCTCTATGGCAAGCAGCTCACTTGGAGTGAGATGCTCTGCCAATACAACCTCTTTGTCCCTTTTCCGAGCTAAAGCCTTATTTATTCCAATTTTCCTTATTATTTGTCTCGGAAACTAATATTCCTCATCATCAATATCATAAAATTTTCCCAAGGTCTCCTCTAGCAAGGTCTTGGCCTTTCCTGCCTCTCTTTTATCTTTGATTTTCTTGACCTCACTTATGGTTTTCTTAGTCTTTAGCTCCTGATTCTCTAGCTCAAGAAAGTCAATCATGTACTGTGTTCTACCAAGATTCACTTGAAGCTCACTAATCTTGGCCTCCTCGCCTCTGATCATGCATTGGTAATTCTAACCTCATCCTTATCATCAAGGTCAATCAACTGAAACTCCTTCTCAGTTTCATGTTTGTCCTCCGACTCAACAATGATAGGATTTGTAGCCTTTTCCTTGCCCTTGTCTACCTGCTTTGTTGATGAATAAGGCATGGCCCCTTTCACACCATGTGAAGCAAACACATGCCTTTGGCCTCTCTAATATGTCAAGGGAAATGGCTCAATATCGGTCAACTTAATGCAAGCCGCCTCAATGTCCCTTTCATTGCTTGATGCTCCAGTATCATGATGTGATGGTGAAGGGTTATAGAAAGGTGATTTGGTAGGATCAATATGAGGTGAATGAATGTGAGTAGGTGGTGATGTATGAATAGTGGGATGTGATGGAGAAGTGGATACGATAGGATGAGATGATGAAGGAATATCTAGCTCATGATGGCTAGGTGGAGTAGTGAAAACCTCATTTGCAATGTATACATCCCATGAAATGTTTTTCTGCTGAAGCTGATGCATGACCACCATTTGAATGAGTGAATGATGAAATAGGCTCTGCATTTGATGATTGGGGTTCCTCTTTTTCACAATGTAAGCCATCTTGTCAATGTTGTGGAAGATATAATAAGGTAAGTGTAGCATTCTAACTCTATTGAAATGCATGAGGAGATGGATATGGGATGAGTAGAGTTGGGTAAACCTCCCCTCACAAGTGAAATACTTCATTATTATCTTCATCATGGGGGAATACCGACCAAGGAGATGAGAGAAAGGAAAAAATGATTTCTTTTCATCCTTATACCTAGGTTTAAGGTATGGTTCATAATAGCTCGTATCCAAGTTTGCTTGTTTAAACCACCTCTCTCCCACACTAGGAATCCCTGTAGAAACTGTAATAGCATTGGCAGACATATCAAAGGTAACCCCAACAAGAGTAACATTTTTTTCATGTAGATTGGTGATGAAAAATCTTGTTAACCCGGGGTGATTTTTGACTTACTGCACTCTCTCGCAGTACTCAAAGCAGTCCACATGCTTAAAGCAAGACATAACGAGAGGAGAGGACATAAGTTCTCTTGTAGTGATGGGTTCAAAACTATTTATTCCCCCCCCCCCCCCCCTTATGGTCATTTATCCTTGGCCTTTGTGCCTCAACACCACTATATTCTTCTTCTGACATCTTAGAAATCTGACTTACGAAACCCTAGGGTGTAAGTGAAATGAGATGAGGGGAAGGGGATGAGATGGCTAGCTTGAAAGGTGAATGGAATGAGTGTAGGAAACGAGTGGAGGGGAATGGGTGTAGGGACAAATAAATCAATGAAAACCCTAAATCAATGAAATTACCATGTCTATGATTGATATTCTATTTAGGAAGATGAAACAAGTGTATAGACAATGATCACAAGCTGAAATTAGGGTTTCTTTTAGGTTTCCATTTCAATTAATTCAAGAGTGACCAAATATCAAAGAAACAAGGTTTGTGATATGTACTTACTGCTTTTAGGGCTTCTTGGAGGAATTAGGCAGAGTTTGAAGTAGTTTTCAAGCTGTTTGGATTCCTATAACACTCAACAATATTCCATGTCTCGGTGCGCAGCGCCACTGTGTGAGGATGCAATGCTTATCCAAACATGCAGCACCTCTGCAAAATACACGACAATATTTTGGTAAGGGCGCAATGCCAAGGTACAGGAGTGCAGCGCCGGTGTAAACACCAGTGCCAATAGCAGAACGCGCAGCGCTAAGAAATTTGGCCCAATTTTGCTTAAAAACTCACAAAATTTTCTTTGTTGAATTCTTCTTACACTTTGAAAGGAAACAATGACTCTTTTGAAACGTTTAATGGGCTTTATAGGCATATGGATTTAATTTAACTTGAAAAACCCACTTTCTAATTTTCGATGTCTTTTTCCTTTTATAATTGATACTCTTTGACACTTCTTACATTGCAGGTTGCTGAAGTCATAGAGTTGGCCTTTTCATTCACTCAATGAGGCTTGGGATAATTTCTTTGATAGCTTTGGGATTAAATTATTACATATAGTATCATAAAATTACATTTGAAAAAATAAAATAAATTACATATGTGACATTTTATCAAAATAACATTTTGATAAAAAGTCCTGAAACTGAAAATACAATCCTTAAAACATAATTAATACATCAAGATCATAATAAATCCATCTCATATATGTGCTGAACTCATGAGAATGAAGGAATGAGCTTGAAAAATGAAAAACCCTAATGACCTAATGGGACTGCTTTTTGACCTGATTTTGAATGAGATTTTAACTTGAAGTATTTTCAAGTAAATCAGAGCATTTTCATAGGTTTTCTTATGCTCAAAGGTGTTGGGGTTCCCATGTTTTGGCCAGGTTGACAAGACCAAAAGATGAGACAACATAGAATCACTTTCAGACATTAGGATCTAGCCCTCCTAGGTCCAGAGAGGGATCTCTCTGTGATAGTCAAAGGTTTTATGTCTTTGAAGCTCAAATGTTAAGGTTTTAGGCTAGTTATAGGCTCAGGGTTGCTTGTTTGATGGTTTGTGTTTGGTTGTTGGGAGTCAGGAAAGGAAGGTCCAATATAAGACAAGGATGAGCATAGAGGGAATTAGGCTAAGACAGATAACTCAGGGAACATCAAGGCCATTGGGCTATGGAGTCAAGAAAGGATTTATTTGTAATCAATGTGCAAGCTTTCAGTTGGGCTAGTCATCTAGAGCATTTGGATCTTAAAGGAGAGGTTTGGAATGGGACATTAAGGACAGAAAATGAAAGGAGGAGAACCATCAAATTCTGTTTATATATCAGGTCAGAGGTCATTTAACTCCAGACCTGCTTGGACAAAACCAGAGGTAAGACAAGGGATCCTAGAAAGGTTTAAATGGGACATAAAGATCCTAGAGGGGTAGAGACAAGGTTCTAGACCTCCCAGTGTTCTCAACACGTCCAACTAAATCCTAGCAAGAACATCTAAACATAGATTTCATTAATTCATACATAAGAGAGCAGGAAATAACATCCACTACGCTGGTTAAATCAATTGAAATCAATATTCAGATACACACATAAGCAGAAAACATAAAGGGGTGGGAGAGCAGCAACATATGGTACCTATCAAGGGTAAATCTTATGCCAAACTTCTGATGCGAGCCAGTAGAAATGAAATGAAATGAAATCAAACGCAGAGATAAGAAAACATCACCAGCTGCTTTAGAACAGGATCCAAAGAAATATGCTTGTCATATTAAAAACAACACCAATCAGGTACATCATAGCCCATAGCTTCAAAATTTAGTCTGAATACATCAATTCTCAGCCTATCTTACAATATTACATAGAGAACTTGTCTCAAGAGGAAAATTCTTGCATTTCCCTAATATCTCATCAACAACCAACAATAATTTTCCTTCTGTGCTTTATAGCAAAGGATGAACAGAAGATCGACTGAGAGGGGTAGGTGTAATATTAAACACAAAAATGAATGCAGGGTCGAGACCCATTCTGTTTAACTGCTGCATATTTAATCTCTGTCACCTCCCTTGTGAAAGAGTGATCTTCTTTGGATATGATTTTGACATGTTTTGGCTGTAGTACTCTCGGTGCTTTGAACAAAAATGAAATAAACTACTAAGAAGCATGTCATATAAATGCTTTGGTGGTTTTGAACTGCTGTTAGGGTGGAAATTCCTTCAGGGACATTGTGCATAATAAAAGAATTATGGGCACCCTGTACTTGATGAAGAAAAACATTCTGCCGATGGACAAAACCTGATGTTACCTTTCTCTTGCGCTCGGGACCTCTGATCGGTCCTCGAGGTCTTCAATCTGATTCTTTTCCTTCTAAACCACTGATTTAAGGCTCAAGATATTCATTAGCGTGCCTTAATCTCCTTTTCTTTGTATTGAAATCCTTTGCCGCTCCATTGTTGCTTCTGAGAGGTGAGCTCGAGCTTTTAATGGCGCTAGGAGGTTCCTACAGAGTTTAAACCCTGTTCTCTTTAATGCATGTCTAGTGTTTACCCTCCCAGGTCGTTTTTCATAAATTAGTTGCTGCAACTGATCTTCTTTATATTTTGTGGTCCTTGCAGCAAAGCCACGCACCATGGCAGCCATTAGCTCTTTATAACCCTACAAAACGCACAAATAAGTTACAAAATCATGTATGGGGTGGCGGATGATGTGGACGCGGAGAAAGGTCGTGCGGATGACAATACAGAGGAGAAAACCGTAGCAGGAATGGAGAAATGTGTTCATGGTGGGTGGTGATGGTCTGCAGGGAAAATAGACGTGGAACACGTTAAAAAATGCGAAAAATAACCAATATAAGCGATATAATGGAAGATTGTACAGAGGGTGCATGTGGAGGCGACGTGGCGGGGCTAGGAGCAATGGAATGGTCAACATCGGGAGACAAAATCCAGACCATCCGATCGCGGCAAAGATCAACGGAAGAAAACAACAGACAGTGGGCCAGTGGGTGCGATGAGCAGGGGTTAAACGGTGTGCATCTTTGTCGATCGACGACCGTTGGATGGGCCATCACAGATCTAACGGCCTACGACGATTTCGATGCAAGGTTTGGACCGAACGATAATGCGCGGGAGATGGGCGGTTTCGGAATCGTACAGAAGACACGCGTCGAGAGGTAAGTGGAATCGCTGGCCGATGGAGAAAAACCACCCTCCGCCCAAAGGCAGTGCAAAATAAACCGGCAGTTTCGGAACAGTGCACGCGGGGACCACAGGGCGGGGAGGCTTCGGACCGTCAGATAAATCGTGAAATGGACGGCGATGGCCCGGTGTAGGAAATGAACGGGAAACACGGGGAACTGTGGATTAAATGGTGGCCATCCGATCTGTCAAGATCGACGATCGAGTTTACGCCCACGGGCCAACATGGTGGGCGCCCCTTGAGCCATGAGTGGTTACCGCGCCGGGTTATATGGAGGAACCCAAGGCCAAGCACGTGGAAGGGGCTAGGCCTATTATATGGTCGAAAGTGGGTTTTTAACCCATTTTAATGTAATTTATGATTTTTGGCCCATTTCCAAAGTGTTTTAAGGCCAGCCAAGGGCATCGATAGGGAGATGGAGGGGGAATTTGGGAAACAAAGGGTGTGGGCAGAATTTGAATGGGGGTTTTGGAGGGGTTTAGGGGACTGATAGGGAAAATAAGAAAGGGAAAGAGGGATTTTGTCAAAGGGGAAAGGAGGTAAAAAAGTGGTGTTTTGCAGGAGTATGAGGGGCAATACAGGCCTTTTAGAAAGGGATCAGCAGATAGGATTTATACAAGGCAAAGCACTCAGAGACTTCAAGGAGGATGGGTTTTTAGGGGAAAGGCATTCCTTGAAGGCTCCACAATAATCTAGCCCCCAGCTTGCTTGTCAAGAATTTGATAGGGGGTCTAACAGTGGCTCCACATGGGGATGGATTCTTCTTGAAGGAGTCAAGAAACCAGAATTTATCTTTTGAGTAGGCCAGATGCCTGCTGCTTGGCACATCCCTTTCTTTGGTCAGCTACCATAATATGATATAAACATTAGCAAAAAAACTTTCCCAACCAAACTACCAACCCAAACTACAATCTTAACAATTTTCCCTTGGGTGCATTTGAATTAGCAGACCCTTTACATTTATTTCCAAAACAAAAAACAACCTATTCCAAATATATCCTTATTGCTCCATGAGACCAGATTAAACAGCTGGCTTCATATGCTTCTCTACCTAATCTAACATCTGCTGGGATTAAACTGTCCAACAGATTTCTTCTCCTACATTCTAAGACAGGAAATTGAAAAATAGCCAAGCCAGGATTAGACTGTCTGACTTGCTGTGGAGTGAAACAAAACTTTGAAGGCTTGAAATTTGAACTTTTGAAGTATCCTTCTCTGTTTGTGACTCAGATTTTGAGCATATTAGAGTCACCTTTTTCTCTTCCTTTCAGCTCTGGCTTTAGGCATGTTAGAGCTGATTCTTCCTTTTCCTTTGCTGGTCTAGATTTTGGGCATGTTAGGACCAGCTGTCTTTCTTTCTTTGGCTAAGGTTTTGACCGTATTAGAGCCAATCTTTTGCACTTTTCAGAGGTCCATGTTTTGAGCATGTTTGAACCTCTACCTTTTCTATTTGTTTTTTTGGAAACATTTTCTCCATTTTCTTGAAACTAAACTGCAATGGTATGTACAATGGAAATGGAACTGGAAATGAAAATTAGAAGAAGTAGTGTTTGAGAATCCTGCCATTGATAGGACCCCCAAACAGCTCTGTACCATCATGTTCTTGTAAGAAAAATGCATTAGGACCCACAGTGGCTTGGATAATATATGGACCTTGCCACAAGCTGTCAAACTTTCCATGTTTGCCTTTGTCCTCTCTCCTTGAATCCCATTTCAGAACCTTGTCTCCAACTTTGAAATCTGAAGCTTTGGCTCTGTTTTCAAACTGCCTCTTTATGCCTTCCTGAACTCTGACAGCTCTGCTATAAACCTGCTCCCTTGTTTGCTGCAGATGGATAGTTTCATTGATTCTTCTCACCATACTGTTTTCCTTTATCTGAATCTCTTGGACAAGCTTAATCACTGGTATTCCAAGGCTAGTAGGAAAAAATGCTTTGATTCCATAGACAAGCTGGAATGGTGACATGCCGATGGATTTCTTTGTTGTGAGCCTGTCTGCCCACAAAGCATGTACCAACTTCTTATGCCACGACCTTTTGTTCTCTTCCAGCAGCTTCTTAATGATTGTAGCCAGGATTTTGTTCGATGATTCAGCCAGGCCATTACCCTGGGGGTAATAGGAAGTTGAATGACCAAGTGTTATTCCGTACCTGTGACAGAAATAAATCATTCTCTTGGATCCGAAAGCAGTAGCATTGTCAGTGATTATTTTTCTTGGACAGCCAAACCGAGAAAGGATGTAATCTTCTAGGAACCTAATGATGACAGAATCAGTGGCATTCCTAGTGGGTATGGCTTCTATCCATTTAGTGAAGAAATATGTAGTAGTTAGGATCCATTTATGTTGTCCAGAGGAGGCAGGATGAATTTCTCCTATAAAGTCTAGGCCCCATTGTAGAAAGGGACCTTCTACAGTGATAGGTTGCAAAGGGAGGGGGAGGAGCTTTTTCCTGCCCTCGAAGGTCTGAAATTTGTGGCAGGTAAGAATCATTTGATGGACATCATTGAAGAGTGTGGGCCAATAGTAACCAGCCCTGAGTATTTTATTTGCAATGGTTTTCCAACTCAGGTGGCCTCCACACTCCCCAGCATGGAATTCCTGTTTGATTTTTTCGGCTTCAGCTTCGGACAAGCATTTCAGTAATAGGCCATCTGGATTCTTCTAGTATAGGTTTTCATTTAAAATGCAGTAGTTCCTAGCTTTGAGTTTTATGAATCTGGCCTTGGTTTTGGATAGTTCTGAAGGGGCATTGAGATTGGTGAGCACGTAAAGGATATCGGAATACCAAGGAGAGTTCTGAAACCTCTCCTCAACAGTTGGCTGGGGCTATCCTTCCTGCTCATCTAAGGCATTCATCATGTTAATGTCAAGGACCTGCAAGTTTGATTGAACCATTAACTGGGCCAGGCCTTTACCTTTGATCAGCTTGGTGGGTTTTATTTCAAGGTCGTATTCCAAGATCGTAGCAATCCATTTGCCCCTTTTCCCGTCAGGGTCCTGGGACAAGATATCTTTAACCACTATATTTGGCACATAAGCAATGGTGTGAGAATGTAGAATGTACACCCTAAAGTCTTTTAAGGCCTTTACCAAGGCATAGGCCTGCTTTTCCATAATGTTGAATTTTAAGGGTGCATCTCTTAGTTCTTTGCTGAAGAAAGCAATTGGCTATTCACTACCCTCTGAATTCTTTTGCAGTAGGACTGCAACTATTGTGTGTTCAGAGGCAAAGGAAAAGATCAGAAAATATTTTGAGAATTCTGGGCTGATAAGTACCGGGGCCTGAGTGAGTGAAAGTTTACTGACTTAAAAGATTTCTTGGCTTCAATAGTCCACCTAATTCCTGCATATTTCTTCAACATGTCAGTCATTTTCCTGAGATGCTTAGCAAGATTTGGAATGAATTTCCTAAGGAAATTGATCTTCCCTATAAAGGACTGTAATTCCTTGATGTTTCTCGGATGTGTAATTTGAAGTATTCCCTCAACTCGTTGTGGGTCTATCCTGATTCCTTTCTTGGATATAATGTGGCCAAGAAGTTTGCCTTCTTGTAGCCCAAATATAGTTTTCTTAGGATTTAAGGATAGACCGTACCTTCTACATTTCTCAAAAACGTTTCTCAGATGTTTCAGGTGTTCTTCTTCAGTTTTAGAAAAGACAGTCAAGTCATCCAAGTAGATAACTATGAAGTGCCCTATCTCATCTCAGAAATCTGTATCCATCGCTCTCTGGAAGGTAGCTCCAGCATTCATCAGTCCAAAGGGCATTTTCACATACATGAAGGTGCCCCATGGAGTGGTAAAAGTTGTTTTGAGTTGATCTTTTGGGAGTAATAACACTTGGTTATATCCTAAAAAACCATCCAGCGGGGAGATTATCTTAGAGCTTACTACCTTCTGTAGGATATGTTCCATTCTAGGCAAAGGGTAGTTGTCTTTCAGGGAGGCTGTGTTGAGGTTTCTGAAGTCTATGCATAGTCTAATCTCCCCCATTTTCTTTTTCACAGCCATTAAGTTTGACACCCAATCAGAAAACCTCACAGTGACTATTATGCCTGCATCATACATCTTTTTGATCTCTTTCTCTACTGCAGGCAATTGTTTTGGATTGATCCTACGGAATTTTTGTTTGAAAGGCTTCTGATTTTTCTTCAAGGGTATTTTGTGTTGTATGATGTTGGTGTCATAGGCCTTTAAGTCTTTATATCTCCACGCAAACACATCAATGAATTCCTTAAACAGGTCGATGTATTTCTTCTTGATGTTTGCAGGTATAGACTTAGCCAGTTTAATCATTTTAGGCTTATCTTCAGTGCCTATGTTGCATTCTTCTACAACTGAGTCTGCATGTTCTATAGTGGGCATTTTTGCTACGTCATCAAAGTAAAAAAGGTCCTCAAGGGGTGCCAGGCCTCTGGGTATGTTCTTATCTTTGGCCGGCAACACCTCCATTTGCTCACTTTCCACGTTTTCACATCCTATGGATGAATTTCTAGTTTCTTCAGAAAAGGTATTTATTTCTATGTTACAGGGTGTTTCTTTTTGATCTGGGGGATCCTCACTTGGGCAACTGTCATCAGATTTTGAGTCCAAATCAAGCAATTCAAACTCATTCCTGCCCACTAGGAAATCTTCAATCTGTTTATCTCCTTCGAAGACCTGCCAATATTTTTCGTTGTCTGGCACTACAGGTCTGAACTTGGCTTGAATGATGATTTGTTGGTTAGGGGGAGTCTTAGGATATGAACTAGGCAGGCAAGCTAATCCATTAGCAATAACGTTCTGACTCCTGGGAACAAACACCAATTCGTATTCTACAAAGGTTTTCAACAGGTCCATAGTGTCGTTCCTATATGCCCTCAACCTAGGGTGTTTCACTGCGTATTCACCATTCACTTGTTTGATTACCAACTCAGAGTCCCCTCGCATAGCTATCGTTTGGGCTCCTAATTTTTTCAAAAGATTTAAACCAAGGATAAGAGCCTCGCATTCTTCAATATTATTTGTGCATTTGAAATGCAAACTGACAGCATGGCTTTCTGCATAACCACTCTCTGAGTTACGTAGCCACACCCCTGCTCCAACATTTTTTCTAGTACATGACCCATCAAAATTCATTTCCCACAGGGGTTCGCCATTATGTTGCGTTGGGGGGTCTGTGCTAGCTTGTGGGTTGTCTTGTTCTTCACGTGGTGTATTAGTTTGAGAGGTGTGACTAATAGGCTAACTGCATTGTGTTTCTGGTTCATTCTGAGTTTCATTTTCATTATCCTACCCATGATTTTCTTCATCATATTCTTCTAGGGTAGCCATTATGCTAAAGTCCATGGGCTCTGTGTCCTTGCTTGAATTTCTGGATTCAGATTCTGGCTCTCCTAAGGATTGATCGTTATAAATAATGAAAGAATCTAGGTCTGTGTGTACAGAATATAATGGTGAATTTTCAGGCTTTTCGGGGCTACTGACTAGGAATTTCATCTGGGGCTCTCTATACAGTCTTCTAAGTTGGCTAAATATAGGGATAGTGGCATATGAGCCATCCATCTGCATCGTTCCTTGTAGTTTGGATCCCCATGATCTAGATAGCAGCATGCCATATTTGGGTGGCACATTTGCCACCACTACATCCATGACCATACATTTAGCTAGGATCTGGGTCAAGCTCACACACAAGTCTTTGATTAGGCCTAGGCATTTCACTCTACTAGAGTTGAACGAATATAGATCTTTGTAAGGTCGGGTTATCTCTAGGTCAAGCCTTTCCATCACTACCTTAGGCATTAAATTGTGTGATGCTCCATAATCATGCATGGCATTGTGGAGTATTTTGTCATGAATGTTGAGATTGATATAAAAAGGTGGAACTACCCCTTCCTGAAATTTTCCCTCAATCTTTGGACCAAACAGGAGGGCAGGTTGATCATCATTCAAATTTACAGTATCATTGTTTTCCCCTAAATTCAATGCTTTCAAAATTTGGCCTTTATATACACTCTGAGTGGCCAGTTCAGATAATGGTACAAAGATTTTGATTTTTGCAATCTCACTCTCTAAATTGAAAGTGGATTGACTCTTGGAAATGCTTGACTCTATTTTATTAGCCACTGTCTTAGTGGCTGAATCAGCTTGTGATTTCTCACTATGTATAGGGTTAGAAATCGTTTTATCAGGAGCACTAACTACTGTGCTAGTGTCGCTGGTTGGTTGGCTTTGTTTTTTAGTGTCTTGGTTGCCTTTTTCCTTGTTTTTCCCAGAACTTTCAGCTTTCGATTTGTCATTTGCAGCAGATGCTTTAGAAGTTTTATCAGGTCTTTTCTTGATGGTTACCTCAGGAGTTTTTGTTTTGGAATTTTCTTGGTTCTTTTTGCTCCTAAGTTCATATTGTTCTCTGACCTGTAACATGGAATTTTCAAATCCTAATCTGTAATCTTCAGTTTCTAACCATTCGTCATCCCAGTATGAAGGTGAGGGCTGATCTTCCCCTGAATCACAGTTAAGGACTGAGTCTTCTATTTCAAACATGTTTATTCCATTCCCCTTAGACTCTTCTATGATTCCCTCATCTTCATCTAAAAAGTTTTCTTGAAATGGGGGAACAACTTGTTGATCTGACTCTCTTTGTCTATTGGGAGAAGCATCGTTTCTTCTAATGTTTTGGTTCTGGTTTTGATTTCTGTTTTGGACAACCATCCTTTTTATCATATGTTGTAGTTCTTCCACGTTTTTAGACAGTCTATCATATTTGGGATCAGATGTGGAAGCTACATTTTCATCCTTGTATGTTACCCTTTTCTCAGCTTTTAATCTTGCCCTTTTTTCTATCAGGTTTTCTTCTATGGTTATGGCTCCTTTTTGCATGTCCTCCAATGTGGTGTACTCTTTATCCCTAAGCTCATAAGCCATGTCAGCATCAAACCCTTCAGGGTATTTTGCTAAGGCCATGCCTTGTGGAGGTTTCATATGTGGAGGGAGAGCATTGTAAATGATGTTAAACCTTGTTGTGTAATCATGGACACTCTCTCCTACATTCCTTTTAAGGCTCATGTATTCTACTAGGAGCTCGTGAGGGTTTGCTCTAACCTCCCATTTGTCTATGAAGTTTGATATAACGCAGGGAGGTATTGGATACTGCCAGGAGGTAAAATTTTAAACCATTTCTTTACATCGCCCCCCTAAGCTTTGGGAAAAGATTCTCATTTTGATTGTTTCATCATCAATTTCCATATAATCAAAAGAATCCTCCATCCTATCTACATGTTGCTGAGCTGTGATGGATTCCTTAGCAGTGAAGTGTGGGATTTGTGACTGATAATCATTGGGTAGGGGTAATAAGGGTTGAGGTAAAACCAACGGTGCATACCAGGTTGCCATGACAATGTTCTGATGAGGTATAGGGTTGGCTTGAACAACAGGTATTTGGATGACAGGGATATTAGGACTAGCAGAAGTATGTTGGGCAGATCTAGGGTGGGAGAGCCCCAATTTTTGAATGAAGTGGCTATCAGGCGGTGTAGATGGAGGGGTTCCTCTATCCCTAGTGTGTTGACCACTATGAGATGGTGAATTGTGAAACTCAAGGTCTGGATGGTCTAGATGATTGAATGACCTAGTTCTTGGTAAGCTATTTGGGGGATCTAGGTCAAGGAATGGGTTCAATAGAGCTGTAAGATCTTCTGGTGCAGAATTAGCTCTATGAATGTGGCTGGAAATAGTTGGTCTTTTGGGTGCAGGAGGTCCCTTGAGGATACTCTCCGGATTGTCAACTATTTCAGGTGGGTCAGGGTTGGGATAAGCTCTTTTGTGAATGGTTCTAAAAGCCAGAATGTTGTTTCCTAGACAAGCATCTTAACCCTACTTATAGGTTCTACTGTGGTTGATGCAGTCTCAGGGGCTGGTCTCCCAGTGGAGTCTTATGTGAACCAAGACAATCAGCAGACCTACTGATCACCAGTGGAGTCTTTTCATTTAGGAATAATGGAGTCACCAAGTGGAGGGTTTTAGGTTGTATCTAAGGGGTCACACTGTCCACCACAGTGCTCAGGCACTATCACCTTCCAGGGAATCTCCTCAAAAATAGAAAACTCCAACCAGAGATTGACTGGGAGGGCTTTTACCGGATATGTCACCTCCGAAGAGGGTGAGATCTGGAGGCTACCTGGCCCTTTCCAGGCTCTGTCTAAGAGTGTGGTGGATATTCAATAATGGAGGCCGACTCATGAAAGGAGTGACTTACTGTCAAACTAACCAGAGTTCTAAGTCTCTAAGTCTCTGAGAATGTTTAAGGTGAAATGCACTCAGAATCCCCAGCGGAGTCGCCATTTTGTTGAGGTTCCCATGTTTTGGCTAGGTTGACAAGTCCAAAAGATGAGACAACATAGAACCACTTTTAGACCTTAGGATCTAGCCCTCCTAGGTCTAGAGAGGGATCTCTCTATGATAGTCAAAGGTTTTATGTCTTTGAAGCTCAAATGTTAAGGTTTTAGGCTAGTTATAGGCTTAGGGTTGCTTGTTTTATGGTTTTTGTTTGGTTGTTGGGAGTTAGGAAAGGAAGGTCCAATATAAGACAAGGATGAGCATACAGGGAATTAGGCTAAGACAAATAACTCAGGGAACATCAAGGCCATTGGGCTATGGAGTCAAGAAAGGATTTATTTGTAATCAATGTGCAAGCTTTCAATTGGGCTAGTCATCTAGAGCATTTGGATCTTAAAGGAGAGGTTTGGAATGGGAAATTAAGGACATAAAATGAAAGGAGGAGAACCATCCAATTCTGTCTATAGATCAGGTCAAAGGTCATTTAACTCCAGACTTGCTTGGACAAAACCAGAGGTAAGACAAGGGATCCTAGAAAGGTTTAAATGGGATGGAAAAATCCTAGAGGGGTAGAGACAAGGTTCTAGACCTCCCAGTGTTCTCAACACGTCCAATTAAATCCTAACAAGAACATCTAAACATAGATTTCATTAATTCATACATCAGAGAGCAGGCAATAACATCCACTACACTGGTTAAATCAATTGAAATCAATATTCAGATACACATATAAGCAGAAAACATAAAGGGGTGGGAGAGCAGCAACATAAGGTACTTATCAAGGGTAAATCTTATGCCAAACTTCTGATGCGAGCCAATAGAAATGAAATGAAATCAAATCAAATGCAGAGATAAGAAAACATCACCAGCTGTTTTAGATCAGGATCCAAAGAAATATGGTTGTCATATTAAAAACAACACCAATCAGGTACATCATAGCCCATAGCTTGAACATTCAGTTTGAATACATCAAATCTCAGCCTATCTTACAATATGACATAGAGAACTTGTCTCAAGAGGAAAATGCTTGTGTTTCCCTGATATCTCATCAAAAACCAACAACAATTTTCCTTCTATGCTTTATAGTAGAGGATGAACAGAAGATCAACTTAGAGGGGTAGGTGTAATATTAAACACAAAAATGAATGCAGGGCCGAGACCCATTCTGTTTAACTGATGTGTATTTAATCTCTGTCACCTCCCTTGTGAAAGAGTGATCTTCTCTGGATATGATTTTGACATGTTTTGGCTGTAGTACTCTCGGTGCTTTGAACAAAAATGAAATAAACTACAAAGAAGCATGTCATATAAATGCTCTAGCAGTTTTGAACTGTTGTCAGGGTGGAAATTCCTTCAGGGACATTGTGCATAATAAAAGCAGTATGGGCGCCCTATACTTGATGAAGAAAAACATTCTGCCGATGGACAAACCCTTATGTTACCTTTCGCTTGCGCTCGGGACCTCTGATCGGTCCTCGGGGTCTTCAATCTGATTCTTTGCCTTCTAAACCACTGATTTAAGGCTCAAGATCTTCATTAGCGTGCCTTAATCTCGTTTTCTTTGTACTGAAATCCTTTTCCACTCCATTGTTTCTTCTGACAGGTTAGCTCGAGCTTTTAATGGCGCTGGGAGGTTCCTACAGAGTTTAAACCCTATTCTCTTTAATGCATGTCTAGTCTTTACCCTCCCGCGTTGTTTTTCATAAATTAGCTGCTGCAACTGATCTTCTTTATATTTTGTGGTCCTTGCAGTACAGTCGTGCACCATGGTGGCCATTAGCTATTTATAACCCTGCAAAACGCACAAATAAGTTAGGAAATCATGTATGGGGTGGCAGATTATGTGGAGGTGGAGAAAGGTCGTGCGGATGACAATGCAGAGGAGCAAACCACAGCAGGAATGGAGAAATGCGTTCATGGCAGGTGGTGACGGTCTGCAGGGCAAATAGATGTGGAACATGTTAAAAAATGTGAAAAATAACCAATATAAGTGATAGAATGGAAGATTGTACAGAGGGTGCATGTGGAGGCGATGTGGCGGGACCGGGAGCAATGGAATGGTCAACATCGGGAGATAGAATCCGGACCGTCCGATCGCGGCGGAGATTGACGGCGGAAAATGACAGACAGTGGGCCAGTGGGTGCGATGAGCAGGGGTTAAACGGTGTGCAGCTTTGTCGATCGACGACCGTCGGATGGGCCATCACAGATCTAACGGCCTACGACGATTTCGCTGCAAGGTTTGGACCGAACGATATCGCGCGGGAGATGGGCGGTTCCAGAGTCGTACAGAAGACACGCGTCGAGAGGTAAGTGGAATCGCTGGCCAATGGAGAAAAACCACCCTCTGCCAAAAGGCGGTGCGAAATAAACCGGCTGTTTCGGAATAGTGCACAGTGGGACCACAGGGCGAGGAGGCTCCGGACCGTCAGATCAATCATGAAATGGACGGCGATGGCCCGATGTAGGAAATGAACGGGAAACATGGGGAACTACGGATTAAATGGTGGCCATCCGATTGAATGAGATCTATGGCTGAGTTTGCGCTCGACGAATAAACACGGTAAGCGCCCCTTTGCTTTGGCGAGTGGTTATTGCGCAGGGTTATATGGAGGAACCAGGCACAGGCTAATGCGGAAGGGGCTAGGCCTATTATATGGTCGAAAGTGGGTTTTTAACCCATTTTAATGTAATTTATGATTTTTGGCCCATTTCCAAAGTGTTTTAAGGCCAGCCAAGGGCATCGATAGGGAGATGGAGGGGGAATTTGGGAAACAAAGGGTGTGGGCAGAATTTGAAGGGGGGTTTTGGAGGGGTTTAGGGGACTGATAGGGAAAATAAGAAAGGGAAAGAGGGATTTTTTCAACGGGGAAAGGAGGTAAAAAAGTGGTGTTTTGTAGGAGTATGAGGGGCAATACAGGCCTTTTAGAAAGGGATCAGCAGATAGGATTTATACAAGGCAAAGCACTCAGAGACTTCAAGGAGGATGGGTTTTCAGGGGAAAGGCATTCCTTGAAGGCTCCACAATAATCTAGCCCCCAACTTTATTTTGAAGAATTTCATAGGGGGGCTAACAAAAGGGACATGGGAATGAGTCAAAAATATGAATCTTGGAGGGAGAGTGGAGTTTATTTACAAGGGCAACCACCAGCAGAACAATTTTTAAATCATGACCTAATGGAATGATGAAAAATTTATTTAGTATGAGACAGCTAAGATGCACATGAAAATTTATTTTGATCCCTGGTGGAAGTATGCAAATGTTGACACTAAAATTGGGCTTATTGGGGATGGAAAATCCTTGGAGGTGTCAAGAACACCGTAAGACCAAGTGCCTAAACATTGGGTAAATATGGTCAAACAATCCAAAAAACTACAGATTCATTAAATTGACTCAAAAACCAAAACTGGCACAAAAATAACTCTGACACTAACAAGATTAACTCAAGACTTTGAAAACAATAGAAAATCAACAAGATTTATAGCATTCACTTTGGGCCCCAAGCCTAGATGACCTTCTGCCTCAAACCTTGTAGAAAATATAAACTGGTATTTACAATAATAGTGAAACATTCTCTCAGAAGTTGCATCAGAAATAATAATGTTTCAAGAGCCTACCATTGACTAGTCCTCCTGAACATTCCTCTCCATTAATATCTTTCAAAAAATAGGCATTCTGTCCTCGATAAGTGAAGATCTTGTAGGGTCCCTTACAAATATTTTCAAACTTATTGTGTTTTCCTTTAGCTTCATTTCTTGCATCCCATCTCAGCACTACATCCTCTAGCTGAAATTTATCTGATTTGGTTTTCCAATCATAAATCTTCTTAATTATCTCCTAAAGCTTATAAGTCTAAGAAACTTCCTCGTTTTCTAAAGATGAATCATTTGATTGATTCGACGTTGCATATCATCTTCCTCAATATCTACTTCCTACAATAATCTCATAATTGGGACTGCAAATGATGTAGGAAACACTCTATCTGTACCGTAAACCAATTCAAAAGGTGACATATCTATAGACTTCTGGGTGCTCACTCGGTCTACCCACAAAGCATTGGTAAGCTTCCGATGCCAATTTTTCTTGTTCTCCTCCAACATTTTCTTAATGATATTCACCAAAGATTTATTAGAAGACTCATCTAGTCCATTGCCCTGTGGATAATATGCAGTGGAATGGCCCAATCTGATATTATACTTGTGAAAAAACTCAATAATATTCTTTGACTTAAGTGCTACAGCATTATTTGTAATAATATATTGAGTATTATTTGTAATAATTAGATTCTAAAAATTGAATGATTGCCGTGTCTATAGCTTGCCTTGTAGGAATAGCCTTGATCCACTTAGTGAAGTAGTCGGTGGCTGTTAGGATCCATATGTGTTGTTTCGATGATGTGGGATGAATTTCCCCAAGAAAATCAAGTCCCACTATTGAAAAGGAGCATTTACTACAATAGGCTTCAACAGAAGAGGAAGGAGCTTCCTTTTTCCCTGAAAAACCTGACATTCATGACAATTTGTGACTATTTTGTACAAATCAGAAAATAAAGTTGGCCAATAATACCCTACTCTCAACACTTTGTTAGCTACTGTTTACCAAAAAACATTACCTCCACAGTCTCCCCTATTAAAGTAATCTATTACCTACTTAGCTTCATCTTCAACCAGACAATTCAAAATAACACCTCTCGGATCTTTCCAATAAGGGCACTTCCTAGAACGGAGTATTTAACAGATTTCAATTTCAAAGACCTACCCTGACTTTTTGACATTCCAGGAGGAGGAAATAACTGCTAAAGAACATATACTATATCAGAATACCATGGTGAAGTAAGAAACATTTCTAATACCTGTATTAGAGCACCATCTTCATTATCTTCTGACATTGCTACAATAAGGTTTATGTCTAAAGCATGAAAGTTGGATTCATCCATCAGCTTGGCTAATTTTTCCCCTCTATCAGTTTGGGCAGGCCTAATATTGAGATTGTACTGTAGCGTAGCTGCTATCAACCTACCTCTCCAACCTTCAGTATCAGTTTGTGTGAGAATCTCGTTTATCGCTGCATTTGGAACATAGGCTATAGTATGTGAATGTAGAATATAGATCCAGAAATATTTCAAGGCTTTGATTAGGGCTAAATCTTTTTTCTCAATAATTTTATAGTGAAGAGCAGCATCTCTAATGGCTCAACTAAAGAAAGCAATAGGCTGTTCAACCTAATCTCTCTTTTGCATTAAAACTGTAGCCAAAGTATGCTTGGATGCAAATGAAAATATTATGAAATCACTAGTATAATCTGGATGAACCAAAATAGGGTCTATGCTTAAAGCAAGCTTTACCAAGTTGAATGACTTCATAGCATCAGTGGTCCATTTTACACTACTTTCCTTTTTAAACATATTTTTCATTTCTCTCAAATGCTCAACTAAATTAGGGACAAATATGGGTAGTAATTTCATCTTACCATTGAAAGCCTGTATCTATTTTTTGTTCTGCAGAAAGTATATCTTCTGAATGTCTTCGACTATGAAAGGATCAAAGAGAATACCATCTTTAGAAATTATGTGACCAAATATTTTTCCTTCATCCATGGCAAAAATATTGTTCTTCAGATTTAAAGAAATCCCAAACTCATTGCATTTCTGAAAAATTATCCTCAAATGATATAAATGATGATCATCAAAACCATAAAATACTGTCAAATCATATAGATACCATATTTTTCATTAGCAAAGGCTATATCCAACGCCCGTTGAAAATTAGCCCCTGTATTCTCGAGTCCGAATGGAATTTTAATATATTGAAAGGTTCCCCAAGGTGTTGTGAAACCAGTCTTACCTTGGTCTTTTTTGTGTACCAAAATTTGATTCTAACCTGCATATCCATCAATTAGTGACATTCATGATGCTCCAACTACCCTTTACAGAAAATGATCCATCTTAGGAAGGGGGTAATTATATTTTAAAGATACTTTATTCAAATTCTAGAAATCTATGCATAACTATATCTCTTTGGTGTTTTTTCCTTAATGGAACCAAATTTGAAATCCAATCAGAAAACCTAATTGGCATAATGATATCTTATTTGTACAGTTCTTTTACCTCTTTCTCGATGGATGGAAGTAATCTTGGGTTTATCCTCCTCAACTTCTGCCCGAAGGGTTTCTGATTTGGCTTGATGGGATTAGTATGCTGAATAATATTCTTATCATAAACTTTCAAATATGCATAATCCCATGCAAAAATATCAGAAAATTCAGACAAAAATTTTATGTACTTATCTTTCGCCTTAGAAGACAATGTCTTAGAAAAATTAACCATCTTGGGCTTGTCTGTTGTTCCAATTTTCACATCTTCCACACCCTTTTCAGTAGGAGTCAATTTTGGTTTCCTGGCCACATCATCCTAATCGAACATATCTTCTAAAGGTATCAAAGTTCTAGGAATAACATTATCTTTCAACTGCAAAACATTCATCTGATTGGCTTCTATGTATTGATCATCAACATCACATACATCATCAATAAAATCATATTTAAATTTTCCTTCATTCTGTAAGAAACTATTAATCTCTTTGTCATCCCAAAAAACTTGCCAGTACCTTAAATTATCTGGAACAATGGGTCTATGTTTAACATGAATTTTAAATTTATTACTGGAGTTCATTCTAATTTTAAGATTAATTTCCACCGTAGCAAGAGAATCTACAATGATGTTCTGAGTTATTGGCACTATTGTTAATTTATACTCAGGAAACATTTTCAAGACATCCAAGACTGCGTTTATATAAGCCCTTGTCTGCGGATGCTTTTCTTGATACTCTCCTTTCACCTGCTTTATGACAAGATCAGAATCACCATAAACAACAATTATTTTTGCACCGAGTTTCTTCAGAATTTTAAGACCTGTGATCAATGAATCATATTCCACTTCGTTATTAGAACAGTCAAAAGCCAATTTATATGAGCATTCTCTAACACTAATTGGTATTCCACCAGATTTACAAATAGGACTTCGGATCCAAATACCAGAACCTACACCTTTCGTACCCAAAGCACCGTCAAAATCCATACTCCATAAGCCCTCTTCATCTTCCAGATGTCGAAACTCAACTTTTGGTTCTCTTTTACTTGGGCTAGTCACCTGATTTTTTTGTTCTACACTAATTTGTTTTTTTTTAAGAGGTTGCTCAAAGAAAGGTGTTAAAACATTCTTTGGTCATCTAACCTATTACTGTTATATGGAACTAAGTACACCATTTAAGATTTATTTAATATTTCCTCATGGGGTTTCCTGTTTAGATCATAAACAACTTAATAAAGGTGGTTTACTAAGTTATTTTTCATAGTGAAAGCAATTTTACCTAGGGTAAAATTGGTCTTACATGGTGTACTTAGGTCCATCTAATAGTAACAGGTTAGATGACCAAAAAATGGTGTAACAGAAGGTACCAATGAAGAAGGCACCACTTATTTCTCTTTATAAAGATTTTCTCTAAAATTTTCTGAAACTTCTAGAAGATATTTTGTTATTAAACTGATTATTTGCATTATTCAAATCACCATCATTGTAAAAAAAAAAAATATTCCAAATCTGTATGTACATCTTGGATGGGATGATTGATAGGCTTCTCCTTACTAGTTATCATATATTTTATTTTCTTCTCCCGGTACAATTTCTGCAATTTGCCAAAAACATGAATAGTAGCATAGGAAAAGTCTAGTTGTAAACTAACTTTTAGTTTGGATCCCTATGATCTCGACAATAGCATGCTAAAAGGAGGTGGTATGTCAACCACCACTACATCCATCAAAACATTCTTGGCCTAGATTTGATCCAAAGAAACCACTAAATATTTAATGAGACAAATGTAATGAACTCTACCAAAATAAAATGAATACAAGTCATGATAAGGTCGGGTGATATCCATTCCCATATTTTCCATAACATCCTTATGCATCAAATTCTGAGAGGCATCATAAATCAAGCATGGCATTGTGAAGTATGTATTCATGCAGTCGTAAGCTCAAATAAAATGGGGGAACTTCACTTTCTCTTAATTTACCATCTATAGCTGGACCAAAAATGAGATTAGGGTGGTCATATTCCACATTAAACATATCGGAAAAAGGATCAACTAGCAACATTTGAGACACTTGATCTCCGTCATGGATATTCTTTACTAACTCTTTCAAAGAAATGGACACTTTCAATTTAGATATTTCATTTTCTAAATTAAAATTTGTGATTTTATCTACCTCTTTGACAACAATATCTTCTATCATTTTGATCCCTTATCACAATCTCCTTTTTCTTATTGTCTTTCTCTTTAGTAGCTAAGCTTGTTAATGGCTGATTAATGTTACTATTCTGATTTGCATGTTCTTTACCCTTTCTCTGATTATTAGGAAGATCATCCTTTGACTGCTCTTTCCTTTTATGAATGGGATTGACAGGTACATCTCTGCTCCTTAGAGAATATTTTTTCTGCTGTGCACTCAAAGCATTCATATATCCACACTGGTAATCATATGATTCTATTTCCAAATCATCATTATTTGCCAAGATATAGTCTTCATCTTTTGGAGAATCCAGATTTTCAGTATACTCTTCATCTTCAGTCAGGAACATGGGCAAGCCACTTGATGTAAATAAATGATTAGTTTCAACCACTAGATCTTCATCTTCTTCCACACCTTGGACATAGTTCTATTGCAACAGGGTTCGAATCTGCTGTTGATGTTGTGCTGTTTGGTCAGGTGCTTTATGCTCTCTTTTCTTGATTCTAAACCGAGGCTACTAATGCCCTCTGAAATTTGGATTCCAGATCTGTGGTTCAAGTCTATCTGAGACAGATAGTCGGTCAACCATTCTCTCCATAGCTTGGAGTAATGAATCCATCTTCACCTCAGAAGTAGAAGTCTCTTATTTGATAGTCACCCCCTTTTTTGATCTCATCCTTGATCTCTTGGCCAGTAAATTAGATTCCACACTTACATCATTCTTCTACATGTCTGCTAAAGTTGTAGGATCTCGTTCACGCAAGGAGCTTCAAATCCGTCTAGGAATTTGACCAAAACCATATCTTCCGGTGGTTTCATATGTGCAGGAAGAGAATTGTACACTGCATTAAATCTCACACAATAATCTTGAACAGAATCACCAACATTCATTTTCATGTTCTCATATTCAGACAATATTTGAAGAGGATTCTTCTTTTCTTCCCATAGTTCTACAAACTAATTATGCAAAAATGCTAGAGTGTCAATAGTGGCTGCTGGTAAAGCTCTGAACCATTTTCTCACTTCTCCTGCCAGACTTTGTCCAAAAAGTCTCATCTTCACATCCTCTATATCAATTTCATGAAGGTCAAGGAAGTTAGTCATCTTATCTACATGCTTTTGAGCTGTTATAGACTGAGTTTCATCAAACAAAGGGATTTTGGTTTGGTAATCTACGAGCATTTGACTCAGATTCTGAGGGAGAACAAGCGGGGTATATATTGCAGCCATGACTAGAGGTGGGGGTGGGGGATTAACAACAAGATTAATCATAGGGATTTGGATGCATGATGTGATCAAAGGAAGACTTGTCCCTGTCTGAATAGTGTTAACAATGGATGAGGAAGAAGGAGGGGGAAAAGGAATATTATGAGTAACACTATATGAAGTGATGGAAGAAGAATTTGAGATCCGAGGTCTACTTTCTAGCCAAGTACTTACATGTGAAGAGTAGTTCTACAAATCTTTAAGAGACTGTAAAAATTGTGTCGTTAATTGAGACCTTGATTTAAACCCTAATTGAGAGTGTTAAAACTGATCTTCAATAGGACTGTGGAAGGAAATGGAGGAATCAACAAATATCTCATCAATCCAACTCAAATATTTACTTCGGGATAAACTTTTCTCAAAATTTATATCTAATTCAATATCTTGCAAGTTTTCTAACCCTTCGGGAAATGAATGAGCTCTGGGGATGGAACTTCCTTTTGATTGATTTTTTATTAAACTAGAAGTATTAACAACAGCTTTACCTTTTCTTCCAATGTTCTAAGGATCACTAACAATAGTAGGAGGATTTGGATCAGGATTGGATCTGGTATATCTTCGGGAAGCTAGTATGTCCAATTTCAACACCAAATATGCACTTTACAAATTTTTCAATTCAGCCTTTGAATAAATTCTAAACTTATCATCCACAAGTTAAGAATTTAAATATAACTTTATTACTAGGTTTGATCTGATCTTACTTTTTCTTCCCCTGTGGAGTCGCCAAAAATGTTATCACTCATATTAAACCTCAAGGCTAAGAGAGGCAATTATGAGGTAGCCTCAAACCAAACTTTGGACTTGGTATCTAGCCCTACCAAGTCAGAGAGGGATCTGTCGACAGAATCACAAACAAGAGGGCTAGATGAAAATTATTTTAGGCTAGCTAAGGAGTACAGGGGGTTTTGATTTTTATTTTAGGGTTTTCTAGATCAGGAGGAACCAAACATCTAAGGCAAGGAGATTAGGTCAAAATATAAAGGGGTTTCAAAGGGAAAGGTAGGTAAAAGATTATACATTCAAAGTGAATTAAATTGTACTATCCCTACTTAGGGTGGGCCCTGCCACATGTCCAAGGTCTGCATAATGAGGGATTGCTTAGCCACCATGCTTAGATGCCCCTGTTATTGCCTAAATCTACCTCAGGCTGAAAGAAGGCAGAGTTAAGGGTAACATCAAACCACGCTCAGTCTGGTAGCTAGCCCTACCAGAACAGGAGAGGGCTCTCTCTGGTTCAATCTCAAAGAAAATAATCAATAGGGCTTGAGATGACTTGAAATAAAAGCTAATTTTAGGCTAGGTATATAAATGAAGGAGTTTAAGTTTGATTTTGGGGGTTTTTGTTGGAATCAAGGGAAAGGCAGTTTTGGGTGCGGGGATTGGCTTAGTTTTTGCAGAGTTCTGATTGGGGCAAGGAAGGCAATTGTTTTTATGCTTTAGATTGATTGAATGGATGGATCAGACTGGTGAAGAGTTGAAGAGGGCAAGAGGTTCTCAAGAGTCCTCCTCAAATAGATGAAAACATGAAAAATTAAACAAACTGAAGGCAGAGCAAAGCAAACTAATGAATTCTACCTTTGTAACTTGTTTGTTCAAATTAAGAGGAAAGGAGAAGTAAAATGGTACACATAAACATTAGTGGACTTAAAAATATATAGAGAAAAACACCATCAAAACACAGAGCCACATGGATCCCAAAGAGTGCTACAAACCCTGGTCTATTCCTTTGCCAAAATTGCAGAGATAAAATGTACAATGAAGTGCCAAGCAATCCCAAGTGTCCAACCCTGAAAATGAGTGAGAAAATACATAATATAGACAAGCCTAACTCCTCCCCATGCATCTAGGGGTCAAGCTCATCATTCTAGGAGTTGTTTCAACCATATCTAAACTAGGAACTGAAAAACAAGCAATGAAACAACTTGCCTCTATATGCTAGGAAAATGATCCATTCACTCACATTTCACATTTTGGTTAATGAATCTTCTAGAATGAGTAAAAATGTGCCAAAATTACATCATGATCATGAAATTACATCAAGTTACATCAAGAGTTACATCAAGAGTTACATCAAAAAGTGAAACTGGCCAAAACTAGGCGAAATTCTGAGTTGTTGAGTGAAAAATAGGCCAAATTCCTCTACGCACCACGCCTGAAATCTCTATGAATATCACAAGTTTTGAGCTGATTTTGAGGCCCTTCTCGAACTCCAAATTTATTTTAGGATAGATCTTTGGAAAGCCCTTCCTGTCTACTTTCTAACGCAAGTGGAATTTCTGGATTTGGTTGCCATTTTCCCCTCCAAAAGTTCATTTTCCCAACATTGCTTCCTGTGTGTGCAAAAAGTGGCAGAAAGGCCATTTTTAGGGCGTGTTTGACCCTTTAGGAAACCTAGAACTTGATGAAATCCTTAGGTAATTCGTGAGCATGCATAAATTTTGATAAAAAATCTAGAAATGAAAAATTTTCTCCTTGAAGAGCTGCCAATTATAAGCGCGTGCCAAGTGGCGCTACATGTCGGGGAGGAAAATCTGTTTTGTGACCAAAAAAATCAAAATTGACAAAATGTTTCCAAAATTCCTTGAAATTTGGGCTGAAGGTCCCTGATCAAGTTCTATGCTCATCCAAAGAAGCTTTGGCCAAGATTCATGCCTTTTGCAACATTTCAGTGCCCTCCTTAGCCTTGCTTTCGGGATTTTGATACGCGCCTTGCAAACATGATTGCGCACCCAATAGTGATTCTTCACGTGTCTGAGGATTTTTTTCTCCTTATTTGCCTTTGCCAATAGCTTCTCGAGATGAACGTTGACCCTCTCAAGCCAGGTCTCTCTATCAGCCTCAATCTCCCGCTCATTAGGTGTCATCTCGGATGGGCTTCTTCGAGTAGCTTGCCGGTTCTCACAGATGTTTTGCAACTCCATGATCGTCTACCAATCCTCCAACTTTTTGTTCCACTGCTCCAGATAATTTATGATCCATTGAGCTCTCTGCAACTTGTCGATCAATGTGGCGATCTCGGCCTTCTGCTCTTGAATGACCTCTCTCGACTTTGAGCTTGGAGAGCTCAAATCCTCATCAAGCAATATGAAATCAGTATCATGGCCTCCTGAAGGGCCCTCCTCCTGCATAGGCCTCTTTCCTCTGTCATGTACCTGTACCTATGCTACTGATGACGAGAACGAGACCCCTTCCACCCTGGGTGGAGATAGTACTCATCGGGCTGCTGCAAATAATGCTCTCGTGCCTCTATGATAAGTAACAAACACTGGCACATTGATAGGCCCTGTCTTGGGACCTTCAAAATGATGTGAAGGTTCATCTGCATCATGAACAATCTCCAGAGGAGGCTGTGGGGCTGTGAAGAATTCATGGGAAATGAAATCCTCCCATGCAATGCCCTGCAATCCAAGCTAATGTACAACAATGATCTTGATGAGCACATAATGATAAATGTTGTTGTACTGCTGATGGGGAGTCTTCTTCTGCACAAGAGTAGTCATCTTCTTGATGTTTCAGCACATGAAATATGGAATGTTCATCATCTTCACTCTCATGAAGTGCATCAATAACCTGATGTGTTATGCATAGAGGCGTGAAAAACGGTCCTCAAAACTGAAGTATCTGATAATGAGTCTCATCAAAGGTGCATAGGATTCCTTTAGGAACCAAAATGGGAATACCCTGCTGAGCTGCCTCACATAGCTAGGCCTGATGTATGGTTCATAATGCACTCTGTCCACCTGCTGTCTTTTGTTCCACTCTTCACCTACATTCGGTATTCTTGTTGCCTGAGAAATGGTTTCCGGTGTCAAGGTGAAATTTACACCAGCAAGAGTTACCTGACCATCATGAAAATGTAAAACAAACAAACGAGCCAACTCCTGATGATGCTGAATCCGAGCAATCATCTCACAATACTGATAGCATGACTGCTCTCGAAAACATGCCATGGCAAGTGGGCACGCCTGCAACTGAGTCAATGAGGTGGGCTCTTCTCTCACATGTTTTCCACCTTTGTGGGTCCTTCTTGGTGCATGTAGCTCAGTAGTAGAATCACTGTCTTGTTCATATGATGAATCAGTGTCCGTCTCCATGGTGTTGCAAGGTGTATGTCAAGTGTATGTTTGGTTTGTTGAAAATGAGAAATTGGTCCCTTTGTTTCAATTGCCAAGTGTGTCAAAGTAAAATGAGGGACTGTGGGAAATATGGACAGTGGGAACAATGGAGTTTTGTCAAGTGAAATTAAAATGTAATAATAGTCACTTGACTGTGGTTGGGAATTTGGGATTAGGAATTTTTTGCAAATGATATGGGGAAGGGAGTGTGATAGGGAATGGTAGGGTTTAGGGAATGAGAATAAGTGATATGAGTGGTTTTGGGATATAGGGGAATAGGAGAGGGGCTATATGATGATATGACAGTGATGGGAAAGGGAAACATAGGTGAGAAATGGAGTTAGAGTGTTTTGGCACCAAAGTCAAATTTTAACACTCTAATTCAAACCCTAAGGAGCATTTTTTAACAAAATAATAGGGTTTAACTTTTGATATTACAAATTCTCCAACCAATCTTTGAAACCACACCAAACACCAGCTATGAGCAATTACAAGGGCTCACAAAATTACTTGGATCATAGAAGGTTGAGTCGTTTTGAAATTTCATGAAGCAGTGGCAAAGATCTTGCTTGTCGGCCCTATGCGCCGCGTGCACAACCCAGTGCGCCGCGGCTGGTATGTGCACCGTGCACGTTGTATTTTGCATGGTGGAGAATGGTTGTATGCGCCGCGACTACTGTGTGTGCCGTGACCTCCAACCAACACGCCGAACAGCTATTTCACCAATAGCCGGTCCTCCAAAACTCTGTTTTTCTCTTCCATGACTTGAGTCGGCTCAATGTGATCTCTTGGTGTGCAAATAAACTTTTTGAATATGAAAATCTCTTATATATCAAAAGGATTTTGATTTTTCATTTAGTAACCCACTTTCTAATGTTTGGCTTTGGCACTTTTCACCTTTTAATATAAACTATGTTTTGCTTGTTTCCTTTGATTTTTTCAGCTGAATGACGAAACTTTTGTCTATTTTTTGCAGGGATAGCTGACATTGGTTTTGGCAAAGGTGACTAGGGCTGTGCCTAAAGAATTCCACAACTGAATTTTTTTTTGAGAATTTACATGGCATTTGTTACAAAAGACAAAACTGACGATTTTTCTTCAAAACAAAGTTTTGAAGAAGAATCATGATTAAGCAACATGACAACGAAAGTTTTTCAATGAAACTTTATTCGAACCCTCCTCATGTGCCTGCTAGAATTATTAGTCATCTTGAAGAGTACATTTGTAAAACCCTAGACCTAATGACTGAAATGACTCTTTGCTGACCAAGAGACCAAACTGGACTGTAAGTGACTATAAAATTGATTTTGATGAACAAACACGGACCAGCAGGTAAATGACATGAGGCAGATGAGCGACAAGACCCTTCTGTCAGAAGATCCATGCTCCTAATGGAATGCAAATGACTGAACTGAATGAGACACCTAAAATGAAATGCAACAAAAGAGATTTTGATCTCTGACGGAGGGATGAAAATACCAACTCTAACAACTCCGGTGGGCCTTAAGACCCCACCCTTAACACCTTGGGATGCCGCCCTCACTAACAGTTCAGGATTTTGGTGTAGTGCTTGGGCCTTCGTGGTATAAGAGTAGAGGTCTTGAGGTCGAGACTCACAGAGCGTGGTGGGTTGTAATATCCCCATTTATGGAAGCCCTATTTAGGGTGGTCCCTGCAACGTGTCTGAGGTCTGCATAATGAGGGGTTGTTTAGCCACCGCCCTCAGATGCTCCTATGGGACTTAAGACCACACCCTTTAGACCCTGGGATGCTGCCCTCACTAAAATTTCAGGCTTTCAGTGTAGTGGTTGGGCCTATGATGTAATATTCCTATTTTAATAGGAATATTCAATTTCATTTTGTTTTCTTTGTTCAAAGAATAATTATGTAAAGGAGGGTCATTAAACTCCTAATGGAAGAACAAATTCATGCCCATTGTGAAAAGGGGTAAATCTAGGCCACTTTAATAAACACACCCGAGTGTGAAAAGAACAAATCCACTTGACTGGGTCAATCTGGACCATATCTACAACGTAGTATTGGAGGAGTGCTCATTAATGAGGCACAGTGTAATTCTAGAAGGATGTATCTTTTGTGAAAAAGATAAGTTAATGAAGGTGGTTTAGGGTTTTAGAAAGCTCTCATCTTATAAAAGGAAGGGGAAGGCAACATATGAAGGTTGTGTTAGCTCCCTCTGAATTTTTTTACAAGCAAACATGGGGCTAAATTTTTTTTTGAGCCTTCAAGGAATGCATCTCCTCTGAAAGCACATCAACCTTGAAGCCTCCTATGCCTTTGCCTTTTGATAAATCCTCACTGTTGTTCCCAGTTTAAAAGCCTCTCTATTGTGAAGAAAATGCCCAAAGGCCTTCATTTTTCCTTTTATTTTAGCCCTATTAAACCTCTGTTTTCATCACCTTTTCCCCCCTTCTAATTCCCTTTAAACCTTGCAAAAATCCTTTGTTTGGTTTATTATCCCCCTATTCTATTTATCGATTCCCTCTTTAGCCGTAAAATCCTCTTTTCTAGCTAAAAACCCATATTTTACCATTTGGCAGGCTTAGCCCCTTTCGGCTAGCCCCCTAAACCTTTTCCCCTCCATAAGCCTAAGCGTTAAGACCAAGTGCTAGTCTAAAGCACCAGTCGCATCAGAAAATCGGAGCAGGACATGCTTTCCATTGTAAAGCCCAAAGTTCTGATGCGATGGCATTACAGTCTGTCAGCTTTGAGTTGTTTTCTGCCGTTGATTGAGATAGATCCAATGGTCGTCGCAAGACCCATCATTCCCACATCTCCCTGTCATCACCCCTCCAATTGCATGCCCACCGTCGATTCACTTTTAATCCGATGACCCTCGCATCCTTGCTATGATTGCAATTGCGAATTTTAACTGTGACATCCTCCGTCCCTCCCGATTGCGACCCTCCAATGTGATCCTGGCCGTTGAAAGCACAAGAACCAACAGCCAGGATCTGCCCTCATCCCGCCATGTGTCCCCCAATTGGGCTCCTATGATCCAATCGCAGTCGTCAATCTCCCATCGATCCGACAGTCCAAAGCTAATCGCTCCATCACCCATCGGATTTAGGTCCCCCCCCCCCATCTCTCCCCTCATATCAGATCTCAGTCATACATCTCAGCCTGATCGGATGGCCCACATGCATTTCTCCACCAAACCTCCATTTCACCGCATGTTTTACCTATTTTCCCTACAGCCACTGTCTCCACAGTTGTGCCCCTATTCCTCCAGCCCTCCACAGCATCTCTTTCGCCACCCATGGATTTTATAATTGATTTATTTTACTTTGTAGGGTATACAAAGTGATAAATTCACTCTATTTTCCATAATTGCAGTCACTGTGATTTAGAACACAGAGAGGCCATTATAGCAGTGGCTCTACGAAACAACAGAGACAGATTAAGAAGATTAAAGCCAGTTAATTGTATATTCAGCACCTAATCCCAGGATCAAAGGGTTAAGGCACATTTTGAAGATTTAAAGAGCACATGAAATGAGCCATATCTGCTCTCAGCATCAGCATTACATTTTCTTAGAATAGTACGCCCTCTGACAGAAGATTTGATGCCTCCTCGAGCTCCCAAAGGCCATCTCAATGACAGAAAGCTTCCAAGTTTGTCAGGACAACAATAATGGAGCTATGGAAGCCCAGAAGACCTTCAGTCACCTTACTTGCTTCAGAAGATGAAACAGAGAGCCTTACAGCCAGAAAGAACTTCAAAGAAACATCAAAGGTCAGATCCGACCTAACAAAGACTCCAAACCGGACCACCAAGTACAGCGCAGAGCTATTAAGAAGAGTGGGCACAAAACGCCTCCTCCACTCTGTCGTAATAAATTGATTTAATGTGTATCACCTACTCCTGCTATCCATTTTTCCTATAAAGAATCCCAGGGAACACTTTGTAAAGGGTTGGGATTGCGTTGTTGCAGTTGTAGTTGTAGGGATTCATTTTTTACTGTTAGAATAGTTTTGGGAAAGGGTAGCAGAGTAGTCTATAATGTAGTAGGTTGGGAGGAGAAAGTTGGGACTGTAATCAGCTATTGAGCTCAGTGTATGTGACTGGTTTTGCATCAATTAATCAAGAAAATTTCACAGGATCCTGGTCTATTACTACTGGTGATGTTTTCTCTTTACATTGTTTTATTACATTTTTTCATGCTATTCATTTCTTCTAGTATGCATCCGAAATATGGCATAGGATTTACCCTCGCATGGTACCCTATGCTTCTGCTCTCCATACCTTGAATGTTTTCTGCCGATAGTGAGATCCGAGGGCAAACTCACATGTTTTAACCAGTGTAGCAGTTGTTATTCCCTGCTAGCTGATGTGTGAACTCAGAGTTTGCTACTTGGTTGTTCTTGTTTGGGTTCAAGATAGAGGATTTGGGATACCGAGGATTTAGTGTAAGCCCTATCCACTGGGGTGCTTGTTCGATAGATCAACCTTTCCCAGATCTCGTGAACCAGTGTCGAAGCATTGAAGGTTAAAAGTCCTTCTATGATCTCATGCCTAGTTCTGTGTTTAAATCTTATTTTTTCTCCTTCGAGAGTACGCCGAAGTAGATCTGGAGTTAGATGACCTCTGGTCTAATATTAGGCTGCCCTTTGTGTTTTGCTTTCTCTCCTTAATGTTCCACCCCATTATCTATCTCAAATATCCTTTAGTATAGATGAAGTGCTCTATGAAAGCCTTGGCTAGTTGTTTGCAATTAATCTCCTTCCATGATTCCATAGCCCAATGGATGGCATGGCCTTAACCCATCCTCTTTTGCTGAAACGTCCTACTGCTCTGCTCCTTTCTTCCCATTACCTTCTCAGTCTATGATCTTACGACCAACCTGGTAACCAAACCAATCATTTTAAACCTCCCTTGTGCTTCATACCTAGCCTAACATCTCATTTTGAGCTTCAAGATATATCATTCTTTTTTTGATTGGAGATATTCCTCTCCGGGTCAAGGAGGGATAGATCCTAGGGCCCCAAAGTGGTTCTGATGTTGTCTCATCTTTTGGTATTTCCAATCTGGCCAAAACATGGGAATTCCAACAGGTTGTTCATGATTTGATTTCTGTTTTTTTGTCTGTTTAGACACACAACCTTCTTGGTTGTTTAGCCTAGATTGCATATGTTGTTTAGCATTGGAATTTCCTGTTTAGGAGTTCCATCTCTTCCCATAAAGGAGCTCTTGGGAGAGCTTGTATTGCTTAGTCCACTATTAGGTTGGAGACCAAGCTTCTACTTCCAACTGCAACGTAGATCCAGTGAGGGTTTTCTTGCTTTTGTAAGCTGCAACAAGTGGAATTATAAATTTGTTCAGATCTAGCTTGTATTGGAGCCTCATCTCAGTGAGTGTGTCTTTTAACCTCCTCAAAGAGTGCATCCACTGTTTGAGCTTTAGTTTTGCATCTTGGCATCAGGCCAACCTAGTTATTCAAGTTGAAGCATATTCTCCCTTGAGGGGCTGCATTATTCTCAGTGGAGATTAGATCTCTTCAGATCTAAGTCATTCTAGGGCTCTTTTTCAGTGGAGGAGGCCTCTTCTCTATTGGAGGGAGTGTATTGGAGTGAATGAGCTTAATTTTCTAATCTTGGCATGTGGCCATCAGCTATCTATCCCCTAAAACATATTTTCTACTACATATCTGCGTTATTATTGTAGGTGGTGTTGCAGGGAGTTTGGGTGCACCATTTGGAGAGCTAGTTTCTGAGTGTTGGGGATCTACCCTTCACTTTGAAGATCTATTGGAGGATATATACACACTGTGATTTTTAGATCTGATCTACATAATCTAAATACTTCAGCATTTCTGAATACTTCTACACATCTGCTTTCTTAGATCTCAGATCTACTGTTTATGCTTGGTGTAAACCCCAAAATTCGAAGGGGATTTGAAAGAGGAACTCTTCTAGTGCATGTATCTGATATAGATCTAACTTTTTATGCACAGATATACTCTAGATCTAACATGTAACATACAACAGTTTCATCCTAATAAAATAACGTTGTCAAGGTAGTTTTCAGTCATTCATATGGTTGCAGCCCTCTTTTCAGGAGATTTCTTCTGTCTATGACTTGTATTTTCAACCATGTATTTGATAAAATTAATTGTATGAATTATTTTCTGCTGTAAATATTATTGAAGAATATTTCGTGAGCCTCCTATCACTGCTTTGCAGAAACTACGTTATTTTCTGAGAAGAATTTTTTGTTATTGCTACAGTCCCTCTTTGGGGCATTTTTCAATGAAACTAGGTGTGGGAGATCTATTTAACCCACCTAAAAGGATTTATTTTTTATACCGTATTGGATTTAGGACTTAGATACTTAGATCTAAGGGATCCAATTGCTAGTTTTCATTCCTGTTGCATACATTACTAGAAAATGCATTTTCCAGTCATGCATTGCTGATAGATCCCATTTTGGGATATTATAGTGGTATCAAAGCTTGATCCTTGGCTCATCCTGTGAGCATCAAGCCAAGATGTATTTTCAGGAAGGGAGAAGATGAAAGATGGAGAATTATTGCATGGAAGACACAGAAAGTAAGGGTCAGAACACTTTTCTTGGAAGAATGGAAGGGAAAGAGTTCTCAAGGACTCTATTCTAAACTTTGTTTAAGCCTAAGGGAAAGAAAAAAGAAATAAAGGGGATAGACCATGAAGTTTCCCCAACTAGATCCACAAGATCCATGCATGAGGATAATTCTACATCCTCATATTATGGGGATGAGCACTTAGCCATATCATCAAAGCTACCATGTTCCATCAACAACTTCTTCATGAGGAGGAAGAGAGGATATGCGCCAAAGGAAGGATCTAAAAATCCAACTCCACCTATGAAGACTATTGAGGAGAAGGTGAACTTATTTGATACCTTTCCAAGGTCAATATCCTCATTAGGTGAAGAGTCCTCTTCTCAAAAAGAAGACATGAAGATTCCTATTTCAAAGATAGACCAAGATCTGAGGTCTCCTATTGATGATGAGGAATTTTCCACAATTGGAGAAAATGCTAGGGGTGAGAGCGCAGTCATAATAAAGGCATCTCTAACATTTCCTAAAGAAGAAGAAGGGGAAATTGCTCCAAGAAGAGAAGCTCTTGCATTCTTTCAAAGAGTTTCAAAGAGTCTCGCATATAGAAATTATGGCACCACACATGAGCAGCACGTGCCATGATTATCAGATGGTGAGATCCTGGATACTGCAGAAGATAAAGGGGAGGGAAAGCTTCATAGGGTAAGAAACATTTACCCCTCTTTATTTCAAAGGAGTGATGTCCTAAGAAGGCATGAAGATCTATGCAAGAGAAGCAAGAACACATCAATCCATACATCTTTCTATCATGATCTATGCCTTGATGTCTCCTTACTTGGAAGAAGCCCACTAGGGCAACCCTCTGATGAAAAGAGCAAAGTGTTCTCTCAACCTTGTACATTGATGATACATTTGGCCAAGAGAGGAACTATTACAGTGCTGGATATTTTCGCTAAGAAGCACGCTTATGACAACCACATTTTTCTTTATGATTGCATGCATTATTTTGCTTTACATGTGCAGGACATGAATTCTAAAAGGAGTGTCTTACCATATAAACTTCATGGCCAAATATGGGCCATAACTATTTCCAAATATGGCCACTCCCTTGATGGGCTAAGGGAGGTCTTGCAACATGATGGGTGCTTCCCTAAAGCACCAAATATACATTTCACCTTCAGCCATGGTGGAATGATGAGGTCAGCAAGTAAGTGGTATGTAAACCACTTACCACATCTAGATCTGAAGCAAGGAGGAGATGACCTGTGATGGCTTCTATTGGGTGATTGTGGGTACCACCCAAAGTTTTTGATTTTCTTGTCTCATGCCTTGTATTTCAAGAAAGGGATGCATAAGAAGGAGTCATGGTTGTATGAATTTGTAGGGTAAGTTCCGTAGATCAAGAACCAAAGGCCACTACTCACAAACAGATCACAAATTAGTACACCAGTATAATCACGTGGTTAAAGCCCTCAAAGGGGGAAATAGTCCACGCCTTGGGCCAACGCGGCCACTTCAGGGAATTTATTAATATAAAAGAAAAGCTACATATGTTTCTCTCATAAACAACTACTAGACAAATGACCCTCCATGCTCTTTAAATAGAGATCATGGACCAATCGGGTGTTAAGCCACAGATCAAGTGCTGTTAATACCGAGGTGAGAGATAACCGTCGGTTCACTACAAATCGTGACCATCGGATTATAATTTACAAATGTACATGGTAAAGAAACACACTTTACCTAACTCTACACTATACTAAGTTATTCTTAACTATTTCCTATGTGTCGGAATATCCTAACAACCTAAAGAATACTAAAGAATACTTCGATATATTCTTGCACTGTAATGCATCTCGAATTGAACTGTACCTCGAATATATCAAATTATTCTTTAGGTTGAAGGATATTCTGACACATAGGAAATAGTTAATAATAACTTAGTCTAGTGTAGAGTTCGGTAAAGTGTGTTTCTTTACCATGTACATTTGCATCTTATAATCCGACGGTCACGATTTGTAGTGATCCGACAGTTATATCTCACCTCGATATTAATGGCACTTGATCCATGGCTTGACACTCGATTGGTCCATGATCTCTATTTAAAGAGCATGGAGGGTCATTTGTCCGCTAACCGTTTATGAGAGAAACATATGTAAATTTTCTTTTATATTAAAAAATTCTCTGAAGTGGCTGCATTGGCTCAGGGCATGGATTGTTTCCCTCTTTGAGTGTTTTAACCACATGATTATACTGGTGTATTAATTTGTGATCTGTTTGTGAGTGGTGACCTTTGGTTCTTGATCTACAGAACTTACCCTGTAAATTCCTACAATGGTTGCTTTGGTTGACAAGAAGGAAGTATGGGCAACCCATGATGAATTATATGTCCATACATTTTCTTATACCTATGATGTATGTACATGTATTTCTGTTTAGAATGAATATCATAATCATGTATGTACCTTGGGTTGGGGGAGAATGTAACCTTCTCATGAGGTGGTATGAGGGAGCTTGTTTATATCATGATGTTAATAATGCTCCAATATTTGTTATGAACATGAGAGGAGGAATGACACATTGTGTGGATGTGTCCATCGGGAATGCAATCTCCCATATTTATTTGTAATTCAAGAAGAGGATAGGGCCTTATATGACTTCTGCCTTATATACTATGTTTGGTTATGCAAAGGGTCATGTATTGGGCTTATGTCATGAGAAAAAATATCTCAGAGGGGAGCACTTGGAGCAAGGCATGTGTTGCTAGAATTATTTTCAGCCAACACCTATTATCCTCCATCATTTTCAACCTTTGAAGAAGCTTATTTCAGCAAGGAGGTGGTGGGATGACCACTTATTGCACCATGATTTGAGGCAGCAAGATGATGGAAAATGTTGGTCTCAAGGGGAAGACTATTGTCACCATCCTATATATCATATGACACTTAGTCCATGTTTATTTTGGAGCACATATGGTGGAGATAATCTAGTCACTATATGCATGGGAGATTGGGCAAGGAGACTCACTAGAATTAGAGAAGAAAATCATGAAGGTCGAAGTTACTTTTGGCTTCATGATGACTATTTTATTGCAGCCCAAGATCAGCAGCTCCACATTCATCAAAAATGGAAAGAGGACAACGTGAGTTGAGTATCATCATCTCTCATTTCCATGCATGAAGCCCCTACACAATGCAAATGGGGGGAATTGGTGACTTTTTCTGTGAGCTACCCATGATGGCTCACTTTGTTTGGATGATAGCATCGAGATTGGAGCCTCTCATGGGGTTGAAGTACCCTAAATCTACCATCTCTCCTGCATTGAGAAAATGAATGGACAACAAGAAACTATTTCTATGTATCTCCCACTTCTTTATGATTACACAATTCCATTGGAAGATTTTGCAATTCCTTGTAAGTTGCTTGAGGGCAAGCAATATTCTGGAGGGGAGAACTGTAATATTCCTATTTTAATAGGAATATTCAATTTCATTTTTTTTTCTTTGTTCAAAGAAGAACTATGTAAAGAAGGGTTATTAAACTCCCAATGGAAGAATAAATTCATGCCCAATGTGAAAAGGGGTAAATCTGGGCCACTTTAATAAACACACTTGAGTGTGAAAATAACAAATTCACTTGACTAGGTCAATCTTGACCATATCTACAGTGCAATATAGGAGGAGTGCTCATCAATGAGGCACAGCGTAATTCTAGAAGGAGGTCTCTTGTGTGAAAAAGATAAGTTAATGAAGGTGGTTTAGGGTTTTGGCAAGGTCTCATCTTATAAAAGGAAGGGGAAGGCAACACATGGAGGTTGTTCATGATTTTATTTCTGATTTCTTGTCTGTTTAGACACACAAATTTCTTAGCTATTTAGCCTAGATTGCATATGCTGTTTAGCATTGGAATTTCCTATTTAGGAGTTCCATCTCTTCCCATCGAGGAGCTCTTGGGAGAGCTTGTATTGCTTAGTCCACTATCAGGTTGGAGACCAAGCTTCTACTTCCAACTGCAACGCAGATCTAGTGAGGGTTTGCTTGCTTTTGTAAGCTGCACCAAGTGGAACTTTAGATCTGTTCATATGTAGCTTGTATTGGAGCCTCTTCTCAGGGAGTGTGTCTTTTAATCTCCTGGAAGAGTGATTCCACTATTTGAGCTTCAGTTTTGCATCTCGGCACCAGGAAAACCCAGTTATTCAAGCTGCAGCACGGTCTCCCTTGAGGGACTACGTTATGCTCAATGAAGATTATATATCTTCAGATCTAAGTTATTCTAAGGCTCTTTTTCAGTGGAGGAGGCTTCTGATCTATTGGAGGGAGTGTATTGGAGTGCATGATCTTTAGTTTCTGATCTTGGCATGTGGAAATTAGCTATCTATCCCCTACTGCACAATTTCTACTCTAGATCTGCGTTATTCTTGTAGGTGGTGTTGCAGGGAGTTTGGGTGCACCATTTGGTGAGCCAGTTTCTGAGTGTTGGGGATCTACCCTTCACTTTGATGATCTGTTGGAGGAGATCTAAAAATTGTACTTTTAAGATCTAATCTACATAATCTAAATACTTCAGTATTTCTAAATACTTCTACAGATCTTCTTTCTTAGATCTTAGATCTATTGTTTATGCTTGGTGTAAACCCCAAAATTCGAAGGGGATCTGAAAGAGGAGATCTTCTAATGCATGGATCTGATATAGATTTGAATTTTTATGCATAGAGCTACTCTAGATCTGAAATGTAACATATAGCAGCTACAACCTAATAAAATAATGCTATCAAGGCAGTTTTCAGTCATTCATATGGTTGCAACCCTCTTTTGAGGATATTTCATTTGTCTATGACTCGTATTTCCAGCCATGTAGTTGATAAACTTAATTTTATGACTTATTTGATGTGGTAAATACTTTTAAAGAATATTTCATGAGCCTCCTATCAATGCTCTATAGAAACCTCGTTATTTTCTGAGTAGAATTATTTGTTATTGCTGCAGTCCCTCTTTGGGGCATTTTTGAAGGAAACTAGGCATGCGAGATCTGTTTAACCCACCTAGAAGGATTTATTTTTTATACCATCTTGGATTTGGGACTTAGATACTTAGATCTAAGGGATCCAAGTGCTGGTTTTCAAACTGGTTGCATACATTACTAGAAAATCCATTTTCCAATCATGCATTGTAGATAGATCCCATTTTGGGATATTACATAAATGAGATGAATATACTGGTGAGGAGTTAGGGAAAGCATATGAAATGTGTTTTCCCTAAACTGAATAGAATGAACACATTATACTAAATTTCCCAAAATAGAGTATAAATACATATGGATTCTGCCTTTCAAACTTGAAATCTAGTATATTATAGACATGAATTGGTTTATGAATTAACAATACTTTCAAACAAATTGATAAAAGAGATGAAAATATGTCGAAAACTCATACCACATGGATCCCAAGAAAATAGCTGCAAATTTCTATTAATGTCCAAGCCAAACTAATATACAAAAATGTCTCTTGATATGCCAAAGACCTAAGTGAGTCCAACCTCAAAAAAATGACTGAGAAAATACATCAAATAGACTTCAAAACCACTCTCCCTAGCCTCAGAGAGTCAAGTCCATGAGAGGAGTTGTTTTACCTTATCCCAAACAAGAATCCGAAGACTAGAGAAACTCAACAATTTGCCTCTAAAAGAGAGGAAACTAATTTATTTGACCCCCTAGGAGACTTATCTGGTGCATCTACCCTAGATAAAATTGAAAAAAATATATTTACATCCATATTGATCATTTACATCATTAATTTTCCCATTTTCCCATTCAAAAAGTCAAAAAGTCAAAAATGTTGAAAATAGTGAAAATTACCAATTCCCTGGTAAATGCGTAGCGCCATGACAGAAAAAATGACCTGTGTTGCAGCCAACATTTGGAGGCCTTCCTGATGTAAAAATGAGCTCCAAGATAGCGCATTGGAAAGGTATCTGAGTCTAGTTTCCAAATATTGCTCCGGTGTCCAAAATGGTGTCCATATTCCCTTAACAACCCCTTCTCCCAATATTGGTAAACGCGCAGTGCCAGGGTCAAAAACAGGGCAAAAACATGAATTTTTGGTGGTTTTTTTCCCTTTTGAGGGAGTATTTAAGCTCCAAATCTCTTGAATATTGTTGAGGTTGATGTACGCATTATTATGAACATGAAAATTCTTACCATTTTCCATTTGGATGCCCCAATAAAGAGAGCAACACCAATGGCATTGTGCTTTTATCCAATTTTATGCGTGTTAAACTATCAAAAATAAAAATTTGTAGAAAGTGTGACAAAATTGGAATTTTCTTGTTGATCAAGATTTGGAGGCTTGGAGGAACACATGAGAAATAATTTTCAACTTATCCTTCTCTTTTGACTCAGTCAAAGCCTAAATCTTTGCATGGGCACGTTTGAGCTTGGCCCTTGCAATCTTGTTTCTCATGGAATAATGTTTCGCCATCTTCATCTGAAGGTCAGTATCTTTCTTTAAATTCTTTATTAGGCCCTCCACATGAAATTTTTATCTCTCAACCCAAGACTCTCTGTGTTTGCTAATCTCTATGGCAAGCAGCTCACTTGGAGTGAGCTGCTTTGCCAATTCAGCCTCTTTCTCCCTTTCCCGAGCTAAAGCCTTCTTTAGCCCAATTGTCCTTGGTATTTGTCTTGAAGCTCACTAACCTAGGCCTCCTTGCCTCTAATCAATGCATTGGTGATTCTAACCTCATCCTCATCATCAAGGTCAATCAAATGAAACTCCTACTCAGTTTCATGTTTTTCCTCCGGCTCAACAATGATAGGCTCTGTAGCCTTTTTCTTACCCTTGTCTACATTTTTTGCTGATGAATAAGGCATGGAACCTTTCACACCATGTGAATAAAATGCATTCCTTTGGCCTCTCTGATATGTCAGGGGAAATGGCTCAATATCAGTCATCTTAGTGCAAGCTGCCTCAATGTACCTTTCACTCCTTGATGCTTCTATATCATGCTGTGATGGTGAAGGGTTATAGAAAGGTGATGAGGTAGGATCAACATGAGGTGAATTAATGTGAGTGGGTGGTGATGTATGAAGAATGGGATGTGATGGAGAAGTGGATATGAGAGGATGAGATGATGAAGAAATGTCCTACTCATGATGGCTAGGTGGAGTAGTGAAAACCTCGTTTGCAATGAATGCTTCCCATGAAATGTTTTTCTACTGAAGCTGATGCATGAACACCATTTTAATGAGTGAATGATGAAATAGTCTCTGCATTTGATGATTGGGGTCCCTATTTTGGACAATGTAAGCCATCTTGTCAATGCTGTGGAAAAGATAATAAGGTAAGTGTAGCATTATAACTCTAGTGAAATGCATGAGGAGACAGATATGGTATGAGTAGAGTTGGGTAAACCTCCTCTCACAAGTGAAGTACTTCGTTATTATCTTCATCATGGGGGCATACCAATAAAGGAGGTGATAGAAAGGGAAAATTGATTTCTTGTCATCGTTATACCTAGGTTTAAGGTATGAATCATAATATCTCATATCCAAGTTTACTTGTTTAAACAACCTCTCTCCCACACTATGAATCCCTGTAGCAGCTGTAATATCATTGGCAGACATATCAAAGGTAACCTAAACAAGAGTAACCTATTTGTCATGTAGATTGGTAATAAGCAATCTTGTTAACTCTGGGTGATTTTGGACTTGTTGCACTCTCTCATAGAACTCATAATAACCCACATGCTTAACACAAGACACAGTGAGAGTAGAGGAAATAAGTTCTATTGTAGTGATGGGTTCAAACATGTTTATTTTCCCTCCCTGATGGTCATTTCTCTTTAGCCATTGTGCCTCAACACCACTATATTCTTCTTCTGAAATCTTAAAACTATGACTTATGAAACCCTACGGTGCAAGTGAAATGAGATGAGGGGAAGGGGATGAGATGGCCTGCTTGAAAGGTCAAGGGAATGAGTGTAGGAAATGAGTGAAGGGGATTGGGTGTAGGGACAAACTAAATCAATGAAAACCCTAAATCAATGAAATTACCATGTCTATGACTGATATTCTATTTATGAATATGAAACAAGTGTATAGGTAGTGATCACAAACTCAAATTAAGGTTTCATTTAGGTTTCCATTTAAATTCATTCAAGAGTGACCAAATAGCTAAGAAACAAGGCTTTTGATATGTACTTACTGCTTTTAGGGCTTCTTGGAGGAATTAGGCAGAGTTTGAAGTAGTTTTGAAGTTGTTTGGATTGTTAGAGCATTAAGAAATCTTCCCTGTCTAGGTGTGCATTGCCACTCTGTGAGCACACAACACTTGTCCAAATGCAGAGAACCTCCAAAAAATACACGACAATCTTCTCGCAAGGGTGCAACACCAAGGTATAGGCACATAGCGCTGGTGTAGATGCGCATCGCCAATTGCAGAACGTGCAGCGCCAAAAAATTTGGCCCAATTTCGCTTCAAAAGCTCACAAAATTTTCTTTGTTGAATGATTTTTACACTTTGAAAGGAAAAAATGACTCTTTTAAAATATTTGATGGGATTTATAGGCATATGGATTTAATTTAACTTGAAAAACCCACTTTCTAATGTTTGATGTCTTTTTCCTTTTATCACTGATACTCTTTGACACTTTTTACACTACATGTTGGTGAAGTCATGGAGTTGGCCTTTTCAATTGCTCATTGAGGCTTCATGATTTCTTTGACAACTATGGGATTAAATTATTACATATAGTAGCATAAAATTACATTTGAAAAAATAAAATAAATTACATATGTGACTTTATATCAAAATAGCATTTTGATAAAAAGTCCTGAAACTGAAAATACAATCCTTAAAAAATAATGAATACATCATGATGACCATAATCAATCCCTCTCATATATGTGCTGACCTCATCAAAATGAAGAAATGACCTTGAAAAATGCAAAACCCTAATGACCTAATGGGACTGCTTTTTGACCTAGTTTTGAATGATATTTTGACTTAAAAGATTTGCAAGTAAATCAGAGTGTTTTCATAGGTTTTCTTATGCTCAAAGGGACATGGGAATGAGTCATAAATATGATATTGGAGGGAGAGTGGAGTTTATTGACAAGGACAACCACTAGCGGAATTTTTTTTAAATCATGACCTAATGGAATGGTGAAAAATTTCTTCAGTATGAGACAACTAAGATGCACATGCAAATGTATTTTGATCCATGGTGGAAGTATGCAAAGACTAACACTAACATGGCCTCTTCTGGTTTTTTTTCAAATCCTTCTTTGACTTTTAAAATGACTTCACTTGCTTCCTTGATCAAATCATTCTACTCAAATATAACTTGAATGGATGGCCAAATATCATTAATAAAATTAATTATATTAGCCCAAAGTTGTTGCTTGGCTTGGGCCAAAGGTTTTGTCAATGTTAACTTTGTTTCTAACTTTTGAATTCTATTAGTCAATCTACTTGGCTTCTATGCTTTAGCTATATGCCTCATCTGTGCCAATTTATTTTCATCTTCAATATTCTTTACCTGTTCTTTCAATCTATTAATTTCAGTAGTTTGCATTGACATATCTTGCATATATTTAACCAATTTACCTTCTTCATCACTAGGATGAATTGCTGCTATAGCTGATGTACTAGTTGATGTAGTTGAAATTGTTGTAGTCACTGGAACTGTTGTTGTCAATGGAGCTACTAAAGTAGAGGGAACTGTTGTAGTAACTAGAGGAATAACAATGACTGGAATTTATTCCATGTTGTCCTTCCTCTCTTGCACTAACTTATCCATCTCATTCTCCAGATCTTTCAATTGAGCTGTCAACTGAATGATGAGATTGATCATTTCATATTTTTTTCCTTCATTTTATAATACTTATTTTTCGTGTGGATGTTCAGTGAGAGGTAATTTTAGTTTATTCTTCAATGCAGCAATGTCTTCATTATTCTTTTTGATTAGTTCCTCAGCTGGTTTGATATTCTCTAGAGAATTTTGCAGTTTCTCGACACTCATAGCTTTTTTGGTCATAGTGGAGTAAATCATTTCTCTAGCTTGCTTATGGGACTCAATTTGATCTATTGGATGTAGATATTTGGCTTGAACTTCAAATGTTGTTTTTTTGTAGTCTCCTGATGACTTTGGAGCCTTTAATGTTAGCTGCAAGAAGGTCATCTGCATCTTCCTAGTCTTGTAATAAAAGGCAGAAAGTAACCTTTTTTTGGTCACTAGGTGCCTGTTTCCAATATTGGGCATAGGTGATAGATTTCAATGCCTGGTTCCTAGGTTTGATTGCTTTATACTTCTCCATTATGTCCTGTTATTTTTCTACTAGTTTTCTTGATGAAGAGACCTCAACACTGTGTTGCTTCTAAATAATCTAAGTATTAGAGGTTGAAGGTCGGTGAGTTTCCTCTGGAACTACTTTAGGTGCATTTTATTTAATCATTGTGTCTATATCAAAAATTTCAATTGTATCAACTTGTTCATTTATAGGATTTAGCTTGGGCTTCTTCCCGTACATTAGTTTGAATTTAGTCTCAATAGTGGTTTGAGATGAATATGAACCTTCTTCTCTTGGTCTCTTGGAATTCCTATCTTGTAGGGCTGGAGTTTTTAGGACAAAACTTGTCTCAACTAGTTTCTCCACCTCTTTCAAAGCATTCCCCAACCACTCTGATTGGTCGGAGTACTTCTCAATCTATGGTTTAGAATCATGGACAAAAGGAGTTAATTTAAATTTGACTCTTAGTTTGCTAATAACTCCTAAGGGATCATACTTCCATTTGAAACTCTCACTGAAGTTGAATTCCTGTAGACACTTTTTTTTTTGTCGACCAACATTCCCGTTATTACAAATGAAAGGACCAATCCGGTTTTTAATCTTAAACTGTGTTTTCTTCTTTGCTGATAGAAAATTAACCTCATATAAGTTTAGGATCTTCCTGATATATTCTAGTGAAAATAACCTCATTGGGAGGTGTTTGGGAAGCTTATATGGAGTGAATTGACATCCATACACCCTAATTTCAGTGTGGTTCTAGTATAAATACTAGTCTCTTATTATATTGTGTTCTGACAACTACAATACTTTCTTTATTTCTTCATTTACCATAGGTTCGCTGCTACTGCTTAGAACGTTGACAACTGGTGAACAAATGAATCAATGAAGTCCTTGTATGTGAACTTTGTGGAATCTTTCCTGATTAAGGAATTCTAGAAGACTACAGATTGGGGGTTACTCAGATTGGAAGTATAAGAATAAATGAAATAGAATTAATGAATACTTAAAGAATCCTTCCTCAAGGAATTTTACTAATTTCTCATGGATGGCATCAGAAAGGTATTGAGAAAAGTTAAATTTAAAAGCCAGAGGTTGTCCTAGATAGAAAATGGACAGAAAACCTATGATTGAAGCATCTACATACTCAGCTATAAAGTAGCCTAGAATGCAAGACAACATTGTGACAATTAGTCTTGTTCTCTCTGTAAAAATTGAAGCTAAGTAGGGAGGGTTAATCTTTGGGGTTTCAACTGATGATGGTAAGAAGGTTTGGAAGATTTGAAACCTCTTGAGAATGTCCATTTTGAGATATAATTATGTGAGGATTTCAATAGACAAAGGGGCTTCAACAGGCTTGGGTTAGATTTGCAACATTTGGTTTATTGATTCAGAAGTGATTGTGAACAAAATCTCATTGCTATGGGTTACTAGGGATATTTTATTAAGAACATAATTAGCTTGATAGAGTCTAATGATTTTAGGAAATTGGAATGTCTGTGGGAAAATATATTTGGGAAAATTTGATTCCCAAAGGTGGATATCATTAACCTAGTCCATGAATTTATCATGGCTCCAGCAGTGGAGCTCAAGCATGTTGAAATTAGTGATAGGGTAACTAATTTTGAATTCTTTGTCTTCAAGGGGGGTATGTTCAACATCAAAAATAGGAGGTTGGAGAGGATTGACTGTCACAATTCCTTGGGAATCCAATTAATTGGTTCAATCGATTAATTTACTACTTTTTTTTCTTAAGAAATGTCTTTTGGCATTTAGGAATACCTATGAAAAGATGATTTCAGTATGTAGAATGGGTTCTGGATGTAGTGGAGGATTTATTAGTCTTTACAAAGCCTTAGACTAAATCTGCATAGGTTTTGGTAGCAGTAGGGATGAATTCTGGTCAAAATTTACTTCAACATAAGTCAACAAAGGTTGTTTTAACCAAAAATAGGTCAGCATAAACTCTTTTCTCGCAGTTTTGTAACAGAAATGGTGAAAAAAGGCTTTTAGGGTGGTATTTATTGTTTTCAACCAAAAATGGTTAAACTTATTGCGTGGGGTTAAATTCAAATGTGGGTGATATCATAGTAATGGGAAAAAAATAGCCCGACGGTTTTCGCATGACAAAAAGCGGATAGGTGATTTTGGATTGGAGGATGTGACAAACTGTAGGACTGACGCGTGGTAGGGGAACGGGGGTGCGAAACCAACCATTTCGCACCGCTCCAATGGTTTTAAACATCGTGCAGTGGAGAGCGCGAAAGGGCTTATTAGCCATTCGATCAAGATTGTGCCAATCAGATGGTTAGATGAAGTGGCGAGATTAGATAGGTAGGACCCGGGGTGACTTATGCGATGGGGTGATATATGTGAAGGTTTATAGTATAAGTGGGTTGCAATTATTATAGTATAGTCAGCGGGGTTTTAGTAAAGTGGGACTGGGATATATAATAATGCGGGTTAATATGTAGGGTTGGGTTAATTAGAAGTGGGCTCGGGAACATATATATATGTGGGAGTCAATATACTATTGGGTAAGGGTATTGGGGGAGTATAATGTGCAGGGTATTAATATATAATGTATAACTATAGGCATGGAAAATTTTAGGGGCTAATATTCGCAAGTGGGCTAATTTTCCATGCTTTTTCCAAAAAAAAGATTCGCCAATTCCCATTTTTTTTAAAATTGATTCGCCTAAATTTTATAGTATAAGAATATTTTTCCCTAAAAATCGCCAAATATTTATATATACTAATATAAAATGATTACAAAACTAAATATTTTTACCAAAATAACATCAAAAAATTTACAATTCACATATTGGGGACTACAAAGATTCGCCAAGTTTTTAAACTTTAAGATAAACGTCCATCCTTAAAATTTTCCCTGACTATAGGTTATAATGAAATAAGTACAATGGGGAAATATGTATGCTGGATTTTTAAAATACACTAAGAAAAAGTGTTTAACAGAATGTTGGGGAAGGATTTAGCAGTGGGGCCCGATACATTATTTAAAACATAGGATAAGTGTTTTAAGTGTGTTTATAAATGAAGAAGGAATTAGTAAAGGGGAAGTTACTTTTAAAAGGGAAAATGGGTTTTTGTCTAGGGAAAGGGGTTAAATAAGGGGGAAAGGTTGAAATGAAGGGAAAGGGATATTTTTACAAGGGAAAATGAGTTTAGAAGGAAGCTAGTAATATGAAATGAGACAACTGATCCTCTCCATGAATTTTGAAAGTTCTTTTGCCTACCCATCATTTACCCTAACATTTTTTCTTCATTTATTGGGAGCATTTGAGCTTGGTGGCCCTTTTATTTTTCTTGTGATAAGCAAACTAATATACTTATAACCTTATAACTTCCAATGGCTCAGATTAAACTGATGATCTCATTTTTAATTCTCTACCTAACTACTGATCTGCCAAGATTAAATGGTTTGGCTAGATCTTTATTCACTATATATCAACATGAAATTTAAAGAATGAATGAATCAAGATTAAGCTATTTGACCACCATGAATTGTGGCATTTTTGAGAAGCTGCACACAATTTTTATTTTGCAAAAGTAACTAAAAGTAGTGGCATTTGAATGTGCACACTTTCAAGATCTATTTTTACCTCTTGTTGTGGGGTTCATAATTTGTTTTATTTTTTGATATTTTTCTTTTAGTCCTTTGATTTTTCTTTTAGGAATTACCCTCTTTACATTTTTTTTAATTTGGGAAAACATTTTGCAAAATGCAAAAGTATGTACAATATTATAAGACTTAAACATAGTCAATTCAAAATTATGATCCCTGTTATTATAGGACACTAAAAAAATTTGAGGGGATGATGAAAAATGGGTGGTTTTATACACCCCCTCCCCTGCCACGTGGCACTATCACATCTTATCGCACCCCCATTCCGCAAACAACCAAACTACTTTTCGTTCTGCGATAATTCACTAAACTGTCTCCAAGAATGCGATGAAACCATTGATATTTGAAATGTTAGAACCTTGCGTCATGCAATAAACCAAAGTTTAAAATTAATAAAACCACTCCAGAAACCATTATTTCACTATTTCTGTTGAATTGCGAAAAGATATCAAAAACCATTCCTGACAAAGATTAAAGCTGCCTGGACCTTTCTACAACCAAATTCACCATATTCCAGGTAATTTTGAATACTTGAAACCATATAATTTGTTTCTTAACTCAATAAATTAAACGACTTAATGGCTCCCTAGAGTGTCCAGAATGTAAACCATTTTCAACCCCCAGTGTTAGATGTCGACCACACCCCTTTCGCCGATAAAGACTTCAAAATCAATGACACTATGACTGATAGGAACATTTTAGAGATGCACTACTGGAGTCATGATAAATTTGTTGATCAGGCAGATGATATACACCTCTTGGACTCTAATTTACCCAAATAAATATTCCCACAAACCTATCAGTTCCCTAAACCTATCAAAATATCTTAAATAAGCTACTTTCTGAATGAAAGAGCTATAGTTACCCCAAACCAAGATATCCTTTTTATAATCACTGCTCAATCCATAAATAATATGTTGTATATTCAACAACAAAGAGAGGGAGTACCTTTCTCAATTGAAACCCTTACTAAAATTTACTTAAATATAGCCTTCCCCAAAAGTTTCCAAATCTTTTAGACTTTCCTCGCTCCATCAGTAGAAACTCCCAAAAAAAATCCTCCATACTCAGCTTCCATGTTTTCAAAAAGAACCAGACAAATTGTTACCATGTTGTCATGTATTTTAGGATATTTCATTAATGAGCATGTAGATGCATCTATTCTTGGTTTCCTATCCATATTTTTCCCAGGTCAGCCTCCAACTACAACCTTCAATTTTTCCCAATACCTGGCAAATGCCATCCATGATCAGCTAGTCAAACTACCAGAAGAAGGAGTATAAAAATACTCCTCAGTTTTGTTTCATATGTTTATATATTTTCAATTAGAAAGGTTTGGAATTAACCTACAAAAACTGGACGTGGAGGGTAATCCTCAATCTGTTGTCTTCTGGACATCCTTGATCAGAAAATATTCTACTGAATTTAGTTTCAAAGACTTCATTGATTATTTTGTATATCCAACAATTAATATGCTAAGAAGTAGCATTCAACGTAGAATCAGTGAAGAGATCAAAAAGGTTTTAAAGTTTTCAGAGAAGAGAAAAAAAGGAGACTGGTATTTATACCAGAATCATACAGAAATCAAAGTGTATGTAAACCAGCTAACTCCATACAAGCTTCCAAAATTCCTCCCAATGAGGACATTTTCTTTAGAATACATCAGAAAAATCTTGAATTCAGATGAGATCAATTTCCTTTCAGCTAAAAAGAAGACCCAATTAAATATTAAAAGCCATCTAGGGCTTTTTATATGTAATAGTAGGAATGCTGGAAAGGAAGCAATTTTTTTTTTTACAAGAGTTTAAGTTCAGTAGTAGTTTCAAATGGCCATATGACCTCTTGGGTGTCATAAGTAAATTATTATTCAAGTTTAAATTGACCCCTTTCATTCATGAGTCAAAGCCTGAAATTTAAAAGTATTCCAACCAGTCAGAGTGGTTGGAAAATACTTTACAGGAGGTGGAGAAGAAGGTTGATACTAGTTCCATCCTACTTACTCCAGCCCCACAGGACATAAATTCAAAGAGGGAAAGAAAGGAAGGCTCTTATTCTACAGAAACTAATTTTGATACTAAATTCAAGCTTATGTATAGAAAGAAGACCAAGCTAAATCCAGTAATAGAATAGGAAAAGACAACTGAACCCATTGAAACATATATTGTTGTTAGAGGTGGTGCACCTCCAACACTTTTAGAAGAAACACATCAGTCATCAAATTCCAGTGCACAAATCATTCAGAAACAAATTAGTGCAGAAGTTTCATCATCTAGAAAACTAGTGGAGAAAAAGAAATATATCATGGAGAAATACAAAGACATCAAAATCATAAATGAATCATTAAAGTCTGTAACATATGACTAGTGCTAGAAAAAAACTCCCAGTGACGAGAATAAATTTCCTTTAGCTTTTGACTACAAAGCAAGAAATATGCAAATGAAATTTCTACAGCCAAAAGTGTAGGCCCCAAAAACATCAGAAGATTATAACAAGACAACCTTTGAAGTTCTTTCCAAAGATGTGCATCCAATAGACCAGATTGAGTTTCATAAACAGGTAGGAGAAATTACCTATTACACCATGACACATAAAGCTTTAAGTGTCTAGAAGTTACAAAATCCTCTAGAAAATATAAAGATATAGTTAAAGCTAGAGAAAACTTCATCACAAGCAAAGGATAACAGAATAAAGTCACTTGAATATTTGGTAATGGAAGTTGGTTATAATCCAAAATATATCAAACCAATAAAAGAACTAATAAAAAAGAATAATGCAAACATAGCTGCACTAAATAAATAGCTTAAGTTACCAAATACACAGCGTCCACAAACCAAGGAGATTTTGGAAACTGAAAATAAAAAGGATGAAATGATGAATCTCATCATTCAATTGACAACTCAACTGAAAGAAATGGAACAAAAATGGAAAAACCTGTGTAGGAAAAGCAAGCAAGTATGGAAGCAGTTCCCATTACTGATATTCCTATAGCTTCTACATTAGTTCCAGCTTCTACATCAGCTCCATTTTCTATAGCTTCTCTAGTATCAATAGTAGTTCTAGTAACTACTCCAGCAATAGCATTAGCAGTACCAATAGTCCATCCCACTGATGTGGCCAACAATTTGATCAAGGCAATGCAACATATGTCAATTCAAACTACTGAAATCAACAAGCTCAAAGAACAAGTGAAGAGTTTAGAAGATGGAAAGAAATGGGAAGAAGTAATGCATCAGGAAGAAGTGCAAAATTCCAATAGGTTGAGTGAAATAATCCACAAGCTAGAAAAGGAGCTATCACTAAAAGAACCTTTAGCCCAAGCAAAAAAATAGATGTGGGCCAATATCATTAACTCAGTTAACGATGTTTGGCCTTCTATAAAGATAATATTTGAACAAAATGACTTCATAAAGAAACTGGTAATGCAATTCAAAAGGTCAAAGTAGATCTTGGGAAGAAACCAGAGCAAGCCTCTTAAATAATCAAGTTTATTAATTCCAAAAACAAATATGAATTAGAAGAACTTGGGATAATAGATAGAACAGAGAATATCTTAGAGATGATGAAAGTTATTTCCAAGAGAAATCTGATGATATAGCTTGAAGAGAAATGTCAAAAAATGGAACTTGCAGTAAAAAGGTTTATGAATAGGTTTTTTGTTTTGAGGCAGAAAGGTCTGCCTAATCCTTTGGTAATCAATGATAAACTAATGAATCATGAAGGCTATGATAAGAAGATGAGGGAAGTGGCTAAAGAGACTTCCAACAGTTCAACAATGAAAGGAGTTCCCACAGGCAAAGTGCTTCGTCAAAATTTAGAAAACTTCTTTTACCTCTAACATGAGGTAAATCACCTTTTTGTGAATAAGCCCACGTTTGCCAAGTTTATAGAAGTAGATGAAATTTACCAGAAGATGATAAAGATAAAGATTATAGATGACGAAACATGGGAAAAATGGTGTGATCTACCATAAACATATTAAAGAGAAGATGTGTAAAATAACGCACGGGTTAAAGAGAAAACAAATGAAAGATAGTGTGAAAGAAGATAGGTGAAAGAAGTAGACATTATGAAAGAAACAAGCAGTTAAAAAAACAATCAAATAAAACTGACATAGATTTCAATTAGTTAGTAGGTGTCACTATCTTCTTGCATGAATATATTTTATTTTCCTTAAATAAATCCTATTCAGTTGACGAGATACTTTTGTAATAATTTGTATAAATACTTCATCATTTCAAGGCATTGAGGGTGGATTTCTGAATATTTCTATAGTTGATTGATCTATTATCTTAAGGGTTATCATACCATTTTCAGTTGATAGACAAGACAAGTAATAAAGGCATTTATTTACAAGATTCATGTGTTGAGCTATCTCAGTGAAGTATAATTTCAATTGTTCATGTTCTTCTATTAAGTATTCCATAAACTTTAATGTGTTCTAAATTTGAATGTTATAACTGGAATTTTATTGTAGAATTTGTTTAATTACAGTTTGTTTTGAACTGTAATACATTTCTATGTATTCTTCTGATATCCAGTTTAGAGAATTCTTATTTTCCCTATGATCCCGATTGACTTCCTTCACATTCCTTCTTTTTTTGGTTTAAGGAATTCTTAACTGCTCCTTGACACTAATTGAAAACCACTTCACCATTTAGCATTAAAGATCTGATTTTGCTCACCTATCCCGTCCTACAACACTTCCTTTATAATTTTTTTATGTTCTATTTTCAAATTATTTTGACTCCATAGATCAATGGAAAATGGAAAAGCACCTATCCATCTAAAATAGTAATTCCACCAACAAATCAAAATCAATCCAAACAAGCATACATAACTAGCCTAAAATTCATTAAATAAACAAAGTTAAATCATTAAGAGAGAGCCCTCTCTTAGCATTAGGAAGTCTATATCTTAATCTCCAAAAGTGGTTGATAGTTACCTCTGATATTTCTTTTTAATGCATATAACAACTCTTGGGAAATTTCAGAGTGATAACATATTGGCAACTCCACTGGGGAAATCAGTGCCTAGTTAACAAATCTTAAAGGAAACCATTTTCCCCATTTTTCCCCTTAAAGGTTTTAAAAAGAGTTGTTGAAATTATCATTGAAAGTTAAAATTATGGCTTCTAAAAGAACATATTATACCAAGGCTCATCTTGATCCATGACCTGCTACAATTTTTGACGATCCTCACAGAATTTTAAGAAAACCTAAAAAAGTAGAAAGTATAGGAAGTAGTAGTCAATTAGTCAAAGAAAATTCACTTCCTAAATAGTTATCAAGCATACATGATATTCAATTTGATTTATCATTTGAACATTCTTTATTTCGCACAAAATATGAAAAATCAATCTATGATATTGTAATAGACCCTATTTTTATTCAATTTATTGAAGCAAAGAAGTAAACTATACAACTTGATTTAGATCAATAGATTGTAGACACACTTGATAAATTTCATGTTTTGACCTCAAATTTGATTAAAGATATAGATGAGGCCTATTTTCAATAGTCAGTTGAATTAGATGCCCTAACTGTTACTACCCCTAAGTCTTCTAAAATACCTTTATAAACTGTAAATATAACTTTATTTAGTACCACCTCATTCACAATATCCACCAGTGTTCATTCGACAGAACCATTTATACCTAAACTTCCTCTCCAACCTAAAGTTTTAAGCTCATCTTCAAGCATTACAAGTTCATCTTCAAGCACTTCAAGTTCATCTCCAAGCACTTCATGTTCATCTCCAAGCACCACTACTTTACCTCCCATTCAAGCTAGAATCTTAGCCATGGCACCCAGATATGCCCCTTTGGCCTTACAGGCCCCTTTACATGCCATGCCATAGGATTACCAAAGTAAAAATTTTCAGTTTGATGGTACTCGTCAACATACTTCTCAACAACATGTAAATAAAATGACTGATTATTTTGAATTACATGAAGTTGATGAAGCTGATGGACAAATGAGATTATTTGCACAAAGATTAGCAGGAGATGTTAAAAAATGGTTTAAATCTTTACCTACTAATCATATTGCTGATTTAGCTTCTTTCCACCAGTTATTCATTAATCGATGGGAAAGAAAGAAAAACCCTTTAGAAATATTATCTGAATATGAAAACATTAGGAGATCTAATAATGAATCTATTCAGGATTACCGTAATAGGTTTAACAACATTTATAATGCAATTCCAGTGAATATCAGACCTCCACCAGACTTATCCCTAATCAAATTTCCTGGTGGTTTTGATGTTGACATGACCTATCAATTAAGAGAAAGAAATCCTGTAACTTTAGAATAGATGTAGAGTGATGTAGTTAGTGTAGAAGCTAACTTACTAGCTAAAAGAGCTAGGATGAGGAATGAAAGGAGAGTGACCATTAAGGAAGAACCATCCACTTCAAATAAAAAGATAGATATTTTAGCTAAAAGTATGGAGAGACTAATGGATATATTAGAAAACATGGAAAGAAAACCTCACTGGGAAAATCAACAAGGTCCCCAAATTAGAAACCCAAACTTTAGGAAAAATCCTAATACTGGTAAATCAAGAGAAGTTGCACTCGATCAAAATATTAGACCACCTTTCCAAGAAAACTATGCTGAAATTTCACAACAAAATGAAGAAGACCAGGACACCCAGATAAATTTGATGGGAGTAAACAATGAAAATGTTGTTTCTCTTACCAAAGAAGAACAAGAATTATACATGTTACAACAATTACAGTTAGAATATGGAGAGTTTTTTCACTATAAAAAATGTTAGAAATATTTTCATTGATGGCAAAGAAAGCAAAGAACAGCAGCAGAGAATATGTACAGCAGAAGGCAGAGGCAGAGGTCGAGCAGCACTGAATCAGAAACAGGCAAAGGAGACAGGCGGAAGGACACTGCTAAAGTGTAACAGTCAAATACAGAGGTAGAGTGAAATGGTCGAGCAGTGGAGGTAGAAGCAGCGAATATGGAGGCAGTGAAACGGTCGAGCAGTGGAGACAGAGGTAGAAAATACAAAGGCAGTGAAGCGGTCGAGCGGTAGAGGCGTTAGCACAGCAGAGGCACATAAATTCCGGGAATCTTAACCCAAGCGGCATGCATATATATATATATATATATATATATACACAAACCATTACCATTAATTCCGAGAACCATTACCCAACCGGGCGGTACATACAACATAAAAAAAAATCCGGGAATCACTTAACCCCGGGCAGAAGGATACATAAAACAATTCCGGGAATCGTATAACCCAAAGCAGCAAAGTATATATATACACAAATCTCATTTCGGGAATCGTTACCCACGCAAGAGTATACGTACAGCGCATTACATATTCGGCACCTTATACACAAAGGTTTAAAGCATAATATTAAATAATATGGAGCGCTTTACTATCAGAACCCAAGTACCTTATATGGTGAGACCCTTCCCAATCGCATCGGATTTAAGCAAGGCATCGGAACATGCAACAAAAAGTTGCGATTTCAATTGAAGACCGCATCGGATCAGTCTAATCGCCTCGGAGATTATAAGAGAATCGGAACATGCAACAAAAATTTGCGATTGTGATTGAAGACCGCATCGGATCAGTCTAATCTCCTCGGAGATTATAAGAGAATCGAAACATGCAACAAAAAGTTACGATTGCGATTGAAGACCGCATCGGATTAGTCTAATCGCCTCGGAGATTATAAGAGCATCGGAACATCACAACAGAAAATTGTGATTGCGATTAATCGCAATTGGAGCAGGAGTGTTCAATAGCATCAGAGTATTCGAAGTCACGATTGCGATCAATCGCAATCGGAGAAATCGCAACAGTGATCAATAGCAATCGTAGAAATCGCAACAATGACCAATCGCAATCGGAGTTGAAGCGGAGCATCGGGACATGCAAATGGAATTTGCGATTGCGATTAATCGTATCACATCAGAGTAATCACAATCAGAGCTTTAGAATATTGGAATGTTGGTACATTCAAATGGAAATTGCGATTGCGATCAATCGCAATCGGAAGAATTCAAGTATAGCATCGGAAAGCGTGGCAAGTGGGCCCGAATATATGACATTCTATTGATTATAGTGGAAGTGGCAGTGTATATGTTAAAACTTTATATAAGCTCACCAAGAATTGAAATTGGGATGTATGTATGTTCCGCTTGCGGAACTTCCACATCAACAAGACACTTGCTGCGTGAAAAGAGCTGGAATTTGCCCGATTTAACGCCAACTATTACATATTTATATAAAATGCACTGATATAAAAGGCACAGGTGCACGTATGCAACAGTTACACCACAACAGAAGAAATAAGAGCAAACAGAGCTGAAAAGAGACAAAACACAGTCACAGAAAGGACAAACACAGTTAAAGAAAAGACATACGCGCAGTGAGCCAAAAGAGGTTGAATGAGTGAGCTGGAGTTTTCATTATATGTGAATGTAAACATTGTAATTGAATTTTTTATTGTTTGTGATGCATTGGCAAGTCTTAGAAAGAGAATAAATATCCCACTGTAATATTAAGATAAGCACCTACAGTTTTTTTTTAGCAGATAAAAGGAATGAGAAGATGGAAGCCAAAGATTCATGACTCTTCACTCTAAATTCTTTGTGAAATATAAACAGTCATGTGAGGAACTCTATAAATAATATCATCTTGATATGCAAAATGAGGTTAGAGAGAGTAAATATAGAGAAGGCAAAGTACATAAGAGTGAGGTAGAGAAGATTAAGAAAAGAAGAGCAGAAAGAGAAGCTACAGCACAGAGCTGATATCTGAGGTAAATCAACAAAAAATCAGTTTGATAAATTGAGGAAGTAGGAGCTTCCGTATCAAGTTGCAGCTTGATAGTTGTCAGTTGTAGCTGACTGAGGTTGGAGCCTCTTGTAGGTTGGTGCCTGCAGAAAATGAAAGGGATTTGGTGCTTCCTTGCGAGTTGTAGCTTGCAGAATTGAGGATAGAGCCTCCTGCAGGTTGGTGCCTGCAGAAAACAGTGGTGAGAGGGAGTTGGAGCTTGCCTTTGCATCACAACAATAATAAGTTGTGGTTTTCTCCCTTTATGGGTTTCCACTTACATTTTTTGTCTCTGTCTGTGTTTCTTATGTGTTGATGTGATTCTTTCAATCTGCTTAATTGTTTGCTGCTCTCAACATAAGTGTGGTGTCACATTAATTTAACATTGGCTGCAACATTTTAAGACTGTTCACAAATTAAGCTGTAATTAAATTTGGTGAAACTTTTGAAAATCTTATGTATGTATTAAACTGATTCACCCCCCCTTCTCAGTTTAATTAAAGATTCAACAATTGGTATCAGAGCGAGTTCCTTTGTGCAAGTCTAACAACTGAAAGGAGATCCTAGGTTCCCAAGATGGCTAGTAAAGAAGGATGCTCAGCCAATAAAGCCCCTTTCTTCACTGGTGAAAATTATGCTTTCTGGAAAATCATAATGAGGACATACATAATGTCTCTAGGAATAGATGTCTGGGCTGCTGTAGAATTAGGATATGCCCCAAAGGCAACTAACATAGAGAAAGAAACAAAACAAGATTTTGTGGCTAACGCAAAAGCCATGAATGCCATTCTGAATGGATTGTGTGAAGCAGAGTTTATTAAAGTAATGTACAAAGACTCTGCCAGAGAAATATGGGATACTCTTGAGAACATACATGAGGGAGGTAAGAAAGTAAAGACTGCCAAACTTCAAGTCTATATAGCCCAGTTTGAGAACTTAAGAATGAATGATGATGAAGACATTGCCAGTTTCTTCCTAAAAGCTGCAGAAATTATTAACAATATGAAAGCTCTTGGAGAAAAAATTCTAGAAAGTATAATTGTACAAAAGATTCTAAGATCTCTTCCATCTAGATTTAATCCAAAGGTGTCTGCAATAGAAGAAACAGCTGATTGGGAAACCTTGACCATGAACCAGCTACTTGGAAATCTAACAGCCTATGAAATGAGGCTTCCGCAGAAAAATCCAAGTACGAGGGAAGCAGCTTTTAAAATATAAAAAAAGAAAGAAGAAGAGGGAGACATATGCTCATGCTTGGATGAAGAAGAGGCAAAGTTTGTCAAGAAATTGGATAGAGGCTCAAGAAAATACAAAGGTAAACTTCCCTTCAAATGCTTTAACTATGGAAGAGTGGGACACTATGCTACTAAGTGTCCTCACAAGAAAGTAAGGAATCAGACTCAAGAGTCAGAGAAAAATAAATCAAAGAACTGGCAGAAAGGAAAGAAGTTCAGCAGAAAATCCTTCTATGCTCAACAAGACAGCAGTACATCTGAAGATTCAGATGAACCCTCAAGTGAAGAATGAACCTCCAAATTCTTATTGATGGCCATAGAAGAACTTGAAGGTCTCCTACTAGAAGATGAAGAAGAAGAAGGGGAAGTCGACCTTGAGGGGGAGCTAAGAAGTGCTCTGGAAGAAATTGACAGACTCAAACTGAAATGCAGAAAACAAAAGGACATTCTTCTCAAGTATGTAAGAGAAGAACAAAACTCAGAAGTCCTCATGCAGCTGAAGGTATAACTTGAAGAAGCCAGGAAGATAGAAGACATGTTACTTCAGCAAATCAAGGATAAAACCCGAGAACAAGAGAAACTGGAAGAAGAATTAGTATGTCTCAGGAAGAAAATAGAAAATGCTCAAAGGAAAGTGGTTATAAAATCTTCTCAAACAACAAGCTCTAGTAAGTTGAGTGAAATTCTAGTTGCTCAAAGATCCCCAATGATAAAAACAGGAATAGGCTATGAAGGAGAATCGAGTAAAGGAAAAGAAAAGGAAAACAAAAATATAATTTTTGTAAAAGAAAAGAAGACTGATGAAGCAGTCGAGAAAATTCCTACAAAAGAAGAAACATGTAATAAGGATGATAGAGATCAGAAGAAATCTCTAGTAACAACGAATGCAATAAATACTAAGATGACAGAAAAAGAATCATATGCCCCTGAGTATGTCAAATTTGGAAGCCATCAAGGGAGATTCTTCCCTCCTATGAAGAATGCCACCTGTTATGTCTACCACAAGCCAGGACACATTGTTGCATATTGTTATGCAAGGAGGAGTAATTAAAACCTGCAAAAGATGCAAACAGTGAAGAGATTGTCTCAAACAAACAAATGGAGAAAACAACCTTACATCAGGTATGCAAACAATTTCTATGGTTATTGTTTTTATTGTAAGGAATTTGGCCATAAAATTATTGAATGTAGAAAGTATGGACAAAGATTGAAGTTCAACACCTCAAGGAGGTTTATGAATCAAAGAAATTTTGTTCATACTCACAATTCTGCAAAAACTATGATCAAATGTTGTATATGCAATCAAGTTGGACATATACCTTCCAAATGTTCTTTGAAAGGATGTGATCCATCAACTCACAAAAGATACCAAACAAAAGGATGCCTCCAATGGATAAAGAAGGAGAATAAGTGTGACTTATCTCTAACTGCTCATGACCTGAAAAGTCAGTGGTACCTGGACAGTGGCTGCTCAAAATACATGACTGGAGACAAAAGCAAGTTTATCACTCTTGATGAAAATAAATCTGGTAATGTTACTTTTGGCAATGATAAATCAGGCAAGATCAAGGGAAAAGGATCAGTCAGCATAGACAATGGCAGAGGAAAGGCTCAAGATGTATTATTTGTAGATGGGCTGAAAGCGAATTTACTAAGTGTTAGTCAGATGTGTGACAAAGGCTGTGAAGTTCTCTTTAGGGCATGAGATTGTGAAGTCAGATCAAGCACCACAGGTAAGACTCTACTCAAAGGAGTTCGAACAAAAAGTAATGTTTACATTGTGAAAGAGGAAGATGAAGCATGTCATCTTAGCAAACTAGAAGATTCATGGTTATGGCATAAAATATTGGGACATCTCAGCTTCGATCACATCATCAGACTAAGCAAGAAGAAAGTTGTCAAAGACATGCCAGAAATAAAGAAGCCATCTAATACCATATGCAAATCTTTTCAATTGGGTAAACAAACTCGCACATTCTTTAAAGCCAAAGAGGATTTATCAACAAGAAGACCACTTCATCTTGTGCACATGGATCTGTGTGGACCTTCAAGAACTAAAACACCAAGTGGAGAATCCTACTTCATGCTGATAATAGATGATTTCTCCAGAATGACATGGGTTTCTTTTCTCAAGAATAAATCGGAAGCTCTAGACAAATTCAAAATATTCAAAGCATTAGCAGAAAATCAAATAGGATGCAAACTAAAATGCATCATATCGGACAGAGGAGGTGAATTCACAGATTATGACTTTGCAGATCTATGCAATGAATATGGCCTAAAACAACAATTTACTATTGCAGGGACACCTTAGCAGAATGAAATAGCAGAGAGACAAAACAGATATGTTCAACAAATAGCCAGAGCCATGATGCAGGAGAATAATATTCCACAAACCTTCTGGGCAGAAGAAGTACACACAGCAGTGCATATTCTGAACAAAGCCCACTTAAGGCCAAGCAGTGACAAGACTCCGTATGAACTATGGCATGGGAAACCTGCTTCAATTAAAAATTTTAGAATCTTTGGAAGCAAGTGTTACATAAAGAATAATGATGAAAATCTTGGGAAATTTGATGCAAGAGCAGAAGAAGGGATATTTCTAGGATATGCATCCAAAATTAAAGGGTACAGGTGCTACAACAAGACTCTTCAGAAAATAGTTGAATGTATTGATGTGAGATTTGATGAAGATCTTCCAAATAATACAAGAAATACAGACTTCAGCAGTCCATCAGAAAATCATGAAGAAGAAGACCAGAATGATGATGAAACAAGAAATACAACAGAAGATGCAGAACTGAGCTCGAAAGCCCCCTCAAGATACACTCAGAAGAATCATCCTGAAGATCAGATCATAGGAGACAAGAAAGCAGGGGTCCAGACAAGAAGGCAGCTAATGGAACAAACATAAGAGATATACATAGCCATGTTGTCACAAATAGAGCCAAAGAAATTTGAAGAAGCCAACAAGGACAAGTCTTGGGTGAATGCTATGAATGAAGAATTGGACCAAATTGAGAAAAATAATACTTGGGAACTAGTGCCTAGACCCACTAAGAAAAATGTCATAGGCTCAAAATGGGTATTCAAAAAAAAAATGAATGAAGAAGGACAAGTAATCAGGAATAAAGCCAGACTTGTCTGTAAGGGATACTCACAAATTGAAGGACTAGATTATGATGAAAGATTTGCCCCTGTAGCCAGAATGGAAGCTATCAGAATGTTTCTGCCATTTTCTTGCTACCAAAACTTCAAAGTATATCAAATGAATGTAAAATCTGCATTCCTGAATGGAGACTTGGAAGAAGAAGTCTACATGGAACAACCATAAGGCTTCTCATTGACATACAGAGAAGACTATGTGTGCAGACTGAAGAAGGCCCTAAATGGACTGAAACAGGCTCCTCGTCCTTGGTACTCAAGACTGGATAAATATTTGCAAAAACAGGGTTTTAAGAGAGGTGGAGTAGACAACAATCTATATATAAAAACCCATGAAAATGAACTCCTGATTGTTGTAGTATATGTTGATGACATTATGTTTGGAAGCAACAGAGAAGAACTAGCAAAATGGTTTGTTGATGAAATGAAAACCGAGTTTGAAATGTCGATGATTGGAGAACTCAGTTTCTACTTGGGACTGCAAATTCAGCAAAAGAACATAGGTACATTCATCTCTCAAGAAAAATACTTAAAAGAAATGCTGAAAAAATTCAAAATGGAGGACTGCAAACCTATGAAAACCCCCATGATCACGAGATGCAAGCTGTGTGCTGATGATGGGTCTGCAGGTGTAAATAAAAAATTCAATAGATCCATGATAGGAAGCCTGATGTATTTGACAGCATCAAGACCAGACATCATGCTAGCAGTAGGACTAGTGGCTAGATATCAAGCAGCGCCTAAACAAAATCACCTTCTTGCAGTCAAAAGAATATTCAGATATCTACAAGGAACAACACAATATGGACTTTGGTATCCTAAAGGAAAAAGCTTCACCTTGATAGCATACACAGATGCAGATTGGGCTAGCTGTGTGGATGACAGAAAGAGTACAAGTGGAGGTGCATTCTATCTAGGAGAAAGTCTGGTGGCATGGTTAAGAAAGAAACAAACATCTATCTCCCTATCTACAGCTGAAGCAAAATATATAGCAGCAGCAACATGTTGTACACAAGTCATTTGGATGAAGCAGACTCTTCAAGACATGAAGGTAAGCATTAATGAACCTATCTCAATCAAATGTGATAATACAAGCACTATAAGTATATCAAAAAATCCTGTACTTCACTCAAAAACTAAGCATATCCCAATCAAGTATCATTTTCTCTGAGAACAAGTGGCTCAGAAGATAGTAAAGCTGGAGTATGTGCCAACAAAAGAACATACAACTGATATATTTACCAAACCTATTGCTAGAGAATCATTTCAATATTTGAGAGATAAATTAGGGGTAGTATCTGCAGATACTGCTCTCTAATATGAAGAGAAAGCACAGTCTCAGGGGGAGAACAGAAACGAAAATATCATTCCTAAAGGAAATCAGCAAGCAAGGGAAGCATAAAATAGGTCCATAGGATCAAAGAGCTATAAGATAATATTCTCAGTATTATCAGCATTCAGCATGAAAAAGGTCAGTAGCAGAGAAAAAATAACAATAACTTGCTTACACCTAAAGTAGTATATTGAGCGTTGAAGCAATATCTTCCTCTATATATATAATTGCATGCCTTCCTGAAGTCGGTACATGTATATCTCCAAGGCCTTTTTTCTTAATATCAGTTACAAAACTGTGCGAAGGCTGTTTGCTAAGTTTTCAATCAAATTGTTAGCCCCCCTATGAAATTTTTGACAAGCAAATAAGGGGCTAAGATGTTTTTGAGCCTTCAAGGAATGCATTTCCCCTGAAAACATATCATCCTTGAAGCCTCCTTGTGCCCTTTGCCCTTCTGATGAATCATCACTGCTGTTTTCCATTATAAAGCCTCTCTATTTGTGAAGAAATGCCCAAAGGGCCTTTTTCCCTCTTATTGCACCCCCACCTAGCTTCTATTTTGTTTCTCCTTCTATTTCCCTTCTTACCTTTTCAAATCCCCTTTATATTCTTCCCTTCCCTTTTGTTGGCCATCATTCACCTTCATTCCTCTATCGTACCCCTTCTTGCCTCTAAATCCATTGAAATGGGCTTAAAACCCACTTTTAACTTTACCATAGGCCTAAACCACTTCCCCTTTTCTATACCCCGCAAATACATTCCATATAGAACTTTATTATAAAGTTCTTATATATTAACCCGCCGCTTATAGCGCAAATCGAAAATCGCATTTCCATTGTTTGTGTTTGACCAATCCATCGCAAATATTTGCGATGCGATGGATCACGCCATCGCACTTTCCGCCCATCGCATTTTCCTCATCGCACTTTCTCTATTTGCGATTTTGCCATCCAGCTTGAACCCACCATACAGTCTTTCTGCCCATCACATTTTCCCCATCGCATTTCTGCTTCATCGCAGAGCGCAAAGCGTGGTTTTCCGTTTGGTGCTGATTTCCGTTGTCGCACTTTCTCCATTTGCGATTTTGCGATCAGACCCCCAGGACCCACATCCATGGCTCCCCTCATTGCATTTTTTTCATTTCCTTTGTATTTCCTTCGTTAGTTAAACCTTTGCATTTTACATTAAAGTTTAATGAATCGCCCTCTGCCATGACCGGGTCCCGCCATTTCGAATGCATTTCATGTGTTTGACCTTTCCCCTTTGTAGCGCGGCCAACGGTTAAACCTTAGTGTTTCGCACTAAAGGCATTCTCCGCCATTGTTCCATGTGTTCGTCGTTTCCACAGTCGCCACCGCCTTTCCACCACGGGCCTCCAAAGCATTTCTCCATCACCACTGCCCGAGTTGGTAATAGTTTTATTTGACTGTTCAGTTAGCACAGAGAGGCCAGTTCAGCGGCCAAACGAAACAGCAGAGACGGATTTGAGGGATTCAAGCTGGTTAATTGAATATTAACAATTATAATCCTGCATTCAAAGGAAAAGGTGCAGTTCGAAGATCCAAGCACATTGTTAAAGTCTTATCTGTGTTTAATATCAACAGGGTACTCTTCTCCAAACGTACACCTTCCTACAAGAAATCTCCATGCCTCCTCGAGCCCTGAAACGATCAATTACACCGACTGAAGCTCATTTAAGATAGTCAGGAAGTAGTTATGAAGGTATGGAGTGGCCCTGCATATCTTTCAGCCAGTTCATTTATTCCAGAATGGCAACGCAGAGTTCCAGACCGCCGTAAGGACTTAAAGAACATATCATAGGTCAATCTCGACCTGACAAACGTCTCCAACCAATCTACAGAGTACAGCACAACGCCATTAAGCAGAATGGACTCAATTTCCTCCACCATTCCGTCTTAATGAGACTCATTTAATTGTTCACCTACTTATGTTTCTTCCTCTTCTCCTATAAGAATCCCCGAGAACATAATGTAAAGGTTGTTGTTGAGTTGTTCGGTTGTTGTTGTTAGAGGGATTCAGTTTGACTGTTAGAACAGTCGTGGGAGGGAGTAGCATAATAGTTGTATGTAATAGGTTAGGAGGAGAAGTCTGGACTGTATTAGCCATTGAGCTTATTGTACATGACTGGTTTTTCATCAATTAATCAAAGCACATTTCACAGGATCCTGGTCTATTACTATTGGTGATGTCTTTCTTAACTCAGTTATTTACATTTTCATACTATTTCATGTTCTTCTGGTAGGCAACAGAAGTATGACATAGGATTCACCCTTGTTAGGTGCCCTATGTTTCCTGCTCTCCCTACCTTTAATGTTTTCTGCCTTATGTGCTATTTAAGAGGTGATTTCAGTTGACTAAACCAGTGTAGTGGATGTTATTGCCTACTCTCTGATGTATGAATTGGTTGAATTAGTTCTTCGATGTTCTTGCTGGGTTTGAGCTGGAAGGTTTGGGAACACTAGGGATGAGTGTTAGCCCTGTCCAGTAGGATCCTTGCGTGACCTGCTAGCCTTTCTAAGATCCCTTTGTAATCTTATCTCTATCTTCCCTTGGAGTTGCTAAAGCAGACCTGGAGTAAAATGACCTCTGGTCTGATCTATAAGTTTCCCCTTTGTCCACCTTTGAGAGCTGCCTTTGAGTATGTCCAAGCAGGTCTGGAGTTAAATGACCTCTGACCTTATCTATAGACAGAAATTGGGTGCCTCTCCTTCTTCCACTTTCTCTCCTTAATGTTCCATTCCACCATCTGCCTAAAATATCCTTTAGTGTAGATGACTTTCCCTTTGAAAGCCTTGGCTAGTTGTTGCATGTAATTTCCTTTCATCACTCCATAGCCCAATGGATGGCACTTTCTCGGCCTATCCTCTTAGCTGAAACTTCCTGCTGCTTTGTTCCTTCCCTCCCATTACTTTCTCAGCCTATGATCTCCTAACCAACCCAGCAACCCTTCAACCAAATCATTTTAAAACCCCCTTTGTGCTTCATACCTAGCCTAACATCTCATCTTGAGCTTTCAAAGACATATCACTCTTTGTTTTATTGGAGAGATCCCTCTCCAGGTCCAGGAGGGCTAGATCCTAGGGCCAAAAAGTGGTTCTAATGTTGTCTCATCTTTTCGTCTTGCCAATCTGGCCAAAACATGGGAACCCCAACATAATGGCGACTCCACTGGGGATGAATCTGAGAGTCCAGAACTGCTAATAGTTGGTCTATTTCCCATTATCGTCACCAACATAATGGTGACCATACTGGGGAAGAGAACACTTTGCCTTTAGATTGGAATTCAATTGCTGATGGTGGAAAGTAGCCTGCTTCAAATGTTCATATACATCCACCTGGCGACTCCACACTCCATAATCCTCAAAGACTCCATTGGAGGAAGAACTTGAAAGATGGCCAGACCTCATAGAAGGGTAGAACATACGGGTTGGATTTGGTTTAAGGAATTCATTGTTTTTGTCTATCACTATGTTCTGTCCTACTTTAAGCCTAATCAAGTGTACAAAGATGAAACCCACACTGAATGTGGGAAGGACCTCAAGCCTCAGTCTGCAGACCGTGAGCAGACCTGTACTCCTGTGAAGAAACTGGTGGAACAAGAAGCTCATGTTGTATCTCCCACCCTTCAAGAAGCTTCAAGAAGCCATGAGCCCATTGTTACACCACCCACACCTACAAAGGTCATAGAAATATATAAGCCTCTGGTTTTACCTCTTTTCTTCCAACCCCTGCCTACAAAACTTATTAACCAGCTACCTCATTTTGACGGAGAAAATAAAAGGGCCACTGCTGAGGAACATGTTCAAAACCTTGAGGATTTACTTGAGCTGTATGAAATAGAAGAAGATGATGTGTTCATTAGAATGTTTGCCTTGTCATTGCAAGGAAATGTTAAGAGTTGGTTCAAATGCCTTCCAGTGGCAAGCATTTTCATCTTTCATCAATTTTCTCGAGTTTTCCTTGATAGATGGGCAACCCCGAAAAATGCTCTCCTCATCCTAAAAGAATATCAGAATTTGAGAAGGCAGCCAGGAGAGACAGTGCAAAATTTTTCAGCCAGGTTCAATAAGGTATATGATGCAATGCTTTTTGATATAAAACCACCTTTGGGATGGGCTTTATTGCAATATCCAAGTTCTTTTGACCCCGAGGTGGAATTCCATATAAGGAAAAAAGAGCCTTTGAGCCTGGAGGAAATGCAAGAAATAGCAATCACTGTCGAATACAACATACAATGCAGGGAAGAAATATTACAAGTAGCAAGGAAGGACCGAACAAAGAAAACAGCGCAGATCTCTTTAGAGGACAAGCTGGAAAGACTGATAGAGACTGCCAGTTCCTTGCTGAAAGAAAAAGAGCAAGAATATGAGGTTGAAACTAGAGAGGATGATTGGAAGAGACCTACACCCTGTCTGCAAGAAAGAAAAACCAGATCGCTGCAAGACAGAAGTCACATGCCAAGCCTGCATGACGCACCAGAGCTTGCATCAGAAAATGAGTTTGCAGTTCTCTGTAAGGGAAAACTTGCCGAGAGTCCCGAAGATTCGATGGGTAACAGTTCTTTTAATTATGATTCCTCTGATGATGATTTGTCTGATGATGATTTTTTCCAAAGGGAAACTGAGCTGGCAGGGCCGTCATCAGTAGATTCATGGGAGGAATACTATGACCATCGACTTCAAGAAAATGATGAGTCAATGCAAGCCATATATGATACTGATGGAGAAAGCGTTGAAAGCATGATAGTAGACGAAGATTAATTGAATTTTCTCTCTGTTTTATATCCAAACATCGGTTATTCTTGCCAAGAGGACAGAAGCCGACAGCTCTTCAGTACAGAGGACGAGGAGGAAAGAGACGAGGAAAGTCCTGAGCGGAACGAATATCCAGCGCCTTCTCCCAAAGGGATTGAGGTAATCAAAGAAACCCCCGCACCGGAAAACGTTAATTTTTTCACAGAGTTCAGTCCACTCCAGCAAAACTAGCCAGGGTTAGACGAGGAAAACGCTGTTGAATATAATGAGCCCTCTAGCTCAGGCTGTAGTGAAGATGAGGCAGATCTCCTTTCCCACATACATCTTTGTCTCGATCCAACGGAAGAGGAGATATTCTTGGTTAATGTCCACATGCGAAATACTCCCAACCAGGAAAAGAAGGAGTGTGGTTACAAAGGCCTCACTGCAGATGCAGTGATTGAAGTTTCCCGGGATGCAGACAGCCTATCAGTCATGGTAGGCTCTGAAGGAAAAAATTTACATCATGATTTTGTTGATCCTATGGCAGAATACATGGAGGCCTTCACTAGCTTAGTTCCTCAAGCATTGATCTTCTACAAGAGCCAAACACAACAAAATTGGTCACCACTGCTCGTGACCACAGTTTTGAAGAACCACACGCAGAGCACCCTATGGTTATCTCTGACAGGCAGTCAGTGCTCATATCCTTTTTTGTTACTGCTAGACTGGTTGCATTGGCATTATTGTATCACCTAGAACATCAGAGATTTCCAGTTAGAGTAGGGTAGGTAGGAAGACTGAAATAAAGCTCAGCCTGTGAGCATGTAGGTAGTTGATTTGAATTTCTGCAAAATCCAGCAAGTCAGACAGTCTAACCCTGGCTTGAATGTTTTCAATTTCTGCCTTAGAATGTAGAAAGGAGTCTACTAGACAGTTTAATCCTAGCAGATGTTAGTTTAGGTAGAGAAACTATGAGACCAACAGTTTAATCTGGTCTCATGGAGTAATAAGGGTAGAAGTAGAATAGGTTTATTTTCCTGTTTGTAAAAATTGATGATGTAAAGGGTTTGCAAGTCCAAATGCACCCAAGAAGAAAAAATGTTAGGATTTTAGTGGGGGTAGGTAGCTGTATGGGAGAATGTTACTGCTAATTTGATGTCTTCGTGATTTGTGGCAGCTGATCAAAGAAAGAAGAAAGGTGGCTTGAGCAGTAGGCATCTGGCCTACACCAAAGATTTATTTTCTGAATTCTTGACTCCTTCAAGAAGAAGCCATCCCCATGTGGAGCCACTGTTAGCCCCCCTATGAAATTTTTGACAAGAAAATAGGGGGCTAAGATGTTTTTGAGCCTTCAAGGAATGCATTTCCCCTGAAAACACATCATCCTTGAAGCCTCCTTGTGCCCTTTGCCCTTATGATGAATCATCACTGCTGTTTTCCATTATAAAGCCTCTCTGTTTGTGAAGAAATGCCCAAAGGGCCTTTTTCCCTCTTATTGCACCCCCACCTAGCTTCTATTTTGTTTCTCCTTATATTTCCCTTCTTACCTTTTCAAATCCCCTTTATATTCTTCCCTTCCCCTTTGTTGGCCATCATTCCCCTTCATTCCTCTATCGTACCCCTTCTTGCCTCTAAATCCATTGAAATGGGCTTAAAACTCACTTTTAACTTTACCATAGGCCTAAACCACTTCCCCTTTTATATACCCCGCAAATACATTCCATATAGAACTTTATTATAAAGTTCTTATATATTAACCCGTCGCTTATAGCGCAAATCACAAATCGCATTTCCATTGTTTGTGTTCGACCAATCCATCACAAATATTTGCGATGCGATGGATCACGCCATCGCACTTTTCGCCCATCGCATTTTCCTCATCGCACTTTCCGCCGGTCGCATTTTTTTCCATCGCACTTTCTCTATTTGCAATTTTTCAATCCAGCTTGGGCCCACCATACAGTGTTTCCGCCCATCGCATTTTCCCCATCACATTTCCACTCCGTCACAAAGCGCAAAGCGCAGTTTTCCGTTTAGTGTTGATTTCCGTCGTCGCACTTTCTCCATTTGCGATTTTGCGATCAGACCCCCAGGTCCCACATCCACGGCTCCCCTCATTGCATTTTGTTCATTTCCTTTGTATTTCCTCCATTAGTTAAACCTTTGTGTTTTACATTAAAGTTTAATGAATCGCCCTCCACCATGACCGGGTCCCGCCATTTCGAATGCATTTCATGTGTTTGACCTTTCCCCTTTGTAGCTCGGCCAACGGTTAAACCTTAGTGTTTGGCACTAAAGGCATTCTCCGCCATTGTTCCATGTGTTCGTCGTTTCCACAATCACCACCGCCTTTCCACCACGGGCCTCCAAAGCATTTCTCCATCACCACTGCCCGAGTTGGTAATAGTTTTATTTGACTGTTCAGTTAGCACAGAGAGGCCAGTTCAACGGCCAAATGAAACAACAGAGACGAATTTGAGGGATTCAAGCCGGTTAATTGAAGATTAACAATTATAATCCTGCATTCAAAGGAAAAGGCACAGTTCGAAGATCCAAGCACATTGTCAAAGTCTTATTTGTGTTTAATATCAGCATGGTACTCTTCTCCAAACGTACACCTTCCTACAAGAAATCTCCATGCCTCCTCGAGCCCTGAAACGATCAATTACACCGATTGAAGCTCATTTAAGACAGTCAAGCAGTATTTATGGAGGTATGGAGCGGCCCTGCATATCTTTCAGCCAGTTCATTTATTCCAGAATGGCAAAGTAGAGTTCCAGACCACCGTAAGGACTTAAATAACATATCAGAGGTCAATCTCGACCTGACAAATGTCTCCAACCAATTTACATAGTAAAACACAACGCCATTAAGCAAAATGGACTCGGATTCCTCCACCATTCCGTCTTAATGAGACTCATTTAATTTTTCACCTACTTCTGTTTCTTCCTCTTCTCCTATAAGAATCCCCGAGAACATAATGTAAAGGTTGTTGTTGAGTTGTTCGGTTGTTGCTGTTAGAGGGATTCAGTTTGACTGTTAGAATAGTCGTGGGAGAGAGTAGCAGAGTAGTTGTATGTAATAGGCTAGGAGGAGAAGTCTGGACTGTATTAGCCATTGAGCTTATTGTACATGACTGGTTTTGCATCAATTAATCAAAGCACATTTCACAGGATCCTGGTCTATTATTATTGGTGATGTCTTTCTTAACTCAGTTATTTACATTTTCATACTGTTTCATGTTCTTCTGGTACGCAACAGAAGTATGACATAGGATTCACCCTTGTTAGGTGCCCTATGTTTCCTGCTCTCCCTACCTTTAATGTTTTCTGCCTTATGTGCTATTTAAGAGTTGATTTCAGTTGATTTAACCAGTGTAGTGGATGTTATTGCCTACTCTCTTATGTATGAATTGGTTGAATCAGTTCTTAGATGTTCTTGCTGGGTTTGAGCTGGAAGGTTTGGGAACACTAGGGATGAGTGTTAGCCCTGTCCACTAGGATCCTTGTGCGACCAGCTGGCCTTTCTAAGATCCCTTTGTAATCTTATCTCTGTCTTCCCTTGGAGTTGCTAAAGCAGACCTGGAGTTAAATGACCTCTGGTCTGATCTATAAGTTGCCCCTTTGTCCACCTTTGAGAGCTGCCTTTGAGTATGTCCAAGCAGGTCTGGAGTTAAATGACCTATGACCTGATCTATAGATAGAAATTGGGTGCCTCTCCTTCTTCCACTTTCTCTCCTTAATGTTCCATTCCACCATTTGCCTAAAAGATCCTTTAGTGTAGATGAATTTCCCTTTGAAAGCCTTGGCTAGTTGTTGCATGTAATTTCCTTTCATCACTCCATAGCCCAATGGATGGCACTTTCTCGGCCTATCCTCTTAGCTGAAACTTCCTGTTGCTTTGTTCCTTCCCTCCCATTACTTTCTCAGCCTATGATCTCCTAACCAACCCAACAACCCTTCAACCAAATCATTTTAAAACCCCCTTTGTGCTTCATACCTAGCCTAACATCTCATCTTGAGCTTTCAAAGACATATCACTCTTTGTTTTATTGGAGAGATCCCTCTCCATGTCCAGGAGGGCTAGATCATAAGGCCCAAAATTGGTTCTGATGTTGTCTCATCTTTTGGTCTTGCCAATCTGGCGAAAACATGGGAACCCTAACACAAACATCTTGAATATGCTTCTGCGGAAATTCACTCTGATAGAATAGTCAAAATATCTGAAGAATAAAGGAATAATTGTGATTACCATCTAAATAAAACTGCACGGTTGATAAGTAAAACTGACCAAAACATTGAAGGGTTTGTTTTGAAAACACATTATACAAAAAGGTAAGTTAGTTGGCTTCTAATATTGAAAGATATTTCCCATTCCTACAATGAGCTGTAAGCTCTGGTTTGATTCATTGTTTACAACAGCAACAAGGACCTTTCAGTCGTTAAGTGCATCATCCATGTCTGCAATCTAGCATAGATTACAAAAAACAGGCACTATAGATGAAACAAAGCTATAAAACATATATTGGCTCACTATATCAGACAGAGACAAAACGTATATTCAAGTTCAATAATCCTTAAAGTGTTCTCTCAACAAGTCTTGTACAACAGTCTGGAGCAGTAGGGTACAAAGACAAAAAATGGTGGTCTAAACACAACTCAAAGAAAGGAAATGCAACGACAGAGCCTATACGGAAAAATGACGTGCCGTCCTTTGCCATTGATGTCAAAGGGGGAGGAAGAGAAAGCAATAGAAGAAAGGATTCTAATAGGCAAACAGAGGAAGTTTATTGCCATCAATGCCAAAGGGAGAGACTGTTAGAAATATTGTCATTGATGCCAAAGAAAGCAAAGAACAACAGTAGGGAATATGTACATCAAAAGGCAGAGGCAGAGGTCGAGCAGGACTGAAGTAGAAATAGGAAAAGGAGACAGGCGGAAGGACACTGCTAAAGCGTAACAGTCAAATACAGAGGCAGAGTGAAATGGTAGAGTAGTGGAGGCAGAAGCAGAAAATATAGAGGCAGTGAAATGGTCGAGCAATGGAGACAGAGGTAGCAAATACAGAGGCAGTGCAGCGGTCGAGCGGCAGAGGCATTAGCACAGCAGAGGCATATAAATTCCTGGAATATTAACCCAAGCGGCATGCATATATATATATATATATACACACACACAAACCATTACCATTAATTCCGAGAACCATTATTCAGCTGGGCGGTACATACAACATAAACAAAATTCCGGGAATCGCTTAACCCCAGGCAGAAGGATACATAAAACAATTCAGGGAATAGTATAACCCAAAGCAGAAAAGTATATATATATATACAAATCTCATTTCGGGAATCGTTACCCACGTAGGAGTATACATACAGTGCATTACATATTCGGCGCCTTATACACAAAGGTTCAAAGCATAATATTAAATGATATGGAGCGCTTTATTATCGGAACCCAAGTACCTTATATGGTGGGACCCTTCCCAATCGCATCGGATTTAAGCAAGGCATCAGAACATGCAACAGAAAGTTTCGATTGCGATTGAAGACCGCATCGAATCAGTCTAATCGCCTCAGAGATTATAAGAGCATCGGAACATGCAACAGAAAGTTGCGATTGCGATTGAATACCGCATCGGATCAGTCTAATCGCCTTGGAGATTATAAGAACATCGGAACATCACAACAGAAAATTGTGATTGCGATTAATCGCAATTGAAGCAGGAGTGGTCAATAGCATCAGATTATTCGAAGTCGCAATTGTGATCAATCTCAATTGGAGAAATCACAACAGTGATCAATCGCAATCGGAGAAATCGCAACAGTGACCAATCGCAATCGAAGTTGAAGCGGAGCATCGGGACATGCAAATGGAATTTGTGATTGCGATTAATCGTATCGTATCAGATTAATCGCAATCAGAGCTTTGGAATATTGGAATTTTGGTACATTCAAATGGAAATTGCGATTGTGATCAATCGTAATCAGAAGAAGTCAAGTATAGCATCGGAAAGCATGGCAAGTGGGCCCGGATATATGAGCATCGGAACTTGCAACAGAAAGTTGCGATTGTGATTAAAGACCACATTGGATCAGTCTAATCGCCTTGGAGATTATAAGAACATCAGACCATGACAACAGAAAATTGCGATTGCGATTAATCACAATCGGATCAGGAGTGGTCAATAGCATCAGAGTATTCGAAGTCGCAATTGCGATCAATCGCAATCGGAGAAATCACAACAGTGATCAATCGCAATCGGAGAAATCGCATCAGTGACCAATTGCAATCGGAGTTGAAGCGGAGCATCAGGACATGCAAATGGAATTTGCGATTGCGATTAATTGTATCGCATCAGAGTAATCGCAAACAGAGCTTCGGAATATTGGAATGTTGGTACATTCAAATGGAAATTGCGATTGCGATCAATCGCAATCGGAAGAAGTCAAGTATAGCATCAGAAAGCGTGGCAAGTGGGCCTAGATATATGACATTCTATTGATTATAGTGGAAGTGGCAGTGTATATGTTAAAACTTTATATAAGCTCGCCAAGAATTTAAATTACGATATATATATATATAAATATATATATATATATATATATATATATATATATATATATAAGGCACTATTATAAAACGTTGTGGCGATTATATTGAAATATGCTGTGTGGTCTATGGACCCATGGGCCTCGGCTCAAGGTGGAGGGCGATTCTTTATTTAAAACAATTGGGATGTATGTATGTTCCGCTTGTGGAAGTTCCACATCAACAAGACACTTGCTGTGTGAAAACAGCTGGAATTTGCCCAGATTTAATGCCAGCTATTACATATTTATATAAAATGCACTGATGTAAAAGGGACAGGTACACATATGCAACAGTTACACCACAGCAGAAGAAAGAAGAGCAAACAAAGCTGAAAAGAGACAAAACACAGTCACAGAAAGGTCAGACACAGTCAAAGAAAAGACATATACGCAGCGAGCCAAAAGAGGCTGAATGAGTGAGCTGAAGTTTTCATTATATGTGAATGTAAACATTGTAATTGAATTTTTTATTATTTGTGATGCATTGGCAAGTCTCCGAAAGAGAACAAATATCCCACTGTAATATTAAGATAAGCACCTATAGTTTTTTTTTTAGCAAATAAAAGGAATGAGAAGACGGAAGCCAAAGAGTCATGACTATTCACTCTAAATTCTTTGTGAAATATAAACAGTCATGTGAGGAAATCTATAAATAATATCATCTTGATATGAAAAATGAGGTTAGAGAGAGTATATATAGAGAAGGCAGAGTACAGAAGAGTGAGGCAGAGAAGATTAAGAAAAGAAGAGCAGAAAGAGAAGCTACAAAACAGAGCTGATATTTGAGGTAAATCAGCAAAAATTCAGTTTGATAACTTGAGGAAGTAGGAGCTTTCCTATCAAGTTGCAGCTTGATAGCTGTCAGTTGTAGCTGACTGAGGTTGGAGCCTCCTGTAGGTTGGTGCCTGCAGAAAATCGATGGGAGTTGGTGCTTCCTTGCAAGCTGTAGCTTGCAGAATTGAGGATAGAGCCTCCTGCAGGTTGGTGCCTACAGAAAAAAGTGGTGAGAGGGAGTTGGAGCTTGCCTTTGCATCACAACAATAATAAGTTATGGTTTTCTCCCTTTATGGGTTTCCACTTACATCTGCTATCTCTGTGCGTGTTTCTTATGTGTTGATGTGATTCTTTCAATCTGCTTAATTGTTTTCTACTCTCAACATAAGTGTGGTGTCACATTAATTTAACATTGGCTGCAACATTTTAAGACTATTCACAAATTAAGCTGTAATTAAATTTGGTGAAAATTTTGAAAATCTTATGTATGTATTAAACTGATTCACCCCCCCCCTCTCAGTTTAATTAAAGATTCAACAAACAAGGCTATGAATCTGCTATCTACAAAGTTCATAAACAGTATAGTCTTAGAAGCAAGAAGAACACATAAGTTCCTACTAAGAAATCAGTCCAAAACCAAACTAAGAAAACAGTAGAAGCTCTTGTGACCAAAACTCTACAAATTCTCCCGAGAGAAACTCGAAATTCTTCTAGCTAAAATCTTGTAGACATAACTTCAACTGCTACTCAAACTATTCCAAATAAGAAAATTGAAAATAAAACAGTTAACACACAAATTGAATTACCAAATGTTGATAAAAAATATTACAATACACAAACCATAATTGGTATAGAAGAAATCATTCAATTAGGAAAAAATCAAATTCCATTCAATATCCAAATTGAGATAGAAAAATTGAAAATATCATTTCCTTTAATAGAGATGGTGAAAAATGATTCATAAAAGGCACAAATCACTAAAACACTAAACATAGGTGAAGGCGAAGATGTTGTTAACCTCAATGATGATCAACTTGAGCTATTATTTGGTCCTGAATTTAATGACAAACATCAACAAGGGGGTGTCCCTCCATTCTAAATAAGCCTAAACATTCATGATAAAATCTTACATAATGCTATGTTGGATTCAAGATCATCTCATAACCTAATGCCTAAAGCAATCATGGAAAAATTGAACTTAGACATCACCAAACCATACAAAGGCCTGTTCTCCTTTGATTCTAGTCAAGTCAAATGCCTTGGCTTAATAAAAGACCTGTGTGTAACTCTAGTCTAGTGCCCAACAAGGATTATTGTTATGAACATAGTAGTTGCTGATATCCCTCCAAAATATGGTATGTTATTATCTCGCTCATGGGGAGAAAAATTACAGGGATCACTGCAATTAGACATGTCATATGCTACCATTTCTATGTTTGGTAAGCACATAAATTTTTATAGAGAAACTTTGATGAAATACATGGTAAGTAGTGTAGAAATACCACAGAATTATCCTATCTATTCCTTTCATTCTGATCTGGAATAATTTATCCTATGTAATTCAGAGAATGACAAAGATAAAATCACATTTCTAGAATAAAAACACAAAGAAATTGATAGTGAAAATATAACTCATGAGTCTATGTGGCATTTAGATTTTGATGGTTCTGTAAATAGATTAGGAGTAGGAGCCAGAGTATGGATCTATAATTTATAGAATGATCATTCAGAAGGACATGCTTTCAGGTTAAATTTTTAAGTGCACTAATAACATGGCATAATATGAAGCATTAGTGTTAGGACTGAAAATTGTAAGAAAACTTGGAGCCAAAATAGTTTTTTTCATGGGAGACTCAGAACTAATCATAAAACAAATCAAGGGAGAGTATCTTGTGAATAACACTAGACTTACCCAATACAGAGAAACCATTCTAGACTTGATAAATTATTTTCATGAAATTGACTTTGTTGTTATTCCAAGAAAGCATAATATGCAAGCACATAGTTTGGCCACTTTTTCCAGTACATGCAGGTTACCATTTCAACCAAATCATATGTGCACCATTGAGGTAAGACATAGGCCAATCATACTTGATAATTTGAAGTATTGGTAAATCTTCTCAAAAGATTAAAAAATCTATAATTTCATGAATTCTGAGGGAGAGTTTAAAAACTGTAATATAGACACAGACTGTACATTAGATTATACCATAAATAACGAACTAGATGTAAATGATGTAAATAATATAGTGCCAACTAAATTCACTAAATTAGAAATCGAAAAATTAGAAATAGTATAAATTGAGGAATTAATTAATGATGAATCAAAAGTTTTAAACCTCAAAGACAACATTTTTCCTAAGGGATTAGCCCCATTAGAGGATCTTTTTGACTCCAATGATGTAGCTAGAAAACCCAAATAGAGCCCCTAAGGTCAGATATAGAGGACCGTAACATAGGAACAGAAGAAAAACCCAATCTTATCAATATATCCAAGGCATTACCTCTAGATGAAAATTTGAAGTACATTAGTTTGTTTAAAGAGTTCCAAGGTATCTTTGCCTGGAGTTATGAAGACCTCAAGTCTTATGATACCAGCATTATCCATCATAAGATACCAATTAAAGAAAATCATAAGCCCTTTAAACAAAAGCTTAGGAGAATTAATCCTATTCTTATGCCATTAATAGAAAAAGAAGTTAAAAGGATGTGTGAGGCTCAAATCATAACACCCATTATATATTCTATTAGGGTCTATAATTTAGTCCCCACTAGAAAGAGAACAGGAGAAATCAGACTTTGTGTTGATTTTAGAAACTAAAAAAATTTATCATTGAAGGATAAATATCCCCTCCCTAAAATGGACCACATTCCACAGAGGGTAGTAGGGTCATCCAAAATTTCATTACTTGATGGATTTTTTGGATACAACCAAATCCTAGTCCAACCTGAAGATCAAGCAAAGATTACATTTACCACTCCTTGGGGAACTTTCATGTACTTGAAAATGCCCTTTGGACTGATGAATGTTGGAGCTACATTCCAAATAGCTATGGACATATCCTTTTCAAAGGAAATCCAAGACTTTCTAGTTATTTACCTAGATGATATCATAGTATTTTTCAAAATAGATAATGAACATATAGATAATTTGAGAAGAGTATTCATAAAATGCAAAAAGTTTGGCATATCCTTGAATCCTAAAAAGACACTTTTTTTATTAGAATAAGGAAAACTCCTAGGAAAAATTATTTCAAAAGAGGGCATTAGAATTGATCTAGATAGAATACAAGCAATCCTAAACATCAGTCATCCTAGAAATATTAGATAATTACAAACATTTCTAGGAAAAATAATTTTTCTTAGAAGATTCATCCCTAACTTAGCTGAACTAATTAGAAACTTAAATAACATGTTGAAAAAGGATTCAATACTTAAGTGGACAGTAGAGGCTAAGAAGTCTTTTTAAGAAGTCAAAGAAGAACTTACTAAAACACTCGTCGTCATAAGTTCTAATTTTAACAAGGATTTCATAATTTTTTCATTTGCTTAAGAACACACCCTTGTAGCAGTCTTGTTGCAAAATAATGATGAAGGTCTTGAACAACCCATTGCTTTCTTCAGTAAAACCTTGAGAGATGCAACAATAAAGTATAATATCATGGAAAAACAAGCTCTTTCTTTAGTGAAATCCATAAGAGATTTCAGAGTATACATTCTATACTCTCACATAATAGCATATGTTCCAAACTCAGTTGTAAAGGAAATTCTAACTCAGAATGGACATGATGGAAAGAGAGGCAAATGAATTGCCACAACACTTGAATATGACATTGAAATAAAGCCTACAAAATTAATCAAAGGCCAAGGTTTAGCCAAAATCATGGCTGAATCGAACTGTCGAGCTTTATACATAAATTTCATTACTTCCCTAGATGATCAAGAAGATATGATGGCTCCAAAAATTAGTGAAGATTTCTTAGATTCACCCTGGTATGCAGACCTTATATTTGTTTTACTCAACCTACAAGCTCCTCCTGCTTGGTCTAGAACTAAAAGTAAATTCTTGAAAATGAAAGCAATTAAATATTATATCTTATATAATTCTTTATTTTGGAAAGATCATGTTGGAATCCTACTAGATTGTTTATTAAAAGATGAAACTGACAAACTCATGTAGGAATTTCATGCAGGACATTGTGGAGGACACCTTTATTGGAAAACAACTGCTAACAAAATTTTGAGGGTAGGTTTTTACTGGCCCACTCTTTCTGCAGATGTTCAAAATTATGTGACCTCCTATCACAAATGTCAAATATTTTAAGGGAAGAAGAAACTCTTACTATTACCCCTCAAACCTATCTCTGTAGAAATTCCATTTCAACAATGGGGTTTAGACTTCATTAGTGAAATTCACCCACCCTCCTCTGCCCATCATAAATGGATATTGATAGCAACTGATTACTTTACCAAGTGGATAGAATCCATCCCTTATAGACAAGCCACAGACTTTGTCATTATTTAATTTCTTAAGAAAAACATTCTTTCTAGATTTGGATGCCCACAAAAGCTCATTACTGATAATGTTGCTGCCTTCAAATCCAAGAAAATGATAGATTTTTGTAACAAATACCATATCGCCCTTGGCCATTCCATTGCCTATTACCCCCAAGGTAATGGACTAGCAGAATATGCAAACAAAATCCTAGTCAACATCATCAACAAGTTGTTAGAAGATAATAATAAAACTTGGAATAAAAGGTTGGTCAATGCCCTATGGGTAGACAGACTAACTACCAAGAAATAGAGTGGTACATATCCCTATCAATTGGTATATGGGATGAATGTTGTTTTACCATCTTCATTAGGAGTGCATGTAATGAAAATGATTCAAGAGTTGTAAGTAGAACCAAATGACATCCAAAGGAGGATAAATCAAAAAATTCATTCGTAGAAAACTAGCGAAGAAGTTTATATCAAATACCAACTGATTCAAGACAAAATCAAGAAGATTTTTGATAAGAAAACTAAATCAGATGATTTCTTCATAGCTGAGCAAGTACTCACATGGCATTCCAAAAGGGAAGACAAAGGAAAACATGGGAAATTTGACTTTCTCTGGAAGGGCTCATACATCATTTATGGTTACAGAGGCAAAAATGCATTTTTCTTGAAAGTGTTAGATGGAACATATCTACCAAGTGGACCAGTTAATGTTAGAATTTTGAAGCACTATCTTTCACCAGATTAACCAATAATTCATTTGTTTTACTTTTCTCTTTGTAAATACCATAGCAATGTTTAGATTGGATTAAATGATTATCTTGCAAAATTGAAGCCCGAAGAGAAGGCCCTAAGATTTAAAAGATATAACATCATATGTTTGAATAAAGGAGATCACAGAAAGAAGTTCCAAGGTAGACAAAGTCAATGTTTCAAGGCCAGTGATAAAAAAATTCTTGACATCTGACCAGGAGATGCCATCCCAAGTGGAGCGACTGTTAGGGTCCTATAATAATAGGGATCCTAATTTTGAATTGATTATGTTTAGTCTTGTAATATTATACATAACTTTTCTTTTATCAAATTTTTCCATATTAAAAATGAAAAGAGGGTATGTCCTAAAAGAAAAATCAAAGGACCAAAACAAAGAAAGATTACAATTTTTTTTTTTATAAGATATGAACCCCACAAAAAGAAATAGAAATTAATTTTGAAAGAGTTGTGCTAGGGTCCTATAATAATAGGGATGATAATTTTGAATTTACTATGTTAAGTCTTGTAATATTGTACATACTTTTTCTTTCTACAAATGTTTTCCCAATTTAAAAAATGAAAATAAGGTATGTCCTAAAAAAATAAAATCAAAGGACCAAAAGAAAGAAGATAAGAAAATACTTCATTTACTACTCCCTGGGGAACTTTCATATATTTGAAAATGCCCTTTGGACTGATGAATGTTGGAGCTACATTACAAAGAGATATGGATATAGATTTTTCAAAGGAAATTCATGACCTTTTAGTCATGTATCTAGATGATATCACAGTATTTTCCAAAATAGATAATGAAGATCTAGATCATTTGAGAAGATTTTTCATAAAAGGTACAAAATTTGGCATTTCCTTGAATCCTAAAAGACACTTTTTGGATTACAAGAAGGTAAAATCTTGGGACACATAATTTAAAAAGAAGGTATTAGAATTGATCTTGCTAGAATAAAAGAAATTTCAAACATTAGTCATCCTAGGAACATCAAATAATTACAAGCATTCTTAGGTAAAATAAATTTTCTTAGAAGATTCATTTCCAATTTAACAAAACTAATGAGAGAATTGACTAACATGTTAAAAAAGGATTCAGCACTGAAGTGGACAGTAGAGGCTAAAAAATATTTTGAAGCAATCAAAGAATCTCTCACTAAAACACCTGTCCTCATGAGTCCTAATTTCAAAAAAGTTTTTATAATTTTTTATTTTTCTTCAGAACACACCATTGTAGCAGTATTGTTGCAAAATAATGACCGGGGTTATGTACAGTCCATTTCTTTTACAGTAAATCCTAAAGATATGCAACACTAAAGTACAATATTATGGAAAAACAAGCACTTGCTTTAGTGAAAGTTATAAAAGAGTTTAGAGTGTACATTCTATACCCTCACATAATTGCATATGTTCCAAATTCAGTTGTAAAGGACATTCTAACTTAGAAAGGGCCTGATGGAATAGGAGGGAAATGGATTGCCAATATGACATTGAAATTAAGCGTACAAAATTAATCAAAGGCCAAGGTTTAGCCAAACTCATGGTTGAATCGAATTCTCAGGACATAGATATAAATTTCATTGCTCAATTAGATGATAAAGAAGAGATGGTGACTCCAAAAATCAATCAAGCTTTCATAGATTGACCCTAGTATGCAGACATTATATTTGTTTTACTAAATCTACAATCTCATCCTAGTTTATCTAGAACTAAAGGTAGATTCTTGAAAATGCAAGAAACGAAATCTTGTATCATAGATAATGCTTTATTTTGGAAAGATCTTGGTGGCATCCTATTGAATTATTTATTGAAATATGAAGCTAATAAAGTAATGTAAGAATTTCATGCAGGAGATTGTTGAGGACACCTCTACTGGAAAAAAACTGCTAATACAATTTTGAGGGCAGGTTTTTACTAGCCCTCTTTTTGCAGATGTCAGAACGTATGTGACCTTCTGTCACAAATTTTAGATATTTGAAGGGAAGAAGAAACTCTTACCATTACCCCTCAAACCTATTTCTGTATAAATTCCATTTCAACAATGGGGTTTAGACTTCATTGGTGAAATTCACTTGTTATCCATCAGTAAATTTTGTCATAAGAAAATGATGGCTAAAAATAGGTCTTGAGCCTTCAAAATATTATTTTTCATAAGAAAATTACTCATTCTTGAAGTCTGTTGTTTTTGGGTGTGGAACCTAATTTTCTTCCTGATTCAGAGATCCTTGGTTTTAGCTGGATGTATACCCCAGGAAAATTGTACACCCTTACATGCAGGGGGGTGCGAGGGGACTTGTCCCCCCTGTGGGGTCTGGGGGGGCCGACCACCCTGGTTGGGGGGTCTGGGGGCCAGCGGTCCCCTAGCGGGGGTTTCGGGGGCAGCGCCTCCGAAGCCAAAATTAGATGTAAAATTGCCTTGTAAAAGTATAGTAATTTCTAGTCAATCTGGGCCGTTCATTAAGCGGATGATCTGACGGTAGAAGTTATGTTTAGTTTAGGGATTTTTTTTTCCCTAGAAGGCAACCCCTTGATTTTATGAGGGTATTGTATTGTGGCTACGCATGGTATGTGTATTCTCTGAGCAGGAAACAGATAGGGAGACTATGAGAGAGAATAGAGGATATTACAGTGGATCTGTTGTAGGTTTTGTCTCTTAATTTTACTGGATAATGGAAAGGAAGGACTGGCTGTTTGGGGTGGACATAGCCCAAACTAGGTGAATCATGTATATTTGTGTCTCTCTGGTTTTATGTGTTTTGTGTGCTTGTATTTTTCGCATATTTTATGTGTTGCATTGCTCTGTAATATTTAATTTTTCTAACAACTGGTATTAGAGCCGAATGTATATTTGGTTGATAAACTGACAAGAAAGAAGGGTTTCTGGTTCGAGTGGGAGCAATGGTGGAAGATGCTAAGTTTAGGGTCGAGAAATTTAATGGCAAAAACTTCTCATTGTGGAAGATGCAAATGGAAGATTATATGTATCAGAAAGATCTATACCTACCATTGAGCAGAGAAGCAAAAAAGCTGGTAGCCATGAGGCACTCAGAATAGTACGGTTGTGCCTTGCGGCATCATTCACCTTCAATATTTCAAAGGAAACAACAAAAGAGGGTTTGATGCAGACATTGGAGAAACTATATGAAAAACCCTCGGCCTCAAACAAGGTATTTCGTATGAAACGACTATTTAATATGAAGATGTCAGAAGGTGGATCTGTTGCAGACCATTTAAATTATTTTAATATAGTTACTAGTCAGTTAATTTTTGTAGGGGTAAACTTTGATGATGAAGTTAGAGCTCTGTTATTCTTGTTCCCATTGCCAGAGAGTTGGAATGGTTTAGTAATTGCCATTAGTAACTCTGTCTCTGGATCTAGTACTTTAAAGTTTGATGATGTTGTTGGTGCTATCCTTAGTGAGGAAATGCGACGAAAAAGCTCTAGTGAGACATCGGGTAATGCTTTGAGTGCAGAGTCTAGGGGAAGAAGAATGGAAAGAGGAAAGAGCTCGGGATATCGTAGTAAATCAAGGAAAGGCAGATCCAAGTCCAGATCGGGGATAGTGTGCTCGAAATGTGGAAAGAAAGGACACCTAAAGAAAGACTGTAGATCTCGGAAGGGAAAAGAAGGAGATGCACAACAAGAAAATAATCACGAAGAAAATGTGACAGGTGATGTGTTACAAGATGCTTTGATTCTTTCTTTCGAAAATGTTACTGATTCTTGGGTTATAGATTCAGGGGCTTCATTCCATGCCACACCTGATAAGAAATATTTTCATGACTATGTTCAAGGAGATTTTGGAC